>JAVGWX010000006.1:73326234-73926234 GCA_036924085.1 Ariolimax columbianus
CAGACCTTGCTATCTTAACTTGACTTGGCATCTTTAAGTTAAGTAGACGCTGCAGAGTCTGTATACAACAAGTTTCTTTTATATTCACTCGATCTAAAAAAAAAAAACTATACGTATCCAATATATTATTGAATGCATTAATTGACACTGCCTCCACTATTTCCTGTGGCAAAGCATTCCCTACTTACTGACTAAATAATTTTTTTTTTCTCTATCCAGTGCCTTCATTTTGGCGTGGTTCAAGACTAGTCGACGGTCTCATTTAGACTGTCTTGTGTTGTAACTCAGAGGACTTTGGGTCGTCCTCTGGGTTTCAAACTATCTGAGAGTCACATTTGATCGGCGCATGACATGGAAAAGTCAGATCGAAAGAAACCGAATGAGAGCCAGAGAAAGAATGGCAATCATGAGGAAACTAGCTGGCACAAGCTGGGGAGCAGACGAAAGTATACTAAAGAAACTGTACACTAGGAAGAGTGAGACCAGTTCTCGAGTATGGCATTTCGGCATGGACAACAGCAGCAAAGGCGAACTTCGATAAAGTTAACAAACTTCAAAACCAAGCCATGAGAGTTATAACAAGAGGCATGAAGTCAACGCCAATTGTAGAACTTGAAAAGATTACAAAGCTGCAACCCATGACCGATAGAAGAGACTGCAGAGTCCAGCTGCAGTCAGAGAAACTCAGAAGACTGACTGACCACCCAATGCACCAGAGACTAAACAATTTGGGAAATGGGAAACTAAAGCGGAGAAACTTTGCAGAAATAGCCAAAGCAAAGATGCACGAAGATCCCATAAACGCACTAACAACACCAAAGCCCATCACTACTGTACGAAAATCTACCTGGAGGCAAGATATATTTCCAGAGGTGGTAGAAAATATACCAGGTATTGCAAACAAAAACTGCCAGACTGAAAAAGAAAGGAGAGATACTACCCTAAGCTTTATATCGAAAAACTACCCAAGCATGGACTGGACCCATGCATACACCGACGGTTCTGTAACAGACACTACACAGAACGGAGGGGCAGGAGCATTCCTGAACCTACCAAATGGCAGAAAAATAACACTGTTATTCGCTACTGGTAAGTACACAAGCAATTTCAGAGCGGAGGCAGAGGCACTGAGGGCGGCAGTGGAAGAAATGGTGACACATAAAGAAAATGAAAGCCATATAGTCCTTCTTACAGATGCTCTGGCCGTAGTCACAGCGCTAAAAAGCCAGAAAAACACTGAGCTTAATGACTTAAGAGCAGCACTCTGTCAACTATGCCAGCAGTCCGCACCAAAAAGGGTAGTGGTACAGTAGGTCCCATCACACTGCAACATCCAAGGCAACGAGGAGGCAGACAGACTGGCAAAAGAAGGTGCAAGACTACCACAAACAGATTCTAGTATGACGTACGAAGAGTCAAAACGGCTTATTAAAGCCAGATACATGACCAAATGGGAAACCGAACATACTGGTTACACCAAAAACAATGCCTATTACCAGTTGAACAGAAGAGAGCAGGTCGTTGTCTTCAGACTTCGCACTGGCCACAATAGACTGAGGTACCACCTATTCAACAATTTGAAGATAGGTGGTACCGACGAATGCCCGTGTGGTACCGATAAAATGACCGCTGAACATCTGCTGCAGAACTGCCCGACATACGAGGATCAGAGAGAGCAGATGTGGCCATCACCAGTGGAACCACAAGACAAGCTCTATGGCAGTGTCGACAGCCTCAGGATGACCGCCGCTTTTTTCGAAAAAATAATGGTTACTGTCTGACTGCGTACGAAGAAGAAGAAGAAGTCCTCTGGGTTTGAATACTTGACTCTTTTAATCAAAAGAAATTACATTCAGCACGAAAATACAAATCTTAAGCTTTAGTGTTAAATTGGCTCAATCGTATGGATCTGAAACATGTACAACCACAAACACAAAAAACAGACTTTCATAAATGAAAGCCAACGCAAGATAGAAGAACTGAAAGGATAAGATAGCTAATATAGATCAGAGAGAGAGAACAGAACAGGTTCCCGTGATAGATCTAGGTTGGACAGGACAGATACCGGTATTACTGTACTAGACAGCTACTGGTGATACAAGACAGATACTGGTGGTACAAGACAGATACTGGTGGTACAAGACAGATACTGGTGGTACAAGACAGATACTGGTGGTACAAGACAGATACTGATGGTACAGGACAGATACTGGTGGTATAGGACATATACTGGGTGGTATAGGACAGATACTGGTGGTGCATGACAGATACTGGTGGTACAGGACAGATACTGGTGGTACAGAACAAATACTGGTGGTACAGGACAGATACTGGGTAGTACAAGATGGATACTGGTGGTACATGACATATACTGGTGGTACAGGACAGATACTGATGGTACAGGACCAATACTGGTGGTACAGGACAGATACTGGTGGTACAGGACAGATACTGGTGGTACAGGACAGATACTGATGGTACAGGATCAATACTGGTGGTACAGAACAAATACTGGTGGTACAGGACAGATACTGGGTAGTACAAGACGGATACTGGTGGTACATGACATATACTGGTGGTACAGGACAGATACTGATGGTACAGGAAAGATACTGATGGTACAGGACCAATACTGGTGGTACAGGACAGATACTGGTAGTACAGGACAGATACTGGTAGTACAGGACAGATACTGGTGGTACAGGACAGATACTGGTGGTACAGGACAGATACTGGTGGTACAGGACAGATACTGATGGTACAGGATCAATACTGGTGGTACAGGACAGATACTGGTGGTACATGACATTTACTGGTGGTACATGACATTTACTGGTGGTACAGGACAGATACGGGTGGTACAGGACCGACACCGGGGATACAGGACAGATACTGGGGGTACAAGACCGATACCGGGGGTACAGGATATATACTGGTGGTATATGGCATGAACAATAGGCGTTGGCTTTGGATATGTCATATATCAAGAAAACCAGTTATGACATTACATGGTAGTCTCTGTTCTGGAACCCCAAAGGAAAGAGAATTAGATGCGTACTCATTCATAGCAGAGAGTCCTTGAGGCACATACATTGGACTAGGATGATAGGTTTGAGCCGGAACAGATGACCGCGACAAGACTTTTTGAACCAGATTTGCTTTTCTGTTGCAATTTCTATTCTCTTAGCCAGCCAGACTACGCTAGCGTTAACTATTTCCACTTGGAGGCGGACATATGGGCATGGCCAGCAATGGCTTGTTTACCCTAATGCACTCCGTCAGTTGTGAGTCACTGACTGCTTTCATCATACAGGAAAGGTGAGTGAGCAAGTTTAGGTAGCAGTGAAAAAGGCAAATGCAATGTTAGGTATGATAAAAAGAAATATTAAATATAGGAGCAAGGAAGTGATCGTCAAACTGTATAAAGCTTTAGTTAGACCTAGATTGGAGTACTGTGTACAGGTGTGGAGTCCTTATCATAGAGGGGACATAAACTTGCTAGAAAGAATACAAAAAAGAGCGACAAAGATGATAGTGGGATTCCAGAATTACAGTTATTGGGAACGACTCAGAAAAACCGGCCTACAGTGTCTCGAAGAGAGAAGAATTCGTGGTGACTTAATACACGTTTATAAGATGATCAGAGGAATCGATAAATTAGACTATGACAAGTTTTTTTTTAAATACAGCCACCCACAATAACACGAGGGCATAGCTACAAGCTGACTAAAGAGAGGTCCAGGTTAGATATTAGGAAATATTTTTTTAGTCAGAGAGTGGTGTCTGCTTGGAATGCATTGCCAGGGGAGGTAGTGGAGGCAGGGACAGTAAATGCATTTAAGAATAAACTGGATGCGCATAGATTTTAGAGCAAGGTGATGTAAATGTAACTGGTTGTATACAGACTCTGCAGGGTCTTCTAAACCAGTATAAAGACGTTAAGTTAAGTTAAGTTAACACATTCACTGCGTTGCATCTTAGACCCCAATAGGTAGGTGCTCTATACTGCACTAGATCTCTGTGAAAACTATAGTGGTTATTATAATAACTAGATGGTTATGTGGGATTCACTACATTATTAAAATATGTACATATTTTCTACGTCATTGATTACGTCTGTTCAGATGTCTTTAGCGGAGCGGAAATATAAAATGTGATTATTTTTAATGGAGGTGAAAGTTCAAGGGGCTACAATAGCTGTGGTGTGACCACCATGTGCTATTAATGTACCACCGTATGACCCTCACATCAACCGTTGCATATACCAAATTGTAATCATCTTTCAGATATACCCTTTTCGTGCAGTGAGACAATGTCCGCAGCTTTTTTTGGTAAAATATGTAGCAAGAAAGTGCATGCTCAACAAACCTACAGCCTCCTTGATTGTAAGATCCAGCTGATGGTGGATTTCCCGCACGTAAGATTGTGTTCTTATTTACATCTCTTTTTTTTTTTTTTGTTCGCTCTCAAATAACCTCATCTGTTCCCATAATAAACTTGGTGGTCTGTCTCAAAATTTGATATGTTTTCATCACAAACTTGGCATCTCCTCTCCATAAGTCTATCTCTCAATTGTATCTGTTTTTATCACAAATTTCGCGGTCTGTCTTAAATGTATCTCCTCTCTACACAGTGTATCTTTCATTTTTGATCTGTTTTCATCACAAACTTGGCAGTCTGTCTTAGATGTATCTCCAATCCATACAGTGTATCTCTCAATTTGATCTGTTTTCATCACAAACTTGGCAGTCTGTCTTAAATGTATATCTTCCCCATGCAGTCCGTTCCTCAATATAGGAATGGAGACTAACGTCTGGTCAGATACAACTACTGATCAGAGAATGTAAGCCACGGACAGGCGAACATACTGACGAAAACAGTCAGTCTCATGACCGTCCGGCTAATTATGTGAGGATTGGCGTGATCCCCGTAGTAGTGAGCGACACGCAGATGAAGCAAAGCATAGCACAACAGCCTGGAGGACCCCGGTCCACCTTCATGTGAGGAAAGCTACTGCAACCCGCCACCTAACTCCCTTTTCAGGGCGCACTCGAGTAAACTTACTTGTCGCGGGCATTCAATAAAAACAATAACTCAATTCAATCTATTTCCCTCACAAACTTGGCGGTCTATGCGATTTCTCACGTCTCCGTTAAGTTTATCCATCAAGCAGCTACATCTATTTCCCCAATCAACTTGGTGGTCTGTCTCAGATTTTCTAAGTCCCGATACAGTTTATCTGTTAAATCTATCTCTTGGTGGTATGTCTGATTTCTCTTCTGTCCATACAGTCTATCTAAGTTACATCTATCTCTTGGTAGTCTGTCTGATTTCTCTCCTGCCCATACAGTTTATCTGTTACATCTATCTCTTGGTGGTATGTCTGATTTCTCTCCTGCCCATACAGTCTATCTAAGTTACATCTATCTCTTGGTAGTATGTCTGATTTCTCTCCTGCCCATACAGTTTATCTGTTACGTCTATCTCTTGGTGGTATGTCTGATTTCTCTTCTGTCCATACAGTCTATCTAAGTTACATCTATCTCTTGGTAGTCTGTCTGATTTCTCTCCTGTCCATACAGTCTATCTAAGTTACATCTATCTCTTGGTAGTCTGTCTGATTTATGTCGTCATCATACAGTTTATCTAAGCTATACAAAAAAATTGTGCTGTCTCAGATTTCCCTCTTGTTGTATACATATTATCCATAAGTATAATCACATCTATTTTCCCCTATAAAATATACGATTTTGTCTATATACTTTATATATTTTTATGACATATTCCTAGAAATGTGCAGCTAGCACGATGTTTTCATAACCACAACTTGTTTCCAGCACATGTGTACACGTGATACGGGTGGAATGATTTCAACCAGAAAAGCCAGATAGATTTTATACTAGTCAAGAAAAGTAGAGAGAGACAAGGGAGGAATTCAAAAGCTATTCCTAACCTGTGCTTTGATACTGACTATAAAACTGTAATGATGACTAAACGAACATAATGGAAAGCGAAGACAAAACCAAGTCAATAAACAGTAAGAGAAACAACCAAGTTTAAAAAGATTAATAGAAATTAAGACACAAAGTGACTAAATAGAGAAATTAACAGGTTTTTGCTAAACTCATAAAATAAACAGACAGTGAAGAAGAATGGACGATGTTCAAGAGTAATATTCACTGAAGCAGCGAGAGCGACAGGCGGAACTGTAAAGACAAGAGGCCTTAAAACCAAATATAACAGCATGGTGGAATGACGAAGTAAAAACAGCAATTGAAGAGGAAAAGAACGAATACAAATTATGGATTAAGAGCAAAAGAACGACAGACTATAGTGAAATTAAATTGGCAAGAAAAGCCACACAGGAAAATTTGAGAGGCAAAAACAAAATCATTCACATAATACGGAGAAAATCTAAAGACCATGAGAATGCATAAAGAAACTTCTACAAACAAATTAAAATAATGAAACAAGGACGAGTGTTATGACCCAACAGAAAGCATATGTGATCAAACTGAAATGGTATTCACGACAAAAGAAATAGCATGGAAAGATGCAACAGTATTTCGAAGAGCTATTATGTAGTTCGAAAAATTGCAAACAGTCGAACAGGCAGGCTTTCGGCGTTCGTACTGCACAATGGACCATATTTCAACCTGCTGCCGCCTTATGGTGGCAGCCCGAGAGTTCACCTTAATTAACTATAAATAGACTTTTGATTCGGTAGAAACCACATTTTGTCTGGCGTTGACTGTTGAGACAAGGTGTCAATCCTGGTTACATTAGAATTCTCGACAACAGTTATACGAACTGCACTACCACATTTCGCCCCTTCCAACGTCCAATTGTGGTACAAATTCAAAAGAGGGTCCCCCAGGGCGATCCTATCTCACCGAACCTAATCTCCGCAAGTCTGGAATCAGTAATTAGCCGATGCAACTGGGACACCTTTGGGATCCTTATTGACGGTAGACGCCTCAATCATCTTCAATTTGCCGATGGCATAGTGCTCATCACAGAGTCCGCAGCAGAAGCCAACCAAATAATGCAGCTACTCGATGGAGAGGGCAAGAAAGCGGGACTGGAGATGAATGTATCGATGACCAAAGTGCTGCGCAATCGCTTTGCCACTTGTGATCCAGTCTTCTTTGGCGATGTACGATTAGAGGAAGTCAACGAGTACTAAACATTGGGCGCCTTCTCAATATGGAGAATAACCTGGAACTTGAACTGACAAGACGTCGTCGCGTGGGTTGGGCAGCCTTCTCATCTATTAACACGGTCCTGCCCGGTTGCCATGACCAGGACCTACGAGCCTCCCTTTTCAATTCCAATGTGCTCCCCGCGATGTGCTACGGTGCTGAGACATAGACACTAACAAAATCACTAGAATACAAATTGAGAATGACCCAGGCCTCTCTTGAGACGCTTAGTCGAAATCACTCTCCGGAACCAACCTATGCAAGGTCGTCCACAATTCTGATATAAGACGATTGTCCCTGGTGAAGGATGCGGTAATCAATGCAGACAAGACAAAACAAAAAGGGCAGGTCACATGTTTAGACGAAATATTGGTCGATGGAGCACAACGACAGCAGTCTGGTACCCCTTAGGTAAGAAGAGACCTCGGGGAAGACCTCCAATGCGTTTGTCTGACTCCTTTGATGTACGCTACAACTTCCGATAAGCCCCTAGAGGAGTATTTACCACGCACTGAACTTCCGTTGCACAAGAGAGGACCGCTGAAGACGAAGTTGGGACCCACAGCTACGCTGAGGAATGGGTCATCAAGATCACGACCAAGACTAAACACTGGAGGAATAATGGGGGCACAAAATATCAACATAAAGATACTTTTTATATTTTTATGCATTTTTCTTCCCAATTATAATCTCCGTCAGAACTTCATTTATTTGCTTCTCTTTCCACAAAATGCGACCTATTCTGTACATTTCCATTTCCAAGGCTCTCTTGTGTCCTTCGTTTGCTTCTCTTCACACGAAATGCGACCTATTCTTTTGTATTTCCAGGGCTTTTACGAGACGTGTTCAAATTAAACCGGATCTAACTGCACCAAGGGAAAATACGTACAATGCGCATGATGGCGTCACGTCTGATGTAAACAGCACATACAAACCATCAAGTTTGCAAAATTTCATTATCCTCCGACGCATAGTTTCCTCAGCAGACCGTTGAAAACTTGGCGGGTATGATACGGAATCCGCCCAGAGTTGACCAGAAAGCGGCGATTCGGTTTCTAACAGCTGAGGGATGTCGGCCAGTTGACATTCTTCCCTGAATGCAGGCAGGGCATGGTGACAAAAGTGTGGCGGACGCAAGCTCTGGCGACGATCCACCCAAATTGCTTCATCAATTTTAGCGATGGCATGTTCTGCCGCAACAATATGCTTCTGACCTGGTCTCGGAAGATCTTTCGTGAACTCACCTCCTTCTTTAAAAACCGTTGTTCAGTTCTTCACTGGACACACTTTTGTCACCTTATACTGCCTGCATTCTGTGATGAATGTCAACTGGTCGACATCCTTCAGCTGTTAGAAACCGATCACCGCTCTCTGATCAGCTCTGGGCGGATTCCGTATCACACCCGCCATGTTTCCAACGGTCTGCTGAGGAAACTATGAGTCGGAGGATAATAAAATTGTGCAAACTTGACGGTTAATATGTGCTGTTTACATCAGAAGTGACGTCATCATGCGCATCGTACGTATGTTCACTTGGTGCAGTAAGGTCCGGTTTCATTTGAACACTCCTCGTTTTATGTCCTCTAACTATTTGCCCGTCGTCCACATCAGATAGAAATAGACCAACAATGGCTATTGGTCTAGCGCCTCAGTGTTAGAGAATTCATTATAAGAAAACTCAGTTGTTGTGGCGGTGAGCGTACCAAACGAAAAAGTTAGTACCATGTCTTTACTCCTGTTGGAGATGAAAGTGTTAAAGAGTGAAATCTATTCAAACATTTTCATAGCTGTTATTTTCATTGAGAGCAAAATGTAACCCACGATTGAAGTCATGTTAAGAAGGATCCAACTCTTCTTCATCAGATATTCTCCTACACTATTGCCAGACTAGTGGAGTTTCACAATGGAAAATATATAAACGCTTACAAGTCTCTGCTCAGCATTATGGACGCAATTATTGAGAAATATCCGGATTTTGGTAGGTACAGTTCATACTTCAACTGAAGACCAAAAAATGACCCGTATGTACTGTATAGTATATTAGTTAAAAGCAGTTATGTGCAGTATTGTTGCAAACCAGTGGCGTATACACTGTCCTGGTTGTGAGGAATGGCCGGTTCAAAGGCAGGGCCCAATTTTAGCACGGTGAAAAAGGGGGAGAAGGGATGGGGAGGCCTTTAAATTTCTGCATTTTGGTGGGATTTATTGAAGCTTGGTTGGAGGTTTGGTTTGTAACATGTTGGTGGGATTTATTGAAGCTTGGTTGGATGTTTCGTTTGTAACATATTGGTGGGATTTATTGAAGCTTGGTTTGGAGGTTTGGTTTGCAACATGTTCGTGGGATTTATTGAAGCTTGGTTGGATGTTTGGTTTGTAACATGTTGGTGGGATTTATTGAAGCTTGGTTGGAGGTTTCGTTTGTCACATGTTGGTGGGATTGGTTTCTATCATGTTTATGGGGTTCATGTGTAAACATGTTTATGGGGTTCGTTTGTACCATATTGATGGGGTTCGTGTGTGGTAGGAAGTTGGGGTTCGTGTGTAGTATGAAGTTGGGGTTCGCATGTATCATGTTGATTTGGTTCATTTGTAAAATGTTAGTGGGGTTCTTTTGTAGCAGGTTGGTGGGTTCGTTTTTAGCATGTTGGTGGGGTTCGTTTGTAGCATGTTGGTGGGGTTTGTTTGTAGCATGTTGGTGGGGTTCGTTTGTAGCATGTTGGTGGGGTTTGTTTGTAGCATGTTGGTGGGGTTCGTTTGTAGCATGTTGGTTGGTATTGTTTATAGCGTGTTTGTGCGGCTCGCTTATGTCATGCAAATAGGCTCGTTAGTAGCATGTTAAATTGGGTCGTTTATAACATGTTTTGGGGGTTTCTTTGTAACAGGTTCATAGGGTGTTGTATGGGACACGTACTGTGGATAATAACATAAGACTACAAGACAGGCTCTGTTTTAGAATCCCTAAAACAGAAGAGGTAGAGGCGAGCCTAAACAATGAGAGGAGTGCTTGTGGTCAACATAAAGGCAACATATAGAACGTGGACAGAGCTGGAATGGATGGCACAGCACAGGAAGACTTAGCATGTATTTCAGAGAGCTGGCAGGTTTTGATTGACTGATTAATTGGCTGATTGATTGATTGATTGATTGATTGATTGGTGTTGGCGAATAAACTGCAATATTAATGAGGAAGGTCTATTGCATTTTAAAACAAAAATTCTTTAACTACACTTTCTATTCAACAACTATTTTCTTTTTCCAATGCCCTTTCCTTCGTCTTCCTTGTATTCCTCTTTTTATTTGTTAAATGCAACAGAGATATCCTAATATCGCAAGGTGTTTCTTCCTCTAAAGAAGAGACACGATCAGAAATGAAGACGCCATTTGACTGGTGGAAACGTCAATAATAGACTACATCAAAAGACATTATCTCAAAGGTGTGGCTACGGGATAAGGCTTGACGCTGACTTATTCAAGACCTATGCCCCACGTGGAGCTGAGAATATCTTGATTGATTGATTGATTGAAAAAAGATTCGAATAATGAACCCCCTTTCTTGAGCTGCCTGACCTTCTCTTCGGCCGTTCTTCACCTTCTCTTCCACTATGGCTACTAATTCAGTGCATGTCTAGTTATATTGCTAGGTTTTTTTCTGATGGTCTGTCCTACCTATCACCACTTTCTGATGGTATGTCCTACCCTTCGCCACTTTCTGAGTATGTGTTCTACCTATATCAATTTGCTGAGTATGAGTCTTACCTATCACCACTTTCTGAGTATGTGTCCTACCCATCACCACTGAGTATGTATCCTACCCATCACCACTGAGTATGTGACCTACCTAACACCACTTTCTGAGTATGTGTCCTACCCATCACCACTGAGTATGTGACCTACCTATCACCACTTTCTGAGTATGTGTCCTACCCATCACCACTGAGTATGTGTCCTACCTATCACCACTTTCTGAGTATGTGTCCTACCCATCACCACTGAGTATGTGACCTACATATCACCACTGAGTATGTATCCTACCCATCACCACTGAATATGTATCCTACCCATCCCCACTGAGTATGTATCCTACCCATCACCACTGAGTATGTATCCTACCCATCACCACTGAGTATGTGTCCTACCCATCAATACTGAGTATGTGTCCTACCCATCACCACTGAGTATGTGTCCTACCCATCACCACTGAGTATGTGACCTACCTTTCACCACTTTCTGAGTATGTGTCCTATCTATCACTACTGAGTCTGTGTCCTACCCATCACCACTTTCTAATGATGTGTCCTACCTATCACTACTGAGTCTGTGTCCTGCCCATCACCACTTTCTAATGATGTGTCCTATCTATCACTACTGAGTCTGTGTCCTACCCATCACCACTTTCTAATGATGTGTCCTACCTATCACTACTGAGTCTGTGTCCTACCCATCACCACTTTCTAATGATGTGTCCTAACTATCACTACTGAGTCTGTGTCCTACCCATCACCACTTTCTAATGATGTGTCCTACCTATCACTACTGAGTCTGTGTCCTACCTATCACCACTTTCTAATGATGTGTCCTACCTATCACTACTGAGTCTGTGTCCTACCCCTCACCACTTTCTAATGATGTGTCCTACCTATCCTCCCTTTCCCCAACCTACCACTATCCTACCTACCCCCAACCTTTATCAGCATTATGCCAACACCAAAAATATAAAATAGTTGATGTTGATGATTATAATAGTTGATGTTGATGATTATAAGAGTCTGTAGAGATTCAATCCCCACTTGTCAACTTCGACTTTTTAAAGAAATTTGATGATCTACATCGACCAAAACTTTGGAACATTCTCATCACGTGTAGCTTACCAACCAAATTTGTTAGGGCAATAGAAGCGTTAAATACTTAGTCCCAGTATTGTGACCGGTCCACTGTAGAGAAGGCTGAATGGTTTGATATTTGGCTTGTCTTCGTTCGTTCTCAATCGCCGGCTGCCAAACCCTGAAAGGGCTTAAGTAGCAGAATGTAGTCCAGAGAACGGAATGCGTTGTGTCGTATACAGCTTGACTGCGATATTTGCACCTTTCGGTCCAACACATGCGACTTCAGCAAGCATTTTTTGAGTCCCTCTTCGATCCCTTCTACTTAGCCAGTCTGCTCTGTTGCAGCCTGTTGTCCAGTATCACCGCGGGGAGGTGTAGAAGGGTCTTGGCAGCTCTGGTTCTCTGGCCCTGATGCTAGCAGTCAGCTATGGATCGCTGACCACTGCAGCTCATGCGCTACTCAGCATCTTGATCATGTTTGATATTTAAACATGTGTGAAATATATATTGGGATATGTCTCCTCTGCTATTCAGAGTGTCGATAGACTGGGTTATGCGAATTTCCACGCACAGCAGCCAGTTCGGCATTAAATGAACTGATGATAAACCCATAGAGGACCTTGATTTCGCAGATGATCTGACACTCCTGAATTCTAATATAGAAGCAGAGCAAGAGAAAATAGGCAAACTCAGCAACATAGGCAAACAGATAGGGCTTGAATTAAATGCCTTCAAAACTAAAATCATTGATACCACTCACACTATTACCGAAGAACAGCTTCAAGTGATATAGACAGTTGAGAATTTCGCCTATTTAGACAGTAAAAAATTCCTTGGCACTTGAAAATCGATAATAAGCGTAGACTGTTAACTGTTGTCAGGGAAAAATCATAATAAGTAATAAAATAAGTATCTAATACGTAATTTACCTTCCCCCAAGCCTAGTAAGCCGCATGAAGTAAAAATTGAAAAATAAAGAACTTGCTACGGACAGCCTTCGGCTACAGGGCAATAGGCAAACCCTGCTTGTTTGAATACCAGGATTCCAAGTAAATAAGTTCTGCTTATATACTCCAGGAATGGGTTAGAAGGCTCGATGAAACAGCTCTTGACTATCGTAAGGAGATAAACGCTGGAAAGACAACATTATCTACAACGCCGAGGGCTTCAACAGAAGGATAAAAGCTAATGGCCAGGAACTTGAAGTGGTCGATCGTTTTAAATATCTGTTCTCGATTGTCAGTGATGAAGGATCAAAATGTGAGGTGCTAGCCAGAATAGCACACACAACAGCGGCGCTTGCACGGCGTAACAAAATCTGGCAAGATAAACGGCCAGCACTGAACGAAAATCAGATTAATGCGTTCATTGGTTCTGTCAATTTTCCTATAAGCTTGTGAGACATGGACAAGTATAGCTGATCTGCATCGGAGGATACAAGCCTTGGAGATGAGATATTTCCGAAGACTTCTAAACGTTGCGTACAAAGATCGAGTTACAAATGAGGAAATACGAGATAGAATTACAATAGCAATAGGGCCTTTTGAAGACCTCTTGGCAGCTGTCAAAAGAATGAAACTCGCTTGGTACGGTCACATATTGAGATCAAATGGTCTTGCAAATACGATCCTCCGCGGAATGGTGCAAGGCAGACGACGAAGAGGCCGTCCCAAAAAGAGTAGGGACGGGGGGGGGGGGAGGGACAATATAACAGAATGGACAAATCTCCGACCAGAAGAGGCACAGTGAATGACCGCTGACAGAGAAGAATGGCGTGAGTCTTCATGTGTGCCCAAACGACATCACTGGTTACGGAATGACCTGACCTGACCTGAAGTATATAAGTATATAAGAAATTGACTTTGCTGATCTTTTGCTTATCATTATCAGGTGCCTTGCCGGTTGGCGCAGACGATCACTCCGTTTCTATCACTTGTGCCGTTTGCCAACTCTGTTGTTAATTGTCGCCCGTGCCATTTTCTGAGGCTGTTCAACATCTTCTCTCTATGTCTTTCTGTCTGTTCCTATTTCTCGCTGTCACAACGTGCTACAAATCGCTTCTTCTCATAACATGCCCGAAAAAGGGTGGCTGCCTTGTTCTGATCTTCGCAATGAGTTGAATTTCGTGTTCGAGTACTGTATCCTTAGTCTTCCTTGCAGTCCATTAGATCTGCAGCATTCTTCTGTAAAACCACATCTCCGTTGCTTCCAAAGATCTATGCGCTTGCTTGCTGACTGTCCATGATTCACAACCATATGTCAGTACTGGTTCCCCGTAGCATCTAAGAATTATCTTTGTCAGTTCAACAGACAAGGTTTTGTTTGCATACGATTCCCTTCATGGTTATGATTTTCCATGGGATATTCGTTTTATTTCATAATTACTATCTGTTTATACAGGCACTAACCCACAGTCAAAGACACTTCACACTGTTTATGTGAAAATTAAAAACGGTAAGTTTTTTTTCTTTAACTGTGTCAAAGTATTCTGCTATTTAATTAGATGGTATTAAAAATGGGTCCAATCGGCGTAGTGGTAGAGCACACAATATTCAATGGTAAAGATATGCGGTTCAACGCCCGTTACAAGTAGGTTCCAGTCGACCCCAATTGTAAATGGTGGTTTAAAGTAAAGGAGGGAGAGCAGCGAGGAAGGGAACTGGCTACACCTACCTCCCAAACAAGATGTGGCCTCGTATAATGGGGTCTCTGACACATCACCCCGACAACAACACTGTCACTATTGAGCTATCTTTCTTCTGTTCTTCTTTTGTCGTCTCACTTTCGACCGGGTTGTAGCCCAGTGTTGTTTGTATTTGTCTTTCGCCTCTCTCGTGGCCAGAGTAACAGGTCTCGTTTACGTTGTATATCCACCTTTTCCTCGGTCTACCTCTCCCCCTCCCCCGCCCCTTTCTTCCTGATGTTCTCCTGTAGAAGGTTGCATGGACAATATATCTGGTCTAGTTGTATTCTCACAATGTGGCCAAACCAATTCATTCGCTGTTGTTCGATGTACTGTAGGCAGGGAATTGTTCCAACCTTCTCCCGAATACTCATATTTGTGATTTTGTTTCTTCTGGTGTTGTTAGTGACCTTTCGTAGGCACCGCATTTCACAGGTGGCTAACTTTCGTTCCCGGGAATTATTCAATGCCTATGTCTGGCACTGGTAGCACAGGGTTGTGATGAAGAAACTATTTATCATTTGCTTTTTTGCTTGGAGGGAAATCTTGGGATGTCTTAGAAGCGGAAACAGCTGGTATGAGACAGCGTTTGTTTTCTGCATTCTCGTCTTTAACTCTCTGTCGAGTTTGCCATCCTCAGTAAAAACAGTCCCCAAATACCTAAATTCGTGTACATGCTTTATTTTTGTTTCATTCACATGAATATCAAGTTTGGTGTGTTTTCTACCTATATTCATTGTCTCTGTTTTTGATGTGCTGATATTCATATCGTAATTTTGAAAATTTAAGTAGAGTGAGTCAATATGACGTTGCATGTTTTGTTCATTGGAGTGGATCAAACATTAGTCGCCTGCAGAGAGCAATTCGTTGACACTTTCCTGTTCTGTATTTGCCTCCTGTGTGATTATTATTCATATTTCATATATATTCGTATCTTTACCTTACTAAAAAGTATGCACCCAAATGGTACCAGGGGAAAAATAATAGATCCACAGACAAATTCCAAGTATGTTGTGCGGTAGTTAAAGCAGGCTGTACGTGGTACTGGTATCCCTGTCGTGTAAAACGTATTGCAAGAAAATCACACCTTGCACAGCAAGAACACAATTGGTTTGCCTCCCAACAATGATTTCATTTTCAATAGTAGTTCAGGTTTCCAAAATTTATGTAAATTTCAGCATGAATTAAAGTTTACAAAATAGATGTGAATTTAAGCGTTAATTCGTTTACAAAATTGATGTGAATTTCAGCCTTAATTCAGGTTTCCAAAATAGATGTTAATTTCAGCGTAAATTCCTTCCAAAATAGTTGTGAATTTCAGCTCTTTCACTGCCATAAACTCCAGCATGCCCAGGACAGCATATCCACACTCCTATGAAGCTTTAAAACCTCTTATTTCCACTATCCATTCATGTTGTAGTGTCTTCTGTATCTTCAAAAGTTTGGATTGGGCGACGGGCCATGGTGAAGCGGTTATTGGCTTTGCTTACAACCCAAACTTGTTTGTGTTCGGATTCGTGAAATAGCAATGTTGTGCCCGATGTTGTTGTTGTTGTTTCGAATGCCCACAATGAGTAGGTTACTCTTATGTTCCCGCTGAAAAGATCGTTAAGTTGCGGATTGCAGTAGCTTTCTTGACATCTCAAGCATGCTGATGAAAGTGGACCTAAGTTCTCCAGGCGGCCGTACTATGCTTCGCTTCATATGCGTGTCGCTCACTACTACTGAGATCACATCGAACCTTACCTTATTAGCCAGACTGTTGTCCTCAACAACAGCCCGTTTCCAGGACGACCAACGAGGAGGTCAGATGAGGGTCTTGGCTAGTATATTTCATTTGACCCTGGCTAACATTGATCAGTGTGTTTGCCTGACTAGAAGTTAGCCTCATCGTCCTGATGTTGTTGTTTCTTCTTCTTCTTCATCGTACGCAGTCAGACAGTAACCATTATTTTTTCGAAAAAAGCAGCCGTCGTCCTGAGGCTGTCGACACTGCCATAGAGCTTGTCTAGTGTTGCCACTGGTGATGGCCACTTCTGCTCTCTCTGATCCTCGTATGTCGGGCAGTTTTGCAGAAAATGCTCAGCGGTCATTTTGCCGGTACCACGCGGGCATTCGTCGGTGCCACCTATCTTCAATTTGTTGAATAGGTGGTACCTGAGTCTATTGTGGCCAGTGCGAAGTCTGAAGACCACGACCTGTTCCTTTCTGTTCAACTGGTAATAGGCATCGTTTTTGGTGTGGCCAGTATGTTCGGTTTCCCATTTGGTCATGTATAAAGCGTTGTTGTTGTTTAATGCCAACGAGTACGTTTGTCACCCTCGACTACAGCCTGTTGCCAGGGAACGCTACATGGGAGAAATATAGAGGTCCTGGTCAGTAAATTGTGTTTGAGCATGATATGACGTCCTGATCAGTAAATTGTCTCTGAGCCTGACATGACGTCCTGGTCAGTAAATTGTTACTGAGACAGACATGACGTCCTGGTCAGTAAATTGTGTCTGAGTCTGACATGACGTCTTGGTCAGTAAATTGTGTCTGAGCCTGACATGACGTCCTGGTCAGTAAATTGTGTCTGAGCCTGACATGACGTCCTGGTCAGTATGCTGTACCTAACCGAACTAACGTCACAGTTCCCCGTTGCGATGGAGTAAAACTCTTCTTTTTTTTAAAATCATGTTTACAGAAGTCGAATGCACTGGGTCGATAGGCGCAAAACACAGTACTTCGCACTCTAACTTTATAATCAATGCAATCAATACTTTTTCAACTTTAAATGTAGCGCAGGTCTTTAACAAATACACACCAAGTCATTAACTATTAAACAACCTTCTTCTAATGAAGTTTGTTTGTGGCTTAAAGTTTATTCAGTATGGGATAGTTAACCGCATGCCAAACCTCATTAGTCGCTCTTACGTCGTGCTTGGCAGGTTGAAGTGATACACTTCTTTGTCCCCCTTTCTTCAGTTCAGTTTAGTTCATCCCTAACCCATCAGGTCGTTGGGGCACACACGAAGACACTTCCAAAATCCCACGCCATATCTCTCTGTCTGTCGCCGCCTGACGTATCTCACCGGAACGAAGGCTGACCACTCAGTGATGTTGTCCACCAATCTCTTCCTTGGACGTCCTCGCCCTCTCTGTCCCGGTACGGAACCAAAGAGTATCGAGTTGGTAATTCCGTTGGACCTCGCGACGTGCCCGTACCAGGCCATCTTTCGTCTTTTGATAGTTGTGAACAGATCTTCAAAAGGACCAATAGCATCTTCAACTCTCTGATGTATTTCTACGTTCGTGACACGATCTTTATATGTAACATTTAGGAGTTTTCTATAGCACCTCATTTCCATTGCATGTTTTCTGCCCTGGATATCTGCTGTAATGGTCCAGGTCTCGCAGGCATACAGAAATATTGATAGCACTAAAGAGCGCATTAGTCTAACGTTTATGCCGAGGGCGAGCCGCTTGTCTTGCCATATAGGTTTCAGTCGAGTCAGCGCCGCTGTTGTTAGGGCTATGCTTGCAATTACCTCTGGCTTCGATCCCTCTTCGCTGATCAACGATCCCAGATATTTAAAACGTTTTACCACCTCAAGTTCCTGCCCATTTGCCTCTATTACAGATTTAAACCCTGTTATGCTATTGGTCATGAGCTTTGTTTGATCTGCATTTATTTCCATACCAAATCTCAGGGCCGCTCTATCCAATCTACCAATCAACTCCTGGAGTTCCCTTTCTGTGCCTGCCAATACATCAATATCATCAGCAAATCAGAAGTTTGTGATAAACCTGTCACCTATTTTAACCGTGCCAACATGTTCTTTTAAGGTCGTCTCCATTATTCTCTCCAAGAATATATTGAAGAGTGGTGGGGAGAGTATACAACCCTGTCTCACACCCACCGTCGTACGGAACCAATCGCCTAGCGTTCCCTCTACCGAGACTGCGCTTGTCGCCTGCTCATTAAGGTTTGCAATTACCCTCACAATATCATTGTTGAACTTATAATGCTTCATTGTTGACCATAGCGCCGCATGCCACACTCTGTCAAACGTCTTTCTAAAGTCAATGAAGGCATGGTAGAGTTGTTGTTGATACTCTGAGTACGTCTCATTCATTAGCCCTGGTAATACTATGATGATCTTACACGCTGTTCGCACTCTTCATCTAGTTCTGCATTGTCGTTGGTTCTCAAAGTCATGCGACCAAGCCCTGAAAAGGGTTTTGCAATTAGCAGGATGTAGTCCAGAGAACGGAATGCATTAGGTCGTAGTTTACGTAGAATAACAAGTAAAATAGCCGGGCTTTGTGGCTGCGCTCTCGACTCGCTCCGGTGTTTGTGTCGAGTTTTCTTACGTTTGGTGGTTCTTGTTCGAATTATATCTCACAACTCTTTCACCAGGTGGCATCAAGGAGTTTATTCTATGGAATTTATGTGCTTTCCGGCGGGTATTCTGATGGTATGCGGAATTTCATGCCTGAATCAAGCCGCGGGAGACCAGTCCATGGCGGAGTTCCACGTTCCGCTTAGCTGCACAGCAGAATTCAGCCCAGATTTTCAGTAATCAAGAACCTTTCTGCTCCGAAGGAAGCTGACTTCCTCCTGCAATCCACTCCCTCCACCGGAGGTTACAAAATAACTCTCCCAATCTCGTATTCTCAGCACAGCAAGGGTCACTCTGACCGAAAGGTGTACTCATTCAAAGGCCTGGACGGCGAGACATATTACAAACAGGTAGTTTGACACGGACAGACATGGAAAGCCTGACACAAACATTGGCCTAACACACTCCTCGCGGCCCTCATTACAAGACAGCGGAGTACACGGCTCCACCTGGGGGGTCTGTATGGATTTCGGTTGATACGCTAAGCATGACCACAGCCTCAGCAGTTGGACATGGTAGTGGTCAATTGACGCAACAGGCCTTTGACGCCTACGTGAACATTATTATTAGTTTACAGTTTAACTGCGATATTTGTACCTTTCGGTCAGACCCATCCCATTTCAACTGAAATTTTTGGGTACCTGGTTACCCTTCCCTCTTTGATCCTTTCTCCTTAGTCAGAATTAAATGTAAAAGCTCAAAATTTATTTAAACCTTCACTGACCCCCTGAGAGAACCTTGTGGACTCCGAGGGATCCGCGAACCACAGCTTAAGAACCGCTGCTTCATTTGATTATGCTAATTGAAATAGAATGAAAACTCATCTTCATAACTAACCGATCAATCGCAGATAGATCAGTGACTGCCAAATGATAGGGATAGTTAACCAGAATAGAAATACTTAGACCTACCAAAATGGAGTGCCCAACTGTAAGACACGGAATAACGTATTTTATTTTTCAAACAAACCATAAGTCACAATATATTCTTTCTTTATTTGTTGTGCCTTTCAGCGTCAGGTAATGAAGAGGTTTCATGGCCGTGCCCTAGTATATGCCTCGTACATGGGGAGCTTTACTGTTTTTTTTTATTTCTGCTATCCATCTTTTGCGTGGCCAGCCCTTGACTTTTTATACATTGTATCTGTATAGCTTTGCTTTCTGAGGGGTATTATCTGGTGTTTGACGTGTCACGTGGCCAAACAATTTGGTTTGCTGTCTCTTGATACGGTATAACACTGGTGTTGTACCTACGTTTCTCCTTATACGAAGGGCGTTCAAATCAAACCGATACATTTTGTTATAGTTCTGTCTGAGTGGGTTATAGCGTACTGGAACTACTATCATCAGTTAGGGACACTTGTGTCCTGTTACTGCTAGGTGCCCCACTTGCCATAACCAGTCATGTGACAGATAAATAAAGATGATGACAACACTGTTAGTGTTAGTGCTTACATGAACACTTGAATAAAAAAATTTTAAAGCGGACAACACTCTTAGGGCTTGCATGAAACAGCGTGTTGTGATGAAGTTTCTTGTGAAAGAAGACGTGAAACCTGCAACAATTTACAGAAGACTTCAAACACAATATGGCGATGAGACACTCAGCCGAGGTAAGATGTGTGAATTGTGTAAACGTTTTAGAGAAGGCCGTACATCCGTGAGTGATGACCGCTGCCGTGGTGTCTCAACTCACCAAAGTCATTCCAGTGAATATCCAGATTGTGGAACGCCTTCTCCTGGAAAATCGATGCATACCCTATCGCAAAATTGCACAAGAGGCAAGTCTTAATATGGGCACGGTGAACATTATTATTGAAGAACATTTGCATTTTCGGGAGATTAGTGCACGTTGCGTGCCAAGACAGCTTTTCTCTTCTGACCGGTAGAGAAAAGTTCAAGACTGGACTGAATGTTCGACCTCATAAGGCTCACTGCACTATGTGTCATCTGCAGCAACTCGGCTGGGAGGTATTGCTACATCCACCTTACAGCCCAGACCATGCTCCAAGCCATTTCCACTTGTTTGGACCCCTAACAGAATTCATGAGGTTCAGACTCACTGGCAAATATTTCTTCGCTGAAGTTTTTCAAGCAATTACTTAAACGCTGGGATAAATGCATAAACGTTGTAGGAGATTATATCGAACAGTAAATGACATTTTGACTACTTTAAAATTATTATTTTTCCTTACAAAAATAAACAAAAAAGTCCCGGTTTGATTTGAATTGCCCTCGTATCTTCTTTTCTTATTCTATCCATTTGTGTTACTCTATTCATTCTACGCAGGCATTTCATCTCTGGTATTAGATGATCTTATTTCTTTATTAATGTCGAATTTTGAAACTGATAGCCCAATGTGGGTAGGAATATTTTGTTGTATACCGTTCTCTTTGTTTCATTGTCACGTGCTTACATAGTAATATCGGAGGCTTTTGCATAATATGACTTGCTTTATTACATCTGTGTTGAGTTTTGTATCGCCTTTGCCATCTGCTGAGATTGTTAACAGCAACTAGAAAATTTTCACCCGTTTTACTTGTTTTTAAACTAATATTGTTGTTTCTATTTCATTTCTTTCACTTTTCATAACTTGTGTTGTCTCTGTTGATTTTCATATTGTAATCCGTACAGACCTCATTGTTATGTTCCTGCAGCTGTTGTGTTTTGTTGTTGTTGTTGAGGTTGCTAATAGTGCTTGGTCATCAACAAAAAGAAGTTCATTTAAGTGATCACTGAGGTTATTTCCGTCACTAATGTTCCATTTTTACATAGTAGGGCTATATATGTAGTAAACAGTAAAGGAGATAGTACACAACCTTACCGTACACTGAATCTAATATGAAATGTATTTTTTCTTCTTCGTACGCAGTCAGACAGTAACCATTATTTTTCGAAAAAAGCGGCGGTCATCCTGAGGCTGTCGCCACTGCCATAGAGCTTGTCTTCAGTTCCACTGGTGATGGCCACATCTGCTCTCTCTGATCCTCGAATGTCGGGCAGTTCTGCAGCAGATGTTCAGCGGTCATTTTACCAGTACCGCACGGGCATTCGTCGGTACCACCTATCTTCAATTCGTTGAATAGGTGGTACCTCAGTCTATTGTGGCCAGTGCGAAGTCTGAAGACAACGACCAGCTCTCTTCGGTTCAACTGGTAATAGGCATCGTTTTTGGTGTAACCAGTATGTTCGGTTTCCCATTTGGTCATGTATCTGGCTTTGATAAGCCGTTTTGACTCTTCGTACGTCATACGAAATTTATTTCAATATCCAGCTTTTGTTCTTACTGTGCATTGACTATTTACATAAAGATTTTTCATAGGTTTTTACAAAGCCACAATGCTTTGTCAAATATCAATTATTATTCTCGCAATCAATTCTCTGTGTAAATCTTCCCTCCTTTCAAAGTTGTATGTACACTGAATATGTAATGTATACTTTTTTCACTTAACTTGGATTCCCGTAAAATCTGGCTCACTTTCTTGTGTAATTATTTAACACGAGACCGCTAAGCTTTATTGATCATTGGACATCACCAAGTTTAAATCCAGCATTGTATGAATCTATACATTCGTGTCTTCCATCCATTCCTTGTGACGCATAGAACTACCATCATAGTTGCTTCTTTGGCATGTGCCAAATCACTTATTGTGCTCTGACAGTGGTGATTCTGTAACAATGTATTTCGTCTTCTTCTTCTTCATGTACGCAGTCAGACAGTAACCATTATTTTTTCGAAAAAAGCGGCGGTCATCCTGAGGCTGTCGACACTGCCATAGAGCTTGTGTTGTGGTTCCACTGGTGATGGCCACATCTGCTCTCTCTGATCCTCGTATGTCGGGCCGTTCTGCAGCAGATGCTCAGCGGTCATTTTCCCGGTACCACACGGGCATTCGTCGGTACCACCTATCTTCAATTTGTTGAATAGGTGGTACCTCAGTCTATTGTGGCCAGTGCGAAGTCTGAAGACCACGACCTGCTCTCGTCTGTTCAACTGGTAATAGGCATCGTTTTTGGTGTAGCCGGTATAACAATGTATTTGACAAAATGATATTGCTAGCCTCATCCGCAAATCTCATGAATCGCCTTTCATGACATGATTATAAGGCAACAGTGAACCTATTCTTTACTCCCAGGGGCTCTATTCTTTACTCCAAGGGGAGGGTGAGCTATGTATGTGTGTCACATAAACGTATCGTGGAAAGTGCAACGTATGTAACTTAGCAAGTTACGTACGTGTAATGTATATAGAGTATGCCATGTATGTTGCAATTGTAGCGTATGTAATATATGCTACCTACATAGCATAATGAATGTATTACATAAATGTAGCTTTTGCAGCTTAAGTAATGTATGTAATGTATGTAACATATGTAATGTATGTAGTGCTTGTAATCTAGGTCGTATATGTAATGTAGGTAGGTATAAAACAAATGCAATGTATGCAGCGTATGTAATTTATGTAGGTATATAGCATACGTAATATATGTAGGTATATAGCACATGCAATGTATGTAGGTATATAGCATTTTCAATATATGAAGCGTATGTAATGTATGTAGGTATCTAGCATATGTAATTTATGTAGGTATATAGCATATGTAAAATATGTAGATATATAGCATATGTAATATATGTAGATATATAGCCTATGTAATGTATGTAGGTATATAGTATATGTAATAAATGTAGATATACAACATATGTTATATATGTAAATATACAGCATATGAAATGTATGTAGAGTATATAATGTATGTAGGCGTATAGCATATGTAATATGTGTAGATATATAGCGTACGAAATATATGTAGGGCTATAGCATATGTGATGTATGTAGTGAATGTAATGTATGTATGTATATAACATATGCGCAGGATTGAATGTATGTTATGGTAAGTAACGTAAATAATGTATGTTGCATATGTAATGTATGCAGCGTATGTAATTTAGGTAATGTATGTAATGTAAATAGCATACACAAGGTATGTAGCGTATGAAATGTATATTATAGAATATAGCATATGTAATGGTATATAATGTATGTAGCGTATGAAATGTATATTATAGAATATAGCATATGTAATGGTATATAATGTATGTAGCGTATGAAATGTATATTATAGAATATAGCATATGTAATGGTATATAATGTATGTAGCGTATAAAGCATATGCAGTTTATGAGAGGAGTAAAAGAATGAACAATGTCCATCCAATAGAAGGCTTGTAGAAAAATGGCAACAAAAGCAGAGAATAAAAAAAGTCCGTCCCCCGCCACGTCAGTACGATTAAAGACAGATATCACGTCTCAGACAAAAGACAAGAAACACAGATCAGCAAGCAATTTACCACTACATACATGTTTTAAAATGCCAGAAATTCAAACAAAACTAACAGATAATATAAGAAGTGCTGGTCCGTCAGTCTTATAAGAGCATCTCCGAGAATGATTGACACCTACCCAGAAGAATGGATACATGTCTATACCGATGTATCTGCTTTTAAAGCCCTCATTAAAGCAGGATCTGGAGTCTACATATAATATCCAGACAGGACATCCGATGAGCTGTTTGAGACATGTGGGGAGATATGTTCAAATTATGAGGCAGAAATAACAGCATCGGAAGTAGCTCTGTACCACTTGAGGACTGTATTTGATGCTTTCCCATCAAAAGCCCAAAGCATCCTAATCGTTAGACTCATTATTTGCCCTTCATGCTCTAGAAGACGGCGATCACTGTAAGCCTGAACACCCAAATATTTCTAGATGCTAACCAACTCACATCCCATGAAGTCATAATAGTTATACAATGGTTCACTGGTACCTCAAATACACTTAGCAATGACAAGGCAGGCAGACTGGCTAAGAAGGGAGCAAGTCAAGAACAATAATACACACCAACAACCATACAGACAGTCAAACAATTACTGAAGACTGTGAACAAAGAGGCCTGGCTAAATAGAT
The DNA here is from genome assembly GCA_036924085.1 of Ariolimax columbianus. Classification (NCBI taxonomy): domain Eukaryota; kingdom Metazoa; phylum Mollusca; class Gastropoda; order Stylommatophora; family Arionidae; genus Ariolimax; species Ariolimax columbianus. The sequence continues at coordinate 73,351,295 of JAVGWX010000006.1, forward strand.
GGGCAATGTGAAATACTGGGAGAGAAATCTACAAACATATGGCCATCCCAAATCCCAAAGACAACATCAACATCCTGAAAAGGAGAGACCAAAGCACCATTTTCCGACTTCGTACTCAACACATACAACTTAACAGCCACTTGAACAGAATCAAACCAGAACATACTCCAGAGTGCGGGCTGTAAACACATCACTATGAAACTGTTGAGCTTCATTTTTTTTTAATGTTCGATCTTGACAGTGCCAGTAAAGAGTTTCTTCCTCGGAGACCAGACAAATGGAATACTTTGTACAGAACTAACAACAGCTTACAAACACTTGCAGATACGACTATATGGCATTGGACCAAAGGACAGGAGCGCATAGGCCGCTGGATTAATTACCAACCAACCATAAAGCATATGTAATGTATGTTATGGTTTGGTGTGTAGCGTATGAAATGTATACAGCGTATGTATTTAGCATAGTATATGGTGCGTAGCGTATGATTCAGTATGTAGTGTATGTTATGGTATGAGCGTATGTAATGTAATGTATATATGATATGTAGTATATAACGTATGTGTATGTAGCATATGTAATGTATACAGCGCATGTAATGTAGTGCAGTATATGGTATGTAACGCATGTTATAGTGTGTTGTATATGTATTTTTTTGTTAAGGTATGTAACATTTTTAACGTATATTTTGGTATGCATCATTTAACGTGTGTTATGGCGTGTAGCGTTTGTAATGTATGTTATCGTATATAGCTTATGCAATGTATGTTATAGTATGTAGAGTATGTAGCGAATATAATGTGTGTTATGGTATGTAACGTGTGCAATGTATGTTATGGTATTTAATGTATGTTATGGTGTATAGCGCATGTTGTGTAGTGCTTGAAGGGTATGTAGTCTATGTTATGATAGGTAATGTTTGCAATGTATGTTGTGGCATGTAGTGTGTATAGTGTATGTTGTGGTATTAGCGTGTGTAATGTATGTTATTGTATGCAGCGAATGTATTTTATGTAGTGTATGTAACGTATGTTGGGGTATGTGATGTATGTAATGTATGTTGGGGTATGTAACTTCTGTTGGGATATACAATGTATGTAATATACGGTAGCTATGAATGCATAATAGTGCAAATTAATTGAGCCAGTCCTTATTATATTCACCAGAAGAGGGCAGATCTGAATTGATCATCTCTCACACTATGCCCAGTCCTAGGACGCGTATAAGGACAAAGCCTTTACCACTACGTCTAAAGCAAGAAATTGATTTCATTAAAGAACAAAGGACTGTCGGTCATGAGGTATTTTGAATGTATGTAGTGTACATCAAGTTGAATTAAACTGAATGTGATTTTAAAAGTTATTTTCATCTACGGACTGGGGATAAATGAACTAAAACCCGGTAATCAACTTTGATAAAACACTAAGTTTAAATGACTTTTGAATCAATACAATTATTACGCCAATTAGTTTCTTCTTCTGATCGCATCATAGATGTTTACACCATCAGGCGAGTTTCCGCGATGAACTCGACCGTTGAATGTAGCTTTAGTTCCATACAGCTTGGATTGTAGTGTCGAATCATTTGGCCAGTGTATCCTCCTTAACTGACCATACAGAGGACAGTCCTGCAAAACGTGTTCGGTAGTTTGTTCGACTATCCCACATGTACACAGCGGCGAAGCAGACAGACGAAGCCTGTAAATGTGTTTATTCAGTCCATTGTGCCCAACCTGAGGCGAGGATGGTCGTCTGCCCTTGCTGGTCAAGGGTGGCTAGTCATCGTTGGGTTGGTTCTATTCTCTTCTGACAGCCTGGAGAACTTTCTTTTAGCCAATTAGCTAATATAAATGGATTAAAATTATGTTTAGTGATTGGAAATCACTGTCGTCATCCAAACCGTTCAGATCCCTGTGGAGTAAAAGTCTTAAACAAATACGCGCCAAGAGCTCCTGTCCTGATCCACCCGTTCATCGTCTCTCCTGTTTCCTGAATATTTATGTCAAGCTCTCTTCTCTATGTGTGTTTTAGTCTGCCTCTACTTCTCTTGCCTTGGAAATTCTTCTTACTTCGTTCTCAATCTCCGGCTACATGGTCATGAAAAGGGCTTTGCAAGTAACAGGATTGCGTTGTGTCGTAGTTTACAAATTGACTGCAATATTTACACCTTTCGGTCCAACACATCCGACTTCAGCAATAATTTGCTAGTACCGGGTTAGCCTTACCTTTTATATCCCTACTCTGTTGCAGCCTGTTATCCATGATCACTCCGTGAAGGTGTAAAATGGTCTAGACAGCTCTGGTTCGATGGCCCTGACGCTAGCAGTCCTATCGGTCGCTGATCTCTGCGGCTCATGCACTCCACAGCATCTTGATCCCCGTCTTGGGAATTCCAGAACAGAGACTGTTTTGTAATATCATCTGGTTTACTTATTGTGTGTCCTATCCAATGCCAGTACATTTACGACTCAAGGCACTGTTTGGATATCACGAACACTGCACAAGATTCAAATCTAGACAAAGTTTCTTAGTCAACACAGCCCCTACAGACATGTCCCAGAAAACACCGCATGGAAAAATGACGCAGGTTCCTTTGGTTGAGAACAAAGATAACGACAACTGATAGACAAAACTCCAACCTAAAATCTAGATAGCTGCGAAGAGATTGAAAATGTTGCATATTTTGAATATCTGGGATCAATACTAAACAATTGTGACTGTACAAAAGAAGTAAGATGACGACTGACTAGGGCAATGCAGAAGATAAGGAGTATGTAGAACCTATGGCATAATTCAAAGAACTAAAACTAAAGATCCTAAGAACCTGCATTTTTCCTGTGGCAACCACATGGATGTGAAACAAGGACGATTACAATAAGAGCGGAGATCGGTGCTTTTGAAACACAGGGGCTACAGAAGAGTCTTGAAAATCCGGGGACAAAGAAAGAAACAAGCAAATCCATCCGGTAAGACATGAATGTAGAGGAGAATTGGCTCATAAAGGACGTAACGAACCGAAAACTGATGTTTTTTGGACACGTCAAAACGACACAACGGACTGGAGAGAATGGTTATGGAAGGCATGGTCACTGAGAAGAGAGGTAGGGACCGACCGAGAAGATGATGGAGCCAGAACATCAAGGAGACGCTGGATTTGACCTTGGAGCAGCCCGGAAGACTGGCAAAACCTAGTTTACCACAGACAGGCTGTCATAAGAGTGACGTTCTGCAAAGGACATGCTACATGATGATGATGAATTATGAAATATCCAACAACGGAGACAGTTTAAATGAAATTAGAAGACGTTTGGCCATGGCGATGCAGAAGATAAACATGCCCAATTTGTTTCACAATACTAACAAGCAACTAAAAACTGAAGATCCCGAGAAAACATACATAGTCCCTGTGGCAATGTACAGGTGCGAAACATGGACTAATACACAAGTAGCAAGGAAGAAAATTGGAGCGTTCGAAACAAAATGTTACAAAAGAATCCTTAAAATTTCTTGAATAAAGAAAGAAACAAATACCATCGTATAAGACCTGAATGTTGAAGAAAGCTGGCTCATAAACAATGTTATGTCTTGGAAATTGATTTTTTTTCGGCCAAGTCAAACGTCATGACGGATACACTAGGTGGATACAAGATATCAAGTAAACTCTAAACATGAACATGGAGCAAGCGGGAAGATTAACTGCAGACCGAGATTCTTATCGGCTGGCTGTGATGAGAGCGACGATCTACATATGACATCTTACATGATGACGATGATGATGCATTATGAAATAATTTAAAAACCTAATATGTGCTTTATTTTTGTCAATTGCCCCTCATTTTGTCATCAATATCATCAACAAAGTCATTTAAAAAACAATGAATTCAAAATAATCATCTCTCATTCACTGTACACACATCTCTTGTTTATTCTCATCTTTCTCCCCATCTATATCCAATATATGATTATCAAGGAAGCTGACAGACGCTTTGCAATGAACTTGCTAGAAGGAGAGTATATAGAGATGGGGCAGTTAATTGAATGTGCATGCTGCTATAAAAATTGTGTGTTTGAAGATATGGCACAATGCATGGAAGGCCACCTTGTCTGTGTTGAATGTCTAAATGCTTTCACTAAAGAGACTGTCTATGGAGCTGGAAAGGTGAATATATATATATATATATAATATGCTTTATTGGTTTTCCAGTTGTTAGCCTAGTGTACTGTGTTAATGTAATACTTTAGGTTTATTTGGTTTCATGTTACATGGGCTCTTCTTACATCCAGAGGTGTACTTGAGAAAGTGAACCGGGGTCTTCTGTTTGTAGTGCAGTAAGAGGCTTCTCATTAAGTTCACCACTATAAAGATTACAGTGTTGATCCCCACCTTGTTGACCAGGTTGCTGTGGCACAGCCTGTTCTCATGAGCCTTGCGAGGAAATGAAGTGAGGTTTTCTTCTTCTTCGTTCGTTCGTTCTCAATCTCCGGCTACCAAGCCCTGAACAGGGCTTTGCAAGTAGCTCGATTTTGTCTAGAGAACGTAATGCTTTGTGGTATAGTTTACAGCTTGACTTCGACATTTGCACCATTCGGTTAGACACATCAGACTTCAACAGACATTTTTTAGTACCGGGTTAACGTTCCCTCTTCGATCTCTTCTCCTTGGCCAGTCTGCTCTATTGCAGCCTATTATTCAGGATCAACTCGTGGAGGTGGGGAGGAAGGCTAACGTCTGGTCAGGCAAAATATACTGATCAGACATGTTAGTTAGGGTCGGGCAAAACATACTGGTCAAGACCCTCACCTCAGCTTCCTAGTAGCCCTCCCTGGAAACGGGCTGTTTTCATGGATGCATGACTAACGAGGTGAGGAATAGACCTAATTCTCATAGTAGTGAGTAACACTTAGATGAAGCGAAGCGTAGCACCACCATCTGGAGGACCCCGGTCCACCTTCATCAGCACGCTCGGGATGTGAGAAAAGCTACTGCAACCCGCCACTTAATAGGAAAAGCGTTTGAAGATGATCCATCGAATAGAATTGAGTCCTTCATTTCAGTGTGAAAAGAAATTATCATGCTACGCAGTTTTGGGTGGCAGCCGGTCTTCTCGAGGAGTTTGAATAGATCCTTTCTACTAACCAAGTCGAAGGCCTTGGTGAGGTCTAGAAACATCATAAAGAGCGGCTGGTCTTGTTCTCTACACTTCTCCTGGATTTGGCGAAGAGATAAAATGATATCCTTTGTTGATCTACCTACTCTAAAGCCACACTGTGATTCTGGGTACACCCTGTCCGCGAGCAGTCTCAACCTGTTTAGTGGCATGCGGGCGTAAACTTTGCCTACAACGTTCAGGAGCGAGATCCCTCTATAATTATTGCAGTCCCCGTAGTCACCTTTGTTTTTGTAAGTAGTCACAATGATTGCGTCACGCATATCTTGGTAGACTGCACCTTCCTCCCAGCAGAGGCATAGAAGAACAAACATCGGCTTAGCTAGTGCTGATTTCCCGCATTTGATGACTTCAGGTGGGATACCATCTCCCCCTGGTACTTTGCCATTTGAGAGGCAGTTGATAACCTTATCAAGCTCATCCAGAGTAGGTGGTCTGTCAAGTTCCTCCATAATGGGCAAGACCTGTAGCCTGCACAAGGCCTCACCAGTAACTACCGTTTCCCGAGAGTAGAGCTCAGAGTAGTGTTCCACCCATCTGCTGGTCACGGTCCATGATTTTCACACTTGTCCGAGATTTCAGGGGGAGCAGCACCTCTCTCAGTAGGGCCCAGTGCCATCTTTATGTCTCTATACATGCCCTGGATATTTCCCGTCTCTGCATTTAGCTGAATTTCTTCACACAGTTTCTGCCAGTACTCATTCGCGCATTGTTTAGAGGTTCGTTGATTGATGCCTTAGGCCATCCTGAAGGCGGCAAGCATCCTCTCAATTGATGATATCTTCTCGCTTGGCCTCAATTACTGGTTCCATTCTTGCGAGATGTGCATTAAACCAGTCGTTATTGACCCGTTCCCTCATTGCAAACGTAGCTAATGTTGTATTATAGATGGCACATTTTATAGTGTTCCACTTAGCTGTGACGTCACTCAGATCCTTCCTGAAGTGCAAGATTCAGGTCAGACACAAACCTCTCCGCCTTGTGAGGAATCACGATCTGCGCAGTGTTGATGCGGGGATGCCTCGTCTGTTTGGAGCGGCATATTTTGCGAAGCTGCAAGCGTACCCTGCTGCACACAATAGCATGGTCAGAGTTGCAGTCTACACTGTGATAGCTTCTAGTGGAGAGGACCATGTTTAGAGCTGAACGTCTGGTGACAATCAAGTCAATCTGATGCCATCGATGTGACCTTGGGTGTTTCCAGGATACTTTATGTTGTGGCCTGCCCTTAAAGAAAGTATTTGTGATACATAGGCCTTGTTAAGTGCACAGCTCCAGCAACCTCTGACCATTGTCATTTATCCTGCCAATACCATGATGTCCAAGGCAGGTAGGCCATGCTATGTGGTTCCCACCTACTCTAGCATTAAAGTCGCCGAGAAGGATGAGTGCTTATTCCCTGCTTCTTCCATTTCCATATAGTGCTGGACATTCCTGAAGAATGTGTTCAGGATTATGGCCCCCCTGTTCCACATATTTGTTGTATAAAGCCTACCGTAATCTTTTTGTTCTGAGATAAAATTATGGAGTTCTTATTTGGATGAAGATCGTTCAAAGTAAATATGGCTTTATTGTTCATGGTGTTATCTTAGGCTGTTCCCCATCTTTACAAAAGATACTTTCCAAATGAGTAAAATCTTCAAGCTTCAATTATCTATTCTTTAACTTTTGTGGGATAGTTATATTTGTTATTTATTTTCCTTATATGTGTTTGACATTGGCAGTCTACCTTCATTTCTTGGTTCCCATCGTACGTCACCGGACATTCCATTTCGGGTTAAGGGGAGTACATGTCGATTTATACTAAATAAATCAGTAAAGACTTTGATGAGGATTGAAGTATAGAAATGATGGATATGTTCAGTTTTTGTGAAGGGTTAGAGTTATGTGTAGGTTTAGGGTTATGGTTAGGACTATGATTAGATTTAGAAAACAACATGGTTGTTATTACATCATCTGACAGTATGCATAGTGCCATGCTACTGTAGAAAGTGGATGCTACTCTCCTTATCATGGACGCAATATTGGACAGATTCAAGACATTTTTGCTAAGACGGCAGGGATCAACGGTAGCAGAAATTGTCTATTCTCAAAGAATGTTTGACACATCCATGAGTTAAAAAGTGGACTATTCTGTGACGTGAACAAGCACCTCAAATTCGGTGCTAAAAATGTATTTGTTTGTTTGTTTAGGGTGAATTAAGACGGAAGTACCTATCTTTGTACTAAACATAATAATCGCTTAGGTATCAGTGACCCGTTGCGTCGATCGACCACTGGCATTTACTGCAGCAAAAAAAGAACACCAAGTTGCAATTCGCATTGAACTTCCAATATCCAGGGATGAAGCCCTGACACCTTGTGGTATCAGGGTAAGTGTGTCAACTGAACTCCTTGAGGGGAGCCGAATACTTCACTGCCTTGGGACGAGGGCCACGAGGATTACAGGCATCACTCGGAGTGTGAGTAATGTGTCTTGGGCATATCACTAACAGGGCGAAGGGCGCCTATCTTGTGAAGTTCAGCCGAGTGCACTTGATCGTGGAAATACGACACAGGGTAACCCAAATACTATATAAAGTAGCCGATTACTTTGCCAGGATAATTGGAGGGGAGAGCACCACAAAATGAACGAACTAATTAATCCAAATGGAAAACCGAAACGTGTTTTTGTGAACACAAATGTAAGCCGTCAACTGGTGGGAATCACAGTCAATTACATGGCCTGGCAGCATCCATAATGGACTAAAACATGAGAGCAAAGTTAGGCCATACTAGACCATCTTTGCTGCTCTCCAAAGTACTAAACTTTATTCATTAATTTAAGACAAATTTATTGAGCTAGAAATTACACAAAACCAAAAATATATTATTAGTTTTTATACTTTGAAATTACCTCTTTGTTAATTGTTTTATAGATATATGGGACACTGTAAAACCTAAGATTGTGTTTTTGTTTTCCTTTTCAACCTCGTTTTTCTCCTGTAGTGTTGTTATCAAAGTAATTGATTTTTTTAATTATTTAAACTCTATATTTAACCTATATTTTTTGTATCGTTATTTTGTTAATAGATTGCTCTTGGATGCATGGCTTCTGATTGTGCAGCAGTTTATCCTGAAGGTGGTAGTCTTTCTCTGTTACCTTATTTGTTCACATTTTAAAAATGATAAGTTCTTTCTCAAACATTCATCTTCATTATCAACATTCCCTAATGAGCAATACTGATTTTAAAATGTCATGAGATTTTATGTAAACACATTAAATCTTCATTGGGGATCAAGATGCTGAGCATCGTATGAGCTGCAGTGGTCAGCGACCCATAGCTGACTGCTAGCGTTAGGGCCAGCGAACCAGAGCTGCCAAAACCCTGTTCGTGTTTCTAGAAATAGGCTGTTTCACAGTAGTCTGACCAACATTGCGCGGATCGAAACTGTAATTCTCTTAGTGGTGAGCTAACTGTGCCTTGAATTTTACTACAGCCAGGGGGAACAGGGGAGTTACCTTATCATGTATGCCACTGTTACAGCCTACCAAAGAAAAATAGTCAGGATACCTCAGCTCAGCACGAATAGCTTCAAACATCATCTGAAATGTCTACGGAAATGATGGCAAGCAATAAAAATGACACACAATATTTAACTGAAGGTGTACATACGATAAGATAATTGCAGCCATCAGGACTACATACAGAGCAAAATGAAAAATAGGCCACCCTGGCTACAAAGAAAACGATGCCTACCACCATATATCCAGGTGAGACCAGGTGATCATTCTCCGACTACACACATGACACAACAGACTAAGATGTCATCTATACAATAAGTTCAAGATTGACACTACGGAGCGTTGTACCTGCAGCACAACCCCCGTGAAAGCGGAACACATTTTGTAGTCATGCCCATCGTATACCGATAAAAGAAGTAGCATTTGGCAACAGCCAGTGTCCTTCCACGAGAAGCTGTGCGGAAGTGCATGGAGCCTTAAGTGGACTACTGCCTTCGTTAGAGTAATTGAAGTGGAGGTCTGAAGATGAACGAGGAAGAAGCCTGAATATGTGAGCTCACACCTTCAGCAGCATAATATTTCAGGCATGGTATATTGCTGTGAGGTGTGGAACCTAAGAAAAATTGACATTGTGCGGCTCAAGCTACACAACGGGCGATGACGCATTTAGCATTGCCAATATCACTACGTAACTCAACACCAGCATCAGGAGTAGAACTAGCTTTAATGATGTAAAAGATGCGGTGTTGCTAAGAAAGTACAGTTGGTGTGGTTATAAGTAATCTAACTGCCGACCACTCTATCTTATAGACAATAGGTCAACCATAGTTAGCGTTATATAAAATTGATGTTATCAATTACTTTAGATTCATTGTTATGAATTTTTCCCCCAGGTGAACTGAAGAGATGCTTGCCTGTTGCAACATGGAGTAAATTAGAGGAAAGGGCTCTGAATGACAATCTGAACATGGCGGAAGTTGAAGACCTTGTCAAGTAAGAGACTAATCTTCACTTGAAGAAAACTAGCCAATTGTGATATTTAGTTTAAATGCTTGAGCACCGTCTCATAGGCCTATCACTTGGGCAACAGCGCCAGTTGAGCCTACACATTAGGGCATTGTCACACGTCAAGGATGTCATACATCATGTCAACAACTCCAAGCACCGCTGGACTGGCCATGTAGTCAGAAGGAAAGACGAGTGCTGTAGCACAGCAGCCACTCTGCAGTACCCGCGCGGCAAAACAAAACCACCTGGCAGACCCCCCACTAGATGGCAAGATTCGCTCGACCCTCCCTCACTAGATGGCAAGATTCGCTGGAGCTACACAACACTCGTGATCTTTAAACAAACAAGTTCCACTGGACCACCCGACACAGAATCGATTGGAAACTGAGATGAGACAGCACAAAACCAAAAAACATAGCATTTACTCGAGCCCAGTCCGCTAAGCAGAGAAATGCACCTGGCTACTACCAAGAATTGCGACCAGCACAAGGGATAACGCCCTTGTAGATGCACAGGTTGACTAAGACTAAGTTTAAATTTAAAATTATCTTAATTAACAGACGCCCTCTCAGTGTTAATGGAGCTCAAGAACCAACACAGAAATGAACTCGGTGCTCTGGCAGACTCGCTCGAACGCCTGTCATAGTGCTTAAAAAAAAGCAGTCTAGTGGATACCAGCCCACTGCGACATTCTAGACAACGAGGAGTGATACAGAAATCACATGCAATGAGACTAAAGCATTCATCAGGGCAACGTACAGGGCAAAATGGAGAAAAGACCACCCTGGCCACATAGAAAACGATGCCTGCCATCAACTCTCCAGGCGAGCGAGATCATTCTCCGGCTACGTACAGGTCACAACAGAGATATCATCTGTACAACAAGTTCAAGATTGGCACTACGGACCTTTGTGCCTGCGGCACAGCCCCAACGAAGGCAGAACATATTTTGCAGTCTTGTCCAGTGTATACCGACAAAAGAAGTAGCATTTGGCAATAGCCAGTGTCCTTCCACGAGAAGCTGAACGGAAGTGTACAGAACCTTGAGTCGACTGCTGCTTTCGTTAAATTAATTTAGCCGAGGTCTGAAGACGAACGAGGAAGAAGAAGATAGTAATTAACATAGTTAACATTTATTTGAAAATATAGAATGCACTTTCAACATAAAAATGTATTGATAATTAGAACATACTAAAAGTTATTTTTTAAAAAGTAACAGAATTTGAGGTGATTTAAAACAGGTTCATAAGATAATCAAGTGAACGGATAAATTAGGCTATAGCAAGTTTATCAAAGTACAGCTGACTACATGAACAAAAGAGGACGGCTACAAATTAATTAAAGAAAGATCAAGAATAGATACTAGAAAATACTTGATTGCAAGGAGAGTGGTGAATGCTTGGAATGCATTGCCACAGGAAACAATGGAGGCAGGGTCAATTAATGCATTCAAGAATGGATTGGATGCGTAGTTATGTTTAGCTCAAGTGAAAGAGAAGAAGCTGGTTGTATGCATATGCTGCATTCTTCTAAACCAATATAAACAAATAAGTTGTTGTTGTTGTTTGCAGATGTCCAAAATGAGTAGATTTCTCTTTTGTGTGCCCTGAAAAGGACATTATGTGTCGGGATGCAGTTGCTTTCATTACATCCCGAGCATGCTGATGAGGGTGGACCTGGATCCTCCAGGCGGTTGTGCTATGCTTGGCTTCATCTGCGTGTCACTCACTACTATGGGGATCACGTCGATCTCTGTAGCCAGGCGGCCATGAACACAGCCCGTTTCCAGGGAGGGCTACTAGGAAGTCGAGGTGAGGGTCTTGGCCAGTATGTTTTGCCTGACCCTGACTAACATGTTTGTTCAGTATGTTTTGCTTTACCAGACGTTAGTGTTCCTCACAAAAGAAATTAGTTTATAATATCGAATGTTGCAGATGAACAAAACAAAGTGCAATTCTTATGAACTCACAGAAAAATCTAGCCATAGAAAAATCTGGCTTTGCCAAGCAAAACTCAGCAATAATAGACATGGCACTCAAAGAAACAGAAAGGAGATTAGACTTTATGAAATTATGAAATATTTAATGAACACGATTGCATTATGGGCTCATACACAGGTACTCAGTATCTTTCAGAAAACGATGAATGAGAAGGATAATGATGGCTTGTGTATCTCTCCTACTCTGCACTCTCCATCTTTCCCTCTTAACTCATATTTGGTTACAAACTCCTTCTTCTTTGCGTTCAGGATCTTTTGGTCATGCTATATCTGCAGGCCAGTCGCCGTGATAAAGTCTGTAGTCTTCACCAGGTCGGAGTGGCTACCCACAGCTTTTGTCTCAGCTCCGCACCCTATGTCCATGCCTGGCGTCTCATTACCCTATAGATTGGGCATTCCTGTAGAATATGCTCAGGGTTCTGGCATCCTATTCCACATGGGCACTCATCGGTGTGTGAAATCTTCAATCGGTATAGATGTTCAAGTAGTCTGCAGTGTCCAGTTCTCGGGCGAAATAAGGTAGTTTGTTGATTTCTTTTGAGTTGGTGAATTGGGTCTGGTGTAACTTAACTTAACGTCTTTATACTGGTTTAGAAGACCCTGCAGAGTCTGTATACAACCAGTTACATTTACATCACCTTGCTCTAAAAGCTATGCGCATCCAGTTTGTTCTTAAATGCATTAGCTGTCCCTGCCTCCACTACCTCCACTGGCAATGCATTCCAAGAAGCCACCACTCTCTGACTAAAAAATATTTCCTAATATCTAATATGGACCTCTCTTTAGTCAGCTTTTAGCTATGCCCTCGTGTTATTGTAGGTGGCTGTATTTTAAAAAAACTTGTTATAGTCTAATTTATCCATTCCTCTGATCATCTTATAAACCTGTATTGTCACCACGAATTCTTCTCTCTTCGAGACACTGTAGGTCGGTTTTTCTGAGTCGTTCCTCATAACTGTAATTCTGGAATCCCACTATCATCTTTGTCGCTCTTTTTTGTATTCTGTGTACTGCTTATGTTTCTGTCTTCTACAAACTCCTATAGTCTGTGGCTTGATGATTTATTGATTGTAGTGTCACCATTTAACAGCTAATCATTGGTCATCATTATCATCACGTTTTATCTATCATGGCATTGGTAATCAGTTTCATCCACCATCGTCTTCTCTGAGCATTTCAGCACTGATATCATCTGTGTCTCTCCATCCAATTTGTAATGCCATCACATATCTATTTTCGGGATCAAGATGCTGGGCAGCGCATGAGCTGCAGTGGTCAGCGAACCATAGCTGCTAGCGTCAGGGCAAGCGAACCAGAGCTGCCAAGACCCTTCTACACTTCCATTCGGTGATCCTGGATAACAGGCTGCAGCATGGCAGACTGGCTAAGGAGAAGGGATCGAAGAGGGAATGCTAACCCAGTACTCAAAAAATGCTTGCTGAAGTCGGATGTGTTAGGCCGAAATGTGCAAATATCGCAGTCAAACTGTAAACTACTACACAACGCATTCCGTTCTCTGGACTACATTCTGCTACTTAAGCCCTCTCAGGGTTTGGTAGCGGGAGATTGAAAACGAACCAAGCCAAGCCATATCTATTTCCTTCACTCTTTCTCCTCCTTTCTTGCATTAGATTGTACATGTTGTTCAATGATTGTTCAGATTCTCATTTCATAATTTGTGTCCAATTAGATGTTTGCACTCCTCTTTTTATTTCAAAGTCTCATTTTAATATTAATTGTGGAACCAAAACAAATGCAGAAAACAAGAGACACTATATATATCTGAAGGATGGATGATACACCTATGTATCTTCTTTCTCCACGATTTGTTTTACATTTGCTAAATTTATTTACTTCTATTATAGATGTCCATACTGTGATTTTGCTGCAATATTATCCCCACGAGTCAAAATATTTCACTGCTACAAAGACAATTGTCAAAAGGTAAATCTACACAAACAATCTTATGTATTATCTATTATCTCAATAATAAGTCCGGTCAGGAGGGATCAAGACCAGAACAGCTAAACTCTCAACAACTTTCCAAACAGCTCTTAAGACCAGCAAGCAAAGAAACTTAACTGAACAGATGGGTCATAGGAAACTAGGTAATGGAGGTCTACGGAGATAGGGTAAGCCTCAGTCCAAATGACAGTATAAATCAACTCACAAGGAAGAATCAGAGCACCATTTTCCAATTGAGAACCCAACACATCCATCTAAACAAACACCTGAACAGAATCCAACCACAACATACTCCTGAGTGCCAGATGTGTGCACACCCATATGAAAAGGTTAATTACCTCGTTGAATGCTCAGTGCTCACTGATTTTTAGGAAACTGCTTCTTCTTCCGTGACCAGATGAATGGAACACTTTATATGGCACTAGACAACAGCTGATAAACACATGGAGATACCACTACATGGCATTGGGCCGAAGGGCGAGAGCATGGATGCTGCTGGGTCCGTAACAACAAGAAAAAGAAGTGTGATCAAAAAGGCCCTTGCAATCAACGAGGGCCACCGTGTGCAGGCAGCCCAGGATAGATTAGAGAGATTGTCAGCTGCAGACCTTGTTTGCTAGTCATGCCATAGAACTTTGCACACTCATGCAATTGACTTGATCAGTCACAAGCAGATCGACAAACTCAAGGATGTTAGTGTGAAATAGGATGATGTTGGCGGGCCTCATCAATGACAAATGATAATTTAGTGATATTTATTTTAACAAGTAAACATATGCCTCTACTTTTGTATTATCAGAGGATAAGAGGATTGTATTAACACACTTACTACACTTATAAAACCCCAGTGGTCTGTCGGGTCTTTGTGAATGACAAGGACAGAGTAACACCGCTGCCCCACAGAGAGCATGTCGTAAGAGGCAACTGTGTGACAAGGCATAACACCGGCCATGCTTAGGTGGTTTGTTAAGATCAGCATAGATTGCGCCTAACAGGTTCTGGTATACTTTTCTCGAGTGCTTGAGTCTATTAAGATAGACTAGTATATCAGTTAACCACCCACCACGGCACTTGTCCCAATGCATCGGAATCTAATCTGCTCGATCCTAGCCCACTAAGCAGGAAATTCACTTCCCGGGTACATCCAGCTCAAGCTAGAGCTGGGACCTGCATACGGGCATCGGCCCCTGTAGAAGTACAGGTCGATTAAGACTAATACTGCACTTATGGGCGTCTTCTTCTTCGTACGCTGTCAGACGTCAACTTGAATTTGTTGGAAGAAAGCAGCTGTCATCCTGAGGCTGTCGACACTGCCAAAGAGCTTGTGTAGTGTTGCCACTGGTGATGGCCACATGTGCTTTCTGGTCCTCGTAAGTCGGGCAATTTTGCAGCAGATGTTCAGCGATCATTTTCCCTGTACCACAGGTACATTCGTCAGTGCCACCTATCTTCAGTTTATTGAATAGATGGTACCTCAGCCTGTTGTGGCCTGTGCGGAGTCTGAAGACCACGACCTGCTCTCTTCTGTTCAACTGGTAATAGGCATCATTTTTTTTGTGTAGCCATTATGCTCTGTTTGCCATTTGGCCATGTATCTTACCCTAATAAACCTTTTGGACTCTTCGTAGGTCACACTAGAATCTGGTTGTGGTAATCTTGCACCTTTTTTTGCCAGTCTGTCTGCCTACTCGTTGCCTTGGATGTTACAGTGGGATGGAACCCATTGTACCACTACTCTTTTTGGAGCGGACTGCTGGCATAGTTGACAGAGTACTGGTCTTAAATCATTAAGTTCTGTATTTTTCTGGCTTTTTAGTGCTGTAATCACGGACAGGGCATCTGTAAACAGGACTATCTGGCTTTAATTACTTTTGCCTGTCAGCATTGCTTCTACTGCAGCCTTCAGTGCCTCTGCCTCCGCTCTGAAATTGCTTGAGAATTTTCCAGTTGCCACTGACAGTGTTGTTTTTCTACCGTTTGTTAGGCTCAGGGATACCCCTCCCCCTCCATTCTGTGTTGTATTTTTCACAGAACCGTCGGTGTATGCATGGGTCTAGTCCATACTTTGGTAGTTTTCCGTTATGTACCTCAGGGTTATGTCTTTTCTTTCTTTTTCAGTCTGGCTGATCTTGTTTCCAATACCTGGTATATTTTTTACCAACTCTCGAATGAAATGCTGCTTCCAGATGGGTTTGCATACAGTAGGGATGGGCTTTGGTGTTGTTATGGTGTTCATAGGGTCTTCACACATCTTTGCTTTGGCTATTTCTACAAAGTTTGTCCGCTTTAGTTTCCCTTTTCCAAATCTATTTAGTCTCTGATGCATTGGATGATCTATCAGTCTTCTTAGTTTCTCTGCTTGCTGCTTGGCTCTCTCTTCTATCGGTCTGGATTGCAGATTTGTAATCTTTTCAAGTTCTACAATTGGCGTTGACTTCATGCCTCCTGTTATAACTCTCGTGGCTTGGTTTTGAAGTTTGCTAATTTTATCAAAGTTCGCCTTTGCTGCTGTTGCCCATACCGCAATGCCATACTCGAGAACTGGTCTCACTCTTCCAGTGTACAGTTTCTTCAGTATTCTTTCGTCTGCTCCCCAGCTTGTGCCAGCAAGTTTCCTCATGATTGCCATTCTTTGTCTTGCTCTCATTCGGTTTCTCTCGATCTGACCTTTCCATGTCATGCGCCGATCAAATGTGACGCCCAAGTAGTTTGGGTTGTCGTTTAGCTGCAGGTATTTGCCATTAAGACTTATTTTGGTGTTCTGTGGTTTATTTGAAAGGGAGAATATCGTACATTTTTTTATTTTTTTTTCATTTATTTTGACCAGCCATGATTTCGCCCACTCCTCCGGCGATGTTAGGGCCTGCTGCATCCAATTGTTTGCTACGGTGAGATTTTCTTCAGAGGTCCACATAGCCAGATCGTCTGTAAACAGGGAGCTGTGGACTCTTCTTGGTATATTCTCTATGATGTTGTTTATATACACCAGAAAAAGTGTGGGTGACAGTACTCCCCCTTGGGGTACTCCTTGCTTCAGTGTCACCTTTTTGCTCATCTGCCCTTCTACTTGAACTCTGGCTGTTCTGTTTTCGAGGTAGTGGCTGATCCATCTGTACATTTTTCAAGATACGTCTCTTCTTCGTAGCTTGACTTTAAGTCCCACTTTCCACGCCTTCTCTAGATCCACCCAAACCGCTACTGTATGCTTTTTCTCTTGGTAAACATCCTCTATTTCCTGCGCTATGAGAGTGATCTGGTCCTCAGTGGGTCTGTGTTGTCTAAATCCTGCTAGCTGTGGAATTAATGTGTTTTTCTTCCAGGTGCCACATCAGTCTGGTGTTTATCATACGCTCCATCAGTCTGGTGTTTATCATACGCTCCATCAGTTTACCTACACAGCTCAGTAGACTGATAGGCATGTATTCATTTGGATCTGTTCTACCTTTTTCTTTCTTTGGTACTGGTATAAGTACAGCATCTTTCCATGCCTGCGGTATAATTCCCCTTTTCCAGCTTTGGTTCAGGACTGACAGTAACTTCCTCTTTGCTGTTTGGCCCAACCCCATCAGCATTTCGTTTGTTACCCCATCTTTTCCGGGCGATTTCTTTTTCTTTAAAGTTCTCATGGCCTCATTCATTTCATCCATGGTTAGCTTTACCATCATGTGTTCCTTTGGTGCAATCTTGATGTTGTCATGGCTCTTTTGCTCTTCACTTATGTCTGTATGCCTGTCTGTAGGGACATCAATGTGGTTTGCTCTGGCATAATGTTCTATAAAAGCGTTTGCTGCTTTTTTTCCAGTAAGCATGTTGTCGCCCTGCTTGATGGTAATTTGTTTATTTGATGGTATTTCGTCATTCATGGCTCTGACTAATTTCCATAATTTGATCCCTTCTTTATCTAGATTGGGGCTTTCTGTTTTTTGTTTTTTCCAACTGTCTCTAGTTATTTGGTTCAGTGTTCTTTTGTATTTCGCAGTGATGGCCTTGAGGGAGATATTTGCTTCAATAGATTGCTCTCTCTCTCTCTCTCTCTCTCTCTCTCTCTCTCTCTCTCTCTCTCTCTCTCTCTCTCTCTCTGCTGTGTTCCTAGCGTTTGCGACTTCATCCTCAGCTTTCTGCAGTTCATGATTTCAATATGGCTTATAGTTTTTCCTTGCCCCTCTTGGGATGGTCTCTGTGGCTGCTTGCAGTATTGCTTTGCTTAGGCTTTCACCATAGGTTTCATATTGTTATTTCGTGTTGATAGTTTCACACAGTCCATCTGTCAGCATTGCAAATCTGTCCCAGTCGGCTCGTCTGTAGTTCTAACGTGGCAGCGGTTTTATTTCCTGGGGGGCCTACTTCCATATCAATATCTAGCCTAATTGGCCTGTGGTCGCTACCTGCCAATTGGTCGAGCACCTGACGATCTATTTTGTGATGGATATTCCCCGTGGAGAAGGCCAAGTCTGGAGTGGAGGTGGTATGCCATGTTCTGGAATAGAAGCTAAGGCTGTCGTCCGGCCTATTGATAAGAAAGAGATTTGTGTATCTCCCAGTCTTCCACTTCATCACTTCTGTTGTCTGTGTCTGAATATCCCCATCTCTCCGAGTGACTGTTAAAGTCTCCAGCCACTAGGCAGCTGGAGTCCTTGATTTCTATACTCGAGAGCAACAGATCTTTGTTGGGTGGGCCATACAGGTTGAAGATATGGATTTTCGTTTCTTGTGTCATTATGTCGACGCCTTCAATTTCTACTTGTCCTATGTGATTTACATATACTGCGCTACTTGGTATGCAGTTACGTGTCAGTATCAGAACACATCCTTTGGGACCTTCTCTGTCAAGTTGGAAGGTCTGGTATCCTCTGATTGAAAATCTGTGGTTATTGTTGAGGTGCGTTTCTTGGATGCATGGCACGTCTATCTTGCCTTCGTACAGGCGATTTGTTAGGGAAACGTTTTTTTTTAAGGACTCCCTCCGCATTCCACTGTAGTATTTTAAGGGTCTGGGGTTTTCGGTCAATAGCTTTTGCCCCATCTCCTTGTGCCTTGACTCCACAGCACATGGGTGGGTGACCACCAGTAGCATCAGGTGGGCCCCTTCGAGTCGTGGGGCCCGGCACTCTCTCTGCCTGGTGGGACTCCACAGGATGAGCACCATACTTTCTTCTTTTAAATTGTGACGTCATCATACAGCGATTTGCGTTGCACTGTTTCGTTAGGCCTGTGGCCCAGTGCATCAGATTTCAACAGGCGTTTCTGTAAGGTTGCCCTGCCCTCCTTAGCCCTTGGCTGTCCCCAGCCCATCTGCAAGGCAGCAGTTGTTTGAGGTCAGAGTTGTCTCTCTTAGGAAAGTTATCTTGCAGGACTATCGAGTTATCCCCACTCTGGTCGAAAGGGTGTGATGATGATGATTTATGAGCGTCTGATTAGTGGAATGGTAAAGCACTTGCTTTTCACAGAAAAGGTACACAGTCCCAGAACCAGCATGCTCCAGTCAACTCCCAGAACCAGCATGCTTCAGTCAACCCAGTTGTAATAAGTAACAAGTTTTTTTAGGGGAGGAAGACTAACGTCTTTTCAGGAAAAATATACTGATCAGACATGTTAGTCAGGGTCAGGCAAAACATACTAGCCACGACCCTCACCTCGACTTCCTAGTAGCCCTCCCTGGAAATGGGATGTTTTCATGGCAGCCTGGCTAACGATGTGAGGGATTGACATGATCCCCTTAGTAGTGAGTAACAAACAGATGAAGCAAAGAATAGTAAAACCGCCTAGAGGACCTCAGTCTACCCTCATCAGCACACTCGGGATGAGAGGAAAGCTACTGCAACCCGCCATTTAAATTCCTTTTCAGGGCGCACAAAAGAGTAACCTACTCATTGTGTGGGCATTCGCAAAAAACAACAGTTTTTTTAAGACACTTATTCGGCAATTGCATTTATATTATTTTTTCAATGTCTTTGTCATTTTCAAACATTCACATCCATAAGTGAGAATTAGCAATACACTGTGGTAAACAACCTTAGCTTGGTGTGCTAACTCACTGACTTTGACTTCCATGTGTTCACTAGCTGTGGAAAGACAACTTCAACTAGAGCAATCCGTTAAAATCAACTATAATTTGAGTCTTATATATCAAGGGACCGAAATGAATTTTTCTATATTTCTAGCACACCATTTGTTGAAATAAGTTGCTTTGTTGGTTCAGATTCTTTTTTCTGTAAAAATGTACTTGATTATTATTCATAGCCAAAAGTTTTTTAAGTCAGAGAGTGGTGAATATTTGGAATGCATTGCCACAGAAAGTAGTGGAGGCCCGAACAATTAATTGGTTGCACATAGCTTTTAATGCAATGAAATGTAAATGGAACTGGTTGTGAGGAGACTCTGCAGAGTCTTCTAAACCAGTATAAAGACGTTCAGTAACTACTGAACATGCAGTTACAAACATCAGCTATTGTGATCACTGAAATCACTTGTTTATTCTATATTTCTGACAGAAGATGCCATTTTATTAAGTATTTTCATCTCGTCATTTTTCTTTACTTAAGAAATGTGAGGTCACATTTGTAATTGATCCAATTGTACTAAACTTCTACCAAAGTTTTGCTTTCCATTTTTACAACATTTTGTGGTGTCCTAAAATATGCTTGATAGGCACCAGTGCTCAATTTAGGCCTTAGCTAAGTAAACCACATCTTAGGGCCTCACAACCTGCAGTGGCTTCAACAAATTTCAACTTAATGATAAATATGCAATCAATAAAAGCATACCAGCATATATTTTCATCTTTTTTGGCATTTGTCCTCAAAAGGACATTGTGACGTTGCATCACAGTTTACAGCGAGGCTGTGATATCTGTGACACATACAAATTCAGCAGGCTTTTTATTTGGATACCTGGTTTGCCTTCCCTCTGCGATCCCTATTGCTTAGCCAGACTACACTAGTGCAGTCTGTTTCCAGGGCTACCACTTGGCAACAAAATAGGGTCTTGGTCAGCTGTAGTTAACTGACCCTGTTGCAAACTCATTCACTTTTATGAGACCTGGTGTAATTGTTTAACAAAAGGACTCCCGAGCTTTAAGTAGCTTGGGTCCTCTCCAAGTCTAAATTCGATATGGTGAGACATAGTTATCATATTCTCTGTTCATGTGACTCAGAACAGATGGTTGCAGGGTGTTTTGTCAGGGATATGTTTTTTTGCTGTATCTCCAGGAAACATGTCGTGATTGTGGTACAGACTGGGTTGAACATGAAGGGAAGGCTTGTTCAGCAGTAGAAAAATCAGATGAGACTAAGTTGCGTAAAACATTGTGAGTATTTTATTTTAATTAAGAAAATTATTAGGGTCGACTTTGTTATAGCACAATCTATATATAGTTTTGGTCCCAGTCCTGCTTTAAGGTTTCTGAAACCTGAACATTACTCAAACATGACATGTCAAGAATGGAGTCTTTACACATGCCCAACCAGCATCATACCCTAGGCATCCGATGACATGACTACATCCACAACGTGGAGGTCTCTGCTAAAACACGCCAATCCCCAATTTCGGAAACACTGGACCACTTATGAGTTTCTTTGTTCAGTCATGTTTTACAGCTGGGCCAGGAAACCTTGGCCCACAAGATAGTACACAAGTCATTCCTTAGTGCCAAAAGTCTTCCCCTGACTTCCTGGAAGCACAAAAGCGGCCATCCCAGTACAGTATAGCTCCAGCAGATATCATTCTCTACTTCCGATCTGAACGAAGTCTGGAACCACGCCCCAGCAGTGGATCTTGGATGCTGCCGACCAACACAGCGGACCTCAGACGCCTAAGCAAACATTAATATTATAGATATAGCGCTCAGTCATATTTTAGTATCATTTAAATGACTGTTCCTTATCAGTTTATCTCACTTGACTTAATATATATGTATAATGCATGTCACTAACGACTCATAGCTGGCTGCTTGCATCTAAGTCAGTGACCCATAACTGACCGAAACCCAATTCTGCATCCCAGTGTTGGCCCTAGAAACAGACTACAGCCATGCCACCTGCCTAAGAGATTAGGGATCAAAGAATGAAGACAAACCCGGTCCCAAAAATACTGTGTTAAAATCGGATATTGGGCTGAAAGAAATAGATATTGCGGCCTTGCTGCAAACTAGGAACACAATGTAACAAACGCCCTTTTGGGGATGAATGCCAAAGAAAAAGATGCTAATGCTTAAACTATTGCATTGGTGAATAAAAGTATAATTTGTGTCTTAGTTTTATGTTAATGCTTAAAACACTAGTGAATAAAAGTATAATTTGTGTCTTAGCTTTATGGTGCATTAAACATTAGTTAATAAAAGTATAATTTGTGTATTATTTTTAAGCTGCTTAAAACATTAGTGAATAAAAGTATAATTTGTGTCTTAGTCTTGTGCTAATGCTTAAAACATTAGTGAATAAACGATGTATAATTTGTGTCTTAACTTTTTGATGCTTAAAACATTAGTTAATAAAAGTATAATTTGTGTATTAGTTATATGCTGCTTAAAACATTAGTGAATAAATAAAAGTATAATTTTTGTATTAGTTTTCATGCCAAATGCTTAATCTATTACGTTAGTGAAGAAATGATGACGAAAGCAAAGGTGCGCACCTGTGTCAGATGCAGAGCTGAGTTCACAAAAGAGAGTGGCTGCAACAAAATGACATGTCGCTGTGGAATGACCATGTGTTATATATGCAGGATGCCTCGAGTAGGTTGAGATATTATTTCATGATGGACATCTTAGCAACATCAAATCTTTATAGCCTTTTATATAAAATCTTACGGGGACGGCGTGGTTAAGTGACACAGCTCACAACCAGAAGGTGCTGGGTTCGATCCCCATCACAGCAGCGGCCGTTACCCCGGAGAAGCAAACCCTTAGAAAATGCAGGAGCAAGCAGGCCCTTACATAAAATGCATGCTGAAGTCGGATGCATTGGGTTGACAGGTGCAAAAATAAAAACCCCAGTGCAACGCACACCGCTTTGGGGATTTAGAGAAATAAGGCAAACGCAAAAAAAAAATATATATATATATATAAAATCTTGACAGAATGTGCATGCATTTCCGCCATGTTTGCTTTTACACTGTGACCCAGTTCTTGTATGACATTATAACCATAACTGCTTTATTCCTGTCCATTTTGTCATCATGATCACCAATGCTTTTCATTCCCTGTGAAACATCTTTTCCTTGTATTGGCTGATCCACTGTGGGACACAAGGCTGTAAATAATATTAACAGCCCATTTCTTTTATATGCCATCTTCTTTAGTTCCGACAGACGCTTGGTCTATGCAAACAGTGAAAGCAGTGCTTGCTTTTCCTTAGCAAACAAATCAAAACTTAAAATTCCTTTCTTTAGCTCATGAAGATTTTTGAATTTGTAGTATAATTCACTTTGGCAAACTTAGTTGTATTTGGTATTCTCACTCTCTGGGCCTGCATAAGCAGCTTACAATTCAATATACGAGGCATGTTCAAATGAAACCGAACACTGAGCATTATGATGTCACTTCTGGTGTCAACATCACATACTAACCATCAAGTTTGCAAAATTTCATTATCCTCCTACTCATAGTTTCCTCAGCAGACCATTGAAAATATGGCGGGTGTGATACGGAATCTGTCCAGAGTTGATCAGTGAGCGGTGATTCGGTTTCTAACAGCTGAAGGATGTCGACCAGTTGACATTCATCGCAGAATGCAGGCAGTATATGGTGACAAAAGTGTGTTGAAGACAACAGTGAAGAACTGGTCAATGATGTTTAAAGAAGGTTGTGAGTTAACGAAAGATCTTTCGAGACCAGGTCAGGCGCATATTGTTGTGTTAACTCGCGTCCATCTACGAACATCGTTGTCCAGTTCTTCATTGTTGTCTTTGTCACACTTTTGTCACCATACACTGCCTGCATTTTGCGATGAATGTCAACTGGTCGACATTCTTCAGCTGATAGAAACCAAATCACCGCTCGCTGATCAACTCTGGACAGATACCGTATCACACCCGCCATGTTTTCAAGGGTCTGCAGAAGAAACTAGAAACACATGTCTTATGCAGACACCATAAGCAAGATTTGATCTGCTTCTCGATGTAGTGTCCAATAAATGAGTATTTTTGCTGCGTGCTTTTGGATAATCTATTATTGATGCATAAGTGCTGTGAGCTGTACAACATATATTTCAATATTTATTTACATATTTGAAGTCATTGTTTAAAGAAATACATGAACTCTGTGCATTAGTTCTTACACTGCCAAGCACAATAGAAAACTTTGGATTCAATTATCGAGCTTATGGAAGAATAAAAGGCTATAAACACATCATATATAAAGAATGACAGACTAACTGGACTGACTTAAATTAATGGCAATTGAGTCATCTACTTAATACCCTGCCAACAGTAGGAAATTATATGACTTGGTCCTTGATGAATTTGTGAAGAAGGCAAGATTGTATCTACAAGTAAAGGAAAGTCTTTTTAATTTATTTAATTTGAAGAGAAAAAAATAATTTTTGTAGAAATATCTTAATCTAAATATTATTTTCATTAATGAAATATTAAATAATTGTTTCTGGACCTGCTCCTTATTCTTTTTCAGTGTTCGTTCTCAATCTTCCACTACCACTACTTTGCAAGTAGCGGGATGTAGTTCAGAGAACAGAATGCGTTGTGGCACTAGTTTACAGCTTAACTGCGATATTTGCACCTTTCAGTCCAACACATCCGTCTTTGACAGAAACCTGCTACAAAAATGCCAACGGTCTGGAGCAAATATTAATGCTCATAGCTTTTTAACTTTATAGGAAAACTATACTGATCAGATATGTAAGTCAGGGTCAGGCAAAATATACTAGCCAAGACCCTTACCTTGACTTCCCCGCAGTCCTCCCTGGTTTTAATGGCAGCCTTTCTAACAAAGTGAGGGATCGATGTGATCCCCATAGTAGTGAGTGACATGCAGATGAAGTCAAGCACAGCCCTATTGCTTGGAGGACCCCAGTTCACCTTTATCAGCATGCTCGGGATGTGAGGAAAGCTATGACAACCCATCACTTAACGTCCTTTTTAGGACGCACAAAAGACTAATCCTACTCATTGTGGACGTTCAACAACAACAAGATGTTAATCTTATTGTCCCAGACAAGAGCAGCAATTTTATGTGTTTCATGGCTAACAGTAAAAAGTCCTTAAAACTAAAATAATGATCTTTAAGTTTAAAGATACAGCTTTTAACTTAACTTAACGTCTTTATACTGGTTTAAAAGACTATCTGACTCTGCCATACACCATATCCTGTGGCAATGCATTCCAAGAATTCAACACTCTCTGATTAAAAAAATATATCTTAATATCTAATCTGGACCTGTTTTTAAACAATTTGAAGCTGTATCCTCTTGTTCTTGAAGCAGGCTGCACTTTTAAAAACTTGGTATAGTCTAATTTATCCTTTCCATTTATTAATTTATATCTAATCTGTATTATATAATGTTTTCCATGCAACTATCTTCAACCATCTTCTCCCACTTTTGAAAGTCTTTGGAGAAGTCTTTCATTGAGGTCTTACATACATTTTTGTATCTTAACATTGGCCTACCTAAATGTCTCGTCCCCTCCAAAAGCTCCCAGAAAAGCACTTGAATGGGTATGCGGTTGCTTTTCATTCTTCTCACATGTCCTAGACAACCTCAGTCTTCTAGCACTGATTGTTCCCATGATGGATTGCAGCTTGGCTCAATGCAATACTTCCATGTTTGTAATTTTGTTCTGCCACTTGATTTTCATTATTTTGCATAGACAACGAAGATGAAAGATGTTGAGTCTTCTCTCGTGTAAGTGGTCCATGTGGTCCACTAATGTGCTAAACACGCAGGATTGATATATCATAGGTTTCATTTGCATCGTTAATTTTTATTGTTCCACACTCTTTTCGATAATCTGTCATATGTAGTAGCTGCATTTCCTATCCGAGCATTGATTTCAAGTGAGAGGGTGGCTGTGACATTTGACCCTAAATAGCAGAATTGTTGTGTTTACACGGTTAGGTAGTCGTTTAAAATATTTGTTTGAGTGGTAGTTTCTTGACTTAGCAACACTAATAGTCAGAGAGAACAAAATATAAATTAACTTTTTTGTAAAATTTTTAATTAACAACTTTTTTCTTCCTAATAGGTGAACTACGACCATTTCTGCCGGCATCCACTTGATCCTGGCAAACTCTGTAGTATATGTACATTATGTAACTTGTTTACTAAGTCTGAGGTATGTACAAAGAAATATTTAATGTACTCTTCCTTTAATAATAAAAATAACTTTCATCGTGATATTTTCTAAATAGTGTGTGTTCTCAAAAAGGAATGTTTGAAGGATGGGGATAAATATTTTATTCTTGTTGTCTCTGATGTAATTTATGGAAAGCTTGTGATTTTATCAAGTTTTGTGGTCTTAAAAGTACCAGCTATCATTTTTTTAAATTTGCAAAAGTAAATAACTAGCTGTCCTTGTTCATATAGTAGCTTTAAAACACAATTTCAGGTCGATGATGAAAGAGCCATGGAGGAAATACAAAAGGAGGCTCAAATAAGAAGGAAAGAATTAGGTAAGATACATTTTAAATTTCAAATATTCTTGATTTGAGAAGAAGATGCTGAATATTGTTTGTGAATGCACACAATGAGTAGGTTACTCCTTTGTGCGCCCTAAATAAGACGTTAAGTGGCAGATTGCAGTAGCTTTTCTCACATCCCGAGCATGCTGATCAAGGTAGACTGGGATCCTCCAGGCGGTTGTGCTATGCTTGGCTTCATCTGCGTGTCACTCACTACTACAGGGATCACATCGATTCCTCACTTTGATAGAAAGGCTGCCATTAAAACAACCCCTTTCCAGGGAG
Organism: Ariolimax columbianus; assembly: GCA_036924085.1. Classification (NCBI taxonomy): domain Eukaryota; kingdom Metazoa; phylum Mollusca; class Gastropoda; order Stylommatophora; family Arionidae; genus Ariolimax; species Ariolimax columbianus. The sequence goes on from JAVGWX010000006.1 coordinate 73,377,855, forward strand.
GACTGCAGTGAAGTCAAGGTGAAGGTCTTGGCCAGTATATTTTGCCTGACCCTAATTAACATGTCTGATCAGTATATTTTGCCTGACCAGACGTTAGTCTTCCTCCCCTATGCTGAACATTGTCAGAATAAAAGAAGAGCGAAAGATAATAATAATGAATTTGCATACTGCTTAAAGTTATCAACAACTGTTGAACAAAATATCCCATACAATTGGGGATTAAGCCTAGATTGCTTTGCTGGGAAGCCAGTACACTAACCAATGCGCTACCACGGCTACTCTGAACTAAGCTCTACAAAGTTAGTCACCATTGGAAACTCATGAGCATTTTTTTTTACTTGAAAGATACAGAGATAAGAGTAAGTATGAGTACATGTTGTCTAAATTTTGAAACATTTAAAAATTCAGAGAAATCACTGAAAATGCTAAACTTGCTAAAAATGCTTTAGGAAAAACTGATTGTAGTTATTTCTTTTAGTCATAGGTTCAATACATTTGGCTTACCTTAACCAGCTTTTAGGAAAACCTGATTCCAGTTATTTCTTTAGTCATAGGTCCAATACATTTGGTTTACCCTAACCAACTTATAAGAAAGTCTGATTCCAGTCCCTTGCAGTGCGGTTTCATCGCAATGTATTTTAAAAGGTATGAGGTTACCAGCTCCATGCACAACCCTCTTTATTAACTTCTTATGACATGCAACAGGCTTATTCTTTTTAGCTCCCCCAAACCACATGTGGAAGATTATCATTAACATCTGTACAACAGAATTGGTCCTACATGACATTGTAAGACCATAATCATCACTTCATCTGTTGCAGACTTTGTTGGTATTTTATAAAATATGTTTAAAAAAGTTGGCCGACAGGACATTTTAGGAAATAAACTTAACGTCCTTTTTATGGCGCACAAAAAAAAGGAATCCTACTCATTGTGGGCATTAAACAACAACAAAGAAATCTAACATTTCATCTCAGATAGCAGTGTTTGCTATGGAACTAACTTTACCTATTGAAAATCTTCAACAAATTTTTATTTTGTTTATGTGAGGTCTGTTCAAAATGTATCCAACCTGCAGCTCATGCGCTGCTCAGCATCTTGATTCCTAACCAAAGGATTTACTTAGTCTCTCCTCTTCTAACATAAGGTGTTGATATCTTTTACAAAATAGTCTTATAGGATAGGGTAGTCAGCTCCATGCCCAGCACATCTTAGTCACCTCTTACAATATGCCTGGTAAGTTAGTGTTACTATGATTTTACCCCCTTTCTGACCCTGGCAACACAAAAGCTTCCAGATTTGCACCTTCATATTAATTTTACTTTTTTCCTGACTATATTTTCCATGCATAGCACACATTGCAGGTCTATTGAACTTTTGCTTTATTGTTAGATGTGAAGCATAGAGCCACCACTACAGCTACCACACCCTCCTTCCCTCTTCAAGGAAGCCTGTATCCGAGCACTTGAAGTGACAAATTTAATAGCAATGGTTTTACATGATGAAGCTGTTAGCCCTGTACTGTTAGTTATTAGGTGAAAATCTCCTTAGTGAATATTATAATCTTTATTATCATATTGTATCTCCTTAATTTGCTGTCGTTTGTTTCCCAGTAGTCTAGAATGTTCCTTATAATTAAAGTGCAAAATTTATATTAGGAGAAGGAAAAGAGCTTCTCCTTGAGTTTATCTTCTAACACCAGATGTTTTACCTTCTTCCTTCCAGGTTATGAGGATGTAAAGCTAATTGGGACTCCATCCACTAGCAAAGACTAAATGCACTGCCTTAACAAATACATATATTTCTTTACAATGTTCTGTTTAATAGATGTTACTTTATATTTGGTTCAGAATGTTTAAATGGACAACATAACACAATTTGTTCTCACATGCAGCCATTAAATAAGGCTGTCGTTCCAGGTGGAGTTTGACTTTTCCAGATAATAATGACCTTGTAAACTAAAATAAATTGTAAAAACGTTCTCACAACAAAATAAGAATGCACCAATTTAGAAGATCGAGTGCACATATATTTTAGAGCAAAGAAATATCAATGAAACCGGTTGTATGCAGACTCTGAAGAGTCTTCTAAGCCAGTGTAGAAACGCTAAGATATTCTTAAAATATAGAGCTAAAAGTACAACTGCATAGCAAACTAAATAATGAAAACCAATCACCTTTATATTCTTAATGAGGATAGCTGTTTAATTTGTTTATTGGCATTACCATACATATAATACTTCTGGTAGATGTACTTGGGGATATTCCAAAACTGCTATGAAAAAATTTTAAAAAATTGTATTTGCAAATCGTCATGTAGTAAGTCCTTTGCAGAGCGTCACTTCCATCACAGCCCATCTGCACGAAACGATCTCTTGCCAGATCTCCAGCCTGTGCTAGAGTCATGCCAAAACATTCGTTGACATCTTGGTGTGCCTCTGCCACTCTTGTGCAGCACCATGCTTTCCATTACCATTCTTTCAAGATAGTTATGTCTTTAGATGTAGCCAAAGTATTTCAATTTTCTCTTCACATTGGAATCTATAAACCAGTTCTCCTTTATGCCTAACTCTTGCAAGATGTCAACATTATTTTTGTATATATTTTATATATATATTTTTCACTTTTATCTGAGAAAGGTCTTTAGTTATCTGACTAAGTAATCAACCATTTTATGCTGCAATTTTTTTATTAGAGTAAGAATTAATCCTTACACTTTTTTGTTGTTTCATTTTGTTCTTTTTCTGATTTTGAATTTTTTTCTTGTATTATTTTTTGCCATCCTCAAGTGGAGCCGTTATTTGTTTTATATGTGACTGTAATGACGACTGAGCATCCATGGGTATACTTGGAGTGTAATTATGTAGATTATGTGTAAAATTTAAAAAAATAGGTTTATGCTTGGAGTGCAATGAAGTAGATTCTGTGTAAAATAACATAAAATATGATGTCTGCCTGGAGTGCAATGATGAAGATTCTTTGTAAAATAACATTTTTTTCTCTTGTTTATTATTGTTTGTGTTATCTGTTGAGCACAGATCTTCACTAATACATGCCAAGTGATCAAACATTGACTTGCTCAAATCTATTGAAGCTTTTGTGGCCCAACATTTCTACATGATGGGGTAGTCAGCCCCATTTCCTACCCTCATTTGCCACCTCTTACAACATGCATGGCAGGCCACAGTGTAACTATTCTTTGTTCCCAGTTTGAGTCCTGGTAACAACTGAGCATTTAATGTTATAGCTCAGACTCCTAGACATTCCTTGACAATTCAGGTGATCAAAATTATTGCTAAACTGCTTTTTTGTGTGTTTCGACTGTGTGTCAAACATCTCTTTACTGCTGCTATGAGTCAATAGATCATGTGCAATGCTTTGTATGTTGCAACTATTCATCAAAGATGTTCTTGTCGCTTCTATTTCTTCATCTTTTGATCTAAAATAATCACTTATATTTGCCTTATGTGTGTCAATAGATCAAATGACCAAGATGACTAGTCACTTTACTTATACTTTCTTAGTGTCCACAGGTCAGGTGTAGAATGGGAGTGTATTGTTTGTATGCCAAGCATCTCATTACTGTAGATGTATATGTGAACTGATACTCTGCTGAATTGAATATTTAAGCTATTAGAAAAGATTAATAATGTGACTAATAATGTGTACATACAAGAGTGCTTCAAATTAACATTTTCTATCTGTTATCTTCACAATTTATTTATAAAAGGTGACACACATCTGTTTCATTTTCAACATAATCTCCATTGCATTTGATACAAGCGTCCCAGTTTCTACAAAGTACTCCTCTATGAAAATAAACATTTGGTCATGTGTGTAACCACTTGTACACCACCAGTAGGAGCTCTTCATTGAAAGTCATCCTTTCATCACCTCTTTGAGTGGTCCAAAGATGTACTATTCACTTCGAGCAAGATCTGGTAAGAATAGGGTATGAGGAAAACATTAAAAGTGCAGGTTCTCAATGTGTGCAATCATTGCACTGGTAGTATGATACCGAAGATTGTCATGTTGCTGCAGAAGTTCACGTCATATTATTTGATTGCAAGTCAAAGATGATTTATGAGAAAATCTTTATACGTGACAATTGTGACAGTATTGCCTCTTGGTCATGTAGCTCCAAATAACACCTCATTTATTCCGGAAGCAAATCAGCATAACTTTCCTTACAGATGGCTGCATGCAAAACTTTTTTTGGTTTTGGTGAGAAGGTAGGGCACAAATTCTCTTTGCTCTCTTAGGTTCTGGCTGGTGGTAGTAAGCCCAGGTTTCATCTCCAATAACATTTCTTATTAGGAAACTATCACTTTCTGCTTCAAATTGCCACAAAAGTTCATAACAGAAATCAAGATCTTGGTGTTTCAATTTTGAAGTCAGCTGTAATGGTACCCACCTTGCAGAACTGGAGCACATGGGTAACATGGTATGCCTATCTTATTCAGTCACTGTGATTTTCCATCATAATGCTTTCAACTGTTCCAATAGACTCTGGTATCCCTACTAAATGTGTCTAAGCCGGTTGAGAACAGTCTGTCACAAACTTGCATCTATTAAAAACTTTCTACTCTTCCATATACTCTTACTAAAGAGACAGGCAGATATGCAACACTACTAAACCTTAATTCGCTAATGAGTTTTGATAGTCCCCCCCCCCCCCCCCCCTTTGCTGCTAAAAAACGAATAACAGAATATTGTTTGTCTTTTGTGCATGTCACTAGTGAGCAGTCATTGTTAAACTGTCACTATGACATCTTGTGGCTTTTTTTTTAATCGTGATGCCACTGGCCGGATGCTCTTGAAGCTCATAGAATGATACTTCAAACTTCCATGACATAACAAAATATTTTGAATTTCTTTTGTAATTTTAAGGTTTTCGTTTGAAGCTCCTTTGTATAATTATGGTATGTTGATGGTTATTGTTAATACTCTTTAAGATAACATTGGTAATAACAAAATGTCTTCATATTTTCATATCTATAAAAAATGACATTTAATCTTTATTATATTTATAACAATTCACATTTACTATTACAGATCACATATTGCTAACACATTAGTTATTTTTCTTTTTTATACATATAGTTTCCACCATTTTTGTTAAATCACATATTATCTATAAGAAATCTAATTTTGATTAAATCTGTGAAGGAAATACAATTAAGTGTTTTGTACTGTATTTTGTTTTGATCTATTTCATGTATGAAATATTTACAAATAAGTATTTACGTTTGGCTTGGCTTGGCTTCATTCGTTATCAATCTCTCTCTACCAAACCCTGAAAGGGGTTAAGTAGCAGAATGTAGTCCAGAGAACGGAATGCGTTGTCGAAGTTTACAGCTTGACTGCGATATTCGCACCTTTCGGTCCAACACATCTGACTTTTTTTAAATAACAGGCTAGCATTCCCTCTTCGATCCCTTCTCCTTAGCCAGTCTGTCCTGCTGCAGCTTGTTATCTATAATCACTGCGTGGAGATATAGAAGGGTATTGGCTGCTCTGGTTTGCTGGCCCTGACGCTAGCGGTACGCTATGGGTCGCTGACCACTCCAGCTCATGCGCTGCTCAGCATTTTGATCCCCTATTTACTTTTGAATTAAGTGTATTCCAAAAAGTTGTCAGTCACTGGAAGAGATGGTGAGAAAAGAAGAAATTTTATAGAAAGCGGAACTAACAACATGCATGGTATAAATTGAAAGAAAATTTAATGGTTTGGACACGTGACAAGGAATACTTCCAAACTTCATTCGTTCTCAATCTACCGCTACCAATTCCCAAAAAGGGCTTTGCAAGTAGTAGGATGTTGTCCGGAGAATAGAATGCATTGAGTCGTACTTTACAGCTTGACTGAGATATTTGCACCTTTTGGTCTGACACATTCGACTTCAGCAGGCTTTTTGAGTATCGGGTTAGCCTTTCCTCTTCGATCCCGTCTCCTAAGTCAGTATGCTCTGTTGCAGTCTGTTATCCGGTATCACCGTGTGGAGGTGTAGAAGGGTATTGGCAGCTCTGGTTGACTGGCCCTGACGCTAGCAGTGAGATATGAGCGACAAACCGCTGCAGCTCATGCGCTGCTCAGCATCTCATCCCTTACCGAGGTATAATGGGCAACAAAGGATAATAGTAACACTGAACATGCAAAGCATCTCGTAAGAGGCAACTAAGGAGGGTTGGACATGACGTTAGCAGTCAGTTATGGGTCGCTGACCGCTGTCGATTATAAACCTAAAACAACAACACTTCATAGCAAGAGGAAGACAAAGAAAATTATTCATTTTACATTGTTAAAGAAACGCTGTAGAGGTCTGGGGAAGTGGTTAGTGGCATGACTCACAAACTAAAAGTTGCTTTGTGTTTTGATTCATGAAACCAATTTTAAAATGTTGTGCAGAAGTTGGATGCACTAGGCCGTTGGGTGTATAACACAATACAACGCGCTCCATCTTAAGAACAAATGTAAATGAGGAGGTGGAAAGGGGATCTGCACACACAACTTTAAATTAAAATTAGCTTATGATCCCACAAGTTTGGAACCACTGCCGTGTGGGATAAAGTGGTAGTGGTATTATTATGGTATGTCTTCAACTTTATTTGATGGACAGGTGGTCAATTTATTTCTTGCTGCCTCTTGCCTTACCTAAATTTAAAACAGTCATATACCCATCGATGTTGACATACCACATCGAGGTGATAAGGAGAGACGTCCATTAGCAAGATCTCACACACTGTCAGCGTAACTGTTACCAGCACTGTCAAAGGCAGACTAAATACTGGACAATCAATAGTATGCTTTGGCGACCAGAGCATGTTGCATCTGATAGCCGTGTTTCATGCGCCTGCAGTTCTGTTGGAAAGGGGGGTGGGAGGTGGCAATTTGTTTTAGCCAGGTGTTGCAAGCGTGGCCCCAAGGACTTCTCTAGGATGAGCACGACCTTTTCATGTCCATCGTCCCCACAGCCTTTTGCTTGGAATGCATTGCCAAGTGAGGTTGTGGAGGCTGGGACGGTCAATGCATTTAAGAATAGATTGGATGCGTACAGCTTCTAGAGCAAGATGATGTAATTGGAACTGGTTGTATACAGACTCTGCAGAGTCTTCTAAACCAGTATAAAGACGTTAAGTTAAGTTAAGTTGTAGCGTCTCGTGACTGGGACTTACCGGGGAAGACGGCCAACGGGATCGAAGAAGGAAAAGTGATGGCTATCAATCGTAGAGGCAGTGCTTAGAAGTTGATTACACCGAACTACTTTCCTGTTGGGAATCTGATCGTGCCAGTAGATCCAGAAGTTGTACCTCTGGTTACGCAGGTGGAAGACCTAATGATGCTGCTGATCCCGCTGTAGTAGTGCCCCGGTCTCGGAGCTGTACATGAGGATGGGAAGGTATAGGAAGAGTTCTTCCACTGGGACTAGACTCTGCGAAGCGAGTGCATAGATGAAACCGCCAGACCATCCTATCGGTGATGTCGTGAGTGCTGCGTGCGTCGGAGGACTGCCTGCAGCTCAAATAGGCGAAGTTTTTGGTGACTGAAACAACAGTGTTGTCGTTATACTACTGTGTAGACTCAATGTCAACATGAAAAAGTGTAGAGGCTGGAAACTCCAGAACTGTGCCTAGTAAGCCACAAGATAGAAACCACCTCCAAACTGGCATACTAAAAGCAAATAAATTATCTGAAAGGCAAACCTGAGAAGATACTCAATGAGACCTCATAAAGACTAACCTGATGGACTGCAAAACAAACATATATCTTCTGACTGCCTGCTTGAGTATCAGGTTTCCGGTAGCTCCATGCCTTAGTCTTAGTCGACCTGTACTTCTACAGGTACAGACATCCCTGTGCAGGTCCCAGCTCTGTTGTGAGCTGGATGTAGCTGGGCGGATGATTTCCTGCTTAGCGGTCTAGACTCGAGCAGTTTATTATTCCTATTGCGTTGGAACAAGTGCCGCAGAGGGTGGTTAAACGATGTGTGAATCCATCTTAATAGACTGAAACATTAGAATAAAGTAGACCTGATGCCTGTGATGTGATACAAGACTATCTGCCTGTTAATCCTACGCACAGGCTAAATAAAGGAGATATGAAATCTGCCACACCCTTGTCTTAATCGAGGAAAGGGTAGTGCAATTCCAACTTGCCAATCATGTGTAAAATGAAACTAACGAAGGGCGTTCATAGGACTAACGGCCTCATCTCATCATGTAAAACAAATTTATATTAAAAAAACCACTGTTGTACCAATGTGGTGTGCGTTGCACTATGTTTTTATATTTAGGCCTGTCGGCCCAGTGCATCCGACTTCGGCATGTATTTTATGTAAGAGTCTGCTTCCTCCTGCATTTACTAAGGGTTTTCTTCTCTTAGGTAGCGGCCGGTGCTGTGATTGAGGAGCGAACCCAGCACCATTCAGATTATGAGCCGTGTCATTTTACCACTAGCCCACGCCGTCCTCTTAAAAGGGATGTTACTACAGTTCATGACGATAACGCATGTGACTCGTAAGACCAATCCGAGCAGAGAAGCGTCTTCCACAGTGTGTGCAAGGAAAGTTAGGACCGTTTGCGGCATCGCATGGTGTGTCGTGTCTTCTCAAATACTGAGTCTTTAGCATATCTGCAATCAGTATCTCCTTTGTCTGTATCCCATGCTTAATTATATCTTTCGATGTAACACGTTCTATGGCGTCCTGTTCCTATGATTCCAAATCGATGCCCGCATCATACATATCCCGCTTGCATACATCTTTGCAATGAACTCCAAGGAAATGAGGAAGACAAAAATTAGGATTTTCAATTCAAATGTGAAGCCATTCCTGCTGTATGGAGCGGAAATCTGGAGGATGACCAAAGGCAATGACAGGAGACTGCAGGGTTTTGTCAGCAGATGCCTGAGAAAGATTCTTGGTATAAAATGGTTTGACAAAGTTACAAACGACAGATTGTGCAAGAGAGCGGGACAAGGTAAATTGTAACAGGACATCTTAGGAAAAAAGTGGAGATGGATGGGACGTACATTAAGAAAGCCTCAGGCCAGTATCACCAAACAATCCTTGTCATGGAACTCCCAGGGAAGGAGAGGCAAATATAGACCAAGGAATTCACGGAGACGAGATCTGGAGGCGGAAGTAAAGAAAAATTGAAAAAGCTGTGGGTAAGTGGAAAATATTGCATAGGACAGAGCTGCTTGGCGAGGGTTGGTCGATGGCTTATGCAACCCTGAGTGATAAAAGGCGAAAGAGATATATCCTTGTACCGAAATAGTGGCCGGCTCCGAGACCTTTCCCCCAACTGTTATTCCCCATAGAGAAGATCTATTGGTATTCTACCATCATCCATCCTCCGAGTGTGTCCCAACCATCGGAACCTTCGAAGACTAAGCATGGAAAAGATCGTGACAGTGCCTGTTCTCTCCAGCACATCTGCGTTGGTGATCTTGTCTTGCCGTATAAAAAAAAAACTGCTTTAATCCAGACTTCCTATATCCTCTGTTCGTTCTATATTACTACAACTACTACTGCAACATTTGACTTTGTTCCCAACGGCAGTGTCTGTGCGTCACTTCTTGCATTCGTTTGAATTGATTAAAAGAAACAATGGATCAAGATGCTGAGCAGCTGACTGCTAGCGCCAGGACCAGCGAACTTAGATCTGACACGGCCCTTCTACACCTCCACGCGACGACCCTGGATAACAGGCTGCAATAGAGCAGACTGACTAAAGAAAAGGGATCGAAGAGGGAATGCTAGCCCGGTTCTAAAAAAATTCTTCCTGAAGTCTGATGTGTTGGACCGAAAGGTGCGAATATCGCAGTCAAGCTGTAAACTACGACACACCGCATTCCGTTCTCTGGACTACATTCTGCTACTTATGCCCTTTTCAAGGTTTGGTAGAGGGAGATTGAGAACGAACGAAGCCAAAAAAAATACAAGTGATAATAATAATTAGTTTTACTTGAATTTATTATTATCAATTCAAACCCATGCACACGTATAACTATAGGGGAAAACATGCAACAAAATGACAGGACACACTATTAAACGGGCTTGACTACTAAGAAGTGCGCATTGAGTGAGGACCGTTCATCCGTGAGTGTAGAGTAAATTCGGCAAGCATTTCCTGTTCTGACGCTTTTTTGGTCAACAGAAGGATTTATCTTTACTGTTCCGTAAGTGTTAATAGAAGAAGATTTCATCCTCATGAATACTTCATGCTGCCTTTTGCAGTAGGTAATTCTCATCACAGCCGTATTGTAAGACTTGATCTTTGTCCAGCTCTCTGTCACTCTTATCTTCAGAACATCCGTGTCGTCTTGTGTCTGTCTTCTCTTGTATCTGCATATGCCTTGTTTTCAAGACGCGTATCCTATCTTGTATCGTTTTCTCTAAACCTTTGTGGCGTTTCGTAGGGCCAAAGTATTTGTTCCTTTGACTAATGCTGTTTACGAGCCTTTCTTCTTCTTTTTCTTCGTTCTTCCATCTCCATTCTTCTTCTTTTTTCTTTCTTCTTCTTCTTTCTTTCTTCTTCTTCTTCCTCTTCTTCTTCGTACGTTATCACTATCAGGCGTCAACTTGCAGTGGTTAGCCAGCGACTATTGTTGTCGCCATAGAACTTGTCCAGGAATATTTCCGGTTCCTGACAGCGAGGCGGGAATAGGTCTTATGCTCACAGTAACAAAAAGGCGAATCATGAATCAGAATCATTTGAAATATTTTGAATGAACCAGTGTGCACAATAACAATACATGGTGTTAAATTGCCTACCTATAGTTATTATATAAACCTATCTAAGTTGGCTGTTAGTATTCACTGTATTGTATAGGATCTATCACTATCGTTATGTAATCTGGAACCGCATAATGTGAATTTTGAGATCGAGTCTCCAAGTGGCAAGTCCAAGTCATAGGTTTTTAATGCAGCTATCCCTTTTTTTACACGAAGCCTGTCGCATCCAAGCTATTACATACAGTGGTTGCTTATATTCATGCCCTTTTAAAATATGATGAGGTTACTAGCCCCAAAAATAATTATAATAGCCCTATTTAGTCGCCATTTGTAACATGTAGAAAAGTGACCGTAGGCTGCCGCTTATTAAGTTATTCTTACTATCCCGGGTACCACTCAAGTAACACTTGGTTGTTAGGCCTTTATAAACCAGTGAAGTATTTCTAACATTATGATATTATCAACTAATACTTTGTTTATTATTTTATTATGTTTACTGTTGACAGGTAAACTTTACCTATGATGCTAATTTTAGCTTTAAAAGAAATTAATGAAAGCTATAATTCTTCTTTTTCTTCTTCATCGTATGCTGTTTATAGCGATATTTACGTTGCACTGTTTTGATTTGTTAGCCAGTGGCTCAGTGCATCCGATTTCAACAGGCGTTTCTGTAGGGTTGCCCTCCTTAGCCTTTGGCTGTCCCCAGCCTAACTGCAAGGCAGCAGTTGTTTTTGGTCAGAGTTGTCTCTCTTGGGAAGTTGTCTTGCAGGACTATCGAGTCTTCCCTACTCGTGTCTATAGCGTTTGGCAATGATATGATGGACTATGTACTAGTTTGTACTTTCCCGGAAGAGAGGCAGTCCAGTGTGACTTTTTCCCAGGATCGTCACGTCCTGCCAGAAACGTAGCATATGCATATGAGTGAGGTATCTTTTTGCTCGCTTTATTTTCTCGGCTCATCTGCAGTGATGGTACGCCTAGCATTCCCCGCCACCCGGGAGCTTGTCACCATAGGGCAGGAGGTGCAATGTCCGCTGGACTGCATCTCTTCTGCGTCCATTGGAATGACTGATAGCAGACAGATGCAAAGAGCGAGGAAGGAGTGCATTTTACCAGGTGCATTCCTGCGGCTCGATCGGGCCGGGATGCAAGCCCCAGCCATGTCGTAGCCTCCCATCTCAGCGGTGCTGAGATTTTGGGCGGGATTCTGGCTTAGAGGCGTTCGGCCGTAATCCCTCAGATGGTAGCTTATCAACCAAGCACGTGGACCAAATGTCAGCGACCGGTAATTCCTCTCGAAATAGTGCATTTGACCAGGTGACAAGCCTAGTCTTGCACGGAGATGTTGTCCGCCTAGGGAGCGGACATATATCATGGTCAAGGGTTGAGTCTCAGCAGTTCGCAGTGAGGTAGCTGATCTACTGCTTAGGGCACCCCGACCGAGAACTAAGTCTTCTACAAATGATTTCATACCTCATCGCCGTATGGGGTGAATATCGAGCAGCTTCCCGCCCGCTTTTATCAGCGGACGGCAGAGACCTCATTCTGCGGCGGGGCTGGAGCGTGGGCCCCAGGTCCCCACCATGTCGAAGCCTCCCTTTGCATTCGTGCTGGGCTGCTTTTGGGCAGGATTTTTGGCTTAGAGGCGTTCGGCCGTAATCCCTCACCTCGCACCGTTGGCTTATCCGCCTAGTACGTGAACCAAATGTCTGCGGCTCCTCTCGGGCTTAGCAGGATTACCGTAGCAAAGCCCTGTCATTAGTCGGGTAAAACTGACCTGTCTTCCGAGGGTATATTTCCAGCACCCGTTCAATATTAGCCAGACCGTATCAATAGAGAGCTTTTAGTTTGTCAATGGCCAAGTTTCTGGAGCCTGCGATTTCTGCAGGGTGAAGACCAGATTACCGTAGCAGGCGGAAAGCTATAATTCATTACTAGACAGAAAAGATTACATAGCACATATAAATAGGATAGTATCCAATTATTGACTAGAGTCTAGAGCCATACAAAAAATAATCAATTAGCCTGTTAGAAGCACTTACAAAAAAGCTGTCGTACATTGAAAAGTGAAATTGCAATGGAGTACTGCTCACTGCAAGATTTATGAAAATGAGGAAATCACATGGAATAGACAAATTCAAACTGGAGAAAGGACAGCATATGAGCTTGTAAGCACAATGATATAAACAACTTCAAAGACAATGGCATAGAGAACAAACATCCAGAGTCTTATGGTAAAAATATACTACTACATACCAAAAACAGATCCATCAATAATATTCAGACAGCTAAACTGTCACTGCAAACTTAAAGAATATCTGTTGAGCAAATGCAAAATTGGATGTATACAGACTTGCCTATATGGGGAAGATCAGCAAATGTTTGAACTTGTTTTCCAAGTCTGTCAGCTGCTTGAGAGAAGAGAAACAGCAGAGCCATCCCCAATCCATTTAATGTATAAACTGTAAGAGAAGATATTTTTTTTAAAGAAATTCTTCTTTTTGTTGTTCTTCAGCATTCGCTCAGAAAAAGATGGGTGTAACGTTTTATGTCATTGTTTACAAGGAGACACATCCAATATCAGCATGGCGTTTTTGAGACCATGTTTGCCTTTCTTCATTGATCCCTAAATCTCTTAGCCAGCCTGCATGGTTGCAGTCTGTGTCCACGGCTGTTGCTTGGAGGCATAATAGGGTCTTGGTCAGTAATGGGTCACTGGCCCATTATGGATCACTGGCCCTGATGCAAGCAGCCCGCTATGAGTCACCGATTGCTATCAGCTTATGCACAGTTGCATCTTCTGCTCCTTTTAAGGAATTGACGGTTGATAACTGTTCTGTCCTCCATTATTGTGATGAATGCATACATTTGCTGTTGTTGTGCTTCTTTAACTAGGGCCTCTATGTGTTGTTGCTTGGGATTCAAAAACTTATACTTCTTCTTCGTTCATCCTCAGATCAAGGTTCCGGTTTCTCTTACAAAGGACACCGTTGTTTGTAAGGCTGGTTTATCTCCCATACAGCTTGTGTCTCACTTCTGTCTCGCGTGGCCAGTATTGTTCTCTCTTTTCCTATGTGAGCATGCAGCTTTGAAGGATGTGTTCCACAGTCATGTTATGCTCCCCACATGGACACTTGTCATCTGTCCCAATCCTCATTTTGTTGTAAAGATGACCCTTGAGTCTGTTATGTCCAGTTCTCAGTCTGAAGATGATGACTTGCTCTTCTCTAGTTAAATTAAAATAGCTGTCTTCTTTTCAGAAGTTGGAGTGTTGATTAGCCCATTTTACCCTAAAATTGGCTTTAATTATGGTCCTGATCTCGTTATATATGATGCTCAGGTCTGTTTGTGGGGAAACTTCTCCACACTTTGCTAGTTTATCTGCAGCTTCATTGCCTTCAATATTGCAGTGGGATGGGATCCACTGTATGACCAACCTTGGGTGTTCTGTTCCAGGACTACTGTAGCATAAGAACAAACTGACCCATAGAGACATTAACTTGACATACAAGGCTGTGCCTCCATCCTTGTTTATGTAACTGTCAATATATGTGTGTGACTTATTCAAATGTTTATAATTCTTTACAAAACTTAAGAAACTCCTTGTTATGGGTGAGCTCCATATTTACAAGGGGCTTGTCATAAGTCTTTACGCTGACTATGAAGGAGTAGGAGGAGAAAGTTGAAATTTGGCACATATGTAGCTCATTCAATTTGTACTGGACTTGAGAAGTATGAATTTCCCTCCTCGAACGGTTTACCCGGTATCGTACATGGTGCAACACACCTTATTGACCGGATCTGCTACTCTAACGGTTTGTCAGAACAATGGAGAAAGCAGAGGCCAGAACTGTGATACAATTCTTGATATTGCAGGGAAAAACACCTACAGAAATATGCAGGGAAATGGAACCAGTGTTTCAGGAATTATGTCCTTCGTATGCTTCTGTAAAAAACTGGTGTTGGCAGTTTAACTGTAGCTGTTCCCATGTTGCTGATCTTCCAAGATCAGGAAGACCATCCTCAGAGTGCAGCGATGAAAGTGCTGCAAGAGTGAAGAAAATCATTGACCAGGATAGGAAAATGACAATTGCAGAGATATCTAAGTCAGCAAAACTGAATGAAAGTAGTTTTTAGAATTTTACACAACAGACTGAACATGAGAAAAGTGTGTGCCCGCTGGGTCCTAAGTCTGCTGACATGTGAACAGAAACAAATGAGGGTTGATTGCTGTGGCCAGTTGCTCAGAATGTGTCGGTCGATAAGCATGATGCCGATCATGGTGACAGTAGATGAGACTTGGGTTCACCATTATGACCCAGAATCCAAAATTTACAGCACAAAGTGGAAAACCCCGAGCTCACCAACACATGTCAAGTCAAGAGCACAGAAATCTGCAAGAAAAGTGATGCTAACTGTTTTTTGGGACATCAAAGATATCATATTGAAAGATTACCTGCCTCATGGCAACACGGTTAATGGATAATATTATGCAGATCTCCTTACCAAACCAAGAAAGACTGACCAGATAATGAGGGATAGCGCACACCCAAATTTTGCCTTTGCTTCAAGATAACGCGCCCTCCCATAAAGCAAAGCTTGTTCTGCAAACAGCCAACGATTTGAATATTGAAATTCTTCCACACCCACCATATTCTCCAGATTTAGCTCCATCAGACTTTTTTATTTTCCCAAAACTGAAACAGCTGAAAGGGAATCATTTTGACAGTGACGAAGATGTCATACTGGCTTGTGATAACTGGTTTAGTTAGAAAAATAGGTTATTTTATTCTGAAGGTCTTTTCAAGGTCACGCAAAAATGTATAAATTCACGTGGTGGCTACATTGAGAAGGAATAAGCACTGTGCCAAATTTCAACTTTCTCCTACTCCTTCATTGTCAGGGTAAAGACTTATGACAAGCCCCTTGTATATACTGAGTGACAGAGTGGTTAGAGCAGCTACTTCTCACTACACACATACTGGGTTCTCTCCACTGTAGCAATATGCTCCAGTCTATCCAGCTGTAAATGTGTACATTGCTGTTAATGGTGGCAAGGCAGTAATGAAAAAAAACTGGTTGTTTCACCTCCCAAAAACGCTAAGATAAAGTACATTTATGTTTCTAACACTTCATCCCTGATGGCAGTCTTTGCTATGTGACTACCTTTACCATTTACCAGCCAAAAGTTTTCCTCTGGCCAGCAGGAGGCGCAGAACTTTACTTAACTTAACGTCTTTATACTGGTTTAGAAGACTCTGCAGAGTCTGTATACAACCAGTTTCATTTACATTACCTTGCTCTAAAAGCTGTGCGCATCCAATTTATTCTTAAATGCATTAATTGTCCCTGCCTCCACTGCACCAGTGGGTCATGGATGTGATTGACCGACGCAATGAACCTCAGCCACCTAAGTGAACTTAATATTATTATCATAAGCTTTAAAAAGGTGAACCTCTGAGTGTAACGGGGTTCAAATATCTGGGAGCAGAAATTAATGCGGAAGGGTCTAGCGCGGAGATCCAGTCAAGAACAGCGATGGCCATGGTCGCCCTGATCAGACTGCGAATAATCTGGAAAGACAGGAACATTAGCCTAAAATCGAAGCAGACTTTAATGTATACAATGGCCACCTCGGTATACCTTTATGCATGTGAGACTTGGACTCTGACGACTGCACCAGAAGGTAAGATTTGCGCAATGGAAATTAGATGCTTGCGAAGAATTCTTGGCATTTCATATCTGGATCGCATTACAAACTAGAGTGTTCTTGAAATTGTTAGGAAGCAGTTCAGTAAATACAAAAACTTATTGGCTATAGTAAAAACACGAAAATTGACATGGTATGGACATATATCACAATCAATGGGGCTGACCAAAACCGTCTTGCAAGACACTGCCTGGCAAGCATGGGAGAGGGAGACCAAAAAAGAGATCGGAGGACAAAATAAAAGAGTGATCGAGAAAGTCTATAGCTGAAACTAATACCCTGGCGAACAAAAACGAGGCATGCAGGTGTGAACTGGGTAAAAAAACTGCAATAACGGTGCCTCAACGATCTTCTAGGTTACGGGACTGATAAAGATGATGATCATAAAATAACTAACTAAGCATTCTTTTCTTTTTAGGCTGGAAGAATAAAATGGCAGACGGACTGGGTATAGCTATTGTGGAAGTCATTGACAATCAGATAAATATCCCACCACCCTACAGCTTTCTGGACTGTAAAAAACAATTGATGTTCGATTTCAAGAAAGTGAGTCCAGTTCATTTCTCTGACCAGCTTGCTGTCCTATGTTGTTGTTGTTGTTGAATGCTCACAATGAGTAGATTTACTCTTTTGTTCATCCTGAAAAGGGCATTAGGTGGTGGTTTGTTGTGGATTTCCTCACATCCCAAGTGTTCTGGTAGATGTGGACTGTGGTCCTCTAAGCATTTGTGCTATGCTTGGCTTTATCTATATGTCACTCACTACAATCAATCCCTCACCACGTTAGCCAGACTGTCATGAAAACAGCCTGTTTCTAGTGTGGACTATGAGGAAGTCGAGGTGAGGGTCTTGGCCAGTATACTTTGCCTGACTCTCACTAACATGTCTGATCAGTATGTTTTGCCTGACCAGACGTTAGTCTTCTTCTCCCTTGCAATCCTATAATACGCATGTACTGTTATGTTTGAATACCTTCTAGGGTGTGTTACCATGTTTTTTAGTCTACCTATATCTTTTTTATCAAACTGCTAGTTTGACTTAGCAGATTGAGCTGAGGGCAGTCAGCAACTCGTAGTTGGTTGCTTCCATCAGGGTCAGAGAATCAAAGCTGATCAAGACTATTCTGCCTTCAAATGGCGAGCCTGGAAACAGGCTGTACCCATGCAGTTTGGCTAAGAGAATAGGGATTGCAGTGGGAAGGCAAAACCGGTTCCAAAAATGCCAAACTGCGATTGGATGTTTCAGGCCTAAAGGTGTAGCTTTGCTGTAAACTATGGCACAATGTAACAGTGCCCTTTATTTGTCAGCAAGTTAATTTGGGGGAACATTTTTCTTGTATTCTTAAGTGTACGTATTTTAGAGATTCAGTGGCCTAGTGGTTGTAGACTTGGTTTACTATCCCAATTTTCCAGATTCAAATCACATAAACCCAGGGCTTATTCATGTTATGACTGCTTTTTCCAGTCAACTTAGCTGTAAATAGGTACCTGGTAAAGATGAAAAAATGTTTGAGCCACCGCGGGAGTTACATAGTTTGTGCTTTGTCGTCTGCACTTTTAGCAATGAAAGGAAATTAGCACATATGAGGGTGCCCAGGTGTTATGAAGTTGGTTCTGCAAACCATTTTCCATTATGTTAAGCATAATTGATATCACTGTACTCCTGGTGGAACCATAGGTATTCATTCCCTTTTCAACAGATAGTGAAGAGGTACAGATGTTATAGCAGATAGTGAAAGCGCTTGCCTCTCAAGACAAGCACGAAATGGCTGTTATTGAGGGTCGTTGTCCTATCGGAAATGGACAGTAAACAATGTTGTGCATTGAAAAGAACCCTAAGCAGTTGAAAATCGGTATTCTTCTTCGGTGTTCGTCCTGAAAAGGATTTTATGTTGTAGTTTACAGCTACGCTGCAATATCTGCGCCTTTCCTGCCTAACACATCTGATTTCAGCAGATTTTCTATTACAGAGTTTGCCTTCCCACTGCGATCCCTATCCCTTGGTCACACATGACTAGTGACTAGTGCAGCCTGTTTCCAGAGCTGCAAACAGTCAGTTGATACAGTCAGCTGATGCAAACAGTCAGCTGATACAAACAGTCACTTGATGCAAATAGCTGATGCAAACAGTCAGCTGATACAAACAGTCAGCTGAAACAAACAGTCACACGATGCAAACAGTCAGCTGATGCAAACAGTCAGCTGATGCAAACAGTTAGCTGATACAAACAGTCAGTTGATGCGCAGTTGTATCTTAGCCTCAGTTGAAAATCTTCTTTATCATCATTCGTTCTCAAGTTTGCAAGTAGCAGGATGTTGTCTGGAGAACGGAATGCATTGTGTCATAGTTTACAGCTTGACTACAATATTTGCACCTTTTGTGGTCCAAACATATTCGACTTCAACAGGCATTTTTTGGTACAGGGTTAGTCTTCCCTTTTCAATCCCTTCTCCTTAGCCAGTCTTTTTCTTCTTTTTTTTTTCTTTTTTTTTTTCGTTCAATTTATTTCTTTATTCCCCAAGGCAGTGTGCGTTGCACTAAGTTTTTTATTTTTGCGCCTGTTGGCCCAGTGCATCCGACTTCGCCATGCATTTTTAAGTTAAGGGTCTACTTCCTCCTGCATTTTCAAGGGTTTGCTTCCCCGAGGTAAAGGTCGGTGCTGTATGGGGATCAAACCCATCACATTTGGGTTGTGAGCCGTGTCACTTAACCACTAGCCCACACCGTCCCCTCTTAGCCAGTCTGCTCATTGGAGCCTGTTATCCAGGATCACCACATTGAGGTGTAGAAGAGTCTTGACAGCTCTGGTTCACTGGCCCTGACATTAGCAGTCAGCGTTGGGTCGCTGACCGCTGCAGGTAAAGCACTGCTCAGCGCCTTGATCGCAGTTGAAAATCTAAAAGAGCAGACTGTTAGCTGCTGGCAGGGCAACAATTTTTAAGAAAGAAAAAAGATAGTGAAATTCCTACCCAATACACTACAAACATTCTTCCATGCAACAGAAAGTAAAATCCCATTAAAGAAACCTACTAATAATAACTTCAGCTTCTTGGCAGCATGCATACACCTGGATGTTTGTATCCCGGGATTCCAAGCATTCTAAGTAAGTACAGATGCTGATAACTCATGTAGCTTGCAGTACACTCTTCTGTCCTTGCAAATTCCCCTCTCCACTCTACATACATTTGATTTAAATTCCTGAATTCTGTGTATTATTGGCTTAACTATTGAGACTGAGAACATCAGTTTAGATAAATCTTAATTAATTGTCTCAGATCTATGCCAGGGACATTGACAATATTTTGAAGTTTCACAGTGGTCATTATGCCCAGGCCTATAACTCTCTCACACTTGTCATGAATGAAATTCGAAACAAATTCCCAGAGTTTGGTAAGTAAAGCTTCAGTGCATGTGAGTATTCTTTGATTAGTCCCGGCTAAGTTTGTGGTTAGCAGAATAAATAATCTCACTTACATGAGTCTTTGTGTCTCATTTGCATTTCATTGTTGTTTCGAATGCCCACAATGAGTAGGTTTACTCTTTTGTGTACGCCTTGAAAAGGACGTTAAGTGGCGGGTTGCAGTAGCTTTCCTCACATCCCGAGTGTGCTGATGAATATTGAACGGGGTCCTCCAGGCGGTTGTGCTGTACTTGACTTCATATCGTCACTCACTACTGCAGGGATCACATCGATCCCTCACCCTGTTAGACAGGCTGGCATGAAAACAGCCCGTTTCCGGGGAGGGCTATGAGGAAGCCGAGGTGAGGGTCTTGGCCAGTATATTTTTCCTGACCCTGATTAACATGTCTGATCAGTATGTTGTTCCTGACCAGGCGTTAGTCTTTGCTATTGACACTGCAAATGCTCAGATCAGGTCTCCTGTACAGAGGCCAGCTGTAGTGGTTTGCTTCACATTGAGCTAATCATCATCATCAGCTATACATATACAGAGTAAGAAATATGGGTTAGTTTTATATGGGCATAAATACATAACAACTTACACTGTGATCAGAAGGTCTTTGTCTGGGACTTAGGACATCACAGATGAGAGTAACTGACAGGTCTAAATGATATAAATGTCAACATCAACAGAATATGTTATTATATGAAACACATATGATTAGGATGAAAGAAGATAAAGTATGTAATAAAGAACAAAGAAAGAAGGCAATTATAAGAAATTGTGTTAGTGATATTAACTCTCCTGGGGAAGGAACCTACCTCCTACCAGGCGCGTCAGCAGGGTTGCGAATTGCTGAAAGGCCTCCTAATTTGGAGGTTAGCTGCGAATAAATAAGCAGCCGTGGACAAAAACGGGTCGGCAGGCATGAAGGCTGTAAGGAGGCAGCCCCTCCACCATGCAAAGACACAACAGGCTAATCTCCTTTGTCTAAAAAAAACGATTACAAGTCAAAACATAGAGAAAACCGGACTGATCTCAACGGCGACGAACAGGCGAGAAATAAGGACCTTGATTTACGGAACATGGAATGTACGAAGTATAAACGGAAAAGAACATGAACTAATAGAGGAGATGAAGAGAGCAAAATTGACAGTCCTGGCACTTACAGAAACAAAGAAAAAGGAACAGAGCGTTCTGGACCACGACGGCAACATGTTATACTACAGTGGTGTTCCCATGAGTGAACGAGGCAGGGCAGGGGTTGGCTGTATAGTGGATAGTAATAACAAAGCAAACATTAAAGGATGGAAGTTCATTTCAGAACGACTGATGGTTCTAAGTCTACAAGAGGAGGATAGTCAAATCGAAATCGTCACTGTGTATGCATCAAAAGAAGATGAGAGCACTGACATAAAAGATGAATTTTATGAGCTCCTTCAAAGAACCAATGACGATTGCCAGAATGAAATACTTCTCCTTGGAGACTTCAACGCAAGAGTTGGAAACAACTATTCTAGATGGGATGGAGTGATCGGTAGGTATGGAGAAGATGTCTTAAATGACAATGGATCACGACTGCTGAGATTCTGCAGAGAACAAAACCTTGTCATTACAAATACAAGGTTTCCACACAAGCGTATCCATGCCTACACAAGATGCGAGCTGGCAAGAAATGAAAGATCCATAATTGACTGTGCGATAGTGAGGAAAACTGATTTCAAGTATGTAAAGGATGCTAGAGTGTTCAGAGGACCAGAGATAGGAAGCGACCACTACCTAGTTAAAATAAAGAGAGAAATTGAAAAACACTATCCAGCCAGGTAACACCCATCAGCAAGCATGAAACATAACACACAAGGAGAAAATAAAATTAAGGCTTACAAACTACGAGAACCAGGTGTTAAGAGCAGATACCAAGGGCTCATAACAACAGCAATAGAAAGGATAGAGGAATCTGAAGAAGATATGGAAATGCTCTGGTTAAAATTTAAAGACATCCTTAAAGAGGCTGCAGTAGAGGCATGCGATCAAACCAAAGAAGGGTGGAAAAGAAAGAGTACACCATTGTGGACAGAAGAATTGAAAAGAATAATACGAGAAAAGAAAAAGGCATGGAAGCAATACCTAGGGGCTAGAAATACAGAAGAACAAAAAATGAAATGTAAAGAATTTATAAATTTTAGAACAGAAGCAAAGAAGACTGCTCAAGGCCAAACATAAATCCTGATAAGAATTTGGAGAGAAACTGAAAAATAATGCTGGAGAAAACCAGAAACTGTTCTACAGAACCTTAACCCTTTGAACCCTGGTCACCTGGCCTGTAAAACCCCACTACCCTGGGCTCCTGAAGAAAAAAAGCCAAAAATGGACACCTGAACAAAACTAGTTACAATGACAAAACTAAGTGATCTGTTTCAATTATTTTATCTCAAATAGACTGACCTGATCATCTCCAATATTCCTACTTATTATGCCAGTCCTCCCAGCATGTAGACCCATCCTTTAGGCACAGATAAGTTTCACAATGTTTACACCAAAATTTTGTCTTGACTTGTTTGAAGGGTCTGTCTTTGTAGGTCATGTTTGGGAAGTCCTTGACATGCTTGTTAAATTTAAATGAGCATACTACACAAACTTTATTTCCTGTAGCTTTTGGAGACATTTGTGGATGATGGGAACCAACATTTTGCAGTCTCTGTTGTGCCTCGACACGGTTGTGAAGTTTGCAGTAGCTGTTCTATAATCCCCAATGAGGGATAAACAAACTTCATTCATGAACATCCCAAATGTCCTGTAGCGTCTTCCTGTTGTATTGTGGGGACTATAATGATCCATAAGTGTGTAGGCATTATTACATGCCCACATAAAGAATTTCACAATTAGCCTCCTAGACCAGCGATAATGCCGTCGTGTCTTGTTGAGACGACAAATTTGGTCGTTGACATCTGTGCCCCCCCCCATGAAAGCATTATAGTCAATACAAAGTTGAGGAGTTGTAACATCTACAGCTGTTCCATCCTTCCTTCTCCTTCTAACAGTTCCAATTTCTGTTGGGTTGTGGTAGTTGGATATAAAATTTACAGGTATTTGGTCCATCCAGACAAGGCATACAATGTTGTTATGGCAAATTAATTCTGAATGACCCCTGTCCATTTTCTTCTTTCCTGCCAGTACTTTTGGATAAAATTTCCTATTTGTCATTGTACCTACAGCAAGTGTACCATAATCAGTGTACAGCTTGTCAAAGAGAGTTACATTGTTGTAGAATCTGTCCATAACAACAATATGGTTTTTGTTGACCAAATTCCCAGAAGTTAAAATTCTAATAACAACGATACCAACAACACCGAGATCTGGAATAATATTGTCTGCTTTTCCAGTGTAGATTTCCAGATTCAGAATATATCCAGAGCTTGCTTCACAAGCCATGTAAGCCTTTACTCCCCACTTTATGGGCTTTGACTTGATATACTGTTTGAAGGCAAGCCTGCTCTTCGAGGGGATCATACCTTTGTCTAAGCTCATGTGCTGTGAAGGCGAATAATAGTGCCGAAATTTTGGTAGCAACACATCCAACATAGGCCTTACTTTGTAAAGTTTATCTGCTTTATCCAAAGCCGGGTCCTCCTCATCAACAAGATGAAGAAAAGTCCAGAGAGCAAGGAAGCGATCACAGTGCGGAAACCAGGAGTATGAGACACGAAGTTAGCAGATGAGCTAGACCAGTACTCCTCGTAACGTGGTTTACTCACACTGTGTTCCATTTGAAGACACAGTCCAAAGAATGCTTTCATCTCTGGCACTACTACACTTAAAAAAGTTTTTGCATAGTAGCTAGTTGGTTTCTTGCTTCTCACCTGCTCAGCGCGTCGAGTTGTCTCCTCACACAAATTGTCCCAGAAATCATCCAGGAAAAGTTCCAAAAACTCAATGGCTTTACTTTCTGGATTAATAGTTTCTGGAATGTTCTTAGGACCTATCTGCTCCATAAATGTTGTGTCTACTGCAGACACAGGTCTGAATATATTTATTGGAGACCAACCTGCATCAAATTTACTAGAGACACTACCTGGGAGACACCCCCTTCCACGCCCCTGTAGAACAGCCTGATCACCAGAAAAATCAGGAACAGGGTAAGATGTACCTTCATCAGAGTCTAATGAACACATGTTATCACTCAAATGATCATCTGATTCAACTTCTATATCAGTTTCAGAATAGTTGCTATCTAAATCTAATTCATCGTCCCCCGAATCATTGAGAACAATGTCTACAGCTTGTTCCATTGTAAGCCTTTTAGAACGCTCATTTACTGGTTTTTCTGCATGTCTTTATAATATTGTAAAAATTTGTCGCAATTTGATCAGTTCATGGCGCCACCATTTTGAAGTAACATTCCAGAAGTAGTATGCAAATTCTGCCGTGTCTATCCATACTATGCTCGTTCTTATAAGATACGTGTGCTCTACCAGCAAACTGGTGATTCGGGGTGCGGGTTATGTACACACACACCGTTTCATCGGGATCACGGATTCAAAGGGTTAAAGAACATGAGGAAGGAAAAGGAATGCCCCCTGAAATTTGTTAAAGATAAACAAGGTGCGCCGTTGACCACCTCAGAAGAGGTAATGAACAGATGGAAAGAATATTTCTCAGATCTCCTTGGAGTGGAGGAAAATCAAGCTCAGGAAGTAACAGTCCCAATTCAAGAAGAGGGAGCCATGGAGCGGAACGATAATATCACAATGGAAGAACTAAAGGTAGCATTGGAGAAAATTAAGATTGGTAAAGCAGCAGGACATGAGGGTATAACACCAGAAATAGTTAAATACATGGGAATGGCAGGAGAGACACTATTCATGAAGATTCTCAATGCAGTTTGGCGCCACAAGAAGATACCAAGAGACTGGGAGGTTGAAATAATAATACCAATATTTAAAAAAGGGGACAATCGACAATGTGAAAATCACTGAGGTATTTCCCTTCTCAGTGTCCCCGGGAAAGTCTATTCTAGGAATCTAGAACGGCGATTAAGAGGTCTAGCAGAGCCAAATATGGATGAAACTCAATGTGGGTTTAGGGCAAACAGAAGTACTCAAGACCTTATCGTTACACTCAGACAGCTAAGTGAAAAGGCTCTTGAATATGATAAAGAGTTGCATCTCTGCTTTTTGGATTTGGAGAAAGCATTTGATAAAGTTCCTTGGGACAAACTCTGGGAGTGTCTGACAAGGAAGAACATCCCAGGACCCCTGATCTCTGCCATACAGAGTTTCTATAAAACATGCAGTAATTATGTGCGGACATCAAATCAAAAGTCAGGAGAGTTCAAGACCACTAGCGGAGTAAGACAGGGGGACATTCTATCACCGTACCTTTTCATACTCCTCGTGGATGAAGTCATCAAAGCCTGCAAGGAATGGACAACAAAGTATGAAGTAGGGTACTGGAAGATGAGACCAAGTTACATATCGGAACTAGCATTTGCAGATGATGTGGCCCTGATCACGAAATCCGAAGCACATCTCCAGATCAACTTGCAGGTCTGGGAAGAAGAGTTGAAGAAGAGAGGAATGCACATCAGCAACTCTAAAACAAAAACCATGGTGATCGCCAGAGATGAAAAGAGACATCAGATAACCCTGGGAACACGAGCACTGGAGCAGGTCAGCAACTTTAAATATCTAGGAGTGGCAATAGACAGCAGGGGAGGAATCAAAGAGGAGTTAACTGTACGAAGGGCAGCAGCAGGTAGACTTTTCCATGCAATAAACAGAGTTCCTCAGTAAAAGAGAAATCAGCAGGAAAACAAAGATGGATGTATACCACTCGACCTATGTGCCTGTCCTGACATATGGATGTGAGTCATGGGCAATGACTACAGCCCAAGAAAAGCAATTACAAACTACAGAAATGAGGTACCTAAGAAAGGTGGTTCAGGGGACGAAAAGGGACAAGATTCGTAACCAGACAATACATAGCAATCTTGAAGTTCAACCCCTGCAGACACGAGTGGAGCAGTCCCAACTACAGTGGGTTGGCCATGTCTGTAGAATGGAAGAAGATCAGATACCAAAGCGATCATGAGAGATAAAAAGTCAAGGATGCAGAACCCCAGGACGTCCCAAAGTACGTTGGGAAGGCAACATACGACAGTCCCTACGTGATAGAGGGCTGGATTGGAAAGAAGCCAGGAAAAAGACGGCGGATAGAGCAGTGTGCGTTCTCTCTGGCAAACCTCTACACCTCACGGTAGAAGAGGAGCGACTAAGTAAGTAAGATATTAACCCTTTCCAGTTCTGGATAATTTAGCCAATTTGTGCCGCTAAGAATTCCATTGTTCAAAGTTTTATTCTAAATTAAATAAAATAATATTGAACAAATTGATCTAAAATTACAAGTTAAACATCGTAAGACACATAATTAAACTATATGTGACAGGAAGTATTAATAATTTAAGGAGATTGTATATTATCACGAACCATTGAATGATATTAATGCAGAGGTGTAAATTGGAAAAGAAGAATTTTCAATTTTAAGGCGGTCGATTTCAGCATCTGCGAGCGAGTAGCTAACAAGGCTGACAGGTTTAGATGGAAATGTTAAAAAACAATGTCATTGTGCTAAACAAAAGTGGTTAGGATGAAAGGAGATAGAAGATGGGTTGCAGAACGAAGGAAGAAGGTAATTATAAGAATTTGGGTTAGAGATATTAATAACAAGGGTAGGGAAGTGAGTGACATTAAACTGTACGTCTTTATACTGGTTTGTATACAACCAGTTTCATTTACATTTCCTTGCTCTAAAAGCTATGCACATCCAATCTATTCTAAAATGCAATAATTGTCCCTGCCTCCACTACTTCCTGTGGCAATGCATTCACCACGCTCTAACTAAAAATATATTTCCTAATAAATAATCTAGACCTTTCTTTAGTAAATTAGTAGCTATGCCCTCCTGTTCTTGTAGATGGTTATATTTTCAAAAAAGTTGTTATAGTCTAATTTATCCATTTCTCTGATTATCTTTCAACCTGTATAAAGTCAACTCGAATTATTCTCTTTTCTAGACACAGTAGGCCAGTTTTTAACAATCTTTCCTCATAACTGTAATTCTGGAATCTCACTATCAGCTTTGTCTCTGTTTGTATCCTTTCCAGCATGTTTATATCTCCTCTGCGATAAGGACTCCACACCTGTACACAGTACTCCAACCTAGGTCTAACTAATGCTTTATACAGTTTGACTATCACTTCCTTGCTTCTATGCTTAATATTTCTTGTTATCATCCTAACATTGCATTTGATATTTTCACTGCTACCTTGACTTGCTCAATCACTTTACCTGTATGATCTATTATAACGCCTAGGTCCTTTTACTTTTCTATCATTCTAATATTGTTCTCTCCCATTATGTAATTATGTTCCATTTTGGATCTATCCATGTGGATGACTACATTTATCTACATTAAGAAGAAAAGAGAAAGAATAGAGAATAATAAAACCTCAAGAAATTGTATAGATGAGGCAGAGTTCATCATTAAATAGTTGATTGTAATGATATATGTACAATAAAAGTGGTAATATTAGTAATATGTATGCTGAATAATACCTTTGTCTGTCATTTGCTATCCTGCATCAGAACGTGAGGGACCATGTGGCGATTTCTCAAGATAAGTACGGCATTTACGCCTTTATATATTGATATCCCCCGTTTGGGATCAAGACACTGAGCAGCGCATGAGTTGCAGCGGTCAGTGACTCAAAGCTGACTGCTAGCGTCAGGGCCTGCGAACCAAAGCTGCCAAGACCCTTCTACACCTCCACGTGGTGAATTTGGATAACAGGCTGTAATAGAGCAGACTGGCTAAGTAGAAGGGATCGAAGAGGGAAGGCAACCCGGTACTAATAAATGCCTGCTGAAGTCGGATTGAAAGATGCAAATATCGCGGTCAAGCTGTAAACCACGACACACCGCATTCTGTTTTCCAGACTTCATCCTGCTACTTGCAAAGCTCTTTTCAGGGCTTGGTAGCAGGAGATTGAGAACAAACGAATTCTTCTATGATTCGCAATTCATTATTGTTGTATTTTTTGTTGTTGTCTCTGATGAGGGCATATTGGTCATTATGTAGGTTTCGTTTGTGTTTTCATCTAGGTGCGTTATCTTAAACAAATTTTTCATAATTTATTTTATTTTATTTCTTACACTGAATAATACAGAGGAAAAGTTATGTGTTCTGTTGCTGTAGTATGAAAAAATATGGATATCACTTTTATATGTAATCACAAGTGTAAGACTCATCAACATAACAACACAAATCACTTACATACTTGCATGCAGATCATGCACACATTTCAACACACTGATTAATCCATCTTGATATAACAAAAAAGACTATGGTTGAAAAGAGCAGGACATAATTAAGGTAAACCTACAAAACTTACTTAATTAATCAATGGTTTATTTTATAGAGAAGTGTTACTCAGGATATGTCTGTCATAAAACTAAATACTGTTAATTCAATATTTTTTTAAAAATTAGGAAATGAGCAACAAGCATCAAAATGTAATGATGTCAGACTTACGCTAAAAGATGGTAAGCTACTTGCCAGCATTTCGTAATTATAATGTATTGTACAGTAGGGCTACTCTTCTCTATGTTCTACTCTTTTACAGTTCCACTGGGGGAACATACTGATCATGACGCCACGTCAGGGTCTGGCACAATACACTGACCAAGGCCACAATCTTTCTTCCATGTAGCATTACCTATAAACAGGCTGTTTTCAAGGCAGCCTGACTGATGAGATGTGGATCAATGTGATACCCATAGTAGTGAGCGCCATGCAGATGAAGTCAAGCATAGCACAACCGCCTGGAGGACTGCTGATCACCTTCAGCATGCTCAGGATGTGAGGACAGCTACTACAATCCGCTACTTAACGTTTTTTTCAGGGCACACAAAAGAGTAATCCTAATCATTGTGGACATTCGAAACAACAACAGTTCCACTAAGTTAGTTTTAATTTATGTCATGATATGTGATATTAGTTCTGCTATAATTTTTGATATGATGTGCTCATAAACTTGAGTCGGAGAAACCAAGAAGAGCTTCATGTACTATTTAGATGTCGTTGATTTATGAGTCAGATCAGGTCATCCCCTAACCGGTGAGGTTGTTGGGGCACACATGAAGACTTCCTCACAACCCCACGCCACCCTTCTCTGTCAGTGGCCGCTACCTGTGCCGCTTCTGGTCGGAGATTGGTCCATTCTTTTATGTTGTCCTCCCATCTCTTTTTGGGCCCACCTCTTCGTCGTCTGCCTTGCACCTTTCCGTGGAGGATCGTATTTGCAAGACCATTTGATCTCGATATGTGACCGTACCAAGCGAGATTCCTTCTTTTGACAGTTGCCAAGAGGTCTTCAAAAGGCCCTATTGCTGTTGTCATTCTATCTCGTATTTCCTCATTTGTAACTTGATCTTTGTACGAGACATTTAACCTTTAGCACGCCAGCAGTTTTTTGAAAAAATTTGACCTAATTAATTTTCTTAATTTCTCGCTTTGGTAGTCGTCTTAGAAAATTTTTAATTTTTATGTTTGTTTTTCAATAAATATGATTTTCTGGCGTGTAGACACACAATAGCATAACGAACATGTTGGTGTTATTGTTGTTGTGTGTTTGTTAGTTTTTGAGATTCAAAAAGATGAAGTTGAAAATCTTTGAAAATCTCGGAAAAAACTTGGACTCGACCACTAGGCCTAGTCGCTTCGATAGAAAACCATGGAAACCATAACAACGTATCAATACTGTGTTAACAATATCGACACAACTGATAGTTTCCAATTCAAACGTAGTTCTTTCATTTAAGCAAACAAAATAAACATATCTACTCGATAAAGATCTTTCCCAACAACCTACTTTCCCTTTTGCAAAAAGTCGGCTTGCTCCAAACGGCGTATACAAAATTAAAACTGTTCAAAAGCCATTTGTAATCGAACATACGATACTTTAACCGGCAAAATATCGTGTATATATGGAGGGCGTATTCAGCAGTAAAAAATGGCTGTCGGGAGTGACTCCGTTCAAAAAAGAAAAATTTTTTCCCATAAACCGTTTTTGTAGGCCGAGTTGGTTAGAAGGGATCGGACATAGCGTGCGTAAGGTTAAAAGTCTTCAGAAACATCTCATCTCCAAGGTCTGTATCCTTCGCTGAAGGTCAGCTGTTACTGTCCATGTCTCACAAGCATAGAGGAATATTGACAGGACCAGTGAATGCATTAATCTGATTTTCGTGCATAGTGCTAACCGTTTGCCAGATTTTGTTAAGCCGTGCAAGTGCCGCCATTGTCTGTGCTATTCTGGCCAACTCCTCACATTTAGATCCTTCAATGGGATCAAGATGCTGAGCAGCGCATGAGCTGCAGTGGTCAGCGACCCATAGCTGATTGCAAGCGTCAGGGCCAGCGAACCAGAGCTACCAAGACCCTTCTACACCTCCACGCGGTGATCCTGGATAACAGGCTGCAGCAGGGCAGACTGGCTAAGGAGAAGGGATCGAAGAGGGAATGCTAACCCGGTTCTAAAAAAATACTTGCTGAAGTCGGATGTGTTGGACCGAAAGGTGCAAATATTGCAGTCAAGCTGTAAACTACGACACAACGCATTCCGTTCTCTGGACTACATTCTGCTACTTATGCCCTTTCAGGGCTTGGTAGCGGGAGAATGAGAACGAACGAAGCCAAGCCAAGATCCTTCAATGACAATCGACCCTAGATATTTAAAACTGTCAACCACTTCGAGTTCCTGACCATTAGTTTTTATACTGCTGTTGAATCCCTCGGCCTCGTTGGTCATTAATTTTGTCTTTCCAGCATTTATCTCCATACCATAGTCAAGAGCTGTTTCATCAAGCATTCTGATCCATTCCTGGAGTTCTGCTTCTGAACCCGCCAACCCATCGATATCATCTGCAAAACAAAGGTTGGTAATCGTTCGGCCCCCTATCTTGACAGTACCAACATGACCTCCAAGTGCCTCACTCATAATTCCCTCAAGAAAAATATTGACAAGAGTTTGAGAGAGTGTACAACCCTTTCTCACACCAACTGATATGCTAAACCAGTCCCCTCGCCTCCCATTCACAAGAACTGCGCTGGACACCTTGTCATACAGGTGTTCAAGGACCTTTATAATATTTCCGTTGATTTTATACATCCTCATGGTTGCCCATAGTGCTTTATGCCATACCCTATCAAACGCCTTTTTAAAGTCAACAAACACTTTGTTAGAAGTCCATTTATGATTCGTTTGCATGTTATGGCTAGCATGAGGGTCAGGTGCAACATTCTGATCAAGGCCCCAGACCACATCCAAGACGTGCACCTAGAAACAACTGTTACAGCATCTTTGCCAATGAAGTGTGGATCAACACAGGGATATACGTAATGGTGAGCCTTTTGAGAAGCTTGCATTGCACTACAGCTAGGAGGACTGAGGTATGTAAGAAGTGGCAGTGCAGACCACCAGAGAAAATTCATAAAAAGTGGAGATGTCAGTATGAGTAGCTTTGAAAACATCTACAACACAATTCATAATGTTAAAAAAGAGTCTGATGCTGAAAATATGTAATCTTCATCTTCTTTGATCAACTGATGCTATGCTTCTAGTCTGGTGAGTTTCAGGTCGTCGCCGGTTCCCCACAGCTCCCCCAGGCCAGACTGCCTCTCTTTGGTCTGAATAAGTGGGGCAGTCCTGCGGGATATGTTCTGGTTTTGTCTTGGGTGCTCCACAATCGCACATATTGGTATCTCTGATACACATTCTGTAGAGGTGGGCCTTGAGCAGTAACATTTAGGACACTTATGTTCTATTTTTACAACCTTAGTGTATTAACTATAGATAAATGTGCTTGCAGTCCAGACAACTAGGACCCCTATCATGGAGAAGATTGTCGAATCATGCTCTATGACATTCATAAGAAGGTATAGTTTACCCGTTTCTTACTCACAGTAATGGGTTCTGGGATGCATTCATGAAAATATTTTATCTAAACATCTCGTTATTTGTGGAGCCAAACAAATATTTATCTATTTAAACAGGTAAACGAAGGTCTAGAACTGTCAGTATTCAAGGAATGGTCAAAGTTAGGATTTGTCCTAAAGAGTTCATTATTCCAGAAGATCTGAGACAAGAAGTTGCAAGAACTAAAGAACAACTGAAAAACCTTGATGAGGTATGTAATATTCCTCAGTGTTTGTTTGAAAGAATGGACAAAAATATATACTTGTATATATGCACAGGTTTAATCTGCATGTCATAGTGAAACTTGGAGCCGGCGTTGTGGAGGAATGTCAATGAATTTAGTTTTGCATGTCCTAAAAGGTGATTATAGGGAGGGGTGTGCACATGTGACTGACAATCTCATCATACAAAACAAGGGGTAGTATATGCTATGCAAATACTTCTACCTTATTTTAATATTGTATTTGTTGTCAGAGGGCAGAGCAAAAAGAAACCGAATTTTGTATGTTAAAAAGAACATTTCTTTTCTTTACTTACAGTTTATTCAAACTTGTCGCCTTCAAAATAGTTCCCTCCAATGTTGATACGCCACTCCCAACTTTTTTTCCTAATTTTGAATGCATCTAGAACTCATTTTCTGGGATAGCATGCATGTCTTGTATCGAGTTTTCTTTGGTCTGAAATCAGATATCTTTAAAGATTGATTTCAACTTTGGTAACAAAAAAAGACTGCAGGCACCAAATCAGGAAAAAATATATGCTTTAGGACAGCAGTCGTCCCAGGCTTTGCCTAAAAGTCACAAATAATCAGTGACGTGTGTGCAGGTGCATTGTCATGGCGCAGCATTCAGATTTTGTTTGTCCATGCTTCATGCATCTTTCTTCATATTGCCTTTCTCAAAATGCCTCATAACATCTAAATAATACTATTTATTGATTGTCTGACTACATGGAACAAATTCATGATGAATGGTGCCACTCCAATGAAAAAAGATGATCAACAGAATCTTCACATTTGAGTGACTGATATGCTTTATTTTGGTCATGGTGTAAAAAAAGGCAAAGGCCGCTGTCCATCTACAGGATGATGGCATAATTAATTTTGCTAGCGCTATTTTTAGTAAGGATTAACTGCGCTACTTTTTTTCCTCACTCTCTCGTCTCGAACCGCCCGACCCCAGTGGTAAGTCAAGAACAAGACGACTAGGGGGCGACTACGAGATGCAGGGGATTCCGCATCAAGCACCCGTGAAAAAGACGGAGTCCGGAGTCGAACCCACACCACCTGATCACGAGGCCGACGGCTTAACCACTTCGCCATGGTGATGTCGTTCCAACCTACTGTGATGCCTTTTTGTTTCAACATCTATCCATAAGCCCATTTATCACCCGTTATGATATTTTTCAGAAAGTAAAAGTGTTATCTAATTTGAAGCAGAACTTCACGCAGATACTTTGTTGTTCAAGATTCTTCATTGTTCAATTTTTTTTCAATCAGAAAGTACACTGCGCATATTTACTTCATAGAATTAACGGTCGTGGTGTGATGCGGTTAACATTAAACTGAATGTCAATGCCACTGGTCCACATACAAGCAGTAACTGTCTCACTTAGTTGCTGTGTCGATTTGAAAGTCCAGTTTCTTTTTGACTGCCCTCATATACTTAAAACAATTTTTTTGTTAGATTTAGCATAACTAAAGGGAAGGAAGACTAGCGTCTGGTCAGACAAAATATACTGGCCAAGACCCTAACCTCGACTTTCTCATAGCCCTGCTTGGAAATTGGCTGTTTTCATGGCAGCCTGGATCATGAGGCGGGGAATCTGCGTGACCCCTGTAGTAGTGAGCGACACGCAGATGAAGCCAAGCATAGCATAACCGCCTGGAGAACCCCGGTTTACCTTCATTAGCACGCTCAGGATAGGACGAAAGCTACTTCAACCCACCACTTAACATCCTTTTCAAGGTGCACAAAAGAGTAAGCCTACTCATTGTGAGCATTCGAAACAAATAAACAACAGCAAAACTAAAACAAGTCCATCTCATGTCTTCACATTGTCACGGTAGAGGCAAACAGCTGCATCTGCAGTGGCATATAAATTATCAACGTCTTTCTAGATAGATATGCCTTTCTGTTGCCCAATAGTCTGTCTTGGGACAGCTTAAGACTAAGGAAGGGAAATGTTAATTTAAACACCTGTTGAAATCTGATCTACTAGATTACAGGCTTAACAAAAAGTGCAATATAATCCTCACTTGGAAGTGTAAAGACAAATAAAAACATTACATTATGAGCTAGACTTAAAAGAGAGGTGTAGAGGTTTTCTTTTATTTTTCTTGCGGAAATTACAATTTCAACACTCCCTATGCCAAAATCTTCTTAGTCGTCACTTACAACATGCTTGGCAGGTTACAGTGTTACTAGTCTGTACAACTCTTTTAGAACTGGGTAACATACCTGCGGTGTGACACATAAACTACTTTTGTTATTTCTTTCATCATTGTTGTCATTGTTAACAGCGTCACAACACTTACTGTTATTTGTCTCCTGCAATCACGTCTCATCTTCACGTTAGTTATTTTAAAATTAGAAAACTATCTTTCTCCGGCTTTCACTTTACATTTATTTATAAAACTATCTATTTTCAGTCTACTTGTGTCGTTAGACGTCGTGGGACCTCCTTTGTTTCACATTTTTTTGGCAGGCGAAAATCTGCTGGTGACTTGCCAGGTCAATCCCATTATCTGTTACCAACCGTTAAATTGGTAGCCCCTGGAATATACGATTGAATATTTTTTTTTATCGTGATGGTGAAAGCGTAAATTAGAGCAAGGTAGACCCACAGCCTGTCAGGCACCATCTATGCTGCTCTGCTAACCACATAACCAAGACCTGATGTTAAAGCCACACAGTCCTCTTTTTGCGACATATTCTCTGTTGGACGAGAATCCCTAGAATAATTTTAGAAGATTTCTGACTTGAATTTTGATTGAGCAGCAGCATTTAAGCCTACTCTTTTTGATTTCCAACTGCCAAGAGATTCTTAATGTGAGATTCTTTGGTGTCTGATCCCACTACTCAAAGAATAGGAGAAATTTTTACAGGATGATCCATGTGAAATATTCCCTGCCTCTACCGTGATAGAACAGCACCCGAGGCGAACACCTTACCTTGAGACCACTAGGTCCCCCTATATAAAACTATCTGCATATTAATAAGAAAACCATCTATCTCTTGCTTTCACTTTACATTCTCTTTATAAAAACTATCTACATTTTTAATAACCACTTCTCATCTTTCATTTTACAATTGTTTATAAAAATGTACCTATATTTTTAATAAGGAAGCCAGCAGACGTCTTGCCTTGAACCTGCTTGAAGAAGACTATTTGAAAATGGGACAGTTAATTGAGTGTGTTTGTTGTTTTGGCAACTGTGTATTTGACAACATGGCACAATGCATGGAGGGTCATCTAGTCTGTGTGGAGTGCCTAAATGCTTTCACAAAAGAGATTGTCTTTGGAGCTGGAAAAGTAAAAGTTCTTTGTTTCTTACTATAATTCTATATGTATTGTGTGTTGCTGTTTCATTATTATTTGTTTCTTTTGTGTGTGTGTGCGTTTGTATATATGTGTGTGTGTGTGTATGACGTCTGGTCAGGCACAACATACTGATCAGACATGTTAATCAGGGTCAGGCAAAATATACTGACCAAGACCCTCACTCCAGCTTCCTCATAGCCCTCCTTGGAAATGGGCTGTTTTTAT
The DNA here is from genome assembly GCA_036924085.1 of Ariolimax columbianus. NCBI lineage: Eukaryota > Metazoa > Mollusca > Gastropoda > Stylommatophora > Arionidae > Ariolimax > Ariolimax columbianus. The sequence goes on from JAVGWX010000006.1 coordinate 73,413,503, forward strand.
GGCAGCCTGGCTAACGGGGTGATTATCGATGTGATCCCCATAGTAGTGAGCACACACAAAAAAAGCCATCTTCATCAGCATGCTCGGGTTGTAAGGAAAGCTACTGCAACCAGCTACTTAACATCCTTTTATCGGCGTTCAAAAGAGTAAACCTACTCAGTTGGGGCATTTGAAGCAAAAACTGACTGTCCCCTTTCTAGCATGGTCCATTTTCTCTCGAGACTGACAGGATGCCAATCAATCTGTATATGTATGTATGTATATATATATATACACACACACACACACACAGTGTCCCCAAATAATGTTTATACTATTTGAACGTTAATATAGAAGTATCTATTAAAGATAACCTGTTTGGACTTTGTAGTTGCCACTGTAATGATTATGTTTAGTGTGTGCGAGAGCATGTAGTCATTCTGCTGTTTTTAATTCCAAGGCGAATGGCATAAGTGTACTAGACAAAATGGCAGAGTGAAACAAGTTTTCTTTCGAGCAGTACAAGTAGATTTTAGAGAGTTTTTGGAAATGTGAGAGTGTAATTGAGGTGCGTAGACGATGGAGGACAGAATTCAATAATGTACCACTACATTACGCAACAAGTTTGAGTGGGAAGGAACTACGTGTGATGTGAAGAAGGGACCGGGTGGCAGAAAGAGAACAAAAATGAATAATAGAAGTGCAGAGGAGATGTTGCACTTTCGGCAAGCTTGTACGCAAATCAAGTGTCCATTGCATTTTAGTGCAATCAAAGTGTAAGCCCTACATTCCCAGACTGCTTCTTGCTATAAATAATGAGTCAGGTATCTTGAATTTCGTGAGTGGTTTCCCGTGGAAACCATATCTGATGTTTGTCTATCTTTTCTACGGCGTTGCAGACAATGTATTGCTGTCGATAGTAAACCTTTAACATGAAGGTGTATGATATAAGAATAGTTCATGCTGATTGCTGTTATTTATGTTCAAGCTATTGATGTTAAAAAAATGTAAGCATTATTTTAGGACTCTGTGTGAGAAATCAAGAACATCATATTGATAGTTTGTCCATCACAAGTGATGAAGACCACTCTCTTTATTCAGCCGTGTGGACAGTCGTATCTCTTGCTGTGTCCGCTGAAATGGGTGACTTGCGCGGAGATTTGGATTAAAGTGAGGAAGAAACTGCGCCTTTTGTCCATCTCACTCACAGAGCCTAAGCTACCTTTTGCCAGTGGCAAGACATTCATCGAGACGACTGGAGATAGCATAGGATGCAGATTTTGCCTCAGGGTTACCACCTAAGCCTTTCCGTAAACATGTAACCCGCAGGGTAGAAAGGTGGGAAGGCATCTAACGCAGTTTGTCGTGCCTTTTTGATAACCACAAGAGGTCGTATGGACAACACTCAGCGTGTGAGTGAGTCTGGCATCTCTCCCCAGCTGTATTCAGTTCATCATAGTAGCATCTAAAATTCCCACACGCCATATTCGTAAAGGTGAACCGGCAGAACTAACCCGTGAGATACGACACAGGTATAACTAGTTTAAGCGTAGCACGATTCAGCCGGCGTCCAGACCAGGATAAACGGATGGAAGAAATCACAAAAAAAGAACGAAATAATAAGTCCAGACGGAAAATAACTCCACGTATCCGTGAACACAAGTGTAAGTCGTCGACTAGTGTGAATTCCAGGCAAATCCGTGGTCTGGCGGCATCCATAATGATCCAAAACAGTAGAGAAATGTAGACTCGCAGCCAGTTACGGCGCCATCTTTGCCAGATTTTTCATCATAAGAAATCAGTATATACACCAATGGAGAGGGTTACAGAAATATAAGCAGTACACCAGACCCAATTCACCAACTCAAAATAAATCAACAAACTACCTTATTTCGCCTGAGAACTGGACACTGCAGACTACTAGAACATCTATACCGACTGAAGATCTCACACACTGATGAGTGCCCATGTGGAACAGGATGCCAGAACCCTGAGCATATTCTACAGGAATGCCAAATCTATAGGGAAATGAGATGCCAGACCTGGCCATAGGGTGCGGAGCTGAGACAAAAGCTGTGGGGCAGCCTCTCCGTCCTGGTGAAGACTACATACTTCATCTTAGCGACTGGCCTGCAGATATAGCATGACCAAAAGATCCTGAACACAAAGAAGAAGAGAGGACTCTGTATGTATATGTATATATTTTTTCGCAAATATCTGACACATGAGTTAGGGAAAGTAAAAAACAGCAATATATATATAATTTCTACAGTGTCTTACATATTGTTTTGATGCAAGTTTTTTGCATCAGACAGTAAAGTGGAAATTCAGCAGAATTAACCGCTGGTTGGAAATGGAGTTTTTGAAGACTCCATTGGACTAAGCCGCAGCCTGTAAGAGGTGGGGTGGCCAGTGCCCTTCCTTGCTGTTTTTTACTTTTAATAACTCATGCGTCAGGTACCTATTTACAGCAGGGTTGACGGGAGAAGAAGTCCTTGATTAAAATCACGACCCTGATTTTTTTTAGTCTCCAGGGGCGATTCAAACCGAGGCACACTGTTACCACAGAAAATAGCGAATCGCTCCCTATAAACTGAGCTAACGCGCTCCTCTGGCTTGGATAAAACATTGATGAAATGTTCATTTGGTATCAAGATGCTGATCAGTACATGCTGAAGCAGTCAGTGACCCATAGCTGACTACTAGCGGCCGTGTTCCTTAAACCAGAGCTGCCAAGACCCTTCTATACCTACACCTGGTAATCCTGGATAACGAGCTGCAACAGAGTAGACTGGCTAAGGAGAAGGGATCGAAGAAGGAAGGCTACCTCGGTACTTAAAAATGCTTGCTAGAGTTGGATGTATTATACCAAACGGAGAAAATATCCCGGTTTTCTGGACATCTTGCTACTTACAATGCCCTTTTGATTGCTTGGTAGCGGGAGATTAATATCGAACGAAGAAGAAGAAATGTTCATTTTGTATTGTGGCTGATCAAGATGCTGAGCAGCGCATGAGCTGCAGTGGTCAGCGACCCATAGCTGACTGCTAGCGTCAGGGCCAGTGAACCAGAGTTGCCAAGACCCTTCTACACCTACACGCAGTGATCCTGGATAACAGGCTGCAACAGAGCAGACTGGCTAAGGAGTAGGTATCGAAGAGGGAATGCTAACCCGGTACTCAAAAAATGCTTGCTGAAGTTGAATGTGTTGGACCGAAAGGTGCAAATACCGCAGTCAAGCTGTAAACTACGACACAACGCATTCCGTTCTCTAAACTACATTCCGCTACTTAAGCCCTTTCAGGGTTTGGTAGCGGGAGATTGAGAACGAACAAAGCCTAGCCATTTGATATTGTGAAGCCACCTGAATCTTCATCGATGGCACAAGCTAAGCAATAGTTATGCTGTGCCTCATTTTACACCTACGCTGTGATCTATGTGCCTTTCTGCCTGGCACATCTGCTCTCAGCAACAAATGAACAACATTGAAATTTCTTAACACCTTATCCCCAATGGCAGTGTTTATTATAGGACTAACTTTACCTTAGTATATTAACAATATTGACCTATATAATGAGCAACTGGCACAGACCAACCAGAAACTTGTTGTAGACCATATCTTCTTCTTCGTCACTTGTTCTCAAACTCCCGCTACCAAGACCTGAAATGGACTTTGCAAGTAGCAAAATGTTGTCTGGAGAACGGAATGTGTTGTGTCGTAGTTTACAGCTTGACTGCGATATTTATACCACATCAGACTTTAGCTGGCATTTTTTTGTCCCGGGTTAGCCATCCTTCTCCTTAGCCAGTCTGCTCTGTTGTAGCCTTTTATCTAGGATCACCAGATAAGGTGAAGAAGGGTCTTGGCAGCTCTGGCCCCGATGGCAGCTCTGGCTCGCTGGCCCGATGGCAGTCAACTTTGGTTTGCTGACTGCTGCAGTGACGTGGAATTGCATTTTCAAATCAGTAAGGATTAAAATGAGCTAATCAACCATATAAATATAAACATTGGAAAAATTAATGAGTGAATTAATTTTGTTACTAATTCAAACACAGTTCAGAGTTTGTAAAGGTACTTGTTCTTTTATGTGCAGACCATTGTGCGAGTGTATTTTTGTGTGTGTAATTTTTCTTTATGTATAGTTGATTACTTGTATTTTTGTTTTTTAATTTCAGGTTACTCATAGGTGCATGGTGTTAGACTGCCCGGCAGAATATCCACAAAGTATATTACCCTAACATTGTCATTATCATTACCACCGACACTATTGTTGTGTTTCACCCGGGCCCATTTGGGAAGAAAACTGGGGAATTCAATAAATCAGAACCTTTCAGCTCCATGTGAAGCACGGGTTTTTAAAAAATGCATGCCAAGTGCTCCTATCTTGAGCCAACCACTCCAGCTCTGTTCACTCGTCTTCCCTGTTTCTTTTGGCTCTAGCTCTCTTCTCAATGTGTGTTTTGGTCTGCCTCTACTTCTCGTTCCTTGATTCCAGAACTTAGATTGTCTTGTAATGCTATCAGCTGAGCTGATTTCCTTAATAGAATGCATGTTCTGCCCAACACCAGCACCTTCTCCTCACATCATGTTCGTCTGATATATGACTAGTTCTTTTCAGCAGTTCCGCATTGGTGATCTTATACAATTTCAATCCATTTGTTCTGCGCAAATATGAATTTATTAAAGTCTGTACCTTTTTGGTAGTTTTTTTTCTTCTCCCTGTTACAGAGCCATACAATAGAACAGACTTTACTTTGTAGTTGAATATCGTTATTGTTATACTGGATTTAATATACTGGATTTAATTTGATTTCCATAAATACCCTAATTCGATGACAGCTCCTCTTGCCTTTTTTATTCTTATTGGGGTATCTATATCTGTAACTCATATATTACTAGTAAAATATCTGATTGATTTCAAATTGTGTAGGAGTGTGTCTGTCAACGTAATTTGATTGTCCTTAGTTGCATTACTATTCTTATAATCTTAGTTTTTTTTTATCTGTGTATTCTCAGTCCCAATTTCCGTGATCAAGTATATTTATTTTATTTTGCATCTGATTACGGTTATGGGACAGAAGAGCCAACACATCATCAGTCCATTTTTGTCGGATAGTGGTGTTGTCTTTATAATCCAGTCTAAAGTCAGTAGAAAGATAAATCGTAATAAGAGACATCCTAATCGCACACCAGTTGTTATCTTAAAGGGCTCAGAAAACTGACATTAAATTTATTTGGAATTATGTTAGTGTACTTCAAGTATTTGGGTGGTATTTTATCGGCAGATGACATAATCGACAGGGAAATTGAGACTAGGTGTCAGAAAGTACCTGCGGTAGCTTATCAGCTGTCACCACTGCATAGGCACCCAAACATTAGTTTGGCAACAAAGCAACAGCTGATAAACAGTATATTTATGTTGATTCTGTGCTACCAGAAGAGTTGTTAATTGTATTTTAAGTTGACATTTTTGTTTAAGTTATTGTAGATGCTGCATAACGAAGTGGTTGGTGGCACAGGTCACAACCTACACATGCATATGTTTGTATTCAGAAAGGTAGTGTTATTATGGGAAATAACCCATTAAAATAATGCATGATGAATTCATGTACTAAAGACCTATTGGAAATAACCTATTTAAAAATGCATCCTGGAGTCAGATGTACTGTGCATAAGGTGCAAAAACAGTACAACACACTTTATCTTAGAGAACAAGATGAAGGAAAATCTCCAGCTATATTGGTTGTGTTTTTTTTTGTTTTTTTTATTGCAATTCTGAATTTGTTATTACATCTGTCCATCTGAGCAAGTCATGTCAGCTGCCTTGGTGAATGAAAACATCTGACAATGAATAACTTTGATTCTGTCATAAATCACTCAGGTGAACTGAAACGTTGCCTGACTTCCAAGACCTGGAGTAAACTAGAGGAAAGAACTCTGATGGAAAGTCTGTGTATGGCCAAAATAGAGAATCTTGTCAGGTGAATGATGATATTAACTGCTTTGAAAGTATAGTTAGTTAGTCGACCGATCAGCCTCACTGCACATTGAACAAGTCCATAGGTGCTCAGCTCTCTTCTTCGGTATATCCCCCAGCGTAGGTCGGGTCACGACACCAGTTCTGTGTTGGTTCACTGGTCTCCTGTGGCTTCCAGCGTTGCGTTCTTGCCTGGCTCTCCCTCTTGTGATCTGACTTTCTTGCAGTCTGGTCAAAGTTCCAGACTCAGCATCATTGCTCGAATCATTTAACCGTAAGTACATCCAGAATATCAGCCCAGTCCATTGCTCGTCCCCTTCCCACAGTAGCACTACCTGCAACCATGTCAGCTCATTCGTTTCCCTTTATTCGTTTCCCTGGCACGAAAATGCTTTGAAAGTCTGTTATCATTCAAATAAGTTTACAGCTTGACCCCGATATTTGCACCTTTCAGTCTGACACATCTGTCTTCGTCAGTTCATTTTACTACTTCACACCATAGTATAGATCAGTGCTCTTCATCCTTTTGGCTTGGCTTGGCTTGGTTCATTCTCAATCTCCCGCTACCAAACCCTGAAAAGGCTTAAGTAGCAGAACGTAGTCCAGAGAACGGAATGCGTTGTGTCACAGCTTGACTGCGATATTTGTACCTTTCGTTCCAACACATTCGACTTCAGCAAGCGTTTTGAGTACCAAGTTAGCATTCCCTCTTCGATCCCTTCTCCTTAGCCAGTCTGCCCTGCTGCAGCCTGTTATCCACGATCACCGCGTGTAGGCGTAGAAGGGTCTTGGCAGCTCTGGTTTGCTAGCCCTGACACTAGCAGTCCACTGGGTCGCTGACCACTGCAGCTCATGCGCTGCTTAGCATCTTGATCCCCCTTCAACCTTTTCATACTTGGTGCCCACTTTTATAACGTACTAAAATATAAATTTTCCTTACTGCCCACTAAAATATAAATTGAAGACTTCCTCGATCATCGATTCAGACTGTTTATTTTGGAATTTCTTAATACAGAATGTTCTTATTCTGCTACCGCCCCTGAAAGCTAAAATCGCCCACTAGTGGGCAGTAGCACCCAGACTGGAGAGCACCAGTATAGATAAATATGTTACATATTATATATCATTGGGAAGGATAATAGTTACAGAAAATAAAAATATCAGTACTGTTAGCAATAATGTAACTGAATCATTACCGAGTTTACTGTAGAAACTCTGTTTGGTCTGACTAATGGGGCATGGACTAGATTCATGGATGCTCAACAACAAAAATCTGGAATCCAAGAAGGAAAATACAACACATTTTCAATGAAACCCAAGCTATATGTAGAATTTCTTCGGGAAATAAAAAGTACAAAATCTGGACTTCTGTCAAAAACCAAAATAAAACAATTAGGAGAACTAGGAATGGGAAAATCTGTGATTTTGTGATTAGACGCAAAAGCTGATACATCGGCCTGGGTTTAGGGTTTTCTGAAAAACTCAGGAAGCTGATACATCGGTACGTTGGAGTGAATTGAGTTAATGGCCTAATAGGGTTTCATTTTCGAACCGATATATTGGTCAATGGTCCGGAAACATCTAATTAAAGAATGTAGAACATAATATAATTTAAAGGACAAAATCTAAATATTTAAAAAACAGAAACAATGGCCACAACAAAAGTAAACGCTACAATTTAATGTTAGACTGAGGTTGGAGGAAATATATTATAATTAATAAAATGCTTCATGCACCTTGAATTTTTTGTGTGTAAAGACAGGATATATAAAATAATAGTCAAAACAACACACTAATGCAGGTTTTCGTATGATGCAGTTCTTTACCTATCAAACTTGTCTTCTTTGACACTAAGGCTAAATAAGATTGTTATGTTTGTTGTACATTTTGGAACATGTTCATTAATCTTTGAATAAACAATTTCATTGATTGGTTTTGGTTACTTCTCAGGTGTCCTTATTGTGACTTTGCAGCAATATTACCAACAGGTGAAAAAATGTTTCTTTGCCACAGAGGCAGTTGTCAGAAGGTAACTCTCTTCACATTAATTACTATTTTTCTTCTACATTGGTCCTGAAAATGATGTTTTGCTAGATTGTTTTGTAGTTTACAGTTAGAGTGCAATACTTGAAGAAGACTGAATAGGCTCTTGGAAAGCTCTTATTTGCTGATGCGAATAGGCTCTTGGAAAGCTCTTATTTGCTGATGCGAATAGGCTCTTGGAAAGCTCTTATTTGCTGATGCGAATAGGCTCTTGGAAAGCTCTTATTTGCTGATGCGAATAGGCTCTTGGAAAGCTCTTATTTGCTGATGCGAATAGGCTCTTGGAAAGCTCTTATTTGCTGATGCGAATAGGCTCTTGGAAAGCTTTTCTTCTTCCTCTTCTGCATTTGTTTTCAATCTCTCGCTACCAAGCCCTTTGTAAGTAGCAGGATGTGGTCCAGAGAACGGAATGCTTGTCGCTACTTTACAGCTTGGATCCGGTATTTCCACCTTTCAGTCCGACATATCCGTCTTCGGCAGGGGAAAGCTATTATTTGCTGACTCTAATAGGCTCTTGGAAAGCTCTTATTTGCTGACCCTGGCGTGAATATTCTCTTGGACAGCTTATTTGCTGACGTGAATAGGCTCTTGAAAAGCTCTTATTTACTGACACTGATGCGAATAGGTTCTTAAACAGTTCTTATTTGCTGACCCTGACGCAATCATTCAACTATGAGTCACTGACTGCTGTCATTTCGTTCCCTGTGTCTTTGGCCAAAAGATTATTTGAATTTATCACTTTGATAATATGAACATAAGAAGATATTGTTACACGACATTAGTAAGGCCCTGTTACAGATGGATAGATAACATGCTATAAATCCCACAACATGATAATACAAAGACCGACACACTTGGTCCACAAGAGGAAACTTCAGCGTTCCACAAAGCTTAACATCTCAAATGAATAGATGAGGTAAAGAAACATAATGTGGAATAATCTTCTTTGGCTTTCGTGCTGAAAAAGATGTTTGTGACATGTGGTAATTTACAGCAAAGCTGCGCCTTTTGGCCTGACAAATCCGATTTCAGCACAGCATTTTTGGGACAGGGTTTGCCTTCCATCTTGTATCCCTAATCTCTTAGCCAGGCTTCATGGTATGCACCCTGTTTCCAGGGCTGCCACTTGGAGGAACAACAGGGTCTTTGTCAGTTATTTGGTCACTGACACTGATGCAAACATTTAACTATGAGTGTCTGTCACCTCATTCACTGCTGCATATTAGACCCAATGATGAATTGTTAATAATTCAAATAAAAGAACTTTCCGGATTCCAGTATAGAAAATAAAACCAAATCTCAATAAAATCCATAATAAAGTAGAGTTATACAAAAACTCAAGAAATCATACATTCTTGCTGTATTTCTCATTTGTCCATTTATGTGGTTAACGTTGTGAAAAGGTACTATCCTCTTTTGTGTGCCTCCCTGTGGCCAATTTTATTTTCATTGCATGCCTCTATTACTCCTTAACACTGTGAAACCATCTTTTTCAATCTGATGCTTGGAGGCCCAGCATGTTTTGTTATAGACTTGTGCAGCATGTAAGTTAGTAGACATTCTTGTCAAATCTCCAGTTTAATTATTTGTCATTATGTCACATGCATGGTGTTGTTTCCCACTTTGTGATATTTATCATTTTGACTCTTTTAGAGCATCCACTATGTGCCGTTGGTTACAAAAGAATGTGGGTCTAACACTATTTCCTATGCGCAGCATAGCGTGACGAGATCTTTACTTCTGGACTTTTTGTTGTTGAAATTAGTGCATTGGTAGAGCACTTTCTTTTTGCTGCAAAAGTATGGTGTTCAACTTTTGTTACCAGCATGCTCCAGTCAACCCAACTGTAAATGAAAACTTGGCTTTCTATTAGGAAAGGAAAGGTAGCGAAGAAGGGAACTGGCCACCCAGCATAAATAAGTGCAGGCTCATACAGTGAAGTCTCTAACACTTCGTCCCCAACAGCGGTGTCTGCTATGTGATTGCCCTTACCTCCTTTAGTAATCCTGATTGTTTTCTGCAAGCATCTCATTTTATTTGTTGCAATCTTTATTTCTTGTGCCTTCATCTGGGTATACTTCTGACACAAATGAAAAGAGAGTTGGTACGAATATACTGTTGATCATCCATAACGTAACTTAACATCTTTATACTGGTTTAGAAGACTCGACAGAGTCTATATACAACCAGTTTCATTTACATTTCCTTGCTCTAATAAATATGCGCATTCAATCTATTCTTGAATGCATTAAGTGACAACGCCACCACTATTTCCTGTGGCGATGCATTCCAAGCATTCACCACTCTCTGACTAAAAAATATAATTCCTAATATCTAATCTCGACCTTCTTTAATTAATTGGTAGCTGCCCTCTTGTTCATGTAGGTGGTTGTATTTTGAAAAACTTGTTATGGTCTAAATTATCCTTTCCGTTGATTATCTTGTAAACCTGTATTTATTAAGTTACCTCAAATTCTTTTCTTTTCATGACACTATCTTATGATGGACTAACGCAGACATAGTGAAGTGGAGGGAGTTTGCTAAAAAATAAAAAAACAACAAGCATATTAATGTCTGTTTCCAGGTAGCCGAAGGCTTCAGCTATACATAGTAGGTATTTAAAAACTTCCTGCAGCTTACTAGACCTGGGAGAAGGTACAAATAATTTGGGTAAATTTTTAACTTGAATTTTTGAATTTTATCCGGGCAGCAGCTGTTGAGCCTACTCTTTTCTTTTCGATTTTCAACTGCCAAAGGATTTTTAACTTGCTCGACACTAAACATGGGAGTCCGATCTCTAAAACAGAGATCAGGGGAATTTTTGCCAGAAGATTCACGTGAAAAAAATCGCGGTTTCCAGTGTGATTCAAACATGCAACCTCTGGTACTCGAGACGGACACCTTACCTTGAGACCAATGCGGCTCCATACCCGTATATCACCATGCCCCATACCTTTATGTCACCATACTTCATAAATCTAAAAGCTAGGCATAATAAAATCTCCAATAGTTGATCCTTAATTAACTATTTTTAATGTAACTAATATTCATTAATTCGGTTATTTGAACGAGTCTACCATTTATTTATCTAATTATTGCAATGGGTCTATCGTTTATATGTCTAGCAATGAGTCTACCATTTATATAGCCAGTTATTTCAATTAGCTAACTATTTATATATCCATTTATTTCAATGAGTCTACCATTTATATAGCCAGTTGTTTCAATCAATTTACAAAAATGTGTTATTAGTGGCAAATGGTCAATTGTATGAAAATTGTATTTATTTTTTCTAATATATCATCAGACAACATGTAGAGATTGTGGTGCTGACTGGGATGGTCATGAAGGTCTGCCTTGTTCAATGGTTGAAAGTCGTGGTGAGACATCTTTGCGGAAAGAATAGTGAGTGAGTTTGCTTGTGTCATTAAATCGGAATGAACTGCAAAAAACAGAATTAATGAAGAAAATTTGTTTTAAAATATATTTAAAATGTATCTTATTTGTCTATGTGAACAATCATCAAATGTAATGTTTATGAAACATGAAGAGATTCTGTAGCACTTTGTTTCTCGTAATGTTGTCAAACCCAGGGGTGTGCCACTTTTTGTGATTGTTCTTCTAGAAGTGGTTTGGGAGGGGACTCAGTGGTCTTGAGGTTAGGTGTTGAGAGTAGGCTTAACGTCCGCTGCCTGGACAAAATTCAAATTAAAAATCGACCCAAGTTATTTGTTCCTTTCCCCACGTGGTTTGTTAAGAGCAGCTATAGATGTTGCCTAACTGGCTGCGGGTCCACTTAGCTGTAGTGTTTGAGTCTATTAAGATAGCACATCAGTAAAAACCACCCTCCAAGAAACTGGTTGTATACAATCTCTGTAGAGTCTTCTAAACCAATATAAAGACATTAAGTGGTGTACTTTGTTTTACATGATGTGGTTGCTAGGCTCATGCACAATCTTCTTTAGTCATGCTTTTACAGCCTGCTAGGAAGATTAGTGGGGAAATTATTTTCTCGAGGATTGCAATAACTGAGATATTTGCCTCTCAAGAAATTAATGGGGGGGGGGGGCTTGTACGACTTTATTCCCATTACTGGAGTAATCTAGGGGTTTAGAGGCTGAGGACTACAGGCCGCTTTGCCACTGCTTACGCCACCTCATGTGCTGCATGTGTCTGTTTATTTCACCCCAAACAGAAAAACAACAACATATTCCTTACCAGAAATTTGATCCACTGCTCTCCTTGTCAGCAAGCAGGTATTAAAACCATTTGGCTATGGGCTTCTCGGAAATAAATGCACGAAAGCAAAAAATGATGGGTTTCGAATCCTGCAAGTTTCAACAAGCTTCTCCCGGTCTCAAGGTAGGTGAGATCAGTGCCTAGTCCTGTTGGAGAAGGATGATAAACTCTGAGGTCCTGGGTGCTCCCTGTGCACATAAAAGAATCCTCGGCAGTTGAAAATCGAAAAGAACAGACTGTAAGCTGCTGTCTAGTAAAAAATTATAAACGTAACAAAATTCCAACTCAATAGTGGTCTGCATGAAGGCATCATGTAAAAGACATAACAGACCTGTTTAATTTGCACACTAGATTGCAAGTATATACAAAAACCTCTACAACCCCAGGAGTAGAAAAGAAGCAACTAAGAAGAGAATTCTTCTTAACTCTGGTTAAATAATGATTGTTCAATATATTTAAGCATTGTCTTTCACTTAACAACCCCTCCATACCCCAAATGGGGCTGGAGTCCCAGGATTGCACACTAGTAGTCAGCCACTGCACAATCCTATATAGTCACACTATTTGCCGTGCATAGAAGAGTACATTGGTCATATTTTATCTCTCCTCAAATAAGAAGCCCAGCAAATCACAGAGATAATATTTTACACATGATATTCTCAATTATAGAGGGCAGGTATCAATCAGAATACCAGTCTTTTAGAAGACACAAGTTCATACCATAGCAAAGTCCATGTTTCCTCTGTTGAAAGTGCAATAAAAAATCTACCCTGTACACTTCATTGACAGGCGAGCAGTCTTTAGTCTTCAGTTATATAAATACATTCAGCGGACACAAGCATTGAATTAAATAAGCAATATTATGATAATGTTTTTTTAGTTCCTTTGTTACAAATTATGCAAAATTGCAAATCTCAGACATCCTATTTCTTTACTTATGTAGAACATCAGATGAAACATGTAGGGTTAGATCATTTCTAGCTTCTTGTGATCGCATCGTAAATATTTACACCGTCAGACAAGTTCCTGTTATGAACTCAACCATTGCTTAGAGATTCTTTTTAGTTCCATACAGTTTAGAGTGTAACCTTTTTCAGTTCATGCTAATTTAGCAGATGTGTGTCTTTAAGTCCGGACAAAATGCTGGAATTTCGTACTTCAAAGAATTATTTAAAATAAAATAAATTAATATTGAACAAATTGGGCTAAAATGATTATCTGGGCATCATAAGACACATAATTAAACTATCTAGCACATGGAGTGTTCATAATAAAGATTATTTAACTTAACTTAGCGTTTTTATACTGGTTTAGAAGACTGCAGAGTCTGTATACAACCAGTTTCATTTACTTCACCTGGCTCTACAAGCTATACACATCCAATCTATTCTTAAATGCATTAACTGTCCCTGCCTCCACCACCTCCCTTGGCAATGCATTCCAAGCATTCACAACTCTCTGACTAAAAAAATATTTCCTAATACCTAATCTCTGCCTCTCCTTATAGTCAACTTGTAGCTGTGCCCTCTTGTTCTTGTGAGTGGCTGTATTTTAAAGGCCAGTTTTTTTTAGTCTTTCCTCATAACTAATTCTGGAATCCCACTATCAGCTTTGTCGCTCTTTTTTGTATTTTTTTTCCAGCATGTTTATATCCCCTCTCGGATAAGGACTCCACACCTGTACACAGTACTCCAATCTAGGTCTAACTAATGCTTTATACAGTTTGACGATCACCTCCTTGCTCCTATGTTTAATATTTCTTTTTATCATACCTAACATTACATTTGCCTTTTTCACTGCTACCTGAACTTGCTCCCTCACTTTACCTGTATGATCTATTATAACCCCTAGGTCCCTTTCTTTATCTATCTTTCTAATATTGTTCTCTCCCATTCTGTAATTATGTTCCATATTTGATCTACCCATGTGGATGACTGTACATTTATCTACATTAAACTCCATTAGCCAGATTACAGACCATTCTCGAATTTTATCTAAATCCGACCTCAATATATCCACTTCTGATTTAGATGAGACACTACTGCATAGTTTTGTGTCATTAGCAAATTTTGCAATCATGGATCCCATACCTATGTTCAAATCATTTATATATATCAAGAATATGTTAGTATAAAGTTTTAAATGATCTTAACAGAGCTAGAAATTGGAGGGAGAACATTTTTTGTTTACTTGCCACGCTGTGTCTTCCACCGTTAGATCCATCAATTTCTACACACATTTCCTATTGTTTCAGTCAAATTCTGAATTGGACGTTTATTGAATATCCATGAATTATCCAGATGCGTGATCATTGGATTCATTAAAAAATGTATCTGGTCTTAAAGCCCAACTTTACTCGCGCTATATGCATCGAGTTTCAAATATAGCAACTCAAATGTCTGCCTATTGGAAATAACCTTAAAATGAAACGTCAGTGTGCATGCATTGATGCCACCATCGCAGAGCCATTGAAAAAAAGAAATGATCTGGTTTTCAAAGCCACCATCAGGTAGAGCCATTAAAAAAAGGAAATTCAAACTTAATCGGGAAAACACAAATATGTGTTTTCTAAGTTGATTTTCGCAGCTGGCAGCAATTTTGTGTTTTCTGAAGCCAATTTCGACACCTACGATATGGAAAGGGTTATGATGGAATAGTTGGGCCAGTGTATCTGTCAGAACCGACCGTACAGGAAATAGTCCTGTAATACATGTTCAGTAGTCCGTTTAATCCATATAATTCTAACTTCAAATTGAAGCTCCTGGAATAAGGCCAGGTAAGAAAAACTTACTTAATACACCTGATTCCCCTTGAAGAAAAATAAGGCTGTACCAGATACTCTCTACTGGTCCTAATTATGTTTCATTTTCTTTTTAGTTCCACCTGTAAGACACTCCAACATCCCTGACTTTCTCTTCCATTGTTCACCACCAAGCTTTCTTTGACCTTCCAACTTATCTTGTCTCCTGCTTAGTCCCAATCGAGTACATGTCTGGTTATGCTACCAGACTGCTTTCCGAGGGTGCAGACTATCCATCTCATCTTTTTTCTCCAGCAATATTGGTTATTATCATGTTCTTTGCCACAGATCAGACAAGAGAAGGAATACAGCAAAATAAAAAGGAAGTAGACAAAAAAAAAGGTGTTTAGTATATAAATCAGGATGAAAGAATTTGTCCATTCTCCCTTCTAATTACGTTGTAATAGGTGACTAGAGAGAGTTGTGTGTGTGGCTGGCAACCTCATTATGTAAAAAAAACTTTGCCACTGGAAAAGCTTGGGTACAGGCTTCCTGTAAATGGACCAGCTACAGTTACAACCTATGATTCATATTGGAGTGAAAAGGTAAATAAATGAGTTAATATAATCCAAGAATTTGAAGCAGCTGTTTCAGTTTTGATTTGACTTGATGAGGTTGCTAACCCCATGCACAAACTTCTTTAGTTGTCTTCTACAATATATTTGTAAGGGGACCTAGTTGTTTTCAAATGGTGTACCAATCTAATGTGGATCATGAAGATGCTGAACACGGCATGAGTTGCAGCGATCCATAACCATAAGTGACTGCTAGCGTCCGTCAAGGCCAGCAAATCAGAGCTGCCAAGACCCTTCTACACCTCCACGTGGTGATCCTGAATAACAGTCTGCAACAGATCAGATTGCTAAGGAGAAGGGATCGAAGAGGGACGGCTAACCTGGTTGTCAAAGAATTCCTGCTGAAGTCGAATGTATCAGACCGAACGGTGCAAATATCGTAGTCAAGCTGTAAACTACGACACACCGCATTCTTTTCTTTGGACTATATTCGGCTACTTAAAGCCCTTTCAGCGCTAGGTAGCAGGAGATTGAGAATAAAACCAAGCCAAGCCAAATGTGTAACTTCATTACTTTCATTTTTAAATTTGTGGATTTTTTGGTCTTCTTCTTATTCTTCTTCGTTCGTTCTCAATCTCCTGCTACCAAACCCTGAAAGGGCTTAAGTAGCAGAATGTAGTCCAGATAACGGAATGCGATGTGGCGTAGTTTACAGCTTGACTGCGATATTTGCACCTTTCGGTCCAACACATCTGACTTCAGCAAGCATTTTTTTAGTACCGAGTTAGCATTCCCTCTTTGATCCCTTCTCCTTAGCCAGTCTGCCCTGCTGCAGCCTGTTATCCAGGATCACCGCGTGGAGGTGTAGAAGGGTCTTGGTAGCTCTGGTTCGCTGACCACTGCAGCTCATGCGCTGCTCAGCGTCTTGATCCCAATTTTTTGGTCTAAATTTCCTTGATTGATAATCCGATCTATTCTCGTAAATGTTTTATTTATAATAGTTGTAAAGAGTGTTATTCTGACATGCACTATGTTTGTTTCCTGCATGCTTTAAACAAAATACATCAGTGAGGAAAAGATGACAAAAGCAAAAGTACGCACTTGTGCGAGCTGCAATGCCCAATTCACAAAAGAAAGTGGTTGTAACAAAATGGCCTGCCGCTGTGCAGTGACCATGTGTTATATATGCAGGACTCCTCGGGTAGGTGTATACTGCTTTTTGAATTACTTTAATGTGATTGCTTTCATTGGCCAATTCAATATCTTGGAACGGTAATAGACCATAAGGGAGGCATCAAAGAAGAGTTGGCTGCTGGTAAACACTGCCATGCAATAATCAGAGGATTGCTCAGCAAAAGAGAAATAAGCAAGAAAATTAAGATTGATATATACCAGTCCACATATGTACTTGTCCTGACATATGTATGTGAGTTCTGGGCAATATGTACCTTTCCTGACATACAGATGTGAATCCTTGGCAATAACTGCAGCTAAAAAAATCCACTACAAAATGAGGTACTTGAGAAACGTGGCTCAAGTGATAAGCAAGGACCAGATCCGTAACCAGACAAAACGTTAAGATCTCAAAGCCCAACCCCTGCCCGTAGAGTGGAGCAGTCTAAACTGCAGTGGTTTGGTCATGCCTGTAGAAAGAGGTATAATGTGAAGGTTTAGTAATTGCCTATCTATGTTGATACCATATTCATCCCAGTCGCAACGTCTTATCAATTCCAGGTGGGCGAGATGTTGTCAAATCATTGGGCAAATGTTCCCGATGTTACAATGTAAGCACATAACAATTGATACAAAAAGAATGCTCTGCAACACGATACTCCTACCCACATTGGGCTACCAGTGTCATAATTAGACATTAACAAACAAAATTAAAAGAAAGATAACAACAGAGATGAAACACCTGCACAGAATACTTGGAATAGCAAGAATGGATAGAATCAGAAACGAAGATATTCAGAAAGCAATGCTATACAGATACAATAGATACAGAGTCAAGGGCTAACCGCGCAAGATATAGCAGAAATAACAGAAGCAGTGAAGCTTCCCATGTACGAACCACATACCAAGGCCAGATCAAGAAATTTCTTCATAACCTGACACTGAAAGGCACAAGCAAAGCAAAAAGAAAGAAAGACAAACTTGAAAACTTTTTATTATTGCATTATATGTCCCTTATTTCTCAACATAATTTCCACCAACAATGATATACTTTTCCCATCCTGATACTTTTTATCAGTGCAGCAAAAACTGCGGTACTATGTCTTTGGTCTGCTGTCTCAATCACATTTGCACTTCATGTTCAACTTCTTGATCATTCACAAAATTCTCGAGTAGTCCACCGGGGTTTTTGTGTATCACAAAGACAAGAATAGCACCACTGCCTCACAGAGAGAATGTCGTAAGAGGCGACTGTGTGACATATTATATCACTGACCATGGTTAGGTGGTTTGTAAAGAGCAGCATAGATGGCACCTAACAGGCTGTGGGTCTACTTTACTCTAGTGTTTGAGTCTGTAAAGATGGACTCGCACATCAGTCAACCATCCTCCAAGAAACTGGTTGTATACAGACTCTGCAGAGACTTCGGAACCAGTATAAAAACATTAAGTTAACTTGTCTCATGCCAAGATGGGCTTTTAGTGCACCAAACAGGTGAAAATCGCTTGGGGCTTAGTCACGGCTGTAAGGTAGGTGTTCAAGAAGTTGCCACCCTAGTTCATCAATTTTCTCTTGGATTAATTTAACCAAATGTGATCTGCGATTGTCATGATGGAGCAGTACTCATCTAGTCAGCATGTGAGGATGTTATCTTCTAATTGCATCCTGAAGCATCAACAGAACTTTACATTGTCACCTATCATCTGAAAATTGACTAACAGCACTTTGTAAGAATCCCCAAAACAATGCAAGTATAACCTTCCCTGCTAATGGCATGACCTTGAATTGCTATGCAGAAGGTGAAGGAAGATGTTTTCATTGCATTGAAGCACACTTTGATTCGGTTTGGTATTGATGCAGCTATGATTTGTCCTCAGTAGCAATCCTGTTCACTGTGTCTTCTCCGCCATCTACATGCTGAGATGCTGCATGGAGAGGCCCATTTGGTTTGTTTTGTGTTCATCGGTCAGTTGTCTTATCACTCACTGCAATCACATTTTCTGGAAATGCAATCGATCATGCATTATTCTGTAGGTTAAACCATGCGAACATCTTATTGCAGTTTCTACACTGTCTATCGTTACTCATCTGTCAGCTCAAATTATCTCTTCCACCCTCCGCGAGCCTGGCCCGCTGATCAGAAAATCCTCCCGGCTACATCGAGCCCACGCCAGAGCTGGGACCTGCACAGACACATTCGCCCCTGTAGAAGTATAGGTCAGCTAAGAACCCTCCGCACAAATGATTTTGTTGATTCAAATGATTCACCGTAAACAGGAAGCATTTCCTTTTAAATATCCTTTACAGAAAGTACTTTTGTTTAAAAAAAAAACCACAACAGCTTGCTGTTCTTTGATTGTATACTCTTGTGACCATAGACGCCATTTTAAAGCTCAGCTGCACACATGCATACGACGCCTAGCGTTTCCTACTTAAAGTAACCACAAAGCTGGATATTGCTGCCACCTAATGACTTTAGAAACCACCAATTACCATTTCCAGCTATCCCATATCAGTTTGTGAGCTACTTACTGACTTATAGTAGGTAAGTGAACCTCAAAACGTATAATGTAATTATATACATCTTATCCAGATCAACTACGAACACTTCTGTCGGCATGCCTATGACCCTTCAAACCCTTGTACAATCTGCACATTGTGTCCGTTGTGGACTAACAATGAGGTATGGAAATATAAAGCGTGTAGTTTTTTTATAACATATTTGATGTGCTGCACAAATGAGAGCACACTTGTACCTAGATGTCCCAGCACACTTGCACCTAGATGTCCGTTAGAGAATGTTTGCTGAGTAAATGGAGCTTGTTAAAATTTTATTTGGTTAAGGTGTGAGACAATTTGATATTGCAATATTGAGAAAAATAATGGACACATTTATATTAATAAGTAAGTTTTAGATTTAATAATTAAAGACAGGTTGCATTAGCATACCTGTCAACTTGATTTGATCAAAATATGTACATTGTATCCATGAAAACCATAGAACGAAAATAGTAGCTTTCAGGCTGCAAAAGACGGATGTGTCTGACCGAAAGGTGCAAATATCACATTCAAGCTGTAAACTAGCGACACAATGCATTCCGTTCTTCGGACTACATCCTGCTACTTGCAAAGCTCTGTACAGGCTTTGGTAACGGGAGATTGAGAACGAAGAAGAAGAAGCAGCTTTCATACATAAAAATTCGGGACGACGTGAGCTAGTGGTTAAGTGACACGGTTCACAACCCAAAAGTGCTGGGTTTGCTTGCCTTGGGGAATAGAGAAATAAGGCGAACCCCAATAATAATAAAAAATACACAAAAATTCATACCTGTAAATAATTAATGATCTAGACAAAATATGTAGGTCTTAACTGTCAATTATAAGTCCTAACTGAAAAAATATACTAATTAGTAGTACTTCGGTAGTGAAATGATTAGCTGACTGAGAAGTCGTTTCCAGGCGACGTCTGATTGTTGTGTTAATAACAATCTATTTAGAGACTCCATTTATGTCCCATCCAAGGCACCCTATGTTTGGACACCAGGTGCAGTGCACACAACTAAAATCTAGATGAAGTTTCTTAGTCCATAGATTCGCTACTGACGTCCCGACAATGTTGCATTGAAAAATGCAATGATCTTAACTGGTTTAGAAGACTGCAGAATCTGAAAACAGCCCGTTTCTTCTACTCCACTTGATCTAAAAGTAACTGCATCCAGTCTATTCTTGAATGCATTAACCTTTAGCATGCTACCGTCAATTGACATTCGACACACTCAACCTACAAATTATAAATTGAAAAAAAAAATGTTTGTGACAGAGACCCAACCCACAGCCATTTTTTTAATGCTGAATAAGTCTTGTCCATTTACACAGGTTTTTTTTGCCAGTAAAAAAGTATTGTATGTTAGATTACAAATGGATTTTGAACGATTTATCTTCTTATCACGCCAATTTGACCAGGCCGACTTTTTGCGAAAGGTGAAGTATGTTGTTGGGAAAGATCTTTATCGAGTAGATCTGTTTATTTTGTTTGTTTAGATGTAATAACTACGTTTGAATTGGAAACTAACAGTTGTGTCGATATTATAAACACAGCATCGATACGCTGTTGTGGTTTTAATGGTTTTCTATCGGAGCGACTAGGCCTAGCGGTCGAGTCCAAATTTTTCCGGGATTTTCATATATTTTCAACTTCCATCTTTTTGTATCTCAGAAACTAACAAACACGCAACAAAAACAATAACACCAACAAGTTTTTATTCATCTTCTTCGTTCGTTCTCAATCTCCCACTACCAAACCCTGAAAGGGTAAGTAGCAGAATGTAGTCCAGAGAACGGAATGCGTTGTGTTGTAGTTTACAGCTTGGCTGCGATATTTGCACCTTTCGGTCCAGCACATCTGACTTCAGCAAGCATTTTTTTAGTACCGAGTTAGCATTCCCTCTTAGATCCCTTCTCCTTAGCCAGTCTGCAGCCTGTTATCCAGGATCACCGCGTGAAGGTGTAGAAGGGTCTTGGCAGCTCTGGTTCGCTGGCCCTGACGCTAGCAGTCAGCTATGGGTCGCTGACCACTGCAGCTCATGCGCTGCTCAGCATCTTGATCCCAAGTTTTTATTCAATTGTGTCTCTACGCACAAGAATATCATATTTATTGACAAACAAACAGAAAAGTTACAAATTTTGAAAGCCGACTACCATAGCGAGATATAAAATTAATTAAAAAACGCAAATTTTCGTTAAAAAAAAGATGGTGTGCTGAAGGTTAACAATAATTATGATATTAGCATATGTTATGTGAAAACTATGATTCTTATTAGGAAAATAAATGTTAGTGTTTTGTTTTGTTTTTGCATGTTTTTGTTTTATTGATTTTGCATACACATTTGTAAATCTCAATGAATTGACATGTAATATATGAACTGTTACTGACCTTTATCAAACAGATAAATATTAATTTTTATTCATATTTTCAGCAAGATGATGACAGAGCCATAGAGGAAATAAGAAGGGAAGCACGAGCAAAAAGGAAAGCATTAGGTGGGAAAATATAAACTGTGAAATCTTTAAAATGATTAAGTATGAATAATAGTATTAGGGAACAAATGTTTAATACAATAAAGCAGTGGTTCCAAAACTGTGTGCCATGACACAAAAAGGAAAGCATTAGGTGGGAAAATATAAACTGTGAAATCTTTAAAATGATTAAGTATGAATAATAGTATTAGGGAACAAATGTTTAATACAATAAAGCAGTGGTTCCAAAACTGTGTGCCATGACACCCTGGGGTGCCGTGACTGGTTTACAGGGATGACACGAAACATTCCAATATTTTCATAAACTGCCCACTGCAACTGTTAAGTGGGTTTGTTTTCTGATTTGGGATACCGTTGACATATTCTGGTACACTAAGGGTGCTGTCGGCCGAAAAAGATTGGGAAAAGGAAAGTGCTTTTAGTTTAAATTTCAGTGATGCAAAGATGCACCAGTGAATGAACTGACAGCAACTCATAGCTGTCTGCTTGCATCATTGTCAGGGACCCATAACTGACCAAGACTGTTCCGTTTCCAAATGGCAGTCCTGTAAACAGATTGCAACCATGCAGCTTGGTTATGGTTGGTTGGTTGGTTATTGATCATGCAGCCTATGGGTTCCTGCCTTTTGGCCCACAGCCTGGCTATGATGTTGTCGTTTTGAATGCTTACAATGAGTAGGTTACTCTTATGCCTGCCCTGAAAAGGACGTTAAGTGACGGGTTGCAATAGCTTTCCTCACTTCCCAAGCGTGCTGATGAAGGTGGACCAGGATCCTTAAGGCGGTTGTGCTATGCTTGGCCTCATCTGCGTATCGCTCACTACTACGGAGATCACGTCGAACCTAACTTTGTTAGCCAGACTTGTCCTCGACAACAGTCCGTTTCCAGGACGACCAACGAGGAGGTCAGGTGAGGGTCTTGGCCAGTATATTTCTCCTGACCCTGACTAACATTTTATGATCAGTGTATTTTGCCTGACCAGACGTTAGCCTCATCATCCCTCCTGGCTATGATATTAGGGATCCAAAAGAGAAAGCAAAAATGATGTGCTGAAATTGGATGTGTCAGACTAAAAAGCGCAGATATTGCAGCCTCGCTGTAAACTATGATCTATCTTCACAAGTGTCTTTTCAGGATGAACTCCAAAGAAGTGTCTATATTACTGTTATGGTGGTGCCATATAGTGAAGGTGCATGAGCTAAACCAAAAAGTGTGGTAGATAAAGAGGGGATGTTCTTTAATTTATGCCCTCACACACAGGAAGTCAAGACTAATGTCAGGGTAGATGAGACACATTGACCAAGACTCAACCTGTTCATGCCCTCATCGTGCTCTTAGAAAACTGGATGCGTTACAGAAGCATTGCCAATGAAGTAGGAATTAATACTGTGATCCCCATAATGGTGAGCTACTGAGAAGTTTCACACTGCACCACAGCTAGGAGTACCCTGAAACACCTTCAGTACACTTCAGGATATAAGAAGAACCACTGTAACCTGCTACCAGATAAACATCATCACAGTAAAGAACTCTGCATGAGTAGCTTCGAACAACTCTCGCTAGTATAGGGTCATTTAGTCCAGTTTGCTTAACGCAGGTAAGATTACTCCAAGACTAATGAATTGTAAACAGAGTAGCAACAATGATCTAGAGTGAGATTTTTATGTAAATTTGTTGATTATGTTTGCTTATTTTTATACATCTATTTTATGTAGTTGAAAGCTTGATTTACCTATCAATAAAATATACATATTTACAACTCTTTTTCTCTTCATATCATGTATTATTATTGTGAAGACCACTCCAATTAACAAAATGAATGGAAAAAAACACATCTATCCTATAGGCAGGACACCAAGGACATAGTAGAAACATAAAAATACAAGATCATGATAACTCATCCAAAGAAGACCAGATTTGGAGATCTAGCCAGTGGAAGATTGAAGAGAAGAAAATTTATACATTTTTCCAAAAACATGAATCAAAAATAAAATAAGGAATTACCAGACACCGCAAAGGAGGTAAATCTAATATTCCTTCCAACCTCGTGGGGTCAACGCCAACATTTCAGCATAAAAACATTCATAACTACCTCCTACCTCATGGAAGAGCAAAACACTAACCAAAACAGCAGCATGTGACATGATCAAAGGACTATACTCCAGAGAAGCATGGTTCAGGAAATATACTAATGGATCAGCAACCAAGGCATTGAAGAATAGAGGTGCAGGAATCCATGTTGTCAACTCAAATCAAGAAAAGTAATCCACTACAAAATTCTGTTCAAACTACTCAGTTGAAGTACAGGCACTAAATATTGCTGCAGAATTAATTACACAGCAAGCCAATCTCAGCAGGCTGTATTCCTTACAGGTGTAATATCAGTTCTGTAAGCTCTCAAGTGTGATAAAAAATGCCAGAGCTTGGAAAAGTCTTAGGTGAATTAAAAGGTTTGTTTCGCCCTTCATAGTTATATAGCTCGGAAAACATTCCCCCCAACACCAAAAAATATAGAGGATAACCAACTGATAACGAAGGAAGAGGTAATTGCAGCGGTAAAGACATTGAGAAGAGAGAAGGCGGGCGGCGTGGACAATATACCAGCAGAACTATTACAAGCAGGTGGAGAGGTAGTGGTGGAAGGCCTGACACACATCTGTAACAAAATATGGGCGACAGGAAACTGGCCGGACTTATGGACGAAATCAATAGTTATACCGTTACATAAGTCTGGAAACTTAAAGCTGTGCCAAAATTACAGAACAATAAGCCTCATTAGCCACCCTAGCAAGGTCATGCTTAGATTAATCCTCGACCGATTGAAACCCTAAGCAGAGAACATTATTGCAGAGGAGCAAGCAGGGTTCAAAGATCGAGTTACAAACGAGGAAATACGAGATAGAATTACAACAGCAATAGGGCCTTTCGAAGATCTCTTGGCAACTGTCAAAAGAAGGAAACTCACTTGGTACAGTCACATATCGAGATCAAGTGGTCTTGCAAACACAATCCTCCACGGCAAGGTGCATGGCAGACGACGAAGAGACCGGCCCAAAAAGAGATGGGAGGACAACATAAAAGAATGGACGTCTCCGACCAGAAGTCACAGGCAGCGGCATTGGACAGAGAGGGATGGCATGGAGTTGTGAGGATGTCTTCATGTGTACCCCAACGACCTCACCGGTTACGGGATGACCTGACCTGACCTGAACTAAAAGGCAAAAGTAGGTTAGTGCATACTAGGAAATGAGATATCAGACAAGTTACCAACACTGTCAGTCGCAACTGGAAAATACTCAAGCAATTTCAGAGCGGAGGCAGATGCACTGAGGGGTGCAGTAGAAGAAATTGTGACAGGCAAAAGAAATGAAAGCCAAATAGTCCTGTTTACAGATGCCCTGGCCATAGCCACAGCACTAAAAAGCCAGAAAAATACTGAACTTAATGATTTAAGAGCAGTACTCTGTCAACTATGCCAGCAGTCCGCACCAAAAAAGAGTAGTGGTACAGTGGGTTCCATCCCACTGTAACATCCAAGGCAACGAGGAGGCAGACAGACTGGCAAAAGGTGCAAGACTACCACAACCAGATCCTAGTGTGACCTACGAAGAGTTCAAAAGGCTTATTAGAGCCAGATACATGACCAAATGGAAAACAGAACATACTGGCTACACAAAAAACAATGCCTATTACCAGTTGAACAGAAGAGAGCAGGTCGTGGTCTTCAGACTCCGCACAGACCACAATAGACTGAGGTACCACCTATTCAATAAATTGAAGATAGGTGGCACTGACGAATGCCCGTGTGGTACCGGGAAAATGACCGCTGAACATCTGCTGCAAAACTGCCCGACATACGAGGATCAGAGAAAGCACATGTGGCCATTACCAGTGGCAACACAAGACAAGCTCTATGGCAGTGTCGACAGCCTCAGGATGACCGCTGCTTTTTTTGAAAAAATACAGGTTGATGTCTGACAGCGTACGAAGAAGAAGAAGACAAGTTACAAAAGTAGGGAGCATAAAGAACAAACAATCATCTTCCAAGAAAAGAACACACTTGCACAAGCCATAGGGAAAGTCCACCAAACAGGAGACAACTATCACTACATTGGTCGAGTGGAGCAAGTGATCTTGTTCCCTATAAGGACAGGACATAACAGATTGAATACTGTAGCCACTTATGCAGACTAAACCTGACCGCATCACCAATTTGATTCAGTTGCACAGACAACTGAATTTATACTACAAGACTACTATATGCTTAGGAAATTGTATGCCAAGCACTGACCATTGGAAGCTAACCTCCACATACAGCTGTTTGGGAGCCTTGAAGAACTCTTGACTATGGCAGCCTTTATCCAGAGAACTGAACTTCACATGTAGACATAATTTAAAAAACAAGACAAATAAGAAGTAGGAAGCCGAGGTGACTTATTAACAACACTGAATTTTGTTACTACACCCTTTTTCTTTAAAACCCCCAAAACTGTATTTAGATAACTTTGAAAATCTCAACTGTTTTACTTGGTTATTTTAATTTGTTTTTAATATTTTGGTTGGCCTTGTTTCTCAATGCAGATTGCATTGTTCTGTGTTTTGTAGCATATGGTGCAGTGCACTTTAGCACATATATTTTTTTTAATGGCTTCACTTCCCAAATGGACATGACCTTTTCAATTCATGAATCTGAACACCTGCAAGTTTGATCTGTAAACCGTGCCATTAACCACTTCACTGCATCACTCTCACCACTTAGTTATGATTATCAACACACTATTGTAGCTAAGTCACTCGAGTCGTGCCTTGGTTGAAAAGAATAGGCCCATTGTAACCCTCCAAGCATGTGGTAAAAGCTGACTAAAGAGGGCTGTGCATCTGGCTAGCAAGCTCATCCTGAAAAACCATTGTTACTGAAACATCCACTGTAGATGCTCAGAGACATTATTTTTGTAAAGGACCCAACTATAGGTGTGATTCTATGCTTCACTTGGAACAAATTATCATAACTGTAGTAGAAGTAGCTGAAGATGCAGTGCAGTGAACGCTTAGCTGACTGCCTCGTGGTCAGTAAACCAGAGCTGACCAAGACCCTATTCCGCCTACAAGTGGTTACCCAAAAATCCAGCTGAAACTGGATGTGTCGTGCCGAAAGGCGCAGATATTGCAGCCTTGCTGTGAACTACGTTGCAATGTCCTTTTCAAGATGAACACTGTTGAAGAAGAACTAGTAGAATGTCAACATATGTGAGCTATTTGAACCTGGTGAAATCAATTACGTACAGTAATTAATGTACAGCTTTGTCTTTTTCAGGCTATGGCGACAGGGATATTGGAGCGCCAACAACAATGAAAAGAGCAAAATATTAAAATCAGGAATTATCCTGTACATTCACAAAAGCTGCATGCATTTAGATACCTAGTCTGTTGATCATTATACAGATAGGGAAGTTGATCATCCATTCATTTTAGTAGCAAAGACAGCTTTGAAAAACACTACACATGCCAACATATAAGGGAATCATTTCATTTAGGGACAAAAGTGAATCACAGGTCAAATGTTTAATATTGGTTTCATTGAGCAAAACACATAATTTCATTTAGAGACAAAAGTGAATCACCGGTCAAATGTTTAATATTGGTTTCATGGAGCAAAACACATAATTTCATTTAGAGACAAAAGTAAATCACCGGTCAAATGTTTAATATTGGTTTCATGGAGCAAAAAACATCATCTCATTAACGACCGGGTTAAAAAACACTCTGGCCAGATTAATTTTTGTACATTTTTCAACTATAGATGTGTCTATAATTTCAGCTGCAGTTTTCTCAATTTTCAACAAATTTTAACAAATTATATATTCATTTAAAGATAAATGAAAGCGCTGTTCAAGTAAATATATATATTGGAAAATATATATGATTTTGTAGACATTATACTTATAACAATGTGGCTATGGAAAAAAAACAATTAAAAAGATTATATAAAAATATCTACATACAGCCAAATCCTGGCGATGTCTTTTTCTTGATAATTTTCATGTAGTATATCCATTTATGAGTATAAATTATCCAAAAACATATACTAATATTTATAATTGTTTTCATTTATCTAGCTACTTCCATATTTGTTGGGTAAAAAAATAATTTTATGAAGAAATACATATATAAAAATCAAAGCTTATTCATCTTATTTATAACATACTGATATACACTAGTATATATGAAATATACGTCTCAGAGTTCTGTGTGTGGTAGTCTGAAACAATTTTTAGGATACAGGTAGGGCCTCTCGGGGGCAACCAATGCAGTAAAAGTTTTTCCGTGCTCTTTTTGCAGGAGTTGAGCGTGTTCATTACTGCTATCATTACTATCAGAATCATTAAAATCACTGTCCAAGCTATTTTCGCTATCTTTCATGTCACTAGATCTATCAGACATCTCCTGAAACTATTTCATAGCCTGTTCGGCAGTAAGGCGATGAGTGCGTGTCCCGTTTGTGAATCGCCGGGTGACATGGTAAACAATTTCACACAACTCTGTGACACATTTTAAACTAATATATTTGCGTCAATTAACAACGATATCAACACGTTTTGATAAGGAAAGGTCATTTCCTGTAGTTCTTCAAAAATTAAGATCACATTTTAATGCGATTAGTCTTTTTTTTACAGTCATTTTTAACTATACCATACATGTCGCTGTGAGCGGCTCCTGGTCCTATTTGATAAACCTACAATCCACTGTGAGCGACTCCTGGGAGTGAATGTATAGAGGACAAAAGTGAATCACAGGTCAAATGTTTAATATCACAGGTCAAATATTTAATATTGGTTTCATAGAACAAAACACATCATTTCATTTAGGGACAAAAGTGAATTACAGGTAAAATGTTTAATATTGGTTTCATAGAACAAAACACATCATTTCATTTAGGGACAAAAGTGAATCACAGGTTAAATGTTTAATATTGGTTTCATAGAACAAAACACATCATTTCATTTAGGGACAAAAGTGAATCACAGGTTAAATATTTAATATTGGTTCCATAGAACAAAACACATTTCATTTAGGGATGAGTGAATCACAGATCAAATGTTTAATATTGGTTCCATAGAACAAAATACATCATTTCATTTAGGGACAAAAGTGAATCACATATCAAATGTTTAATATTAGTTTCATAGAGCAAAACACATTATTTCATTTAGGGACAAAAGTGCAAATTGACAGATATGTCGCTGGGATCACGTTCTGGTTACCATTTTTTCCACAAAAATGCATCAATATTACATAATGTTCAATTTGATTTCTGATCATACTCTAGAAAATATGGTTAAGACATTTTTTGTTGTACAAGACCACTTTGTTTTGCCAGTAATAATTGTATCATTATACATTAGTGGTTCCAATCCTGGGGATATTGGACAAATCTAGATTTTTTTCATTTGGACTTTGTGCGATGGTTTTAAAAAAATGTCATATTACATAAGCTGGGGTGACACTGAATTATTTTTGGTTTTCTTAATCTGTGTTTATCCTGAAACGTACGTTTGTGATACTGTGTCATAGTTTACAGTGAGACTGTGATATTGGCATCTTTCGGCCCGACACATCGGATTTCAGCAATGGATTATTGGAACCAGGTTTGCTTCCCCTCTTCGATCCCTAATTTTTTTTAATGGTTGCAGTCTGTTTCCACTGCTACCGTTTGTAGGTGAAATAGGGTCTTGGTCAGTTATGGGTCACTGACCCTGATGCTCACATATTGTTGCATCTTCAGCCACTATTTTTGGTTTTAATGGGTCCTCAATCTAAAAAAAGGGTTGGAAACCACTATAGGACCATTCATAAAAGATCCACAAAATATTATTTATAATCACCTACCTATACTTAAAGCTAACTCATTCACTCCTACATGCCGATGTATCGGTTTCCGGAGTCTTTCAGGAAGCCCAGGTGCCAATATATTGGTATCTGCGATTGTGTTCACAAAATCACATATGTTCCCATTCCTAGTTCCTCTAAATGTTTTATTTTGGTTTTTGATGAAAGTTCAGATTATATACTTTTCATTTCCGGAAGTGTTACTACACATAGCATTGGTTTCATTGAAAATGTGTTGTATTTTCGTACTTGCATTCCAGAAAAATTGGCGGGGACATAAATCTAGCCTGTGCTCCTTCTTCCAGACCAGAGTTTGTACAGTACAAGCTTGGTAATAACTAGATTATATTATCACTAAGGGTAGTGATGATGAAGATGTTGATCGCTCCAATAGCGACATTTAATTTTATGTATTTAGCCATAGTTTTAAGTCGAGCGATGAAAGGGAAACAATATACTTGTGAAGAGTCGTTGCCCTCTTTTTTTCTCAAGCATTGGTAGTATCAGTTTGAAAATTCAGTAAAGATTCAAGGTCATGCTAGTGTGTATAATATAAATGTGTGCGTATATATATTTTTAATGCAGCAGGAACATTCTTTCTGGATGTGTGTAAATTGTAAGCACTCACACTAGTGTTGATTGGGGCTTTCATTTTTGAGCACTTTTTCAATGTCACATACCTTCGGTAAAATATGAATGCCGTGAAAACAGCTGCATAAAATTAGGTGTAACTTTTAGAACATCTCCCTTTCTGGATAACGGTCAATAGAAAGTCATTACAACATTCATGTATTGATTTAGAGCTGAATAATGTATGTGTTAATAAGGGGGAAAATGTGTTTCATCATTTTAAAAAATAACAAACGGTTATGCAACTATAATCATGCATGCACAAATGTTCACCTCCATTTGCAAAATATATGTACTCCATTGTATTCTGGACTCAGTTATGAATAGTTAGGTATATAATATGTGCTATTCCAGAGAACCTTTAAGAAGATGAATAGATCACAACTAAGTGATGCTGTGTTCGAGTTTTACATAAGAAACATTTTGTGTCCAGAGGTCCAGTATATTTCAGAGTGAATGAGCTAATTTAGTTCTGTACAATACATTAGTTGTATACAGATAGTTCAATTTAATTAGTGCCTGTGTGAACAGCAAGTTATAAAATATTCTCGGCATATTCAAAATTTATAGTCTAGAAAGATTTGAAGACCTGACAACAGGGACAAAATCTGAAGAACATTTACTTGGGTTTAACTGGACCAGTTGAGTTTAGATGCTTTTACAGATAAGAAGGTTTGTTACTCGTGATACATTTGTATGTAAGTGAGAGCTGTCATCTTCTTAGTTCCTTGGTCAATGACTGACAAAGCAGTCTGTGACCTTCACACCTGATGGCGTCTTTAAGGGCAGCAATAAACTCCCTCCTCTTCACCAAGTTCGTCTTGTGCTGGCCTCTCTTTCACCTTTCCTCTAGGGTCCACACCAAGGCAGCTCTGGTGATGGTGTCTGGATCTTCTCTTAGGACATGACCTATTGAATTCCAGCATCTGCCGGTTTGTGAGTTTTCATCTGGTGCGATGTTGTTTGTGAATGCCCACAATGAGTAGGTTATTTTTTTGTGCTCCCTGAAAAGGACGTTAAGTGGCGGGTTGTAATAGCTTTCCGAGCATGCTGATGAAGGTGGACCGAGATCCTCTAGGGGATTGTGCTATGCTTGGCTTCATCTGCGCGTCACTCACTGCTATAGGGATCACGTCGATCCCTAACCTCGTAAACCAGGATGTCATGAAAACAGGCTGTTTCCAAGGATGGCTACTAGGAAGCCACGGTGAGGGTCTTGGCCAGTATGTTTTGCCTGACCAGATGTTAGTCTTCCTCTCCCTCTGGTGTGATGAGAATTGGACATTCACATTCAACTTACATACCCTCGCCCTCCTATATCCATAGTTGTCCACTTTTTACATACCCTTCCCTACCGCCTCTCATGTGGATGCCTTTTATGGATGGCCCTTATAAAAAATTTGTACCCGGTGATGTTCATGTTTAATCTTGAGCAAGTAAGCAACAGAACTATTGTTTAATATTTTTTGTTTCAAATAAATATAAGCAATATCATCAAATATCGCTATGTTGTTGTTTAAATCTACTCGTACTGAGTTAAGTTAGCGCTTGATGTTTCTTTAGTCAAACTGTACAAAACATTAGTTAGACCTAGGTTGGATTACTGTGTACAGGTGTGGAGTCCTTATCGTAGAGGGGATATAAACATGCTGTAAAGGATACAAAAAAGAGTGAAAAAGCTGATAGTGGGATTTCAGAATTACAGTTATGAGGAAAGGCTCAGAAAAACTGGCCTACAGTGTCAAGAAAAGAGAAGAATTCGAGGTGACTTAATACAGGTTTTTAAGATAATTAAAGGAACGGATAAATTAGACTATAACAAGTTTTTCAAAATACAACTACCTACAAAAACAAGAGGGCATAGCTACAAATTAACTAAAGAACGGGCCAGATTAGATAGAAGGAAATATTTTTTTAGTCAGAGAGTGCTGAAAATGGAGAATGCATTGTCACAGGAAGTAGTGGAGGTAGTGACGATTTATGCATTTAAGAATAGATTGGATGCGCATAGATGTTAGAGCAAGGAAATGTAAATGAAACAGGTTGTATACAGACTAGAGTCTTCTAAACCAGTATAAAGACGTTAAGTTACAGTGGCTCTTCTTACACCCGAGGCATACTTGAGAAAGTGAACCAGAATCCTCTTAACTGTATTGCAACATGAGGCTCCTTAGTAAGCTCACCACTATAGTGATTATAGTGTCGGGCCCCACTTAGTTGGCTAGATTGAGTGACACAGCCTGTTTCCAGGAGCATGAGCAAGGACTTGAAATTGTCGTCTTGATCAGTATGTTTTGTCATTGGACAGTGATGATTAAATGTCACTAGGAGGAACGCGTGGTTAAGTGACACCACTTACAAACCGAATGTGCTGAGTTAGCTCCCTATCACAGTACCAGCCGTTACCCCGGGGAAGCAAACCCTTAGAAAATGTGGGAGAAAGCAGACCCTTGCATAAAATGCATGCTGAAGTCGGATACACTAGGCCGATAGGCACAAAATAAAAACTTGGTGCAATGCTCACTGACTTGGGGAATAAAGAAATACGGCGAATGCAAAAAATAAAACAAGAATGTCACTATAAAATTATTTTGAAGATCTGAATTTTTAGCTAAGGAAATATCTTTAAAAACTGCAAGCTATTGATACCAATACACAGTGCATGTTTGGGTGCATGGTAAGTTCTTTCATATCATATGTCCCTTGTTCATGAGCTGCAGTGGTCAGCGACCCATAGCTGACTGCTAGCATCTGGTCCAGCGAAACAGAGCTGCCAAGTCCCTTCTACACCTTCATGCAGTGATCCTGGATAACAGAGCAGACTGCCTAAGGAGAAGGGATCAAAGAGGGAATGCTAACCTGGTCAACAAGTTTTGCTGAAGTCAGATATGTTGGACTGAAAGGTGCAAACTAAGACAACACATTCCGTTCTCTACCCTTTCAGGGTTTGGTAACGGGAGATTGAGAACGAACGAAGCCAAGCCAAGCCATAATGCAAATAACTGGAATAAGGATTTCTTTAAATCTGGTTAAAGTAAGCCAAATGCAGCGCTGGACCTATGCTTCAACAAATGACATTGGCTCTTTTCGTCTTGTCACGCGATAGTAATTGTGCTTTTAGAACAAAGCCATAGCAGAAATATAGAGACCATGTGTTGCCCATGCAGTATGGTCCCTCTCTAGGTCTGCCTTGTTTGCTCCAAGGAAAAGGTGATACCAATACATTTGGAACAAGGCAAGCTGCAGAAGCTGCCGGATCAGCAGAGCAATGCTTTATCTGTTCGCCTGTCGGGGCTTCACTCCTAGACCAGCCGCCAACCAAGGCTAAGAGCCTGGTCTGCCCTGCCACAACACTCTTTGCCTTTCCTCGCTCTAGGATAAGGCATTATATCCTCTTGTGTGTGCTCCTTCACACATCGTTGGTTGTCAGGTTTGGTAGACGCTGACCAACTTTCAGAGTTATCAGAAAACAGTTTGCACAGCCATATCTGACAAAACCCGACAAGATACGCCAGTATCTAATCTGCAAGGCTTCAGATGGTTTGAAATCAGAGTTTCCCATCTCCTAGATGAGCTGCCTTCCTATGCTTTCGAGGCCCATCTGCCTGAAACTACTGGTTTTAAGGTGCCAGTGGCTCGCCTTCCGCCTCTTCTCCTGTTAGTCAAAACAGTTCTGCCGCGCGGAGATGGACTTTGTTGTTAGAGGCTATAGATGCACGCCATTAGAGCATTTAGTTGGTGTTGAGAGTTCATCCTCAACCCCACCCACGGCTATAACAACATTTAGAACCAAAAAGCTGGCTATGGTAAGCCAAATGCAGTGTTGGATCTATGCTTCAACAAATGACAAATCAGACTTTCTTAAATACACAGTAGAGCTACAAAACTGATCATTGGATTCCAGAATCCCATAGTTATGAGAAAAAACTAAGACAATAAGATAGTTTAGTAGAAAAATCTACGTCATTGCACAGGGTTAATCCATAAGTGTTCTGTTCTTCTCCATATTTTTGGAGAATCTCAGCACAATGCACGAACTCTGTTGCACTGGCGAGGATACTGTAATAGATTGGGTAGATTTTTAACATAATTTTGAATTTGCCTGGGCAGCAGCTGTTAAGCCTACTCTTTGCTATTTCCAACTGCCGATGGATTTTTAACGTGAGCGATACAGAACACAAGTGTCCGATCTCTACTACCCAGAGATCTGGGAAAATACCAGAAAGTCAATGTAAAAAATCCCGAACTCCACCGTGATTTGAAAAAACTACCTTCATCACCCGATGTCGACGTCTTACCTCGAGACAACTCAGTGTGGTGTAAAAAGAAAAGGTAAGTAAAATTCCCGTTTACACACCGTGTTGCATTGTGGGAATATGTTGTTAGGCTCATATTCCCTTCACCAACGGCGGACTATGGTTAATGTGATCACAAGACGTTTCGCGATTGTGAAATAGCCCGCATCAACTGGAGACCGAACCCAGATCATTCAGTTTGGAAGCCAGTGCACTAACCACTGCGCTAACTACAGTGTAGTGGTGATATATTTTAATCCTTCCCAATAAAATCTCGAGAATGGTCTGTAATCTGGCAAATGGAGTTTAATGTAGATAAATGTACAGTCATCCACATGGGTAGATCCAATATGGAACATAGTTACAGAATGGGATAGAACAATATTAGAAAGATAGACAAAGAAAGGGACTTAGGGGTTATAATAGATCATACATGTAAGGTGAGGGAGCAAATTAAGGTAGCAGTAAAAAAAGCAAATGCAATGTTAGGGATGACAAAAAAGAAATATTAAAATAGGAGCAAGGAAGTGATAGTCAAACTGTATAAAGCATTAGTTAGACCTAGATTGGAGTACTGTGTACATGTGTGGAGTCCTTATCAGAGAGGGGATATAGACATGCTGGAGAGAATACAAAAAAGAGCGACAAAGCTGATAGTGGGATTCCAGAATTACAGTTATGAGGAAAGACTCAGAAAAACCGGCCTACATTGTCTAGAAGAGAGAAGAATTCGAGGTGACAATACAGGTTTATAAGATGATCAGAGGAATGGATAAATTAGACTAATAACAAGTTTTTTTTAAAATACAGCCACCCACAAAAACAAGAAGGCATAGCTACAAGTTGACTAAAGAGAGATCCAGATTAGTTATTAGGAAATATTTTTTTAGTCAGAGATTGGTGAATGCTTGGAATGCATTGCCACAGGAGGTAGTGGAGGCAGGGACAGTTAATGCATGTAAGAATAAATTGGATGCGCATAGCTTTTAGAGCCAGGTGATGTAATTGAAACTGGTTGTATACAGACTCTGCAGTCTCTTCTAAACCAGTATTAAGACGTTAAGTTACGTTATTAATATAGGTTGTGTTACAGCAGTCTAGCAACGAGGTGGGAGATAAATACTTTGAACCTTGTGGTGGTGAGCCTGCTTAGAAGACTAGCAATGAATTAAAGCCAGATGGGCCTAGATGTATCTTCTTTAGCATGCTCTGAGATATAAGAATAACAACTACAACCATCTGTCAGACTGAACAAAGCCAGAATAACCTTTGCTGGCCCAAACAACGTTCAGAAGTTTTCGTAGTACAGCACAAATACCTTGCTTACATTCTAAGTCGCTCTTCTTCTAAACTGTACCATATAAATTTGCCAGAAAGAGCGCCAGGTCAATATCCACAGTCTTCCTCTTCGTCTGGTTCCAGTCTAGTCCACATTTTCTTATAGACTCTTATGTTGTCAATCCAGCAAACTTTGGGTAGTCCTGGGGATCTGGATCCTTAGCTCTTTGCTTCCCATGACTGCTGTGGCCTCCGAATTTCTTTTATTCTGCAGATATGACCAAACAATTGAAGTTGAGATTGCTTCACTTGAATCCGCAAGGGCTGGGCTTCGAGATTGTGTCGTATTGTCTGATTGTGGACTTTTGTATGTTTTTCTCACTACGACTACCTTCCTTAGATATTTCATTTCTGACGCTTGGAGCTGGCTTTTCTGGAATGTTGTCATTGCACAAGACTCAGGTCCATACGTTAAAGGGGTGTGATGTTCGTCCTTCACATGTGTTGAAGACCACTCTTTTTGTTTAGTGGACAGTCTTTTCTCTTTTTTGTGTGCTGAAATGGGTGACTTGCGTGGTGAGTTGGATTAAAGTGAGGAAGAAACTGCGCCTTTTGTCAACCTCACTCTCTGGTCATGTGTAGAGACGATCTTTTCTGCGCGTCTAGTCGGTCGGCGGAAATCTTTTGGCGTTACCAAGCCCTGAAAAAGGCTTTGTTATCCAGAGAACGAAATGTCTTGTTTGGTAGTTTACAGATTGACTGCGATATTTGCACCTATCGCTCTGACACATCCAACTTCAGCAGGCATTTTTGAGTACCAGGTTGCCTTCCCTCTTACATCCCTTCTCCTTAGCTAGTCCGCTCTGTTGCAGCCTGTTGTCCAGGATCACCATTTTCGGTTAGAGCACTTGCATCATACACAGCAAAGAGACCCAGTTCGAGCTCCAGTAGCTGTATGTTTTGATTTATCCCATTGTAAATGTGTACATTATCTAAATTTATTAAAGGGAAAAGAACTGATCACTCCATTTAACAAATTGATAGTCGTACAATAAAGTTTCAAATACTTCATATAGAATTGTTGCCAATTGGAAAGAAAATTGGTTGATGGACAGAAGGCAGAGGGTGGGCATAAATAGGGAGTACTCTGACTGGTGTGATGTAATAAGTGGTGGGCCACAGGGATCAGTATTTGGACCTAGTTTGTTCTTAATATATATATAAATGATTTGGACATTGATATCAGATCCATGATTGCAAAGTTCGCGGATGATACAAAAGTATTTATGCGGCAGGGTCTCCTCTCCGGAAGAGGTGCATCTATTGAGATCCGATTCAAAAATGGTCTGAGAGCTGGCAGATGGAGTTTAATGTAAAAAAATGTAGTCCTCCACATGGTAAGATCCAATAATGAATATAATTACAGGATGGGAGAGAACAATATTAGTACAATCATAAAGGAAAGAGACAAAGGAGTTATAATAGATCGTACGGGAAAGGGGCGGGAGCAAGTCCAGGTGGCAGTGTAAAAGGCCAATGCCATGTTGGTCCTGATAAAAAGAAACATTTCACATAAGAGCAAGGAAGTAATAGTGAAGCTATATAAATCATTAATGAGACCTAAATTAGAGTACTGCGTTCAAGTGTGGAGTCCATATAATAGAGTGGATATAAACATGTTGCAAAGGGTACACAGAAAAGCTACAAAAATGATCGCGGGTTTCAGAATTATAGTTATGAGGAAAGACTAAAAAAAACTAGTCTTCAGTGTCTAGAACAAAGACTTATCTCTGACAAAAGTGTCAGTTTTTGGACTTTCTTACTATTCTCACGTTTACGTAATTTGAGCCATACAGCCATATTGGACAGGACGCGCAGGAAATGGATTTTACGACTTTAAGAACAATGTATACTCACTTTTGGAAAAAATGGCTCGTCTTTGAGTGAATGGTACGAAATTAATACGTACTTCAGTGATCAACAGTTTTAAGAGTAAAGCAAAATGCCAAGAGATAGCAGGTAATAACGTTTATAGATGTCTTTCAGTTTTTATATTTTATACAAACTTTTTTAAAAGTATATACACAGTATCATGCTATCGGCTATTCTCATTCCTGGAACTTGCTAAAACTTTAAAAACGTTGTTGTCAATGAACTTCAGTTATACAATTTAATACAAAGCTGCCATGAAGCTAATGGAATGTGAGCTGCGAAGTTAATAGGGAAAAATACTCCCAAACAGCTCAAGTTAGTTTAATTATAAATATTCGATGACGATGTATTTTAAAATTAAATTAAACGGTATCAAATACTCATACTGCAATATGGCATTGATTGATCATTGAATCAATATGCCAATGATATGGCAATACTTAGTGAAGTTAGTCAATACTAACTTAGTGATAGTATTGCCAGCAATACTATACTTAATTTACTTTAGTTTTAGTATCATCAATCACTCATTCACTGACACTGACTATCATATTCATAGTAAGTTAGTAGTTAGTATTAATCATTGAATTATGATCATGGCAATAATAATTTTAATAATACCAGCACTTAAATATGAATGATATGGTCAGAATAATTCTGAGAATTGATTGTTGAATAGTGAACACTTACTGTTTACTCAACTGCAGATTAATCTATTAAAGGAAGGGAAACAAAATCAAAGAGTCTGATGTTTTGGATGCCATAGGCAGAGAGAAGGTTAACGGTTGGTCAGGTGGCCACATTGCAGACCGTAATATTAATAATAATAAAAAAGGGGAAGAATGGATTCACATTTTAAGAATGATAATAATAATTGATAATCATCTTCAAATGCAGGATTGATCCATAATATTTCAATGATATTTTGTTAAATATTCATGCTTTATTGAAATAATTCTAGTTATTTGACTTAGAATAGATGTATCAATTTTTGTACATAAATCTTCTCAAAAACGTGTTTTGAGTGAAATTGCAACAACACTAACAGATATAGATAGGTCTACTGGACTGTTTTATAGTCTTTTGCAGTTGTAACACAATACAGGCACAGCTGTTATTGCCATATGGATATATATATATATATATATGTTATGAAAATGTATATGATGGTGTATTACAAGAGAAAACATAAAAAGACAGCATAGATTTAAAATATGCACTAAAAATATATAATAAATGTCCTACTTACTAAAACTAAAAAACGTCAATTAGAGGTCTAATTCAGTTATAAAATTACTAATAAGCATATCTTCGGTAAGTGGCTGTCTGATTAGCGTAGTGATAGCACTCGCTTTTCACGGCTAAGGTATGCTGGTATGGGGTTCAACGCCCTCGACCGTCGCAGTACAGTCTACCCAGCTGTAAATAGGTGTAGCAGTATACTCTTTTTTTTCTTCTACTTTCTTACAGCTATCAATCTTCTACTTGCCCACAACTCTAAGTAGAACACTCTAATGGTTATTGGAAATGCAGCAATAACAATCAATTGTTTATTTGGGATCAAGATGCTGAGTAGCGCATGAGCTGCAGTGGTCAGCAACCCATAGCTGACTGCTAGCATCAGGGCCAGTGAACCAGAGCTGCCAAGACCCTTCTACACCTCCACACGGTGATCCTGGATAACAGGCTGCAGCAGGGCAGAGTGGGCTATGGAGAAGAGATCAAAGAAGGAATGCTAACCCGGTACTAAAAAAAATCTCGCTGAAGTCGGATGTGTTGGACCGAAAGGTACAAATATCGCAGTCAAGCTGTAAACTACGACACACCGCATTCCGTTCTCTGGACTACATTCTGCTACTTAAGCCCTTTCCTGGTTTGGTAGCGGGAGATTGAGAACGAATGAAGCCAAGCCAATTGTTTATTTTACAAACACAAATGGTATCATAACAATAATACCAGCACATGAAAACTATCTCTACTGTTACTGGTAATCAAGAGGTTTGTGCAAGTAGCACACGTCTTTCTCTTGTACTAATCAACCCAAGGGTTCTATCACTTTGATCAATTCTAGCTATTTCTACTAATTTCACACAGTCTTATCTAACTAAAGTTGACACTAGCTAACTGGTTCTTGTCCGATGCCAATCTTCTAGTCCTTGCTCATCTTGTGGCCTTCTGCCCTACTCCTTCGCTTCTACAGCGTCTGAGTCTTTTGATTCTCCTTAAGTCTTGTCATCAAGCCAGGAATTTTGTAGCAACAATTATAGCGGTTCTTACACCGTGGTTCTCCAATCAAAAGCTACACCTTTGATACCACGAGTTCTCGTGACAACTACAGTGGTTCTTATACCATGGGTCTCAGGTCAAGAGCAACACCTTTGCTACCACAGGTTTTCGTGTTGACAGCTTCTTGTTTAAGGAAAACATGTTTCTTTCTGACTTCTCACAGACAATAGTCCTCCAGTCAACGTCACACCTGATAAAGGTTGCAGTGACAATGCACCAGGATAATACACACAGTCAAATACTTACGTTCGAAGACAAGTGCTGATTTGGGTTGATAGTCTTTATCGTTCAACCAAGATCTTCCCTCTCAGTGACTGAGTCTGCTTCTATTTTTCTATGTTGTCCTTCTGCTGTTCTATCTACTGATTTAGCTGATGTTCTAGCTATTATGCTATTTGCTCGGAGGTCTTCTGTTTTGTCCTTCTTGAATGCACCAATCCCCCAGCTTATATGCTAAAATCTCCTCGTTTGGATCAATGTCTTGTATCTTTGTCCAGTTCTGGCAGGTAAACTTTCTCTAACCTACGGGGCTGCTAAAGAAAGAGAACTTTGTCTTTAACTTTCTGTGTGACCTTAAAGGTCATGGGACTTTCCATCTATTTGCCCCCAGGGAATTAAGAGATTTTTAATTTGGCTGGGTACACTCTTAACATGATGATTGTCATAGGTTTATAGGTTTCGAACAATGGCCATTATATTCAACTGTAGCTCACGGGCATGGTTCTAAAGTTATAAGCAGGTACCTTGAATGGTGTTTTAAGGGATCCCTTGACCCTGGCTTTTAGGACCTCTGCAAATCTGTCATATGGGTACCCAGCTAACGGCTAGGAAGTAAAACACAGAGAGGAAAGGAACTGGCCACCCTACGTTAATCAAGCTGTGGTTTAGTATACTGAAGTCTCTAACAACTTCTTTCCCTGGCAGTAGTGTAAGTGCTATGGGACAAACCTTTATTTACTTACATGTAAGTGAGTACTCCTCATTACCATTTTCAGTATGAACTAATTGTTAATTAATCACATAACTATGTTTATAATTTATTTTGGACCTGCAAATGAATAAACATATAATTTTCTGCTGTCAACTGCACACATTATGTAACAATAAGCATATTCTTACATAACACCACATTGTCTTATTACAAATCATTATATTTTAATTGTACACACTTAACAGGTATATGACTTGGCTTCGTTCGGTCTCAATCTCCCGCTACCAAACCCTGACACGGGCCTAAGTAGCAGAAACTAATATTGGTTTTAATTGCAGGTCATATCGAAAACGATCTTCATCTAGAGACAGGGATAGAAAGAAACGCAGTCGCTCACGAAGCAAGTCTAGACGATCCCGCTCAAGAGACAGATCTCGTAGATCACGTTCAAGGGAGAGAGTAAGAAGGAGCAGGTCTCGTGAGAGAGTAAGGGAAAGGGAAAAACGAAAGAGATCTTTATCACGAGACAGGAGGTAACATAAATTAAATTAAAGTGTCACTATTTCAACACATGTTAGTACACTAACTATTTATTTGAAGCTATAAAGTTAAAATGTGTTATTTCTGATGTATGTACATCTTTGTGAGTGTGTGTATCTTGGCTGTTACTTGTTTAAAAAATAATGTCTATTACGTGAAGGCACTTATATTCTACCAAGGAATGTAGAAGTCTTTTGTTTTTCTTATGGCTTATAGTTTTTGCATAATTGGGTAACCAGCCCCCATGCCCATATATCAGTAACCATTTATGGTTATTTAGCTTTTTACTGTAAGAAGAGAACAACCAACCAAATTTTGTCTATCACACCCTTGACCGGCAAGTACAGATCACCATTCTTCACCCCATGACAGGGAAACTACAGACTAAATAAATGCATGCACAGGTTTGACTGTCTGCTTCACCAGTGTGCACATGTGAACTAAACGAACAAAGTGATGAGCATGAATTAAAGGAATGTCCCCTATATGACCAGATATACTGGCCCAGGGATTCAAGACTAAACTCAAAACTGTACCGACCTTAAGAGAAGTTACAAAAATGGTTGAGTTCATTATGAGAATGTGTTTGACAGTGTAAACATCAATGTTGCAGTCAGAAGAGGAATAAGCCTTTTGCTTACTAAGACAAACATCTGGTCAGGCAAAACATAATGGCCAAGACCCTCACCTCGGCTTCCTAGTAGCCCTCCCTGAAAATGGGCTAATGCGGTGAAGTGTCGATGTGATCCCCGCAGTAGTGAGTGACACGCAGATGAAGCCAAGCAAAGCACAACTGCCTGGACGACCCCAGTCCACCTTCATCAGCATGTTTGGAATGTGAGGAAAACTCTTGCAATTTGCCACTTAACATCCTTTTCAGGGTGCACAAAAGAGTAAACCTATTCATTGTGGACATTCGAAACAACAACTTACTAAACACCAATTTGTTCATCATTCTTAAAAATTGTTTTCACTTTTGACATAGCAAGCGGAAATCAAGATCAAGGTCTTCATCCCCAGTAAAAACAATCAAGAAGGCATCCAAATCACCAACACCAGAAAGGAAAAAGATCTCACAGACTTCAGCAGAGACTAAAGTAAAGGATGAGCCAATTGACAAAGTAAGTATTGTTTGTTATTCATCATCATAGGCGTCTCAGTCTCTGTAGACCACCGGTGTGGCGTACTGTGAGTTTTGTCCAGATCTGTCTCCTGTATTTCAACACTGTCTGCGATGGTTGTAAATGTCGATCCGCGAGTAACATTCCCTGCCACAGATCGTACAACCATGCTAAAGAGGTTGGCTTGCTTGGGTGTCCCCCGATCTCTTTAGTCTTTTGCTTTTCTCTGCAGCCAGAAGGCCTCTACGAGCGCTGGCAGCCACTATGTCCCTTCCAACTGACTGTCTCTAAACAGCTCATTACCTCCCTACTCTTCTCTTTACTTATGGATTCACATGCTATCTGGTTGTGTTATATTTCTTCCTAGAAAATGCCCTATCCAACTGCTTAATCTCCAATTGTAGTGGGCTATTGTTATGTACATTGCCATAGACCTGTATTTGCTATTTCTTCTGGTCATCTAATATGAAGTGTGTGATGAGGACTTCTTGCTGAAGGTCTGCAGTCTGAATTTGCTACTGCTATAAAGGACTGATTTGGCAAAAGTGTTCAAAACCTAATGTTCTTTTCCTCTGTATGACTTTGGTTTTTAGTGAACCTTTTCGGGATCAAGATGCTGAGCAGTGCACGAGCTACAGAGATCAGCGACCTTAGCCTGACTGCTAATGTCAGGGCCAGTGACCCAGAGCTGCCAAGACCGTTCTCCACCTCCAAGTGGTGATGCTGGATAACA
Source organism: Ariolimax columbianus (assembly GCA_036924085.1). NCBI lineage: Eukaryota > Metazoa > Mollusca > Gastropoda > Stylommatophora > Arionidae > Ariolimax > Ariolimax columbianus. The sequence goes on from JAVGWX010000006.1 coordinate 73,456,901, forward strand.
GATTTACCTCTGAAAAATCCGTTGCAAAAACTCAACTTCTCCATTCTCAACGATGGGTGAATCTTAAAATCTAAGTGAAAAACATAAGAAATTTCCAAAAGTCTAAAACAAATGTCAAAATCACATTCTTTGTAAACTAGACAAGACAGAATTCGAACTATCTTCAATCAAATGAGCAGTATGCTCAGACGTTTTCTACGTTTTCAGTTTGATGTATATATGATTAGAACGGTCGTCACTATGCAGCGACTATGTGCGCTGTGTTGCAGCGACTTTTGTAATCCAATTTACGTTGCTTCTGTCGCTTTGCACGGCCATGTGGTAAAGCAGATTATCTACCTATTAGTGACCTTATCATTTAATTTCAGCCGAGTCAATCAGGTGTAGATGTTGGTGGAGTGTTTATAAAATTAGAATGTATTATTTGCTGTAATTTGTGACATAAAATGCATTTTCCCATAAACACAGTTTTCTGTTCTTCCAAAGGAAGAAGAGCAGAAGAGGCTTGAGGTGGAGATGCAGAAACGACGTGAACGCATTGAGCAATGGAGAGCAGAGCGCAAGAAGACCCAAGAGCTTGCTCCAATCAACATAGCTCCTGTAACCAGGAAGTGGACACTCGAGGATGACGATGAGGACGAGGATGATGAAGCTGGAGGGGAAAAGCAAGAGGATGATGAAATTGATCCTCTTGATGCATACATGCTGGTAGGTTCCTTTAGAAATCAGTGAGGGAGTACAGCCGAATAAAGTTCATATCAGTTAGGCATAACTTACTTACTTTCCGTGTTCAATCACCACATCATATAGCGTTCATCCAGTGTTCAGCGGCTCGAATTGCCCTGTTATTCACCTTTAGCATATTGCTTTCGTCACATGTATCCGGAAAGTTTGTACAACTCATCAGATGGTCTGATCTTGTACCGCACCACAGGCACATGTATCGCCATCTGAGAGACCTCATTTCTTCATGTTCCTCCTACATCATGATATGCCAGTTTGAAGTCTATTTATTTTCTTCCAAAGTGAGTAGGGTAAATGATGTCCAGGGAAGGTTTCTCCTGAAGCTCTTTCCCTGTGTCTTGTATCATAACACTGTATGCTGTTTTTTGACAAGTGTATTGAGGAATATCACATTGGTGGTACTCTGGGTGAAAAAAATTGGTTCACTAATCTTTCAAGCATGTTGTAAATGGTGACAAAGAAGGTTGCGCATATGGCTAACAGCCTCATCACGTACAAACCAATGCTATTAATGCTGCCACTGCAAGTTCTCAAATACATGCTCACTGTTAGCAAGTCAGTTGTAGTGGTGACCCTATGCTCCTGGAAATGGCAAGAGGAATATAATGATCAGTTGAATGACAAAATGTGGGAAACTGATAATGATCACGCTAGATTTGTTCCTGTACCTGGGGGGATCAGGTTATGACCCTGGACATATAAATCAAATAAAATATTGATCACATAGGGTATTGTGAAATGGAAGAGACGTACAGATTGTAACTATATTTGTGAGATGTTTTCTATGTTCTGCTCTGATATATGAAATAGAAACTGGGACACTTGATCAAATTTACCATTTTAATCCTTTTTAAGTTATTCTATATTTATTTTCGACTTCGTCATTTGTTCTGAAAAGTATATTGTGGTGTAGTTTACAGCGAGGCTGCGCTATCTGCATTTTCACCTGACACATCCGATTTCAACTGTCTATTTTGGGTATCATGTTTGCCTTTGCACTGTAATCTCTATTCCCTAAGTCAGAATACACTAGTGCAGCCTGTTTGCAGGACTATTGCTTGGACGCGGAATAAGGTCTTGGTGAACTCAGATTCGCTGACCCTTTTGCAAGCAGCCAGCTATTAGTCTCTGGCTGCAGTCAGCTAATTCACTGCTGCATTTTCAATCCAAAATCCATATCTGGGCCCCCTAATAAATCAGTGTATGACTAAATAATCCATTCCAAGAGACAGCAATTTTTTTTGTTGTGACGAAAAATTTTCAGGTATCTTCTTCTTCGTACGCTGTTAGACGTCAACCTGTATTATTTCGAAAAAAGCAGCCATAGAGCTTGTCTAGTGTTGGCACTGGTGATGGCCACATGTGCTTTCTCTGGTCCTCGTATGTTGGGCAATTTTGCAGCAAATGTTCAGCTGTCATTTTCCCTGTACCACAGGTGCATTCGTCCGTGCCACATATCTTCAGTTTATTGAATAGATGGTACCTCAGTCTGTTGTGGCCTGTGCGGAGTCTGAAGACCACGACCTGCTCTCTTCTGCTCAACTGGTAATAGGCATCCATTTTTTGTGTAGCCAGTATATTCTGTTTCCCATTTGGTCATGTATCTGGCTCTAATAAGCCTTTTGGACTCTTCGTAGGTCACACTAGAATCTGGTTGTGGTAGTCTTGTACCTTCTTTTGCCCGTCTGTCTGCCTCCTCGTTGCCTTGGATGTTACAGTGGGATGGAACCCACTGTACCACTACTCTTTTAGGTGCAGACTGCTGGCATAGTTGACAGAGTACTGCTCTTAAATCATTAAGTTCTGTATTTTTCTGGCTTTTTAGTGCTGTGACTTCGGTCAGGGCATCTGTAAACAGGACTATCTGGCTTTAATTTCTTTTGCCTGTCACCATTGCTTCTACTGCAGCCCTCAGTGCCTCTGCTCTGAAATTGCTTGAGTATTTTCCAGTTGCCACTGACAGTGTTATTTTTCTACCATTTGACTTCATGCCTCCTGTTATAAATCTCATGGCTTGGTTTTGAAGTTTGCTAATTTTATCAAAGTTCGCCTTTGCTGTTGTTGTCCATGCCGCAATGCCATACTCGAGAACTGGTCTCACTCTTCCAGTGTACGTTTCTTTAGTATACTTTCGTCTGCTCCCCAGCTTGTGCCAGCAAGTTTGCTCATGATTGCCATTCTTTGTCTGGCTCTCATTCGGTTTCTCTCGATCTGACTTTTCCACGTCATGCGCCGATCAAATGTGACTCCCAGGTAGTTTGGGTTGTCATTTGGCCGCAGATATTTGCTGTTAAGACTTATTTTAGTGTTCTGGGGTTTGTTTGAAAGCGAGAATATCGTACATGTTGTTTTTTCCTCATTTATTTTGACCAGCCATGACTTTGCCCACTCCTCCAATGATGTTAGGGCCTGCTGCATCCGATTGCTTGCTATGGTGAGATTTTTTTCAGAGGTCCACATAGCCAGGTCATCTGCAAACATGGAGCTGTGGACTCTTCTTGGTATATTCTCTGTGATGTTTATATACACCAGGAAAAGTTTGGGTGACAGTACTCCCCCTTGGGGTACTCCCTGCTCAAGTGTCACCTTTTTGCTCATCTGCCCTTGTACTTGAAGTCTGGCTGTTCTGTTTTTGAGGTAGTGGCTGATCCATCTGTACATTTTCCCACAAACTTCACCTCTTCGTAGCTTGACTTTAAGTCCCTCTTTCCACACCTTGTCAAATGCCTTCTCTAAATCCACCCAAACCGCTACTGTGTGTTTTTTCTCCTGGTAAGCATCCTCTATTTCCTGGGCTATGAGAGTGATCTGTGCTGTCTAAAGCCTGCTTGCTGTGTAATTAGTATGTGTTTTTCTTCCAGATGCCACATCAGTCTGGTGTTTATCATACGCTCCATCAGTTTTCCTACACAGCTCAATAGACCAATAGGCCTGTATCCATTTGGATCTGTTCTATCTTTTTCTTTCTTTGGTACTGGTATAAGTACAGCGTCTTTCCATGCCTGCGGTACAATTCCCCTTTTCCAGCTTTGGTTCAGGACTGATAGTAACTTCCTCTTTGCTGTTTGGCCCAACCTATCAGCATTTCGTTTGTTACCCCATCTTTTCCGGGCGATTTCTTTTTCTTTAAAGTTCTCATAGCCTCTTCCATTTCATTCATCTTCCGCTTTCTGCAATTCATCATTCCAATAAGGCTTGTAGTTTTTCCTTGCACCTCTTGGGATGGTTTCGGTAGCTGCTTGCATTATTGCTGTGCTTAGGCTTTCCACCATGGGTTTCATATTGTTATTCCGTGTGTTGATGGTTTCACACAGCCCGTCTGTCAGAATTGCAAATCTGTCCCAGTCGGCTCATTTATAGTTCCAACGTGGGAGCAGTTTTATTTCCTGTGGGCCTACTTCCATATCAACTTCTAGCCTAATTGGCCTGTGGTCGCTACCTGCCAATTTGTTTAGCATCTGGCGGTCTATTTTGTGGTGAATATCCACTGTGGAAAAGGCCAAGTCTGGAGTAGAGGTGGTATGCCATGTTCTAGAATAGAAGCTAGGGCTGTCCTCCAGCCTATTGATAAGATAGAGATTTATGGCTATCTCCCAGTCTTCCACTTCATCACCTCTGTTGTCTGTGTCCGAATGGCTGTTGAAGTCTCCAACTACTAGGCAGCTGGAGTCCTTGATTTTCATACTCGAGAGCAACAGGTCTTTGTTTGGTGGGCCATACAGGTTGAAGATGCGGATCTTCGTTTCTTGGCCCATTATGTCGACTCCTACAATTTCTGCTTGTCTGGTGTGATTGACAGCTACCGCGCTACTCGGTATGCAGTTACGTGTCAGTATCAGAACCCATCCTTTGTGACCTTCTCTATCAAGATGGAAGGTCTGGTATCCTCTGATTGAGAATTTGTGGTTGTTGTTAAGGTGCGTTTCTTGGATACATACCACGTCAATCTTACCTTCATGCGGGTGATGTGTTAGGGAAAGCTTTTAGTTATTGACTCCCTCCGCATTCCACTGTAGTATTCTGAGGGTCTTGGGTTTTTTGGTCAATAGTTTTTGCCCCATCATCTTGTGCCTTGACTCCACAGCACATGGGTGGGTGACCACCAGTAGCATTGGGTGGGCCCTTTCGAGGCGTGAGGCCCGGCACTCTCGCTGCCTGGCGGGACTCCACAGGATGAGCACCACACTTTTTTCTGTTAGGTTGTACCGTCATCATACAGCGATATACATTGCACTGTTTCGTTAAGCCTGTGGCCCAGTGCATCCGATTTCAACAGGCGTTTCTGTAGGGATGCCCTCCTTAGCCTTTGGCTGTCCCCAACCTATCTGCAAGGCAGCAGTTGTTTGTGATCAGAGTTGTCTCTCTTAGGGAAGTTGTCTTGCAGGATTATCGAGTCTTCGCCACTCTTGTCTATAGGGTGTGGTGATGATATGATATGATGGACTATGTACTAGTTTGTACTATCCCGGAAGAGAGGCAGTCCAGTGTGTCTGTGTCCTAGGATCGTCACGTCCTGCCAGAAACGCAGCATATGCATGTGAGTGGGGTATCTCCTTGCTCCCTTTATTTTCTTGGCTCCTCTACAGTGATGGTACGCCTAGCAAATTCCCGCCACCTGGGAGGTTGTCACAATGGGGCAGAGGTGCAATGTCCGCTGGCCTGCATCTCTTTCGCGTCCATTGGGATGACTGATAGCAGACAGAGGTAAAGAGCGAGTCAGGAGTGCATTTAACCAGGGGACAAGCCTTGTCATAGCACGGAGCTGTTGTGCAGGCATATCTCATGATCAAGGGTTGATTCTCAACAGTTCGCAGTGAGGTGGCTGCTCTATTGCTTACGACACCCCGACCGAGAACTAAGTCTTCTACTAGTGGTTTCACACCTCAACGCCGTATGGGTGAATATTGAGCAGCTCCCTGCCCACTTTGATCGGAGGGATGGCAGAAACCTCTTTCTGCGGCTCAACCAGGTTGGGCTTAGGCGCGAGCCCCAGGTCCCAACCATGCCATTGCCTCCCGTTGCAGTGGTGCTGAGATTCAGGGCGGGATTCCGGCTTAGAGGCGTTCGGCCGTAATCCCTCAGATGGTAGCCTCGCACCATTAGCTTATCAGCCAGGCACGGGGACCAAGTGTCTGAGATCTGCGATTCCTCTCGGATTGAGCAGGATTACCGTAGCAACGCCCTGCCATTTGTAGGGTAAACTGACCTGTCTTCCGAGGGTCTAATACCAGCACCCGTTCACTATTAGACCCAACGAATCAAGAGAGAGCTATTTGTCAGTCAATGACCAAGTGTCTGAAACCTGCGATTCCTCTCGGATTGAGCAGGATTACCGTAGCAACGCCCTGTCATTTGTAGGGTAAACTGACCTGTGTTCCGAGGGTCTAATTCCAGCACACGTTCCCTATTAGACCCAATGAAAATGCTCTCAGCCTGTCAGTCATTACAGTATTTTCAGGTATGAATTTTAAGGCTTATAATGAGCTAGGCTGTTTGAATTTTGGCAAAAATTTAGTGACGCCAGAAAGTTCACGCACTTCCAGAGTTACCTTAACCTTTAGTGCGCCCTGGTGAAACCAATATTGACACACTCGGCCTACATATTGGAAATTTTTGTGTGTGTGTGTGTGGATGGAGACCCTACCAATAGCCATTTTTAAAATACTGAATACATCACGTCCATCTACACAGGTTTCTTTGCTGGTAAAAGTATTGTATGTTAGATTACAAATGGAGGACCAGAGAAATCACATGTGGCCATCACCAGTGGCAACACGAGACAAGCTCTATGGCAGTGTCGACAGCCTCAGGATGACCGCTGCTTTTTTCGAAAAAATACAGGTTGACGTTTGACAGCGTACGAAGACGAAGAAGATTACAAATGGATTTAAAATGACTTATCTTCTTATTATGCGGATTGGAGCCGGCCAATTAAACAAACAGCCACAATTATTGTTGTTATCATTTCAAGCTCAGAATGGGAAAAGAAGAGTTGAAATATTACAATAAGATCAGTAATGTAAAGCTGTTCGAAAGTACCATACAAACAATGTAACAAAAAGCGAGGATTGTGCTGGATAGGACAGACATTATGGAAACCTGTTTGTAGCATTACAAAGGCAGTTTCTGTTCTGAAATGTCCAGGGTAAGTGTGAAGAAGACATACATAGAGAATGGAGTTGAAGACAGACATATAAAATGAATATCGGAGATGTGAAGGGATGTGGGGTGTATATTTTTTGAAGACCTGTGCTCCTCTGGAAACTGAAAGGTTTTGATTGATTCGTGAACTTGGGCATCCAAATGTCAAAGCTCTTTGAGCACTTGCTTCTGCTGCAAACCTGGTCAAGCAAGGATATTACTTAATCATGCCATGCTCTAGTGTCATTCACTATTTCGCTCCAATGGGAAATGCAGGCCACCACTGCAGCTCACCCATTTCCAAACATTCACCTTTTTTTTATTCTAATGGGAAGCAAAGGTTTTAACTGCAGATAGTTCTTTTACAGGAGGCCTGTATCCTAGCTTTTGCAGCTGCTGATTACAATAGTTGTTGTCCATCACAAGTGATGAAGACCACTCTCTTTGTTCAGCCGTGTGGACAGTCGTATCTCTTGCTGTGTCCGCTGAAATTGGTGACTTGCGCGGTGATTTGGATTAAAGTGAGGAAGAAACTGCGCCTTTTGTCAACCTCACTCACAGAGCCTAAGCTACCTTTTGCCAGTGGCAAGAAATTCATCGAGATGACTGGAGATAGCATAGGATGCAGATTTTGCCTCAGGGTTACCACCGAAGCCTTTCCGTAAACATGTAACCCGCAGGGTAGAAAGGTGGGATGGCATCTAACGCAGTTTGTCGTGCCTTTTCGATAACCACAAGAGGTCGTATGGACAACACTCAGTGTGTGAGTGAGTGTGGCATCTCTCCCCAGCTGTATTCAGCTCATAGTAGCATCTAAAATTCCCACACGCCAAATTCGTGAAGGTGAACTGGCAGAACTAACCCGTGAAATACGACACAGGTATAATCCCATAATAAGCGTAGTGCCATTCAGCCGGCGTCCAGACCAGAATAAACGGATGGAAGAAATCTCAAAAAAAGAACGAAATAACAAGCCCAGACGGAAAACAACACCACGTTTCTGAACACAAGTGTAAGTCGTTGACTAGTGTGAATTCCAGGCAAATCCGTGGTCTAGCGGCATCCATAATGATCCAAAACAGTAGAGAAATGTAGACTCGCAGCCAGTTATGGCGCCATCTTTGCCAGATTTACAATAGCGTCTGTTTATTGCCAATTTTAGGCACATCCCTCTTTAGTCAGCTTTATGACATGTTTGAAAGGTGACAGTGGCTATGTTCTTTTCATCCTCATTACCACTTGTAATTAATAGTGACTGAATAACAAAACAAATAAAGATAGATTCTCTAATGTACTGGACTAGATGGGTACTTTAACTGCTAAAGTTATGGAATGCAAGAGAGAGTACTGTTCAGTGTTGACTATTACTTTTCACCATGAAAAAAAAAGTTAGTTGCCCATTGCAAGCAATAATGCTGACGACAGACGGTTTCTCTTGCGTTGACGATCTTACTGCCACTGCATTTAGATTATAGTGAAGAAGATTTGCGCTGCTCATCAACATCACTCTCTGGTCCCGAGCTGTCTTAGACCAATGGCAAGACATATGTCGAGATGACTTGAGATAATTCATCATGAACACTTTTACCACTTTATCTTGACATTGAACACGTTCTTATCCACAGTGTGTAAATGATGAGGTGAAGGTTCTCAAAGACAAAGACAAGATACCTCTAGGAGAAGGGGATGTGAGTAACGGTTTAAAAAAAAGAAAGAAAGTATTTATGTGCTCTTGCAGTGGCTTTTTCTTCTACCACTTTGTTTTATATAATGAAGACTTCCAGCTCCATGAACTCAATTAGTTAGTTACATGCTACAGCATGTAGTAGTGTACAGTGATTCTGTTTTTTGCTCCCTGATAATGTATCGCAAAATCCATTTCACCAACATTGACATCCAAACAAGATATGTAGAATGAATTGCATCCAATGGAAAGAAAAATAAACAAATAAGGAAGTTATAAATGCTGTAAAATGACTTGTTCGAATACAGATGTGAAAGGAAGTTCCATTAATAGTAAAAATGAATACAATTGAAAAATGCTGTAAATCAGGGTTTGTATGTATTTAACCTTTAGCATGCTACTGTTAGGTAAATTGACACACTCGAACTAGAAATTAGAAATTAAAAATAAGTTTTGTTTAATGAGGCCTTCCTGCCCATAGCCATTTTTAAAATGCTGAATGTGTCACGTCCATTTACACATGTTTTTTTGCCGCTTAAAGTATTGTATGTTAGATTACAAATGGATTTTGAACGATTTTTCATCTTATTACACCAATTGGAGCAGGCCGACTTTTTTTTGCAAAAGGTGAAGTAAGTTGTTGGGAAAGATCTTTATCAAGTAGATGTGTTTGTTTAGATGTAATAACTACGTTTGAATTGGACACTAACAGCTGTGTCGATATTATAAACACATTATTGATACACTGTTGTGTTTTCCATGGATTTCTATTGGAGCGACTAGGCCCAGTGGTTGTCCCAATTTTTGGGGGGTTTTCAACAAATTTTCACCTTCATCTTTTAGTATCTCAGAAACTGTCATACTTCTTCTTCTTCGTAAGCTGTCAGACGTCAACTTGAATTTGTTTGAAGAAAGCAGCTGTCATCCTGAGGCTGTTGACACTGCCATAGAGCTTGTCTAGTGTTGGCACTGGTGATGGCCACATGTGCTTTCTCTGGTCCTCGTATGTTGGGCAATTTTGCAGTAGATGTTCAGCTGTCATTTTCCCTGTACCACAGGTGCATTCGTCCGTGCCACATATCTTCAGTTTATTGAATAGATGGTACCTCAGTCTGTTGTGGCCTGTGCGGAGTCTGAAGACCACGACCTGCTCTCTTCTGTTCAACTGGTAGTAGGCATAATTTTTTGTGTAGCGAGTATGTTCTGTTTCCCATTTAGCCATGTGCATCTTTTTGGTGCCACCTGCTGGCATAGTTGACAGAGTACTGCTCTTAAATCATTAAGTTCAGTATTTTTCTGGCTTTTTAGTGCTGTAACCACGGCCAGGGCATCTGTAAACAGGACTATCTGGCTTTCGCCTGTCAACATTGCTTTTACTGTAGCCCTAAGTGCCTTTGCCTCCTCTCTGAAATTGCTTGAGAATTTTCCAGTTGCCACTGACAATGTTATTTTTCTACCATTTGTTAGGCTCAGGAATACCCCTCCCCCTCCATTCTGTGTTGTGTTTGTTACAGAACCGTCGGTGTATGCATGGGTCCAGTCCATGCTTGGGTAGTTTTCCGCTATGTACCTCAGGGTTATATCTCTTCTTTCTTTTTCGGTCTGGCTGTTCTTGAGAAACTGTCATACAACATTTTTCCCATTGCTGGGGTGGTCGAGGGCTTTTGAAGCCTGAGGGCTACAGACTGCTTCGCCACTGCTGTCACCACATCGTGTGCTGGCTATGTTTTTTTATTTCACCGCCAACAGAAAAACAACATATGCCATACTGGGGATTCGAACCGATACCCTCCTTGTCGGCAGGCAGGTCTCGAAACCATTCGGCCACGCACTCCTCTAATAAACTAACAAACACACAACAAAAACAATAACACCAACAAGTTCTTTATTCAATTGTGTCTTTACACACAAGAAAATCATATTTATTGACCAACAGACAGAAAACTTATAAGCTTCGAAACTCAACTACCATAGCGAAATGTAATGTATATATTTAAAAATGTAGCATGCTAAAGGTAAAGAAAGATGGTTCAAGCAACGGGAAGGTAATCAATCAGACAGTAGAAATCCAGCCCTTACAGACTCAAGTGGAGCAATCTCAGCTAGAGTAACTCGACCATGCATAAAGTATGAAAGCAGACCAGTAATCATGAGCAACCTAGAGTCTGTGAACCAGATCCCCATGACAGCCAAAAGTCCACTGGGGTGACACGAGATGTCCCTGAGAGATCGACGACTACACTAAAACCAAGCCAAGGGGAAGACAGCAGATAAAATATTCTGGAGTTTTCTCTGGTAAATTTCCAGAGTTGAAGAGGGACAAATAAGTAACCAAGTAGTAATATGATTTTATTGTACATTTTCATTTCTTTAATAGATCCAAGGCAAAATGGTGACTCGGATTACAACAGTGGTGAAAAAGAAGCTTGAAGATCCAGCCAAGGACAAGGGAGAGCTCATGTTAAACAATATGGATGCGTTAGAGGTGGGTGTAGCAGCAGCTGTGTTGTTGAGATTGTGAGAGACAGCAGTAAAACCTGAGTGCTAATTGTAGTTGAAAAACGTGGCAGGTTAACATAGTAATTTCCATGATATGCTCACAACGCCAGCAAAGCTGTCAGTCTTTAAACAGCACATTCAATTTACCTTTCAAAGTGGTATTTAACAATTGTTTCTCATTCACATTGTTTCCTAAGGTGTAGTGTATTTGACTGTTTTACGCTGAATGACCCAGTGCATCTGACTTCAGCGTGCATTTAAAAAATGTTTTTACCCCCTTATAGGGGTATGACTTTGCTGGTTCTAAAATCCAAACACTTGAGAGTTTGTTCTGTGCAACTAACCACCTCGCTACTTTCCTCTCTATCGCCCTAAAATTACATGAATCATAATAATCTTTTAACAATTTAGAAAACTATGTTTAAATCGTTTACTTATCTCGTGGCAAAACAAATGAATTATGCCACCCCCTGTTTCTCATTTCAGTAGTTTATCACACCTGCGCCGCCAGTTTTCCAGCCGCTGTCATCCCATGATGACAGATGCTTAGTGTGGGGATTTTTAAAAATCTGACTTTACATTATATGAGGATGATTTGACAAGTTTTACCTTCACAGTACCATAACTATGACAACACTGCTTAGAGCCACGTGACACCTATGTGAAAATAATCCCTAATGAAGTGACTGTAGGGGCATGTATCTGAAACCTGACACTTGCGCACAGCAAACAGTAAAATGGCGGTCTACATGGAAATACGGTGGAAGCAACATGCTGTGATTTAATTCCTGATGTCAGGTTGACGTCTGACAGCGTATGAAGAAGAAGTAGAATAATAATTCCTGATGGCGGATGGTTGTGTGCAAATGACTGTGGTATATGGTGGCGCCTGTGTGATGTCAGTACTGTCAGGAGGTGGGTACGGACTGTAAAAGGTGACAATCTAGCCACGACGAACCTGCATGACAAGGCTGCAGAGGGCGATCGATCACAGGTCGTCACCTCAGCTGGAAAGGTGACGATAGCCATCTTTTGGGACTGCGATGGCGTAGTCCACACTGAATATGGAGCAGGGCAATACTGTCAACTCTGAACGATATGTACAAACTTCAAGCACAATTGCTGCGTGTTTGTGTGGATAGGCATGCAATTCTTCAGTACGACACTGCTTGCCTACACACGACACGAGACGACAAACAGTGGCTGCATTGAAGCGTCTCAAGTTTAATTACATTTTACCGCACTGCAACTTGTGACTTCTTCCACTCCCTGAAGCTGAAGGAACACTTCAAGGGACACAGCTACCATTCAGATAAAGATATGCAAGCAGCTGTGCGTACATGGTTTCGGGAGAAGTCGTCAGATTTTTTTTTCCCTGGCGTGCTGCAGCAACTTGTCCGACGACATTTGTGTGGACAGGGATGGTGACTACGTTGAAAAGCAATGACACTTCACCTAAACGACATTCCAAGCTTTAAGAAAATGTATAGCTCATGTGCAAATCCTGCACATTAATGAAATTATCTTCCCAACTACAAAACTTTTCAAATTGTCCCAGTAGAAGTGTTTCACTGGTATACTGAACCATAATATAATTTTGTAAAAATGTATTCTGATATGAAAATAACTTGTCACAGTGATATGCTGTGACATTATGATTTTGATAGTGTTTTGTCGCTGTTCTATAATCTTTCAATATTCTCTATGATTTCTACTGCAGTATTCATCAGAAGAGGAAGAAGAAGACCTGGATTCAATGACAAATTTGAACAAACGGAAAAAGGTAAATATACACTCACTTTAATTAATATTGTCCAAATATTATCTGAAAAATTCTAGGAGATTAAACAAGGTTCTATATTGATAGACCCACAATTTTTGCATTTTTTTTTAAAACACTAAAAAAAAGAAAGTTTTCAAGATACAGGTCAGATAAAGATAAATAAGTACAGACTGTTTTCAGTATATTATGTTTAGTGATCTTAGAAGTGGTTGAAGTTTAAACAGGATTGTGATATTGAATAGACCAAACCTTTCAGTATAATATAGTTTCTATATTAATATCTAATACGATACTCTTTTTATCTTTAATTATAAAGAGATGCCAATACAGCCCCAGATTTTGTGAATTGTATTTATATCATTCTATCTTGCTTTGTTTGTTCTCAATCTCCCGCTATCAAGGGCTTAAGTAGCAGAATGTAGTCCAGAGAACAGGATGCGTTGTGTCGTAGTTTACAGGTTGACTGCGATATTTGCACCTTTTGGTCTGGCACATCCGACTTCAGCAAGCGTTTTTTTGAGTACCGGGTTAGCATTCCCTCTTCGATCCCTTCTCCTTAGCCAGTCTGCCCTGTTGCAGTCTGTTATCCAGGATCACCGCGTGGAGGTGTAGAAGTGTCTTGGCAGCTCTTATTTGCTGGCCCTAACGCTAGCAGTCAGCTATGGCTGATCAGCATCTTGATCTGATCATTCTTTCTATTAATTCGCACAACTTTGATACATGCATTTTTTGGGGATAATGTTGTCTACATACAGCTGCAGAGAATAGAGTCAAACGGAGAGACATGCTCGGACAGCCTTATAACCAGTTTCAGGACTGATCAACCAGATGATGGAAGACGGTCGCATCCTTCAAAGATGTTCTCTATGGTTAGCTAGCGTGTGGTAAAAGAACAGCTGGCTGGCCACAGCTGCGGTTCAAAGACGCATGTAAGCGGGACATGAAGGCTCTAGATATGGATCTGACATCTCAAGAAGACGATCCAAATGGAGATGTAACCTGAAGAGCCACCTCAGGCTGTGTGAAAATAAGCTCATGCAACACCGGGAAGTAAAGAGATAATGCTGAAAGGAAAAGGAAAACTAAAAACTCAGTAGAGAGTTGCTACTCCAAGGTATCATCAACCTATAATCAGACATGACTGAAAAGGGGCTACTACAACCAGAGGATAGGGTCAAATGGAGAGACATGCTCAGACAACCTTACAACCAGTCTTAGGATTAACCAACCAGAGGATAGGGTCAAATGGAGAGACATGCTCAGATAACCTTACAACCAGTCTTAGAACTGATAAACCAGAGGATAGGGTCAAATGGAGAGACATGCTCAGATAACCTTACAACCAGTCTTAGAACTGATAAACCAGAGGATAGGGTCAAATGGAGAGACATGCTCAGATAACCTTACAACCAGTCTTAGAACTGACCAACCAGAGGATAGGGTCAAATGGAGAGACATGCTCAGACAACCTTACAACCAGTCTTAGGATTAACCAACCAGAGGATAGGGTCAAATGGAGAGACATGCTCGGATAACCTTACAACCAGTCTTAGAACTGACCAACCAGAGGATAGGGTCAAATGGAGAGACATGCTCAGACAACCTTACAACCAGTCTTAGGATTAACCAACCAGAGGATAGGGTCAAATGGAGAGACATGCTCAGATAACCTTACAACCAGTCTTAGAACTGACCAACCAGAGGATAGGGTCAAATGGAGAGACATGCTCAGACAACCTTACAACCAGTCTTAGGATTGACCAACCAGAGGATAGGGTCAAATAGAGAGACATGCTCAGACAACCTTACAATCAGTCTTAGAACTGACCAACCAGAGGATAGGGTCAAATAGAGAGACATGCTCAGACAACCTTACAATCAGTCTTAGGACTGACTAACCAAATGATGATGACCTTATCCTCTTGTTATCTTCACATATTTTATTTGCATCAGTTTAAGGTTACTTTAGATCTGTCTTTGACAATCTGCCAGCCTGTTCAATACCAAGGATGTTGCAATGAAATAGAATTAGCTATATCATGACCATTTTGAACATTTTCTGACTACGTATTTGCTGTTGATCATATATCTTGTGTGTTTGTAAGTTTCTGCATTTGATCTTTATTTATGAACATTATATCATTCTTTTTTTCTTTCCAGGATTTGGGATCAGTAGACCATGAAAAAATATATTATGCTTCATACCGTAAATCCTTTTATGTAGAAGTTCCGGAGATTGCCAAAATGACGAGTGCAGGTACTTTGTTATGTAAAAGGCAGACATTAATTTTGTAAATAAGCTATTAACAAAGTACCTTATTTGTCCCTTTCTTCTTCTTCGTTCGTTCTCAATCTCCCACTACAAAACCGTAAAAGGGCTTAAGTAGCAGAATGTAGTCCAGAAAACGGAATGCGCTGTGTCGTAGTTTACAGCTTGGCTGCGATATTTGCACCTTTCGGTCCAACACATCTGACTTCAGCAAACATTTTTTTAGTACCGGGTTAGCATTCTCTCTTGGATCCCTTTTCCTTAGCCAGTCTGCCTTGCTGCAGCCTGTTATCCAGGATCACCGCGTGGAGGTGTAGAAGGGTCTTGGCAGCTCTGGTTCGCTGGACCTGTTGCTAGCAGTCAGCTATGGGTCGCCGACCACTGCAGCTTATGCTCTGCTCAGCATCTTGATCCCATTTTTCCCTTTCAATTTTATAGGAACATAAAGCTGCAACTCTTCACTGAAGCCTGTTTTGGACTATCTTATTGAGCTCTTTAATTTCCTGTGGCTTCATCTTCCACAGTTTTTTGCTGCCTGTTATAGTGACTTGCCACTTTTTTTCTCCATTTAGGTTACAATCAAGTGCATGTCTGGTTAACGTGTTTGACTTGTTCATGTGTATCTGTTACCAGCATAATTGTGGTTTTTTTAAAATCTGTATTTACCTAATTGAATTTATGGAGAAAAAAAAATAATTTTAGGGCTTGAAAATATAAGAAAAACTGGACAGAACATCAAGCAGACCAATGAAAACTATGTACTAGTATCGAGTGATGTAGACACGAATGAGCCAAATATGGTGTAGCTGTTGTGCATCCAGCGAGAGCAGTTCATTGTGGAAATATCACATCAGTGAAAGACTCATACGATTACAAGCAGTGGAAAAACAATTGTCCAAGCCTGTTCTCCATACAATAAAAGCAACATTGAGGGAGTTAATCGTAATGGATGATTTTAACTACAGTACAAGGGTAAAAAAAGATCTTCACGTGAACATTGCTTGGGAAAGTTGTGACACCTCATTAGAGAAGAGCAGCAATGGAGGAGAGCACTAGCAATGTCAGCAAGAAAGAGTCAGATAAGAGAAAAGCCAATAATCGTAACAAATTAACCAAAGATTAGAAGAGGAACCTATTAGAAAAACTATATGCCACAAAATGACAGTTTTTTTGAGACACTAAATAGAGAAACTGAAGCCATAAACCGTTAAAACAGCCATGTTGGATATACTCAACAAGAAATGTTAAACAAAAAACTTTATACATAGCAAAGAAAGAAAACAAACAACTTGGTGGCATACTGAAGTTAGGCTTGGTTTCTTTCATTCTCAATCTCCCGCTACCAAACCCTGAAAGGGCTTAAGTAGCAAAATGTAGTCCAGAGAACGGAATGCATTGTGTCGTAGTTTACAGCTTGACTGCAATATTTGCACCTTTCGGTCCAACACATCCGACTTCAGCAAGTATTTTTTGAGTGCCGGGTTAGCATTCCCTCTTCGATTCCTTTTCCTTAGCCAGTCTGCCTTGCTGCAGCCTGTTATCCAGGATCACTACGTGGAGGTGTAGAAGGGTCTTGGCAGCTATGGTTCGCTGGCCCTGATGCTAGCAGTCAGCTATGGGTCGCCGACCACTGCAGCTCATGCGCTGTTCAGCATCTTGATCCCATACTGAAGTTAAAGAATCAGTACAGACTGAAAAGAAACTCTACAAAACACGATTATCATCTAAGACGCAGGAAGATTAAATCACTCATAAAAAACCAAGAGGAAATACCAAATGCGTAATCAAAATCGTAAAAGAAGAAATATGGAGAACAACTAGCATCTAGATGCTAAAATTATCCAAGAGATTTTTAGAAAAGTATCAAAGCAATGAGGTTAAGAGATGAGAACTTTAATTATACTTCAGTTATTGACAACAATGGATCCTCAATACTTAATTAGCACTTAAGACAATGATGGAAAGAGTACTTCCTAGAACTTTTCAACCTAATGGGCACTTAGGGACAGTATTTATCCCAAGAAACAAGGATCATCTGGAACCTGATATGTTGATTGGAGAAATATTAAAAGCTATGAAGTACAGCCCTAGAAACAAGTCACCAGGAATTGGCGGCACAACAACTGAAGTAATTCAAGCTTATGGGAAAACAGAAGAGAGAATATTTGCGAGAGCAAGGAAAGAAAGAAGAGTATCAGATGATTGACAGAAAGCTACAATAATATCAACGTTCAAACCAAAAAGTAACTAACACATGCAGGTCTTTTGCTCATAAGTGATACAGGAAAATTGTAAGCGAAAATACTTAACATATCAATCAATCAAAACCCTTCCAATCAATCAATCAAAACCCTTCCAGCGTCTTGTGGAGCATAGGTTTTTAACAAATACATGCCAAGTCATCAAACATTGACCTGAATATTTTTGTATCTTGAAGTTTCAGATGCCTAAGCGAATATTATTATTATTGCCTTTCCTCTTCAATCCCCAATCTCTTATGGAGTCTTGTTTCCAGTGCGTTGTGTTGTCGTTTACAACTTGACTGCGATATTTGCACCTTTCGGTCCAACACATCCGACTTCAGCAAGCATTTTCTGAGTACCGGTTTAGCATTCCCTCTTTGATCCTTTCTCCTTAGCCAGTCTGCCTATTATCCTGGATCACCGCTTGGAGGTGTAGAAGGTACTTGGCAGCTCTAGTTTGCTGGCCCTGATGTTAGCATTCAGCTATGGGTCGCTGATCACTGCACCTCATGTGCTGCTCAGCATCTTGATCCTGTTTTCTATTGATCTTTCGCTCATTTGCCTTAAGGTGAATAAGGCGCCCGATCAGCTCATACCTCGATGAAATCCAAATTGAGCCCAGGATAGTTGAGATTCAGCTGAATTTTTTTCTTTGTCTTTCTTATATTTCTCTCTCTCTCTTTCTGGGCTGCTGTAGGACTGACCTTATCCTTCACTTGGAGCAAAAGGACGAATCACTAACATAAATGTAGCAGCTATAAAATAATAATCTATTCTGAGGGTAAGGGAAATAGAAAGTCATCAAACATTTATTCTGTTTTTCCACAGAGGTGGAGGAGCTTCGCAATGAGTTGGAAGGCATTACAGTGAGAGGAAAGCATTGTCCCAAACCAATCAAGACATGGGCACAGTGTGGGGTCAGCAAGAAGGTCATGGAGGCTCTCAGGAAGTAATGCAATAAACAAATATTCTTTGTTCTGAATGAAAGTATACTGTATTGTCCTCATTCCCTCTACCTTAACTTAAGTTAATGTCTTTATACTCGTTTGGAAGATTCTACAGAGGGTATACAATTAGTTTCTTGGAGGGTTGTTTTTACCGATGTGTGAGTCCATCTTAATAGACTCAAACACAAGAGCTAAGTAGACCCTCAGCCAGTCAGGCGTCATCTTCTTCTTGTTTCGTTCGCTTTAAAATATTGTCTATATCTGCAATGTTGTCTCTTGTATAAACTTCACTGTCTTTTGAAGTTCACATACAGGTCCATAAAGTTTCTCTTCCAGTGTTGTTTCTATGGGCCAGTGAGATTTTCTCTGTATATCATATTTGGGGCAGTTTTGTAGTATGTGCTCTGCTGTCTCGGGAGCATGTACACTTGGCTGAGTTGCCAATCTTCATGTTTGTGTACATGTAGCTGCTTAGTCGGTTGTGTCCTGTTCTAAGGTGCAACACAACAGTTTGCTCTTGTCTGTTCATGTTATGGTAATCGTTTGGTGTTACTGTTGGTGGCTTTCTGATTGATTTAATCATCCTTATCTTTTGTTGGTATGTAACTGGCACATCTGGTTGCTCGTCTGCAGCAACCTCCTTTGCCAGTTGATCTGCTCTCTCATTTCCTGGTACTCCACAATGAGAAGGTATCCACTGCATGACAATCTTGCGCTGGTTGCTCAGTTCAAGCAGTAGAGCCTGTAGATCTGGCAGTTTCTCAAATTTAAGTGCTGATTGTACATCTGTCAGAAATACTACAGGTTGAGAACTGACATTGGTGTTCAACGGTTTCTCAGTTGCCACCTTGATTGCCTGTATTTCTGCATCATATGTATGACAGAATTTCCCAGTTGGTACTCTGACTGTATCCCTAATGTTGTTTGGGTATTCTATGTACACTCCCACTCCACCATTCTTTACTGCATTCTGTGCTGACCCATCTGTGTATACTCTGATCCAGAGGTCTTGTGGGTATTCTTCATCCATTGAGGATCACTTTCCTACGTTGCATACTGTTCTGTTGAATGCATACTGATAGTCCATGCTCTTCTCTCCAAGGGGTTTGTTCTGGCACAGACTTTAGGGGGGTGTCAACTTCAGGCAGATCCATAATTTGCCTGCGAAGTCGTTTCACCTGATGCATAAAACTACTTCTTTTCAGTCTTCCCATTGCTAAATTTTGAAATCTGTCTTTCATTGGATGGCTCGGCATGTAGAGGAACTTTTCTGCCTGTGTTAATACCTTTGTGTCTCTGCGCTCTCTTAGTGCTTGTATCCTTCCCATTTTCTCCATCTCCACTATATGTGTTGATTTCATTGCTCCTGTAATGACCCTAAGTGCCTGATTTTGCACCTTATCCACCTCTTTTAGGGTAGTGTTTGCTGCAGGGCATCACGCTGCTGACCCATATTCCAGATGTGGCCGTATACCTTGTTGGTAAATTTTGTTAAGTATTTTTCCACTAGCTCCCCATGTGGTTCCACTTAATTTTCTTAGGATGGCTAACTTCCTCCTGGCTTTTTTGGCTGCCTTGTTGACGTGTTCCCTCCATGTCAACTTATCATCAAATGTAACTCCAAGATAGGTTGGTTGTTTATCTTCTTTGATGTGTTCTCTATTTATCTTGATAACAGGTGTCATCTATAGCTGCTCTTAACAAACCATGTGGGCAAAGGTACAAATTAATTGTGTATATTTTTCATTTCAATTTTGTCCCGGCAGCCTACTCTTATCAATTTCCATCTGCCAAGGAATTTTTAACGTGCTCAACACTGAACAATCTGAGTCCAATCTCACTACCCAGAGATGAAGGGAATTTTTACCAGAATATCAATGTGAAAAAAATCCCGGTCACCACCGTGATTCGAACATGTGACCTCCGCCACCGAGGCGGACACTTTACCTCGAGACAACTAATTCCTCTTTGGTAGGAGTATAGGGAGCATCTGAGTGCCAGGGGAGCTCAAGGACAGAAATCTACTGCAAAAATGATCAGCTTACTGAGGAATAAACAAAAACATATAGTCATCACCAGTCATTATCAATGCCAATTGTTCCTTTTGGGACATACACCATTGATGACCCTCCTTCAACAAGTGTCTCTCCAGTTGAGGTCCAGGAACCGAAGTTCATTTTTACTGTCTGTTCTCCAGGTGTTTCTTAGTTTACTTAACTCCCTCTTCTCCTGTGGATTCCATGTCAGGACCTGTCTGGTCATGTTTTATTGTACTTTCCGTAACATGTGTCATGCCCAACTCCATTTCTTACATTTGATCTGTTGCTTCACTAATTGTTTAGGGGACGGCGTGGGCTTGTGGTTAAGTGACACATTTCACAATCTGAAGGTGCCTGGTTCGATCCCCATCACAGCACCAGTCATTACCCCAGGGAAGCAAACAATTAGAAAATGCAGGAGGAAGCAGACCCTTACATAAAATGCATGCAGAAGTCAGATGCACTGGGTTAACAGACGCAAAATAAAAATACAGTGCAACGCATACCGCCTTGGGGAATAGAGAAATAGGGCGAACGCAAGAAGAAGACTGATTATTGTTAGCTCCTTTCCCGTAGTTCTTCATTTCTCACCATGTCTTGCCAGCCTACACCCATTATCCTCCACAAACATTTATTGACAAAGGACTTGGGCTTCCCCTGTGTTGCCTTTGTTCTCCAAGTTTTTGCTCTGTTCAGAAGTACTGACTTAATAATCATAATTTGGTATGAACCCAGCACGATCATGAATGCTTTCTTTAGATATATTCAAATTGACTTATGAGTGTGTATAAAGGAACTAAACCAATGAAAGTGAAATTGCACAGAAGGATCACCCAGACTGGGTAGGTCATGGGGGAAAGAATAGACTAAAATCAGACAACTCACCTGGGATCGAGATGCTGATCAGTGCATAAGCCGAAGCGGTCAGCGATCTATAGCTGACTGCTAGTGTCAGGGCCAACGAACCAGATCTGCCAAGACCCTTCTGCACCTCCACGTGGTGATCCTGGATAACAGGCTGCAGCAGAACAGACTGGCTAAGGAGAAGGGATCGAAGAGGGAATGCTAACCCGGTACTCAAAAATATTTGCTTGAAGTTGGACCAAAAGGTGCAAATATTGCAGTCAAGCTGTAAACTACTGCACAACTCATGCCGTTCTCCGGACTACATCATGATACTTGCAAAGCCCATTTCACTGCTTGGTAGCGGGAGATTTAAAACAAAAGAAGAAGAAAACTAACCTAGAGTTTATGTTTATTATTTTTGGATCGACCACCCAAACATGTAAAATAAAAAGGTTGGTAAATGAAACACTGACAACAAAACAAAAGCATATGACCTAGGGAAAGGAAGAACCTCAGGAAAAGACACAATGGTGTGAAAGCCGCAAGGAAGCTCTATGGCTGGCTTCCCTTCTGACTACCAAAAGAAAAAAAGAACATTAATATGAACATCATTTAGTGCTATGCCCCAACTAACAAGGCTGAAGATGAGAGAACAAATTTTATAGCGAGCTGCAAGAGGTCATTGACACACAGAAAAAGAAAGACCTCTTAATACTGATGGGGAACTTCAATACTCAAGTGGGAATAGACAACCTGGATTATGAACAGATTATGTGAGGACAAGGAATAGAACACATGAACAAAAATGCAGAAATGTTTGCAGATTACTGTGTGCTAAACAAAAAAATAATTGGAGGAAGCATGTTTCCACACAAGAATGTACACCAGGTCATATGTAGACCACCAGACCACATATCAGAAAACCAGATTAACCATATCAGTGTCATTCAAGTGTTCAGAAGTACACTACAAGATGTAAGAGTAAAACAAGATGCACACGCAGCCTCAGACCACATATGAGAAAACCAGATTAACCATATCAGTGTCATTCAAGTGTTCAGAAGTACACTACAAGATGTAAGAGTAAAACAAGATGCACACACAGCCTCAGACCACATATAAGAAAACCAGATTAACCATATCCGTGTCATTCAAGTGTTCAGAAGTACACTACAAGATGTAAGAGTAAAACAAGATGCACACGCAGCCTCAGAACACCACATGTTGTTGGGGATCTTGCAGCTGAAACTAAAAAAAAAACACCAAGTAAGGGGAGCAATGAGAATAAGATATAACATACACATATTACATGACCAGGAAAAAGGACAAAATATAGCATAAAACTGAACAATACAAGAACTAGATGAGGATGAGGAAGGGACATTATAATATGTGGTATCAGGCTAAGGAGATATGAAATAAGACATGTGAAGAAACTATAGAATTCAAGAAAACTGAACACTAGGATTGTATCTTTTTCTGTACCTTTTTACTTTGTCTATATTGTTACTGAGATATATAAATGATTCCCTACATTGTAGGAATGTGTCTTCTGACACAATCTGTTATTGTTGTTAGATCTGTCAAAATGAACTGTCATATCTTCTCTTGCAGGCACAATTATGAGAAGCCCACACCTATTCAAGCTCAGGCCATTCCTGCCATTATGTCTGGGCGTGATGTGATAGGTATTGCCAAGACAGGAAGTGGGAAGACACTGGCATTTGTGCTGCCTATGATCAGACACATAATGGATCAGCAACCCATTGAAGAAGGAGATGGACCAATTGGTATGAAATATATCACTTGTCTAATTCTCTGTTAACTGGTATGAAATATATCACTTGTCTAATTCTCTGTTTACTGGTATGAAAAATATCACTTGTCTAATTCTCTGTTTACTGGTATGAAAAATATCACTTGTCTAATTCTCTGTTAACTGGTATGAAATATATCACTCGTCTAATTGTCTGTTAACTGGTATGAAATATATCACGGATCTAATTGTCTGTTAACTGGTATGAAATATATCACTTTTCTAATTGTCTGGTAACCTTTACCATACCAGATTTAAAAAATAATGTGTATTTCTTGCAGCTGATTTATTTTTCAGCACAGCATGCCCTGATGTGGTTGTTGATTTTGAGAACCTCTAATCTTAATTTTTTCTGGTGTGTCTAAAGACATATATTAATAAAGAACTTGTTGGTGTTATTGTGTGTATGTTAGTTTCTGAGATACATGAAGGTGACAGTTGTGAAAAATAGCACAAAGATATAGACTCGTCTGGTAGCGGTGTCCCTTGGTTAAAAAAACAAACCATACTGATACTACTATCAATGTTTACCGTAATGGATGTGTCTGTTATTTTGACTATAAACGTAATTATTGGATCTACATAAACAAACTAAATAGATCCCTAGAGCTGGCAACATGCAACACCAGTGGAACTAAGCCAAATCGTCATAATCTCACACCGTTGGGCCGGAAAAGGTTAACTGAAACAGATCATAGTAGTTCCCTAGTGGATACTGCAGATGGGGATGAAGAGTTAAAGACATCAATGTGAACAAGGTCTCAGGTTTTGTAAGGTAGTGTTAATTGTTTTCTACTTTGATGCCAAACTTTGCTATCACTAATAAAGTTTTACAGCATGACACATATTTACAGATTGGAGCATGACCAGACTAAGTTACAAATCTGTTTAATTTGCTTGTCCGTGTGTTACATCATCTAAGAAGGGAATAACGAACAATTACACTGTAACCGGTGCCAAAGACGGATTTGTCGGACCAAAAGGTGCAAATATCGCAGTCAAGTTGTAAACTTGTGATGCAGCGCATTTCGTTCTCCTGAGCACATCCTGCTACTTGCAAAGTCCTGTTTAGGGCTTGGTAAGGGAAGATTGAAAACAAATGCAGAAGAAGAAGAAGAAGAAAACTTCCCCTATCACTTTATTTGTCAAAGTAAAGGTACAACCATTTGGCTCCCCTAATCAGATTTTAGGAAAGCCTGATTTTAATCATTTGCAGTGTTGTTGTTGTTACGGATCCAGCAGTTTCCAGGATCTTGCCCTTCGACCAATGCCATGTCATGGTATCTGCACGTATTTATCAGCTGTTGTCTAGTGCCATACAGTGTTCCATGTATTTGGCCACGAAGGAAGAAGCATTTTCCTAAAATCATTGAGCGCTGAGCACTTAAAGAGACGATGACCAACGGTTTCATATGGGTGTGTACACAGCTGGCACTCTGGAGTATGTTGTGGTTGGATTCTGTTCAGGTGTTTGTTTAGTGGGATGTGTTGGGTTCTCAGTTGGAAAATGGTTCTCTGATCCTTCCTTGTGAGTTGATTTACATTGTCATTTTGGCTGGGGCTTGCCATATGTCTGTAGACCTCCCTTCCCATGTTAACCATGGCCATCTGTTCAGCCAAATTTCTTTGTTTGCTGATCTTATGAGCTGTTTGTAAAGTTGTTGCTATGTGTGACTGTTCTTGTCTGAATCCCTCCTTTGCTATGCTAGTCTGTCTGCCTTGTTATTTCCAGGTGCGCTTGAGTGTCCATGGATCCACTGCAGAACTATTTTGACAGCACTGGAAGTGATAATGGGGTTAATGTCTAGAGATATTTGGATAAGGTCAAGTCTATATAGTTATAATGCAGTTTTATAGTGATAGTTTTTACAGCCTGAGGATGCCAGCCCCACACACAACTTTCTGTAGTCGCCTCTCACATTATGCAAGGAAGGGAACAGTAGCCTTTTTTTTTTTGTTGCTCCTCCTAGCCAATCTAAATTTTCTACCAAAATATTATTTTTCCTAATACTCTCCCTTGGCAGAATGTCTCATCTGATGTTTCTATATCCATGGACAACAGCAGCAAAGGCGAACTTCGATAAAGTTAGCAAACTTCAAAACCAAGCCATGAGAGTTATGACAGGAGGCATGAAGTCAACGCCAATTGTAGAACTTGAAAAGATTACAAAACTGCAATCCATGACCGATAGAAGAGACTGCAGAGCCCAGCTGCAGTCAGAGAAACTCCGAAGACTGACTGACCATCCAATGCACCAGAGACTAAACAATTTGGGAAATGGGAAACTAAAGCGGAGAAACTTTGCAGAAATAGCCAAAGCAAAGATGCACGAAAATCCCATAAACGCACTAACAACACCAAAACCCATCACTACTGTACGAAAACCTACCTGGAGGCAGGATATATTTCCAGAGGTGGTAGAAAATATACCAGGTATTGGAAACAAAAACTGCCAGACTGAAAAAGAAAGGAGAGATACTACCCTAAGCTTCATATCGAAAAGCTACCCAAGCATGGACTGGACCCATGCATACACCGATGGTTCTGTAACAAACACTACACAGAACGGAGGGGCAGGAGCATTCCTGAACCTACCAAATGGCAGACAAATAACACTGTCATTCGCTACTGGTAAGTACACAAGCAATTTCAGAGCGGAGGCAGAGGCACTGAGGGCGGCAGTGGAAGAAATGGTGACACACAATGAAAATGAAAGCCATATAGTCCTGCTTACAGATGCTCTCGCCGTAGTCACAGCGCTAAAAAGCCAGAAAAACACTGAGCTTAATGACTTAAGAGCAGCACTCTGCAAACTGTGCCAGCAGTCCGCACCAAAAAGGGTAGTGGTACAGTGGGTCCCATCACACTGCAACATCCAAGGCAACGAGGAGGCAGACAGACTGGCAAAAGAAGGTGCAAGACTACCACAAACAGATACTAGTATGACGTACGAAGAGTCAAAACGGCTTATCAAAGCCAGATACATGACCAAATGGGAAACCGAACATACTGGTTACACCAAAAACGATGCCTATTACCAGTTGAACCGAAGAGAGCAGGTCGTTGTCTTCAGACTTCGCACTGGCCACAATAGACTGAGGTACCACCTTTTTTAACAAACTGAAGATAGGTGGTACCGACGAATTCCCGTGCTGTACTGGTAAAATGACCGCTGAACATCTGCTGCAGAACTGCCCGACATACGAGGATCAGAGAGAGCAGATGTGGCCATCACCAGTGGAACTGCAAGACAAGCTCTATGGCAGTGGCGACAGCCTCAGGATGACCGCCGCTTTTTTCGAAAAAATAATGGTTACTGTCTGACTGCGTACGAAGAAGAAGTTTCTATATCCAGTATCCTTTGTTTACCTCACTGTAGAATCTCTTTTGTCCAGATAAGTACGTCATTTGTTTAATTTTTTGCAATTTTTATCATTTAAATTAGTTCTCATTTGCATTGTATTTAGTTCCTTATAAAAGTCTTTTGTTCCAATGTATGCTGTTTTTTTTTTGTATGTAACCTTTTGGTTCCAATGCAGGCTTTTTTAAAAATTCCATTGGTTCCAATGTACAATGTTTTTTTTTTTGGATATATCCTTTTTGTTCCAATGTAGCCTGTTTTTTAATTTTCTTTTGCTGATGTAGGCTGTTTTTTATAACATAATTTTATCCTAATGTAGACTTTTTGTATCCTTTTGTACTAACGCAGACTTTTTTAAAATCCTATTGGTTCCAATTTAGGCTGTTTTTTTAAAAATCTGAACCATTGCATAAACTGGCCATACTTATTTATCTTATTAATCAACATTCCCACATCTTATCTGACTTCCAGGCATTCTGATGATCCCCACACGAGAGCTAGCTTTGCAGATTGCAGCAGAATGCAAGAAATTCACAAAGTCCCATGGCCTGAGAGCAGTATGTGTGTACGGTGGTACTGGGATTTCTGAACAAATAGCAGAGCTCAAACGTGGATGTGAGATTATTGTGTGCACGCCTGGCAGAATGATTGACATGTTGACTGCCAATAATGGTGAGTACTTTTTGTCTCGAATGCTTACAATGAGTAGGTTTACTCTTTTGTACGCCCTGAAAAGGACATTAAGTGACAGGTTGCAGTAGCTTTCCGCACATCCTGAGTGTGCTGATGAAAGTGGAAAAATGTGCTCCAGGCGGTTGTGCTCTGCCCAGTGCTCACTCCTACAGGGATCACTTCGATCCACATCTCGTCAGTCAGGCTGCCTTGTAAACAACCTGCTTCCAGGGAACGCTACGTGGAAGAGAGATTGTGGTCTTGGTCAGTGAATTGTGCCTGACCCTGAAGCGACACCCTGCTAAGTATTTTGTGCCTGACTGGACTAGCGTCGTAGTTTCCCAGGATATATAGTGAAACATACAAAAACTCAAGCCAAAGATAAGGAAACACATGTAATGGGTAGAAACCATCTCACATACAAATGGCACAGAGAACACCCAGGTCCTGATACACACAGAGCCTGATACAGCCAGAGCCTGATATAGAAGGGAAATACTTCTTACCAAGAAAAAATCAATGGACAATATTCAGGCTGCCAACTGCCTCTGCAGACTTGAATGCCTACTATTTGCAAATAAAAAATTGGACACATGTCTGTGTGGGGATGACAGACATGTACCCGTTTGGGATAAATAGACATGTGTCTATGTGGGGAGGACAGACATGTGCCCATTTGGGATTGACAGACATGTGTCTGTGGGGAGGACAGACATGTGCCCATATGGGATAACAGGCATGTGTCTGTGTGGGGATAACAGGCATATGTTCGTGTGAGGATGACAGACGTGCCTGTGTGGGTACGCCAGAGATGTGCCTGTGTGGGGAGGACAGACATGTGCCCATATGGGGATGACAGACGTGTGCCCATGTGGTGATGACATACAAATAGTAGAACATGTTCCCCAGGTCTCTAGATTTCCATCATATTAGAAGAGTGACAGCATTGCCCCTTCAAAGCCTAGGAGGAGGATAAACTGTATGATGACGTGAGAAGTTTATGAGTGCAATAGATGTGGTAATTTGAGAGTGAATGATGACAAAGAAGTAGAATTTGTAAATGTTGTACCTTTTTGAATATACAGCCCATAACCTTTGCTTATACTTTTGCTATGAAACTGTTTGCTTGAAATCTGTCTAATGTTGCCATCTTCAGGCCGAGTGACAAATTTAAGACGCGTGACATACATTGTGCTGGATGAGGCTGACAGAATGTTTGACATGGGTTTTGAGCCACAGGTAAGTGACCGTCTGTGTTGACTAGCGCTTCTCTTCTTTACCCTTAAAGTCCTATGCCACTGAAATGCTTGGTTCTCATTGCGTTTGTTTCTCGGCTACTTTGCCTATTGTTGCCTTCTGTTTTGTATTCATGTGCAAGGGGGTAGTATCGAAAATAGCTTGGACGTTAAAACCAGTGCATTTTCACACAAAAATGAGCGATTTATCTGATAATGAGCACGAGGGGGGGCCGGCAAGACAGAATCAATTTGATCTATTTGACAAGCTAGAGTTTGATTATGACGATATCTGATATTGAGATAGAAAGTGATAACTATGACCTAGATCTATACCACAGCAATGGTATTGTTGATGGCCAGGTTAGTTTACGATGATCGTAGGGCAGGCCTAGTGACACTAGTGTGAACGGCGCAGGTGAATGCACGTTCGGTGTGTACTGCTCTCATTGGGTGGAGCTTTTATTGTAGCATGTACAACAATTTCTACTTTTCGCACACAAGCATTACATTTTTAGACACTCCTCCTTTCATACATAACATACTAAAAATTCATTCCAATATCATAATAAATATAAAAGTTACAGATAAAATAAGACAAGCACGCATTTCTCATTGGTTTTGTTAATTTAATTCAGGATTCTATAGACCATAAATATTTTTCAAAGGTAGATCTATTGAGTTTGTTTATGTAGATACAATAATTACATTTATAGTCGAAGTGACAGACATATCCATTACGGTAAACATTGGTAGTGGGCCAAGTACATTTTTTTGCAAATGATTTTTTTTCCCATAACCAAGGAACACTGCTACCGGGTGAGTCTATATATTTGTGATATTTTTCACCACTATCACCTTTATCTTATTGTATCTCAGAAACTAACAATAACAACAATAACACCAAGAAGTTCTTTATTAATATATATCTCTAGTCACACACACACACAAAAAAGAAATGAGTGTTTCTCAAAATTGACAACCACGCCAGAGCGTGACGTGCTAACAAATTATGCGGACACAGGAAATAGATGTAATGTTGTAAATTGGGAATTAGAAGGTTACGGGTTAATGGAAAATGTCGCTTAGAACTGCATTGCACCTTGGCGTCACCATGTGTGTTCAGTCCCTTTCATTGCTGATGGTGCCTCCGACAGAGCGTAAACTCAGTAGCTTGCACAGCCGTTATAATATTGTCCCAAAACTTATCAGGCACCCATTTACAACTCGGTCGACTGGGAGAAGCGGTTATACTATGAAAAAACCCTCTACATGCCCAGCCTGTGCTTGTTGTAATTTGAACCTGGTACGCTTGGATTGTAAGTAAAAGTCACAACCCCTAGCCCACTCTTCCCCTACTGGCTTTTTGGCAAAACAGCATTTCATTATGTTTGTTTTTACTGCATGAGAAGCCTTGATCTCCTCCTTGAGTTGACTATTGCTTTTATTAAGTTGTTGGTGTGAATGTCTGATAGCAAATGGAGAAGAAGAAGAATATATTAAGTGCAAAAGGTAAAGGTCAGTCCCATGGCAATAATTACCGTTGGGGTTGAAGATAACTCTT
Source organism: Ariolimax columbianus (assembly GCA_036924085.1). Lineage (NCBI taxonomy): Eukaryota > Metazoa > Mollusca > Gastropoda > Stylommatophora > Arionidae > Ariolimax > Ariolimax columbianus. Next base: position 73,486,745 of record JAVGWX010000006.1, read on the forward strand.
CATGTACTAAGTCGCGGCCTATGTGAGGTGGGTTAGCCAGTTCCCTTCCTTGCTGTTTTTTACTTTCCCCAACTCATACATCAGGTGCCCATTTACAGCTGGGTTGACTGGAGGAGTGATCGTAGCAGGCATGAACCACGCCCCTGATTTTTTTGTCCGTCCGTGATTTCGAACCCTGGCAGGCTGTAATCTCAATCTAGCAAGCCAGCTCACTGTCGACTAGGCTGTAATCTCAGTCTAGCAAGCCAGCTCACTGTCGACTAGGCTGTAATCTCAGTCTAGCAAGCCAGCTCACTGTCGACTAGGCTGTAATCCCAGTGTAGCAAGCCAGCTCACTGTCGACTAGGCTGTAATCTGTCTAGCAAGCCAGCTCACTGTCGACTAGGCTGTAATCCCAGTCTAGCAAGCCAGCTCACTGTCGACTAGGCTGTAATCCCAGTCTAGCAAGCCAGCTCACTGTCGACTAGGCTGTAATCCCAGTGTAGCAAGCCAGCTCACTGTCGACTAGGCTGTAATCCCAGTGTAGCAAGCCAGCTCACTGTCGACTAGGCTGTAATCTGTCTAGCAAGCCAGCTCACTGTCGACTAGGCTGTAATCCCAGTCTAGCAAGCCAGCTCACTGTCGACTAGGCTGTAATCCCAGTCTAGCAAGCCAGCTCACTGTCGACTAGGCTGTAATCCTAGTGTAGCAAGTCAGCTCACTGTCGACTAGGCTGTAATCCCAGTGTAGCAAGTCAGCTCACTGTCGACTAGGCTGTAATCCCAGTCTAGCAAGCCAGCTCACTGTCGACTAGGCTGTAATCCCAGTGCAGCAAGCCAGCTCACTGTCGACTAGGCTGTAATCCCAGTGTAGCAAGCCAGCTCACTGTCGACTAGGCTACACATCCCACATATCAAGTGCGCAATAGTTCTAAAGCATTGAAAGGGGTCGCGATGCAGCAGCGAATGAGCTGACAGCAAGCAGTGGCTCATAGCTGGCTGCTTGTGTCAGGGCCAGCAACACATAACTGACCAAGTCCCTATTCTGCCTTCACCCTGGCAACAGACTATAACCATGCAGCCTGACTAAGAGATTAGGAATTGAAGACTGCCAAAGATGGATGTGTCAGACCGAAAGGTGCAAATATCGCAGTCAAGCTGTAAACTAGTGACACAACGCATTCTGTTCTCTGGACTACATCCTGCTACTTGCAATGCCCTGTTCAGGGCTTGGTAGCAGGAGGTTGAGAACGAACGAGGAAGAAGAAGAGTTATCGAAGAGGGAAGGCAAACTCGGTCCCAAACATGATGTGCTGGAATTGGATGTATCAGGCATCTCCTGTGATGGTTTGCCCCAAATATGTCAACCTCAGTCATGTTCTTCTTCTTCTTCTTCTTCATCGTACGCAGTCAGACAGTAACCATTATTTTTTCAAAAAAAGCAGCCGTCATCCTGAGGCTGTCGACACTGCCATAGATCTTGTCTAGTGTTGCCACTGGTAATGGCCACATCTGCTCTCTCAGATCCTCGTATGTCGGTCAGTTTTGCAGCAAATGCTCAGCGGTCATTTTGCCGGTACCACACTGGCATTCGTCGGTGCCACCTATCTTCAGTTTGTTGAATAGGTGGTACCTGAGTCTATTGTGGCCAGTGCGAAGTCTGAAGACCACGACCTGCTCCTTTCTGTTCAACTGGTAATGGGAGTCATGTTCAATTATTTCTACATTGATTATATTCATTGTCTATGTTGCTTGTCTATGATAGTCTTTGTCTTCAATGTGTCTATTTTCATGTCCAACTCTTCTACTGTGCTGTTAATTTTTCAAGCATCCTTTGCAATGTTGCTACTGATCCTCCCACTATGACTTGATCATCATCAAATTTGATGGTATTAACTTTCATACCATTGTCTTTGACACCTCTACTACAATTCAGAACAACTATTTCCATCATCATCTCAGAATATGTGTTATAGATACTCTATGGAAGCAAGCAACCCTATTGTACCTGTCTTAATGAAACTGGTTAACGCTTACCAGTCCGAGCTAATTTATCAGATTTGTGTCTTTCAGTACAGCGAAAATTGTCGGAATTCCATGCGTCGAAGTTTTATTCAAAATAAAATAAATTATTCTTGAACAAATTAAGCCAAAATTACTAACTAAACATTGGGAGACACTTTATTAAACTACTTATGACAGGAAATATTCATAATAAAGATGACATATTAGTAAGAAGCGTTTAATTACATTAATATGGAGGTGAATACAGGACATATTTTCATTCTTACTGAGTCGCGTGTTTTGCCGATATATCCGTCAATTCCTTTACACCTACCTTTTATATTATGTGTTCCAGTCAAAGTCTGAATCGGGTGTATGTTGAAAATCCATGAGTAATCCAGATGCATGATCATTGGACTGATCAAATAATAAATAATTTCTATGTTCTTGAATCTCAACTTTTGATGAAATAAATGGGCAGACTTTAAAATCTTGTATCTTTACTTGTAATTGGACTATCGGAAATAATTGTACAGTTAAACATCAATTGTGCATGCCTAGACGCAACCGAAACACAAACGCATGTTTCAGAGGTCTAGTTTGGTCGAGAAGGACTGCCATTTTTAGGTTTTCAACAACCAGTGCTTTTCCCTATGTTTTTTTCTATGCTTTTCTTATGTTTGTATTTATGGAGACTTTGACCACCTGGTATTTGCTTTATTTTTTTGTTTGACGCAACAGGTGATGAAAATCATTGACAATGTCCGACCTGACCGTCAGACAGTCATGTTCTCAGCAACATTCCCTCGTCAAATGGAAGCTCTGGCCCGGCGCATCCTCACAAAGCCAATCGAGGTCCAAGTTGGAGGTCGTAGTGTGGTGTGCAGAGAGGTTACTCAACATGTGGTGTGTATTGCTCAACATTTAGAAATTTCATTTTGTTGTTCTTCTTTGTTTGCTGTATGATGAAAGTAAAGTAGTCCCAAAAAAGATGCAGCTGTTGTGAATGAAGTGTTAGAGACTTCATTGTACTAGGACTCAGCTTTTAATGGAGCTGTAATAGTGCAGTGGTTGGTGCACAGACTTCCCAGTCGAGCGATCGAGGTACGATTGCCAGTTGGTGCTGGATTTTTCCAATTGCAAAACAGCCCAACCCAACCTAAAAAATTGAGGGTACTAGAATACTCTGGGAAAGTAAAGGCGGCAGGCTTGATGTTGACCATATCGCTCCTAGTGTGCTGACAGTAAAAGGAATATGGTGTTAGGCTTATATTTCTGTTAGTATTATTCTAGTGGCCATACATCTACAACTGCCCTGCGGCCGCCCGCCGACGAGATGAAGAAATGACCTGCATCACGCCTTTGAACCGTTATGGTACTCCAAGGTGAAGAATAAACAGATTCAAGCAGCTTTGGCTACCTGGCATCAGGCAACCAACCTTGCCAGATTGAATACCAGGATTCAAGTAAGCTAGTTTAATTACCTTTGGTTTCTTGGTTATTTAACTTTCTTCTTCTTGTCATATTTCAGATCATCTTAGAAGAAGATAAGAAATTCTTCAAGCTGCTGGAGTTACTGGGTCTGTACTCTGAAAGTGGCAGTGTCTTAGTCTTTGTGGACAAACAAGAGCATGCAGATGACCTCATGAAAGACCTCCTCAAACACTCTTACTCCTGTTTATCTCTACATGGGGGGATTGACCAATATGACAGAGACAGCATCATTCATGATTTCAAAAGCGGAACAATTAAACTATTGGTATGTAATAGGCATGTTATTGATTACTTTGTTTTAATCAGTATGTTCAGAGATGGATTTTTGAAAAAATTATAAGATTTCTTAGAAAGCATGTACTTTTCCCTACAATGCTTCTGTTCTTGATACCTGATATTGTTCTTCTTGTTATGTATCCACTAACTCTTGCCCAGCATCAGAGGCACGTGTTTTAAGTTCTCCTGTCCTGAACCATCGGGTCTAGCTCTGTCCATGTTCTTCCTTGTGTCCTGTATATTTTGGTCTGCCTCTACTTCTCTTGACCTGAGGATTCCAGAACAGAATTTGCATTGTAATGCTATCAGCTAGTTTCTTTAATGAGTGTTCACAGCATCTTCTTACTTCATGTTCCACTAATATGTGTCTGGTTCTTTTCAACAGTTCCATATTAATGACATTATTTCTCTATTCTGCGTAGGCACTAATTTCTGTGCATTTTTGGTTGTTCGTAAATTTTGAACAGATGAAAGCTGATGTCAAAGTTGTGCTTCACTATATTGTGTCATCAAAAGAAAAACCAATGCACAACTTCTATCCACTGAATTCCATGGTGCAAGTTCAAGACAGATCCCAATAATTACAAACATAAAAATGGCCTTCCATAAGGGATCAAGATGCTGAGCAGCGAGCGTCAGGGCCAGCGAACCAGAGCTGCCAAGAACCTTCTTCACCTCCTAGCAGTGATCCTGGATAACAGGCTGCAACAGAGCGGACTGGCTAAGGAGAAGGGATCGAAGAGGGAATGCTAACCCGTTACTCAAAAAATGCTTGCTGAAGTCGGATGTGTTGGACCGAAAGGTGCAAATATTGCAGTCAAGCTGTAATCTACGACACCGCATTCCGTTCTGTGGACTACATTCTACTACTTAGGCCCATGTCAGAGTTTGGTAGCGGGAGATTGAGAACGAATGAAGCCAAGCCTTCCGTAAGCAGTGATTAAATTCAGTGAACCTGTTTCTGAGGATCTGGCGAATGAACAGCTGCTGTGTAATTCAGGTTAGATCATCTCGTAACCAGTGAGATCATTGAGGCACGCATGAAGACATCCCCACAACCCCACACCATCCCTCTGTCAGCAGCCGCTGCCTGTGATTGGAGATTGGTCCATTCTTTTATGTTGTCCTCCTACGTTCTTTTGCGTCGCTTGTCTTCCATCCTTGTCATCTGAACTAGCTCTGATGTCTCGATGCCCGTTCTCAAGATAGCTCTTCATGTAGTTCTATCCTCTGCAATGTCCTCCCAGGTATTTGGATTGATCGTAAAATCGTTCATAGATATTTTGCAAATGTCCTCGTATCTTAATTTAGGCCTTCCTTGTGATCTGGTACCCAATATGAGTTCGCCCAGGAGTAACTGCTTCGGAATGCGGGTATTTGATATTTGTTTCACATGACCCAACCATCTCAGTTGTCGAGAAGAGGGAAGGTATCTTGGCGTGTTTCAGTATTTCCGAGTTAGTAACCTTGTCCTGCCACTTTATGTTCATTATACCGCGAAGACATCGCATATGAAAACTGTTTAACCTCTTCTTGTGTCTTGAATGTGTTGTCCATGTTTCTGCTCTGTACAACAGTGTACCAAGCAGGCATGCTTGATATATCATGATCTTTGTATTTCTGTTATTCCATGCCCTTTCTTTCAGCCTGCCGAAAGTTGTTGCTGCTTGCCCTAGGATACATCATCTATAATAAAATTGTTTGACAAACCTGGTCTGCTCTGATATTACAGTGACTGACGTTGGACATTGAGAGCAGAAGTTAATATGACTGCACAATTTGTTTTGCTATGTGTGCATGAGACAATCAGTAAATAGACACAATCACTGGACCACATACCTAAGTAAGAAAGAATGTCACCAATGTAACCTTCCAAGTATGCTGTAAAAAGCGAGGGTTGGACAACCTCATCATGTAAAACAATTGCTATGAAACCATCACTGCAAATGCTCAGATACAGGCTTCCTGTAAAGGTGGTCAGCTGTAGTGGTGGTATTATGCTTCACTTGGAGCGAAAAGATAAATAAGTCAACTGGAAGCCTCTGAGATAATGTGACTTTACAGAAACTTGTTTGAGCCTTGTTTGTATCTCAGCCATTATTGGTATTACGTTTTTGTGCAGTCACTTATATAATTCTTTGTTCTTAGTCGACCTGTACTTCTACAGGCATTGATGCATTTGTGCAGGTCTCAGCTCTGTAGTCGGTAGGAGAATTTCCTGCTAAACAGGCTAGGCTCGAGCAGCTTATTACTCTGCAGCATTGGGACAAGTGCTGCGGAGGGTGGTTAACTGATGTGCGAGTCCATCTTAATAGACTCAACACTAGAGCAAAGTAATCCCACTGCCTGTTAGGCGCCATCTATGTTGCTTTAAGCAAACCACCTAACCATGGCCAGTTATGCCATGTGACACAGTCAGTCGCCTCTTACAACATGCTCTCTATGTGGGACAGTGGTGCTATTCTTACCCTTGTCATACACAAAAACCCTGGCGGACCACCCGAGTCACTTATTTAAGGACAGATTAACTAACTTTCTTCTGCTTGTTTTGTTCCTTAACAGGTTGCGACATCTGTGGCGGCCCGTGGTCTAGATGTCAAACAGTTGATTCTGGTTGTTAATTTTGATTGTCCTAACCATTATGAAGATTATGTTCACAGATGCGGGTATGTGCATTTATTCTTTTACTGCTTCTTGGCTGGTCTTCTTCCTTTCTATATGAAGCGTATGTTAATTACTGCAGCTAACCTCCTTAAACCTTTTCAGTTCTGGCTAATTTTACCGGTTTGTGTTTTTCCGCCTGGGCCAAAATGCAGGAAGTTTTATTAAAAAATAAAATAAATTAATATTTAAACAAATTTATCTTATGATGTGATCTAAACATCACAAGACACATAATTAAACTGTCTATGACATGAAGTATTTATAATAAAGATTATATATTAGTATGAAGTGTTAAATGATAATAATATGCAAGTGCAAATTGATACCTACCTACCTACACCGATATATCCGTCAATTCCTTTACACTTAATTTTCGTATTATGTGTTCCAGTAAAATATTGAATTAGACATTTGTTGAATATTCACGAGTAATCCAGATGCGTGATCATTGAACTGATCAAACAATAAATTATTTCTCTGGCCTTGAAGCCCAACTTTACTAGCGAAAAATTATTCGATTTTCAAATACCGTAACTTTTGCAAATGTGCTTATCAGAAATAAAATTACAGTTAAATGTCAATTGCACATGTGCGGATGCAACTATCATGTACAGCTGTAAAAATAAAATGAAATTCTGCACACTAAATCACGAAACACAAACACATATTTCAGAGGTCGGTTTTGGTCTTAAGGGTGGCCATTTTTAGGTTTTCTGCAGCAGATTTCATCGTTTACGAGCTGAAAAGGATTTAGGGAGGTGGCTAACACCACAGTATAATAATTAGTCTTCTATTAGAAGACTTTCCAACTATGGGGTTATACACCCTGTCATTCACACTGCCAAAAAACCTGCAGAGTGTGGAGTAGCCTTCTGGTTTGTAAAGAAAGCTCTAGAACATGGACCTCAATCAGTGAGGGATTCCCAGACACTTTGTGGATCTGGGGCATGTCATAGATGATACGTGTGATGATCTTTGACTGATGTCCAGAAGTGCAGCTACTTCAGTCACAGTCATTCCTCATTAAGATACATTCAACTGCTACAATTGACTCTAGTGCCATCATTGTTATTTATAACATTTTTAGCTTTTACCAATGGTAGGGGACAATTTTGAAAACAATTGGAAAAAAAAAATAATGACTGCATTCATTGCTGGGGATCACCGTTGGCTGTGGAATAAGGAATGCTTGCTCTGGCAGTATTGTTTTTAATTTCACTCTTGATAAACAAAATAAACCAGGGCCTAACAAGGGTTTGAACTCATGTCTCCAGACTAGAACTGTTTCTTAACCATTTTACCACAAGCTCCAATAATATATGTCCTTGCAAAGAAGACTAAAGCAAAAAAATGTACATGCATTTTAACACTTTCTGATTGTAATTTCAGGCGAACTGGCAGAGCGGGCAATAAAGGCTTTGCATATACATTTATCACAGCAGAGCAAGGAAGACATGCAGGTGACATCTCAAAGGCCTTAGAATTGTCTGGAGCAACAGTTCCAGAAGAGTTGCTGAATCTCTGTGAGACCTACAAGGAGGAGGCTAAAGCTGTGAGTGCAGTAGAATGTTTCATTTATTTGTGTTTGTCACTTGAGGTTACACGCACTTAACCTTTACCACGCCAGCACAATTTTTCATAATTTCATATTTCACTATGATTGTTCGCTTTGAGAGCCTTTCTGTTTGTTGTTCAATAAATTGGATTTTGTTGTGTGTAGAGACATAAAGGAATAAAGAACTTGTTAGTGTTTTTGTTGTGTTATTGTTAGTTTCTGAGATACAAGAAGATTAAGGTGACAATTTGTGAAACAAAGCACACAAATTTAGACTTGCGGTTAGCGAAAGTCACTCCTTTATAAATCTATTGAAATGACAATAAAGTATCGATATTGTGTTAATAATATCACTTTTAACCTTTAGCACGCCAGATTCTTGTTGAAAAATATTTGACCTAATTAATTTTCTTAATTAGTCACCATGGTAGTCGTTTTTCAAAATTTTTAATTTTTATGTTTGTTTGTCAATAAATATGATTTTCTGGCGTGTAGACACACAATAGGATAACAAACATGTGGGTGTTATTGTTGTTGTTGTGTGTTTGTTAGTTTTTGAGATACAAAAAGTTGAAGTTGAAAATTTATGAAAATCTCGGAAAATATTTGGGCTCGACCACTAGGCCTAGTCGCTTCGATAGAAAACCATGGAAACCATAACAACGTATCGATACTGTGTTTACAATATCGACACAACTGTTAGTTTCCAATTCAAACGTAGTTCTTTCATTTAAACAAACAAAATTAAAAAATCTACTCGATAAAGATCTTTCCCAACAACCTACTTCCCCTTTCGCAAAAAGTCGGCTTGCTCCAAACGGCGTATACAAAATTAAAACTGTTCAAAAGCCATTTGTAATCGCACATACGATACTTTAACCGGCAAAATATCGTGTATATATGGAGCATGTATTCAGCAGTAAAAAATGGCTGTTGGGAGTGACTCCGTATATAAAAAAAAAAAAATTTTCCGTACACCGTTTTTGTAGGCCTAGTGAGTCGAGTAGTACTCGACCGTGGCGTGCTAAAGGTTAAACAAAGATCGAGTTACAAATGAAGTATTTACGAGATAGAATTACAACTGTTAGTTACTACTTCAAACATAGTTATTACATCTAACTAAACAAAATAACAAGATCTACCCCATAAAGATCTTTCACAACAACCTACTTCACCTTTCTAAAAAAATGGGCTGACTTACTTCAATCCGCGTAATAAAATAAATTGTTTCAAATCCATTTGTAATCTAATATATAATATTTGAACGGGCAAAAAACCTGTGTAAATGTATGTGATGTAGTCAGCATACAAAATTTAATATTTCTAAAGTCTACGTACTTGGTCATTCATGAATAAAAATTTAATGCAAAATCCGCATGGAATCCGCACTCAACCTGTTCTCGTGCAGATATTGTGAGGGAAATCTATGAAAAGCATCCAGCATCCTCAGTAATACACATCTTAATGGGCAGAAAATTTCCAACTAAACAGCATAGGGTAGAGGCAGACGGGAGTGGTATGCAGTCGGGCGGAACTAGTGAAACTATCGTCCCTGATTAGTACTGGCTCTCTGATCAGGAAAAAGCTGGCCAATGACCATCCCATACCATCCATTATCCCACACCCCTACAGCACCAGCATGACTGCACATGGGTGATATTGGGGGGCATGAACATCTCAATCCTCCGCTGGTCACTTTTGGACGGATCTCAGGAATGTACCACTGGTTGTCTACAGACTCTGCAGAGTCTTCTTGGGTTGCTGTTGTCGAGACGTCAGGCACTCGCCTCCCAAAGCGATGAACAGAAACGGTAGACTATTGAATACCACAAGTTTTCAAGTGACCATTGGTTTCACGGAAGATGAGACCAGAGTGCCTGCATCCTGAGTTGCCTCCACTTGTCTTGACTTACGTCTTGCCACTGGTTCAATGTAGCTCGGGATCAGAGAGTGAGGTTGATGACAAGTGTAGTTTCTTCCTAACTATAATCCAAATACATTGCAAGTTACATCATCAAAACAAAACCGTCTGTTGATGTCGCCATTATTGCTTGCAATGGGCAACTAATAATAATTACCATGGGGTGTTTAAGCCATCAACTAATCCTCTGCATGCAGTTCTGTTCTTTGCAGCTTCTAACCGGTTTTATTTTCATTTGAGGTTTTCCTGGCCCCACTTCATAGACCCTGTTGAGATTCCTTTCTCATATAAGGACGGCCGGCTTGTTTAATAAATTCGTTGGTGATGTATTATTAATAGCAAAAACGTTTTTAAGGTGTAAGGAATGAGATGTCATCCGGTCTTTGCACCAGCCAATGTATGAGTTTCATATCAACTATGTTGTTCTAATACTTTCTACTTGCAGACTGGAAAAGTAGTGAAGCGTTCCAGTGGATTTAGTGGGAAAGGTTTTAAGTTTGATGAGACTGAAGCCCAACTGGCAGATGAGCGTAAGAAACTTCAGAAGGCAGCTCTTGGCTTGCATGACTCAGATGATGAGGATGGAGGAGCTATGTCTGTGAGTATTTAGTTGTTTGGGGCTGCTCTTATTTAGCTCCCCTCATAATTGTTGAATTAACTACTGTTAGCAGAGGTATCAGGTGATTCTATTTAGTGTTACTGGATCCTTTTTTTTCTTTTTTTTTTCGTTCGCCTTATTTCTCTAATCCCCAAGGCGGAATGCGTTGCACTGGTTTTTATTTTGCGTCTGTAGGCCCAGTACATCCGACTTCAGCATGCATTTTATGTAAGGGTCTGCTTCCTCCTGCATTTTCTAAGAGTTTGCTTCCCCGGGGTAACGGCTGGGGCTGTGATGGGGATCGAACCCAGCACCTTCTGCTTGTGAGCTGTGTCACTTAATCACTAGCCCACGCCGTCCCCGTTACTGGATCTGATAAACTGATTATAAACTATATTTATACATATATTTTTTCATGGAGATACGCAGAATACCCTGTTCCGGCTTCCTCATTAGTGCACATACCCAAGGGGCAGTCAATTTGCAAGTAAACAAGGGTAACAGAGAAATAGGGAGTGATGCAGCCGCCAGACAAAAGTAGTGAATCCAACAACCCTTTTCAAGCCTGGCCCGCAAATCAGGAAATAGTTGGTGAATAACAAATCCAGACCCCACAACCCAAACCCCACAGTGTCAGCATGACCAAATGAACATGAACAGATCAATCGTCCACAGATCACTTTGTGACAGAACTACATGACTGCCACAGAACCCAGATCACTTTGTGACAGAACTACATGACTGCCACAGAACCCAGATCACTTTGTGACAGAACTACATGACTGCCACAGAACCTAGATCACTTTGTGACAGAACTACATGACTGCCACAGAACCCAGATCACTTTGTGACAGAACTACATGACTGCCACAGAACCCAGATCACTTTGTGACAGAACTACATGACTGCCACAGAACCCAGATCACTTTGTGACAGAACTACATGACTGCCACAGAACCCAGATCACTTTGTGACAGAACTACATGACTGCCACAGAACCCAGATCACTTTGTGACAGAACTACATGACTGCCACAGAACCCAGATCACTTTGTGACAGAACTACATGACTGCCACAGAACCCAGATCACTTTGTGACAGAACTACATGACTGCCACAGAACCCAGATCACTTTGTGACAGAACTACATGACTGCCACAGAACCCAGATCACTTTGTGACAGAACTACATGACTGCCACAGAACCCAGATCACTTTGTGACAGAACTACATGACTGCCACAGAACCCAGATCACTTTGTGACAGAACTACATGACTGCCACAGAACCCAGATCACTTTGTGACAGAACTACATGACTGCCACAGAACCCAGATCACTTTGTGACAGAACTACATGACTGCCACAGAACCCAGATCACTTTGTGACAGAACTACATGACTGCCACAGAACCCAGATCACTTTGTGACAGAACTACATGACTGCCACAGAACCCAGATCACTTTGTGGCAGAACTACATGACTGCCACAGAACCCAGATCACTTTGTGACAGAACTACATGACTGCCACAGAACCCAGATCACTTTGTGACAGAACTACATGACTGCCACAGAACCCAGATCACTTTGTGACAGAACTACATGACTGCCACAGAACCCAGATCACTTTGTGACAGAACTACATGACTGCCACAGAACCCTGATCACTTTGTGACAGAACTACATGACTGCCACAGAACCCAGATCACTTTGTGACAGAACTACATGACTGCCACAGAACCCAGATCACTTTGTGACAGAACTACATGACTGCCACAGAACCCAGATCACTTTGTGACAGAACTACATGACTGCCACAGAACCCAGATCACTTTGTGACAGAACTACATGACTGCCACAGAACCCAGATCACTTTGTGACAGAACTACATGACTGCCACAGAACCCAGATCACTTTGTGACAGAACTACATGACTGCCACAGAACCCAGATCACTTTGTGACAGAACTACATGACTGCCACAGAACCCAGATCACTTTGTGACAGAACTACATGACTGCCACAGAACCCAGATCACTTTGTGACAGAACTACATGACTGCCACAGAACCCAGATCACTTTGTGACAGAACTACATGACTGCCACAGAACCCAGATCACTTTGTGGCAGAACTACATGACTGCCACAGAACCCAGATCACTTTGTGACAGAACTACATGACTGCCACAGAACCCAGATCACTTTGTGACAGAACTACATGACTGCCACAGAACCCAGATCACTTTGTGACAGAACTACATGACTGCCACAGAACCCAGATCACTTTGTGACAGAACTACATGACTGCCACAGAACCCAGATCACTTTGTGACAGAACTACATGACTGCCACAGAACCCTGATCACTTTGTGACAGAACTACATGACTGCCACAGAACCCAGATCACTTTGTGACAGAACTACATGACTGCCACAGAACCCAGATCACTTTGTGACAGAACTACATGACTGCCACAGAACCCAGATCACTTTGTGACAGAACTACATGACTGCCACAGAACCCAGATCACTTTGTGACAGAACTACATGACTGCCACAGAACCCAGATCACTTTGTGACAGAAATACATGACTGTAGACTGGATTAGGACCTGCACAAGATTAACTATCTTGTTGAGGAACTGGGCGCTTTAATGACTTATGTTTATATAAACTCTCAAGTCACCTTTCACAACATGCTTCAAAGGTTTTATTGGGGTTGTTTTTTGTTCAGTTTATATAAGTAACCATTGGTGACAAAATTTTGTATCTCCTAATACATATTTGTCTGATGATACCATCACTCGTGAACGTGATGAAATATCAGGCTTAAATTTTTACGGAATATTGTATGGTCAATTTCTAGATCACCGCAACTTATTTCAATTTCAAGTCACTATGTTGTTCCCTTCATGAGTTATGGGCATATGATTATATGGGCGCACAAAGAATATTGTTTACCGGCAAATACTGACACGATGAAAGTTTTTCCATATACAACCGTTCCAGTGATTTGAACCAAGGAGTGTGGAGTAGGCGGGCTGGGGGAAGAGATGGATGAGGGCAGCAGGTTTTGGAGCTGAAGAGATGGATGATGGGAATGAGTTTTGATGATGTGTGCGAGTTTGAGGATGAGAAAAGATTTACCTAGGAATGGTTTTTTTTACTTACATAACTGTCCCGTGTAATAATACAGCTAGTTTTATTAAATAAATGCTTTTTTTTTTTCAGATTGACCAAAAGATAGAAGACATGTTTGCAAGTCGTAAGCATGTAACAGACGTAGCTAAGCCAATGATTAACCAGGTGCAGGGAGTGGCGCCACAGAATCTTGGTGGTCAGACCAACCAGCAGAAGTTGGAGCTGGCTCGCAAACTGGCTGCTCGTATCAACTACCAGAAGAACCTTGGCCCTGATGCTCAGGACATCAGTCAACAGGCAGCTATCGCCATCATGAAGGGTGACTCTGTGGTGGCACCTCAGGTTGCTGTAAGTGATGTTTATTGTGTTTAAATCTACATTCGTTGTTAAAGACAGTTTTTTTGTCTTCATCATCGGACCGTTTCATTCTTATATGCTTACTTTTCTGTCCGGGACGATGAGGCTAACGTCTGGTCAGGCAAAATACACTGATCAGACAATGTTAGCCAGGGTCAGGAGAAATATACTGGCCAAGACCCTCACCTGACCTCCTCGTTGGTCATCCTGAAAACGGGCTGTTGTCGAGGACAACAGTCCAGCTAATAAGGTGAGATTCGACGTGATTCCCGTAGTAGTGAGCGACACGCAGATGAAGCCAAGAATAGCACAGCTGCCTGGAGGACCCCAGTCCACCTTCTTCAGCACGCTCGGGATGTGAGGAAAGCTACGACAACCCGCCACTTAACACCCTTTTTAGGGCGCATAAAAGAGTAACCTACTCATTGTGGGAGGTCACAAACAACAACAAGACGTAATTAAACTATTTATGGCATGAAGTATTCATAACTAAAATATCCTGGTCGGATGTGTTGGACTGAAAGGTGCAAATATTGCAGTCAAGCTGTAAAATATGACACAAGGCGTTATGTGCTCTGGACAACATCCTGTTACTTGCTAAGTCCTTTTTCAGGGCTTGCTAGTGGGAGATTAAGAACTAAGTAGAAGAAGAGCTGATATCTTGGCCTTAGTACGAACATTGGCAATGAATAGGAGTGAAATATTGAAGTTGATCACCGACCGCCTCTTAGATGAAGACACTGCAATCAATGAATCATTTTTTTCATTTTTTTTTTTTTCTAATCGATGAACCAGCAAAGTTTTGAAATCATAAGCGGGCCCAGCAGAGAGAGACAACTGACAGGACAGAGTAGGAGTGTGTACAACCAGCGAGTTACATGAACCATCAGTATCTACACTCTTCACCATTTACTTATGTCATTATGCTGTTTTATAAGACTGTTGAGTCTGTATACAACCAGTTTTTCTCTTGTGTTTCCTGTAACCACAACAGATTGTAGAGACACCACTCAGCGTGTGAGCGATGTGTCTTGGGCATTTTGCTAACCAGGCAGGGCTCAATCTCTCCTGGGCGATGTGTTTTAGTCCAATATTGTCCGTGTGTACATTTCACAGCCACACTAAAAACCAACAGTCTGTCTGCAAATAGGACAGAGGGTGTCAATCTCATGAAGTTCAGCTGTGTGCACTAGACCGTGGAAATACGATACATAACAATCAAAATACTATTACATATAACCAATGATCATACCAGGATTATCGGAGGGGAAAAAAACCCACAAAATGAACTAATCCAAATGAAAAACAGCAACATGTTTCCTTGGACACAATTGTAAGTCGTCGATTAGTGTGAATTCCAGTCAAATCCATGGCCAGACGGAATCCATAAAAGACTAAAACACGAGACCAAAGTTAGACCCGCAGCCTATTAGACTTTCCCCATGAGAAGGACTTAGCACATATGGGTTTGCCTGGAATGCAGTGATGTCAATTCTTAAAAGAACACAACAGATGGAGGCTTTATTTATGTAGTAAGTGAACATAAAATAATGTTATAGGTAAATGCCATTTCTACACTTGAAAACCCTTGTTTTATTGCAATTAAATAAATATGCGTTATTCCTGCAGTCCAAGACCATTGCTGAACAGCTGGCAGAGAAGCTTAATGCTCGACTGGGCTATAGACCCCAGTCAGAGGAGGAGCAGGTGGTTTTGGAACCTACCTCAGGGGAGACTTTCAAGAGGTATGAAGAGGAGCTGGACATCAATGATTTCCCACAGACAGCAAGATGGAAAGTCACATCCAGGGTGAGTAATAGAGGGCAGCGTTTAGGTTAATATGAAGGAAACACCCCGGGTATGTTTAAGGTGAAAGAGATCGTATCCATGGTGGATAAAGGATGAAAGAAAATAGGTAATGAGGAAAAGATAGAAGAAAATATACAGGTGATTAAACTCTTTCTAGTCTGGCTGGATTTAATCTTCTTTGTTCGTTCTCAAACTCCCGCTACCAAGCCTTGAAAAGGGTTTTGCAAAGAGTAGGCCCAAAGATTGAAATGTGTTATAGTTTACAGCTTGACTGTGATATTTGCACCTTTCAGTCCGATACATCTGACTTGATCAGGCATTTTTGTGTACTGGGTTAGCCTTAGCTCTTCGATCCCGTCTCCTTAGCCAGTCTGCTATGTTGCACCCTGTTATCCAGAATCACTGCATGGAGGTGTAGAAGGGTCTTGGCAGCTCTGGGTCGCTGGCCCTGATGCTAGCATTCAGTTTTGAGTCGCTGATCGATGCAGCTCATGCACTGCTCAGCATCTTGATCCAGAATTTAATCAATTTGTGTCCTCTGAACAAGACCACTTGCCACAATTTCGCATGTCAAAAGTTTTATTCAAAATAAAATGAATCAATATTGAACAAATTTGAGCTAAAATTATGATGTAAACATCGTAAGACACATAATTAAACTATCTATGACTTGAAGTATTCATAATAAAGTATTCATAATAAAGCTTATATTTTAGTATGAAGTTTTAAATATCATTAATGCAGAGGTGGAAATTGGAGAGGAAAATATGTTTGTGTCCTCACCAGGTTATCTGTTTCACCAATATATCTGTGGCACATACCTTTCTTATTATGTGCCCCAATCAACATCTGAATTGGATGTGTTTAATATCCACGAGTAATTCAGATGCATGGTCATTGATCTGGTCAAACAATAAATAATTTCTCTTGTCTTGAAGGCCAACTTTCCTCACTATAAATGTGTTGACTTTGAAACATCATAAGTTTCTCAAATATCTACCCATTGGAAATAGCCTTATAGCTAAACGTCAATTGCGCATGCATGAACGCATCAACTTGTACTGCCGAAAAAAAAAAATGAAATTCCACAAACTAAATAACAAAATGCAAACGCAAGCATGTTTGAGAAGTTTGTTTTGGTCATTACGAGCTGTAATGTTTGTTTTTATGGTGGATTAAAACAGCGTCTATGAGTTGGAAAAGGTTAAAAGGTGAAAACACATACATAAGCTGTGGAATGTAGAGTATTTCATGAATCTGTGTATGGGATCAAGATGCTGAGCAGCGTCAGGGCCAGCGAACCAGAGCTGCCAAGACCCTTCTACACCTCCATGCGGTTATCCTGGATAACAGGCTGGAACAGAGCAGACTGGCTAAGGAGAAGGGATTGAAGAGGGAATGCTAACCCGATACTTAAAAAAATGCTTGCTGAAGTCGGATGTGTTGGGCCGAAAGGTGCAAATATCGCAGTCAAGCTGTAAACTATGACACAACGCATTCCGTTCTCTGGACTACATTCTGCTACTTAAGCCCTTTTAGGGTTTGGTAGTGGGAGATTGAGAACGAACAAAGCCAAGCTAATCTGTGTATGATGGAATATTATGTTCGAATGTGTAAGAGTATATAATTTAGGGGTGAATTTGTGACATGATTCTACTGAATGGGGTAGATGGTGCCATGATCAACCCTCCCAAGACACCTTTTACAACATTCGCGGCCGGTAATACTGTTACTATTCTCTGTGATCTTTCAGGTCTCAATAATACACAGGCAACTCTGCTACAAAGTTACTAGAAATTACTTTCTGATTGGCCACCAGACACGTCTAAGCTAATAATAACTATAATTTAAGATTTACCTTAGACAGCTAAATGTTTCAAGGATTTGATGAATTTGATATTTTAAATATAAAAATGTAGTTGTTTTCAATAAAACAAAACATATTTTACAAATAGCATTTGACAACTGTTTTAAAAACCACGTACAATAATCAAAGGCTAAAGGACTACCAAATATTTGGAAATATAGGAATCCAACCTGAGAATCTGTCTGTTGTATGCAGAGACCTACTGTTACACTGTCATGAAGGGTAATGTATGTATTAGTAGATTCGTAGACATATGTATGGATTATGCAATTTATATTTTTGTTTAAATACAAAATTTCACATTATTATCCAGGAGGCATTGGCAACCATCTCTGACTTCTCAGAAGCTGGGATCACCGTTCGGGGTTCATACTTTCCACCTGGCAAGGAACCAAAAGAAGGCGAGAGGAAGCTTTATTTGGCCATTGAAGCCACAAGTGAACTGGCTATCAGTAAAGCAAAGGCAGAGATCATTAGGCTGATCAAAGAAGAACTTATTAGACTGGTATGTATTTCAATGTATTTGACTGTGCCATATGGTTTTACTTATTTTGCTATTAGAAAGTTGCTGTTTATTTCTTTCTTTCTTGTGATTGATTGAATGCGTAAGTCTACTCTTTTGTGCATCCTAATAAGGACATTAAATGGCGGGTTGGGGATCAAGATGCTGAACAGCTCATGAGCTTTAGTGGTCAGCGACCCATAGCTGACTGCTAGCATCAGGGCCAGTGAACCAGAGCTGCCAAGACCCTTCTACACCTCAACACGGTGAACCTGGATAACAGGCTGCAGCAGGGCAGACTGGCTAAGGAGAAGGGATCGAAGAGGGAATGCTAACCCGGTACTCAAAAAATGCTTGCTGAAGTCAGATGTGTTGAACCGAAAGGTGCAAATATCGCAGTCAAGCTGTAAACTATGACACATTGCATTCCGTTCTCTGGACTAAACATTCTGCTACTTAGGCCCTTTCAGGATTTGGTAGCGGGAGATTGTGAACGAACCAAGCCAAGCCAAATGGCGGGTTGCAGTAGCTTTCCTCACATCTCGAATGTGCTGATGAAGGTGGGTTGAGGTCCTCCAGGCTGTTGTGCTATGCTTGACTTCATCTGCATGTCGCTCACTAATGTGAGGGATCATGTCGATCCCCCTCCTCGTTAGTCAGGCTGCCATGAAAACAGCCAGCTTCCTGGGAGAACCACGAGGAAGTTGAGGTGGGGGTCTTGACCAGTATATTTTACCTAACCACGACTAACATGTTCATATGTTTTGCCTGACCAGACAGTCTCCTCTCCCTCTTTCTTTCTTGTAAAACCGTAGAAAGATGCTTTACATTTCTCAATACAATTTCCACCACACTTATCCCATCGCTTTATTAGTGCACCAAATCCTGCAGCATAGAAGTCTTTGGTCTGCTGTCTCAACCACCAAATCCTGCAGCATAGAAGTTTTCTGTTTGCTGTCTCAAGTCACATTTGCACTTCATGTTCTTCTTTTTCTTCATCGTACGCAGTCAGACAGCAACCTTTATTTTTTCGAAAAAAGCAGCCGTCATCCTGAGGCTGTCGACACTGCCATAGAGCTTGTCTTGTGTTGTTGCCACTGGTGATGGCCACATCTGCTCTCTCTGATCCTCGTATGTCGGGCAGTTTTGCAGCAAATGTTCAGCTGTCATTTTCCCGGTGCCACACGGGCATTCGTCAGTGCCACCTATTTTCAATTTGTTGAATAGGTGGTACCTCAGTCTATTGTGGCCAGTGCGAAGTCTGAAGACAACGACCTGCTCTCTTCGGTTCAACTGGTAATAGGCATCGTTTTTTGTGTAACCAGTATGTTCGGTTTCCCATTTGGTCATGTATCTGGCTTTGATAAGCCGTTTTGACTCTTCGTACGTCATACTAGTATCTGTTTGTGGTAGTCTTGCACCTTCTTTTGCCAGTCTGTCTGCCTCCTCGTTGCCTTGGATGTTGCAGTGTGATGGGACCCACTGTACCACTACCCTTTTTGGTGCAGACTGCTGGCACAGTTTGCAGAGTGCTGCTCTTAAGTCATTAAGCTCAGTGTTTTTCTGGCTTTTTAGCGCTGTGACTACGGCGAGAGCATCTGTAAGCAGGACTATATGGCTTTCATTTTCTTTCTGTGTCACTATTTCTTCCATTGTCGCCCTCAGTGCCTCTGCCTCTGCTCTGAAATTGCTTGGGTACTTACCAGTAGCGAATGACAGTGTTATTTTTCTGCCATTTGGTAGGTTCAGGAATGCTCCTGCCCCTCCGTTCTGTATAGTGTTTGTTACAGAACCGTCGGTGTATGCATGGGTCCAGTCCATACTTGGGTAGTTTTCCGATATAAAGCTTAGGGTAGTATCTCTCCTTTCTTTTTCAGTCTGCCCGTTTTTGTTTCCAATACCTGGTATATTTTCTACCACCTCTGGAAATATATCCTGCCTCCAGGTAGGTTTTCGTACAGTAGTGATGGGTTTTGGTGTTGTTAGTGCGTTTATGGGATCTTCGTGCATCTTTGCTTTGGCTATTTCTGCAAAGTTTCTCCGCTTTAGTTTCCCATTTCCCAAATTGTTTAGTCTCTGGTGCATTGGATGGTCGGTCAGTCTTCGGAGTTTCTCTGACTGCAGCTGGGCTCTGCAGTCTCTTCTATCGGTCATGGATTGCAGTTTTGTAATCTTTTCAATCAATCAAAACCTTTTCATCTCCCTGCAGAATATGTCTTAAAAAAATACACGCTAAGTCATCAGATGTTGACCTGCCAATGGGGTAGCCAGCCCCATGCCCAACCTTCACCTCATTCTACATTTTGCTCTTGTTCTTTGCATTTCTGAATTTGGTGAAGTGAGAAAATCATATCCGTAGTTGATCTACCTACTCTAAAGCCACACTGAGATTCTGGCTACACCCTGTCCGCGAGCAGTCTCAATCTGTTTAGTAGCATGTGGGCGTAGAGTTTGCCTACAACGCTGTAGTTATTGTAATTATTGCAGTCCCTGCTGTTTTTGTAAATAGTCACAATGATGGTGTGACGCATATCTTGGGAAACTGCACCTTCTTCTCAGCAGAGGCATAGAAGGTCAAACATCGGCTGAGCTAGTGCTGTTTTCTGCATTTGATGGCTTCGGGTGGGATTCATCTCTCCCCCCTCCTGCTTTGCCATTTGAGAGGTAGTTGATAGATAGCCTTATCAAACTCACCCAGAGTAGGTGGTCCTCCATAATGGTGGCTCATCAGTGACTACCATTTCTCGAGAGTAGAGCTCAGAGTAGTGCTCCACCCATCTGCTGGTCATGGTCCATGATTCTCGCACCTGTCAGAGATTTCAGGGGAGCAACACCTGCAGTATGGCCCAATGCCATCTTTATGCCTCTATATATGCCCTCGATATTTCCCGTCTCTGCATTTAGCTGAGTTTCTTCACACAGTTTCTGTCAGTACTTATTTGCGCATTGTCTAGTGATTTGTTGATTGGTGTCTCAGGCCCTCCTGAGGGCAGCAAGTGCCCTCTCATTTGGGCATTTTTAATAATTGATGAACCTCTCCGCCTTGAAAGGAATTGCCATCTGCACAGTGTTGATGCGGGGATACCCCATCTGTTTGGAGCAGCATATTGTGCGAAGCTGCAAGCGTACCCTGCTGCATACAAGAGCATGGTCAGAGTCACAGTCAACACTGTGATAGCTTCTAGTGGAGAGGACCATGTTTAGATCTAAAAGTCTAGTGACAATCAAGTCAATCTGATGTAATCGATGTGACCTTGGGTGTTTCCAGGATACTTTATGTTGTGGCCTGCTCTTGAAGAAACTATTTGTAACACATAGGCCTTGTTAAGCGCACAGCTCCAGCAACTTCTGACCATTGTCATTTACCCTGCCAATACCACGATATCCAAGGAAGATGGGCCATGCTATGTGGTCCCCGTCTAATCTAGCATTAAAGTTGCAGAGAAGGATGAGTGCTTCTTCCCTGGGGCTGTTCTTGATCATTTCCTCCAGCTGTCCATAGAATTGATCCTTTGCTTCCTCCGGAGATGTCAGGGCTGGGGCATAGACGCTGAGGATATTAACAGGACCTGTAACGGTGATGAGGCAAATGGCCAGTAACCTCTCAGGGTCCTCTGAAGGAGAATCAACTGAGGCCATAAGTGTGTTTTTAATAGCAAATCCAACACCATGCTGCCGTGAATCCTCAGATTCACGACCCTTCCAGAAGAAAGTGTAGTTTTTCTCCTTTAGTGAGCCACTAGAGGCAAGTCTGGTCTCCTGTAGGGCAGCTATGTCCACATTCAATCGAGAGAACTCCCTATCAATGATGACTGTTTTCTTGTCATCTCCAACCTCTCGAAGATGCCTGTACACGTAGTACGTACATTCCAGCTTGCAAATTGAAGAGCTGGAGTCTTTTAATTTTTACTTGTATTTGGTGCAAAATTATCACCCGCCTGTCCAGGCACGTACTGGAGCAGGCAGATGCTGGTGAGTCGACACCCACTGAACGAGGGCTGCCTGGCTGAGGCAGGCGGTAGTTGACCAATGGGATACGATGATCCCTCCTACCATCGAAGCCTTTCCCCATGCCAATCGGGTGGGACTTATAACCCGTAGACTGCCAGCTTCTGTCCTCACTCAAGAGCGAGGCTGCAGTAGCTTTTCAAGGTCGCCATCCTGAGTGCTGAATATGGAGACCCTGGGCTGCCCAAACTGCAGGGACCCCCCCCCCCCCCCCCCCCCCCCGGTGTAATCCAAAGGAATGTAAAGCATAACAATTTGGCACCAGTTCAGCTGTAGGAGCTGCTAGAATGATTTAGCAATTTAATACCATCTGCCTTAGGAGCTACCACTCCAAATTTTCTGTCTGGGTTTACTCCCGTAGCCCTACCCTCTCCTGAGGTTTCCACAAGGCAGTGAAGTTGTTGCCCGCAGATGCTAGTTACTCGAGACATCCGGTGATACTCTCATCATCACAGAACTAGCCAGCACTCCCTGGTTTAAAATCAGAGTTAACCTTCTCCTAGGCGAACTGCCTGAACTAAGTCTTAATGCCAAATATCTGCGGCCAAACGATAACCCAAACTACCTGGGAGTCACATTTGATCGGCGCATTACATGGAAAAGTCAGATCGAGAGAAACCGAATTAGAGCCAGACAAAGAATGGCAATCATGAGGAAACTTGCTGGCACAAGCTGGGGAGCAGACGAAAGTTTACTAAAGAAACTGTACACTGGAAGAGTGAGACCAGTTCTCGATTATGGCATTGTGGCATGGACAACAGCAGCAAAGGAGAACTTTGACAAAATTAGCAAACTTCAAAACCAAGCCATGAGAGTTATAACGGGAGGCTTGAAGTCAACGCCAATTGTAGAACTTGAAAAGATTACAAATCTGCAATCCATGAACGACAGAAGAGACTGCAGAGCCCAAAAGCAAGCAGAGAAACTCAGAAGACTGACAGATCATCCAATGCACCAGAGACTAAATAGATTTGGAAATGGGAAACTAAAGCGGAGAAACTTTGCAGAAATAGCCAAAGCAAAGATGAACGAAGACCCTATAAACACATTAACAACACCAAAGCCCATCCCTACTGTACGCACACCTACCTGGAAGCAGCATATATTTCCGGTGGTGGCAGAAAATATACCAGGGAAACAAGAAACAAGAACAGCCAGACTGAAAAAGAAAGAAGAGACACAACCCTGAGGTACATAACGAAAAACTACCCATGCATACACCAACGGTTCTGTAACAAACACAACATAGAATAGAGGGGGAGGGTTATTCCTGAGCCTAACAAATGGTAGAAAAATAACACTGTCAGTGGCAACTGGAAAATACTCAATCAATTTCAGAGCGGAGGCAGGGGCACTGAGGGCTGCAGCAAAAGCAATGCTGATAGGCGAAAGCAATGAAAGCCAGATAGTCCTGTTTACAGATGCCCTGTCCGTGGTTACAGCACTAAAAAGTCAGAAAAATACAGAACTTAATGATTTAAGAGCAGTACTCTATCAACTATGCCAGCAGACCGCACCAAAAAGAGTAGTGGTTCAGTGGGTTCCATCCCATGCAATGAAGAGGCAGACAGACTGGCAAAAGAAGGTGCAAGAGTACCACAACCAGATTCTAGTGTGACCTACGAAGAGTCCAAAAGGCTTATTAAAGCCAGATACATGGCCAAATGGGAAACAGAACATACTGGCTACACAAAAAATGATGCCTATTACCAGTTGAACAGAAGAGAGCAGGTCGTGGTCTTCAGACTCCGCACAGGCCACAACAGACTGAGGTACCACCTATTCAATAAACTGAAGATTGGTGGCACTGACAAATGCAGTTGTGGTACCGGAAAAATGACAGCTGAACATCTGCTGCAAAACTGCCCGAAATGCGAGGACCAGAGAAAGCACATGTGGCCATCACCAGTGGCAACACTAGACAAGCTCTATGGCAGTGTCGACAGCCTCAGGATGACCGCTGCTTTTTAAAAAAAAATACAGATTGACATCTGACAGCGTACGAAGAAGAAGAAGAAGAAGAACTGCCTGAACAGGCCAACGAGCTTTGTCTACCCAGGTTTAAAGTCAGCCTTCTCTTAGATTGGCTGCCAACCAAGGCAGAGCCCAATCTGGCTGCCCAGTTATACCGCCAGGTACTCG
The DNA here is from genome assembly GCA_036924085.1 of Ariolimax columbianus. Classification (NCBI taxonomy): domain Eukaryota; kingdom Metazoa; phylum Mollusca; class Gastropoda; order Stylommatophora; family Arionidae; genus Ariolimax; species Ariolimax columbianus. Next base: position 73,511,054 of record JAVGWX010000006.1, read on the forward strand.
GTCATGCCCCACAGCAGGCTCTGTTTTTTCTTACATAGATCTGTCCATTGGACTTCAGCAATGGGACAAAAGACCATATTTACAAAAATGTATGATTATCACTTTGAACCCTGGCCAGCCGGTAAAATATCATTTCCCTGAGAAAAAAATACACTTTTACTATGGCAAAGCTGTGTTCTAATTTAGGTATTCTATCTCAAATTGACTGACCTGATCAACTAAATTGTTCCTACTAGTTACGCCAGTAGATTGTGGAATACATTTATTGAAGACATTTATTTGATACAGTATGTTCAATACCCATCCCCGAACCATAGTCTGATCATCCAGGGGGCAGGAACATATGTAGCTTGTTCATAATCTGAATGATACGTGTTGTCATTCAAATAATTGCTTTTCCCTTGAAAAATAATCATCATCTAAATCCTTCTTCTTCTTCTTCGGTCGTTCTCAATCTCCCACTTCCAAACCCTGAAAGGGCTTAAGTAGCAGAATGTAGTCCAGAGAATGGAATGCGTCGTCGTAGTTTACAGTTTGACTGCAATATTTGCACCTTTCGGTCCAATACATCCGACTTCAGCAAGCATTTTTTTAGTACCGGGTTAGCATTCCCTCTTCGATCCCTTCTCCTTAGCCAGTCTGCCCTGCTGCAGCCTGTTATCCAGGATCACCACATGCAGGTGTAGAAGGGTCTTGGCAGCTATGGTTCGCTGGCCCTGACGCTAGCAGTCAGCTATGGGTCGCTGACCACTGCAGCTCATGCGCTGCTCAGCATCTTGATCCCCATCTAAATCCAATTTATTGACCTACAAATCCTTGAGAATACTTTCAACGGCTGGTTCTGTTGTTAGCCTGTTAGAAAGACCAATTCCTGAATTTTCAAAACAACTTTTCATCATGAAAGGTGATGTAGGTGAACTAGGGTACTCCAAGCTATTGTGCTATGCTTGGCTTCATCTGCGTGTCGCTCACTACTGTGAGGGATCACATTGATACCTCATCTTGTTAGTCAGCTGCCATGAAGACAAAATGCTTTCAGGGAGAACAAGGAAGTTGAGGTGGGGGGTTTTAGGAGAAACTGGTTCATGGGTTCAAAGAGTTAATGTTATCTACATATGTTTGTTCGATAACTACATTTTATTTATATTTTCCATTTCAGCAAAATTCATACCAGCCGATCAACAGAGGACGTTATAAAGTCTTATGATGCTGTTCATATATGGATTCTGAGCTGTATATGCAGTATTGTGTGTTTTCTAACTGTACAATATTGTGTGTATTTGAGCTGGTAATGGGGTTATAGATGTGAACTGAGACACAGAGCATAAGGTGTATATTTGTGAACATTACAAGAGAACAAATGTACCCCCAGCCTGCAGAGTAAACTTTTGTATGAGAAATTGTGTCAAAACCTTGAGTTGGGTCTTCTAATCCCTGGGAAAATTGAGTTATTCACTCTTTTATTCCTGTAGCGTATGGCTTTCTTTCAAACCAAGAAAGCTATTCCACACTCAGACTTTTGTTGACCTGTGTGTATGCGGGTTTGCAAACCTCGTTCTGGAGAGTTCTCTACCTCTGAGGGATTGGAGTGCACTGTTAGTCACCTCTTATGACATGCTATCAGTGTTGCAGTGGGCCTGTTCTTATCTGTCACACAGAGCTCTCCTAGAAATCAGTATAGCAAAAGTTGAAGGTAAACAAAGACAGCAATGTTAAAGTATGCATAAAGGAGCATACTATCTTCTGATATCCGAAATAAAGATGAAACTTACAAGTTGTACAGCAACATAAAAAAACAGACAACAGTTTCATGTTGGATTCCACAGACACAAGAACGTACAAGATAAATTTAAAGTCACAATATCAAATAGGTAACTAGAAAAAATAGAGGGTGCAAAAGAGCTCTGACAATCCCTTCTCCTGTTATCCAGGATCACCGTGAGGAGGTGTAGAAGGGTCTTGGCAGATCTGTTTCGCTGGCCCTGACGCTAGCAGTCAGCTATGGGTCGCTGACCACTGCAGCTCATGCGCTGCCACAAAGATCATGAGAATAAATGCAACTAATTACAATCAAGATTGTGTTGGGAGACACACTCCTAATCATTCAAATATTGTAGTAGCAATATAGACAAAGTAGGAGGTACAGATAAAGATACAAAAATAAGAATATAAGTGACAGGAGCTTTAATCATTGCATTGGGGAACTTATGGAAATCAAAGAAATCAAGTTCATTCTATTGTATGGCTCAGAAACATGGAGAACAATGAATACAGTACAGACTTTCACAAATGGGTTCCTGCGCAGAATAGAGGGATCCAAATGGTATAAGATCACAAATGTGAAACATGAGGTGAAGATAAGGTGCTGATTAGGACACACAATAAGGAATCCAGCTGACAGCATTACAAGACAGTCTCTGTTTTGGAACTCACAAGGCAAGAAGTAGTGGCAGACCAAAACACACACAGAAGAGATCTCGAGACAAACATAACGGAAACCTGAAACAGGACGGCCCAGGACAGCACTTGGTATTTGTTGAAGACCTATGATCCACAGGTAGTTGAAAGGTTTTGATTAATTTTATTGATTACTTTACTCCCAGCTCTTGAGTTCTGTCTTAAAGAAGGCTGACATTTTTAATGATTGTTATTAATAAAATAAGACATGCATCACTCATCATTAAATTGGTGTTGTTATTATTCATTCACTTTTTAAAAAATGTTTGAGCACAAGATGACGAGGCAGTTGGTCTAAAAATAAATAGACTAAATACATGTTAAACACTTTTTGCCCCACGAGGAAATGTAGCTGTGCCGGGTGGTTTAGCTTTAACTGTGTCAGGACCATACTTCAACAGATGAAAAACAATTAAGTGAAACTTCACACCTTCAACAGCCTGGTCATTCCAGCCATGGTATATGACTGTGTGGTGTGGAATCTACAATAAACTGACGTGTGGCTCCAAGTTACTCAACGAGCGATGGAGAGTATAACTATGTCAATCACACTACGGTAACACAACCGCAACACCACCATCAGGAGTCAAACCTGCTTTGATGACATAGTAGATATAGCATTGTTAAGAAAGTACAGGTGGGCAGCTCACATATTGCACATGTCAGACAATAGATGTGATGTCATGGTGAGCCTACACATATAATCATCACTCAGGATGTCCACCGATGAGATGAAAAGATGGCTGCAACAAAACCTTAGTCTGACATGGTACTTCAAGGCCAATGACAGACGAGTTTAGATGGCATTTGGCTACCTGATACATGATGTGCTCGAGTCCAGTATAAAAGAAATTGGAGAGAGTAACAGTCTAGATCCAATCAACCAGCTACAAAGACACCAGCAAACTGCAATCTTCTGCATGAGAATGTGCCACAGCAGACTACTGGGCCATCTTTATTGGCTCAAAATCTCCCAAACAAATAAATGTCCACATGGAACATGTTCAGACCCCTTAACATGTACTTCAAGAATGCTCAGCCCACGAAGAACTAAGATGCCATATGGAGCAGAACTGAGGCAAAAACTATGGGGATCACCGCTCAGACCTGGAAAGGACTGTGGACTTCATCCTGGCGATAGGACTGAAGATTTAGTATGATCAGAAAACCTGAATGCACACCAGGATTACAGTATACGTTGTGCCTTATTTTACAGTTGAACTACAATATATGTGGCTTTCTGGCCAGCAATTTCGCTTTCAGCAAATCTTTTTATTCAGGTCAACTCCCCCTAGCTGTTACTGTCATAAGACTACCTGTAAAGCTGTCCGTGGTTTGGTGTGGTTTTTATTTTCCTATAAAATTAATACTAATGGCTTACAGACTTAATCTACCCAGAGGAGTTCTGGGCACCAGACTTCGACCTTCCCACTTCTATTGTTAGTAGGGACAGTATTGCCAAGAGAAATTCAGGTGTTCAGCTTTTGTTCTCAGAGGCTTTGTATTGGGCATGCCTTGGTAGCAAAATTGAGATCTCATCAATTGCACTCTCGACTTTGACAGCATTTGGACCAATTATTGTTTTATTTGATTTAGCTTCCTTTTTTGGGCTAGCCCGACCTTGAAATTATATAGTCCATAAACAAGTTGTTTCGAATACCAACAATGAGTAGGTTACTCTTTTGTGTGCTATGAAAAGGACGTTAAGTGGCGGGTTTCCTCACATCCCGAGCGTTCTGATGAAGGTGGACTGAGATCCTCCAGGCGGTTGTGCTATGCTTGGCTTCATCTGCGTGTCCCTCACTACTACGGAGATCACGTTGATAACTCACCTCATTAGCCAGGCTGCCATGAAAACAGCCCATTTCCAGCGAGGGTTACGAAGAAGCTACTGTGAGGGTCTTGGCCAGTATATTTTGTCTGACCTTGACGAACATGTTTGATCAGTATATTTTGCCTGACCAGACGTTAGTCTTCTTCCTCTCATAAACAAGAAAATATTTTTTTTTAAAACCTATATTTTTCAGTACAAGCTTTTATGTCACCCAAATTAAAAATATATAATGCAGTTAATTATTTCATGTTCCAAGAAATCATAGTCCGTAATTCGTGTCAGTTCGTCATCTTTAAGGTCTTTCTTTGTTGACTTGTAATCGGGTGGGTAGACAAACAAGTGATTGGCATGTTGTGTCTTTGCGTGATATATATATATATATATATATATGTCAATCAGGTTCATTATCATCATGTCATTCAGTCCAAGAATTGGTCAAAAGCTCATGGATTTTGTCCTTTCATTTCTGCCTATCCTCTGCTGCCGTCTTCTGCTCAGCAAACGTCTTCACAGCCTGAGAGAAAAAGGTATTTCTAGGCCTTCGTCTCCCTCTCCTTCCATGCATAATGTCCTCCAAAACCCTATTGACTGGGCCCTCTCTCCACAGATTATGTCCCAACCAGACAAGTCGATTTCTTTTTATCTTCAGTATGAACTTTCTCTCCGCCAATATTTTCATTTGATTTCTTCTTGGTCCAGCTCACTCTTTGCATCTTTAGGTAACACCACATCTCAGAAGACTCCAAGTATTTTTCCTCTTTTAGAGCCATACATTGCCACAGTCCAAACATATGTGTATAAAATTATTTTCCTTAGAGACATACTAATGTTATTGGATGTAAGGATTCTTTGTTTCTCTCGCTTTCTTTGCCATTGCAGTTCTAGGTTCAATAGAAGTAAATATTTTTGTTAAAAATTTGATAGAAGCATTTGAATGACTAACAGATCACACTAGTAGAGGCTCATCATCATGTAGCATGTCCTTTATAGAACGTCGCTCCCATCACAGTCTGTCTGAAAACAAAACACCAGCTTCCACCACTGTCATACTCAGGCATTCCTGGATATCTTGGTGCCATCGTCTTCTTGGTCTACCCCTTCCTCTTTTGCCTGGCACCATACCTTCCATCACCGTTCTCTCAAGACCGTTGTCTCTTGATGTGACCAAAGTATTTGCATTTTCTAGCCAAAATGGAATTGATAAAAAAGTTCACCTCTATGCTCAGCTCTTGCCGAATGTCTACATTTGTTCTTTTCTCTGTCCAGGGTATTCTGAGGATCTTTCTGTAACATAGTAGAGGCTGTGTACACAATTTCAGCTCTCTAGGTTATGGGTTTGGTTAAAATAGGAGAAATAGAAGTCCACTCAAACGGACAATAGTAATTACGTGAGTTAAATAAAAGCTTGTAAAAATAATCAGTCACCCAGGCCTGAGTTCTTGAAATGTAGCCTTCTGAATAAACTGTAGGAAATTGTGACAGATCATGATAAACAAATTATGACTTGACTTGGTCATTCCTCTTCTACCACTGGTTGTAGATGTCTTGTGGATTAGAATTTCTACAGCATTAGGTATCAAGCCCCATGCCCATAAACAGAGGCTACTACCCCATGCCCATAAACAGAGGCTTCTACCACTGGGTGTAGATGTCTTGTGGCTTAGAATTTCTACAGCATTAGGTATCAAGCCCCATGCCCATAAACAGAGGCTTCTACCACTGGGCCTAGATGTCTTGTGGATTAGAATTTCTGCATTATTAGGTATCAAGCCACATGCCCATAAACAGAGGCTTCTACCACTGGGCCTAGATGTCTTGTGGATTAGAATTTCTGCATCATTAGGTATCAAGCCACATGCCCATAAACAAAAGAAATGTCAAGACTCATTACATTTTTTATTTCAGATCACTTCTGATTGACAAAGTTCAATTTAGTAATTGTTAACATATCATCACTTGTACTTCCATAAGAAGAAACACGGAAATTTAACAAATTCGTATTTCAGACTTCTTGTCTCATTTTTAGAATGCATTTAAAAACATTGCAAATGTTATATTGGTAGATAAGCAGATTACATACCATACATCTAACAATAGTTTAACTAAAATGTCATGCTTCTGATCTTATATGTATCTTGTGAACTAAAATTATCCAGAACAGTGGAAGAAAACAATTTTAATATCAGACTTTGCCGTCTTTTTGCTCTAATATGAGCATAAGGGGAATACTGCAGCTGAACTTTCTGCAGGAAACCAGCACCAAAACATTCATGTACTCTTGTGGTAGCTCTTTAGTATTTTGTTTCATATGTTGAGGTTGTCAACCGCATTAACAGAAGTGTAATGGGTCTATTATTTGCTCTTCAATAAGGTAGATCAAGAAAACCAGTTTTAGATGTTTCTATATAACCTTTCACTTCCAATACATTTTACAGATTCTGATGAGACATTGAGTAACACGGGAAGTTCCTGCTCTCAAATTATGTACAGAGCATGTCAAATAATTTCTCCATACAAGAATACAATTCACAAAATTTGTAGAACAATGCAAGCACAGTGGTGAAAACGTTTGTATCTAATAACAAAATAAGTAGTGTCTTCTATCCTTGCCTAATCATGCTCCAGTTCAACCAGTTGTAAAATGATGCCCGACTCTGTTAGGGAATGTCAAGCAGCAATGAAGTGAACTGATCACCCTGCTTCACAAAATAAACTCTCCTCACAAAACACACCTCACACAATAAACTCCCCACAAAACACACCTCACACAATGAACTCTCCTCACAAAATACACTCTCCTCACAAAATACACCTCACACAATGAACTCTCCTCACAAAACACACCTCACACAATGAACTGTCACAAAACACACCTCACAAAATACACCTCACACAATAAACTCTCCTCACAAAACACACCTCACACAATAAACTTTTCTCACAAAATACACCTCACACAATAAACTCTCCTCACAAAACACACCTCACACAATGAACTTTTCTCACAAAACACACCTCACACAATAAACTTTTCACACAAAATACACCTCACACAATAAACTCCTCACAAAACACACCTCACACAATAAACTTTTCTCACAAAATAATAAACTTTTCTCACAAAATACACCTCACACAATAAACTCTCCTCACAAAATACACCTCATACTTCTTCATACGCTGTCAGACGTCAACTTGAATTTGTTTGAAGAAAGCAGCGGTCATCCTGAGGCTGTCAACACTGCCATAGAGCTTGTCTAGTTTTGGAACTGGTGATGGCCACATGTGATTTCTCTAGTCCTCGTATGTCAGGCAATTTTGAAGCAGATGTTCAGCGGTCATTTTCCCTGTACCACAGGTGCATCCGTCAGTAGCACCTATCTTCAGTTTATTGAATAGATGGTACCCCAGTCTGTTGTGGTCTGTGCGGAGTGTGAAGACCACCACCTGCTCTATTCTGTTCAACTGATAATAGGCATCATTTTTTGATACAACTCATACAATAAACTGTGTTCACAAAACACACCTCATACAATAAACTCCCCTCACACATTACACCTCATACAATAAACTCTCCTCACAAAACACACCTCATACAATAAACTCTCCTCACAAAACACATCTCATACAATAAACTCTCCTCACAAATTACACATCATACGACAAAACCTCTCTAAAATGGTTTATCCACAATGGTCATATCTGCTATGGGACTACTTATACGAACAGATATAGGTCAGAACATGTTCACAAATGCATTTTGGCCACAGAAAAAAGTAAATAATGCATTATACATCCTTTGAGAAAAGATGCAGTACTGTGAATGAGCAGGCAGCAACTCATAGCTGACTGCTTGTTGGGGTCAGTGAATGAGAGCTGACCAAGACCCTGTTCCTATTACATACGGAAACAGGCTACACTAGCATAGTCTGAAACAGGCTACACTAGCATAGTCGGAAACAGGCTACACTAGCATAGTCGGAAACAGGCTACACTAGCATAGTCGGAAACAGGCTACACTAGCATAGTCGGAAACAGGCTACACTAGCATAGTCGGAAACAGGCTACACTAGCATAGTCTGGCTAAAAGAATAGAGATTGCAGTTGGAAGGCAACTCAGAATTCCAGTTGAAATCGAATGTGTCTGGCCAAAAAAAGTGCAGATGTCACACCCTCGCTGTAAACTAAAACTTTTTCATAATGAATGTGAAGAAGATATCATTTGAAAATACATGTGACAGCTAAATAAACCTAAACAAAATATACCTGTGAATATTTAGATTCTTGCAAATGTAGAGGATGAAAGTATAGAATGATGGTCATTTAGGTGTCTTGAATAAAGTTTTCAACCTAAGGATTATTTAGTGAATGCATGATGAACTATTTCTGGTTCTAGAAACTGATGGGAGCTATTTCTGGTTCTAGAAACTGACGGGAGCTATTTCTGGTTCTAGAAACTGACGGGATCTATTCTGGTTCTAGAAACTGACGGGAGCTAATTCTGGTTCTAGAAACTGGTGGGAGCTATTTCTGGTTCTAGAAACTGGTGGGAGCTATTTCTGGTTCTAGAAACTGGTAGGAGCTAAAACTATTTCTGGTTCTAGAAACTGGTGGGAGCTATTCTGGTTCTAGAAACTGGTAGGAGCTATTCTGGTTCTAGAAACTGGTAGGAGCTAAAACTATTTCTGGTTCTAGAAACTGGTAGGAGCTAAAACTATTTCTGGTTCTAGAAACTGGTGGGAGCTATTCTGGTTCTAGAAACTGGTAGCAGCTATTCTGGTTCTAGAAACTGGTAGGAGCTAAAACTATTTCTGGTTCTAGAAACTGGTGGGAGCTATTCTGGTTCTAGAAACTGACGGGAGCTATTCTGGTTCTAGAAACTGACTGGAGCTATTTCTGGTTCTAGAAACTGACGGGAGCTATTCTGGTTCTAGAAACTGGTGGGAGCTATTTCTGGTTCTAGAAACTGGTGGGAGCTATTCTGGTTCTAGAAACTGGTAGGAGCTAAAACTATTTCTGGTTCTAGAAACTGGTGGGAGCTATTCTGGTTCTAGAAACTGACGGGAGCTATTCTGGTTCTAGAAACTGACTGGAGCTATTTCTGGTTCTAGAAACTGACGGGAGCTATTCTGGTTCTAGAAACTGGTGGGAGCTAGTTCTGGTTCTAGAAACTGGTGGGAGCTATTCTGGTTCTAGAAACTGGTAGGAGCTAAAACTATTTCTGGTTCTAGAAACTGGTGGGAGCTATTCTGGTTCTAGAAACTGGTAGGAGCTAAAACTATTTCTGGTTCTAGAAACTGTTTGGAGCTATTCTGGTTCAAGAAACTGGTAGGAGCTAATCCTATTGCTGGTTCTAGAAACTGGGAGAGCTATTCTGGTTCTAGAAACTGGTGGGTGCTAAAATTATTTCTGTCTCTAGAAACTGGTTGGAGTTATTCTGGTTCTAGAAACTGGTGGGAGCTAAAACTATTGCTGGTTCTAGAAACTGGTGTGAGCTAAAACTATTTCTGGTTCTAGAAACTGGTGGGTCTGGATCCTTGACTCTTTTTGTTTGCCATGGTAGCCGATTTTTCATTCTGCAGACGTGACCAAACCATCGAAGTTGAGTCTGTAAGGGCTGGACTTCGAGATCTCATATTGTGGACCTTCCTTATATATCCCTTTTCAGATGTTTGGAGCTGGCTTTTTGTCATTGTCCATGACTCACAAATCAAAATGGGCACATGTATGGTGTGGTATACAGCACTTTTAGTTTTCTTACTTATTTCTATTTTGCTGGGGAATCCTTTATTTATGGCATGAAAAGATTTACCAGTTGTTACCCTTCGCATAGCCGTCCTTGTAGCCAACTCACCAGTTGTTGCCCTTCGCATAGCCGTCCTTGTAGCCAACTCACCAGTTGTTGCCCTTCGCATAGCCGTCCTTGTAGCCAACTCACCAGTTGTTGCCCTTCGCGAGGCCGTCCTTCTTGTAGTCAACTCTTCTTTAACACCTTCCTTCTGGTTTATTACAGCTCCAAGGTATTTGATCTGCTTGACCTATTCCAGAGGCAAAATAGCAAATAGTACAAGAAATAAAATGTAGACCCATAGAAGAATGTATGAAGTGTTTGAGATGATGATGATGAAGAAGATAATAATCATTTTAGCGTTAAGCTTGCAGCTCTTGACGGCCTTCTGGACAAAAGCACATGTCTTCCTCAATTGAGAGTCATAAAAAAATCTGTTATCTTAGAGGTATCATGATATTGAAGAAAAGGGACGCACGTTTATCCTCAAGTAGAGGCACATTGCAGACTCAGACGTGCATGGACAATCCTTCATTGTATAAAGTGTCAGGTTCTGTGAGATAGCAAGATCCCTTCCTTGCTGCCTCAACTAAGATAGGTACCCATTTGCAGCTGGATAGACTAGAGTGCATTGACTTGGATGTGGACCTTATGCATTTGCTGTGAGAGATAAATTCTCTTAACTGGTCTGCCAGTTGGGATGTTCAAAAAGAAGCCAGCAAATCACTAACAATATTATTTAACATGGAGGTACAACGACTATAATTGTAATTTACACACAAGCATACTTTTTTTAGGACATGAAAACTTCCATGTGCAATACACATTGCACTCTGGCATGATTACAGCCAGAAAACACAAATGGCATCTCAAAAAGTCTTACCAATTTTCCAACAAAGCACAAATGACATCTTAATAAGTTTTACCAATTTTCAAAGAAATCAAATGAATAGAATAAGAAACTATCACTTGGTGCAGTATATTCTAGAAAGTATGTAATGTGCATGTTTGCATACATCAGAATAATTTGGAAAATATAGTCATTAATATCAACCAGACTAAAATACAAGCACATTCAGTGCAAACTGATAGGCTATATCAATAAATTGGCAACAGACTGTATTATCAACAAGGAAACATAATACGAAGGGGCCTTAATGAAAACCTTAAAAGGAGGATAGAAATTAGAATCACACTGCCTTTGTATTGTAACTTGTTAATATGGTTGCTAAAGATTTCAAGAGTCCTGGACGTGCCATCATGGTACAGACGAACAGCCTGAATTCATAACTGCAGTTGAAAGATGGCAGCCCCATTATTGGCATGCGCCAAAGAGGAGCAGTGATCTGTTATCTGTTTCTTGAGGAGCAAACGAGTAAGACCTATAGAAATTCATTGGTGAATGAAGGTCTAGTTTGGTGATGCAAACCTTTCACTCCAGCAAGTGTCATTCACTTCAGATAACCCTGGGAACACGAGCACTAGAGCAGGTCAGCAACTTTAAATATCTAGGAGTGGTAATAGACAGCAGGGAAGGAATCAAAGAGGAGTTAACTGCACGAAGGGCAGCAGCAGGTAGACTGTTCCATGCAATAAACAGAGGTTTCCTCAGTAGAAGAGAAATGAGCAGGAAAACAAAGATGGATGTATACTGCTCGACCTATGTGCCTGTCCTGACATATGGATGTGAGTCATGGGCAATGACTACAGCCCAAGAAAGGCAATTACAAACTTCAGAAATGAGGTACCTAAGAAAGGCGGTTCAGGTGACGAAAAGGGACAAGATTCGTAACCAGACAATACATAGCAATCTTGAAGTTCAACCCCTGCAGACACGAGTGGAGCAGTCCCAACTACAGTGGTTTGGCCATGTCTGTAGAATGGAAGAAGATCGGATACCAAAGCGGTCATGGGAGATCAAAAGTCAAGGACGCAGACCTCGAGGACGTCCCAAAGTACGTTGGGAAGACAACATACAACAGTCCCTAAGTGATAGAGGGCTGGATTGGAAAGAGGCCAGGAAAAAGATGGCGGATAGAGCAGTGTGGCGTTCTCTTTGGCAAACCTCTACACCTCACGGTAGAAGAGGAGCGACTAAGTAAGTAAGTGTCATTCACAGTCAATTAGTGATTCAACTTTACAAGACGATCAACGGCTACAACAGACTCTGAGTTCACTACTCTGTCAGTCTGACCCAGTTGTGAACAGTCTGTCACAGAACTCATGCCGTTTTGGAACTTCTTATTTCACTCATTCACTTGCTGGAGTGAAAGACACGCATCACCATACTGGACCTTCATTCGCAGACGAATTTCTATAGGTTTCACCCCTTTGCTGCTAACAAAAACAGCTAACAGAACGCTGCTCCTCTTTGGTGCATGTCAATAATGGTACGGCAATTTTTTTATTGTAATTATGATATCATGTGCAACCATATTAACTAGTTACATTACAATGGCATGGTTTTTCTAATTTCTACCCTACTTTTAAGGTCCCCCCCCCCCCCCCCCCCCCCCCCCCGCGCACAGTTTGGGACAAACAAATACATAAACATAATATGGACGCAAAGAAGGAAAGCTGCTTTTTTTTGGGGTGTGTTTGCTGCAAAAGAATTTGAATACCTTGCCACAATCTTTGTAACTAAAACTACCATCAAACATACTGAATGGAGAATGAAAACAAAAATCTTCAATGGTAGTTCTACATATAAAAAACAACAAATGAGACAAAAATTCATTGGTAGACTTAAAAATCTTTATTTATTTAAAAGAACAATAATTATGCTGTTTACAAATTGCTGGGGTTCACCCTCAACAAAAAAAAAGACTTAAGATATAACGAGAGCTTGAACCCATGTCCCCAGATTAAGAGACTGGTATCTTAACCATTTGGCTACCCTGCTTACCAAACACCGAGAAAAAGAAAGCAGTATAAAAGCTGGCATCTAACTAAATTAATTGGATAATGTAAAATTAAAATGTACTATAACTAAAAGGTAACAAGCTCGCCACTCAAAAAATGAATGAAAGCATGAAATAGTTGATGTTGAAATCTCACAAGTTTCAAGCATCCCCTGGTCTCAAGATATGTGAGATTAAGCTGATTAGTCATATTGGAGATGGACGATAAACTTGCAGGTCCCACATAGTATTAAAGAACTCTTGGCAGTTTAAATTTTAAAAGAGCAGGCTATTAGCCAATGTTTGGTAAAGAATTCAAAAGGTTATGAAATTTCTACCCAATAGTGCTCTGCATGAAGGCCAAAAGGAGACTTGATTGCAAGTACATACAAAGACCTTTATACCTCCAGAGTAGAAGAATAACGACTAAGAAAAGATCTGTCTATGGTCTTTGAAAATCAAACACAGTCCATAAAGCAGAAACAAGTGCCCTCCAGTTTGAACTGAGTTTTCTAAGTTCTTTAAGCCCATAGTTGAGCTCTCTCTGATGATCGCTCTGTTAAGAGTCTCTTTTGGCCTTCCTCTCTTTCTTCACCCATCTGCAGCCCACATGGCTGCCTGTAATGGGAGTCTTTTTGTTCATTCAAAGCACATGTTCGACTTATGTCCATCAATTTTTCCTTTCGATGATAGAATTCTTCCCAGCTAATGTTCAATAGTTTTCTAAGACATCTATTTTTCAAAGATGTGAGTTTATTTTCTAGTATCTTTGTAATTTTCCAGGCTTCGCATCCATATATTTGAACTGATATTACGTTTGAGTTAAACAGACTGGGCTTAGTGTTTGATCATTGATTTTGATTTCTGTTTGTTAGTTGGCTAAAGGCACATGTGGCCAAAACAATTTGAGTGGACATTTCTGTTGTTGTATCTCCATCTTGTGTTATTTTACTTTTCAAATAAGTGAAACTTTCAATCTTCTGTAATAGTTAAGAAAAGATAAAAATACTAAGAATCTACATGTCTCACTAGAAATTATAAAGTGTATAAAATAATGCCAACCAAATGAGCAACATTTGAAAAAAGAGACTTGCATTACTAGACCAAGAGTTACAATAGCATGAATTATGAATCAATTTTTAATATGAAAAAAATTAAGGAATCATGAATATTTAAGCAATTTCTAATGTGATAAAAAGAACCATGAATATGTACCAGTAAGCAATTTCTAATGTGATAAAAATAATCATGGATATTTAACAAATTCTAATGTGATAAAAGGAATCATGGATATTTAACAATTTCTAATGTGATAAAATTAAGGAATCATGAATATTTAAACAATCTCTAACGTGATAAGTAAACAATCACGAACAATAACACAACTCCTATATCATGCATTCATGTCAACATGTAACAGAAGAAAACTACATAAACAAGTGCTTGAATGTGAATGTTTTTTATCGTATGGGCAAGTGAAAGGCGTTGATTAGATCTAAATAAAAAACTATAAGTCTAAATATAAAACACACAAACTTTTACTAATATCTGCGATAACAGGTTAATTTATGAAAGTTTACAATTTTTTTTAATTGCGTTAGCCTTATTTCTCAATTCCCCAAGGCGGTGTGGGTTGCACTATGTTTTTATTTTGCACCTGTCAGCCAAGTGCATCTGACTTCAGCACGCATTTTTATGTAAGGGTCTGCTTCCTCCTGCATTTTCTAAGGGTTTGTATCCCCGGGGTAACGGCAGGTGCTGTGATGGGGATCAAACCCAACACCTTTGGATTGTGAGCCGTGCCATTTAACCACTAGGCCACGCCATCCCCATTTATGAAAGTGTGTAGCTTTAGTGGGTCATGTCACACGTGTTCAATAGTCTGACGAACAATACTTTTTCATCAATGTAAAAAACACCAGAAAGCAAATTTTGAATTGATTGTTTTGGGAGCCTTAATAGTAGAAAATTGTCATTCAGACAAGTGTATTGATTTCAATTTTGTTGTTGTGTTAGTTAAGCAATAATTAACAATAACGCTATTTCTGTTACATCATAATTAGGCAATAGTGAGTAATGAAGCAATTTATATTACATGATAAATAGGTAATAGTAAACAATAAAGCAATGTCTGTTACATGATATATAGGTAATAGTGAACAATGATGCAATTTATATTGTGATAATTAGGTAACAGCGACCAGTAAAGCAATTTTTGTTATGTCATAATTAGGTAATAGTGAACAATTAAGTCATTTCTGTCATGTGATAATTAATAAACCAATTTATGTTACAAGATAATTAGGCAATAGTGAACAATAAAACAAGTTCTGTAGTGTAATAATTAAGCAGAGGGATGGTTGGCTGAATGGTTTGGATGTCAATCTTTGACTTAAAGGGCATGAGTTCAAATCCTCAATAACGTTTTTTTTTTCCCACCGGATGTAACATTAAAAAACCTAGTCTACATTATGTTGTGACTACTGGGGAAAATGATCTTATCCTTTAGCCCTATAAATCCTTCAAGTGGACCACAGCAATAGGAATAAACACGTTATTATAATTAAGCAATCATAACAAAATAAAGTAATATATAATACAATGGGTAAACAATCTTGAATACCTCAGCAATCATACACATTTTTCTTTCTAGTTTAAATAATCAAATCACAAGAGACAATCCTAAGTGGCAATATGCTCACTCTTCTCTCTCTTCTCACCTCACTCGGTTTCATTTGACTCTATCCTACAGTCACACCCTTGCACAACTGTCACACGCGCCCTCGTGGTAAAGCCCTTCCATTGCACTTTGGTTGGGCTAGCTTCTGAGGGCGCACAAACCTAGCATAGGTACATACAGATGCACACATGCATCCAAGCACTGGTTTATGCGTCCTGATATCGCCCAATTGACTACGGTCTGGGGTGGAAAATGGCGAGCCTCCGCCAGTAGAAACTAGTGAGGCAAACATCTAAGCAAAAAAAAAAAAAAAAAAATCCTAAGTGGCAAAGTTGTTCCTGTATTCACTTCAAAATTTACTTTTTTTTGTTTTTCTTTTTTTTCTTTTTAGAATGCTGTGCAGTGTCAGAAGTACTGTCTTTCTTATAGAAAAATCCTGGCTTTTCATCTGGGAAATTTAGTCCAGTTTTTTCCTCATAAGAATCTTGTTCCCTTTTATGGTTACTGGAATCTTGTCCTCTTTTTTCCTCACGGTCGTGCTGTCTAATTCTTTCCTTACCAGAGTCTTGTCCACCTTTTGCCTGATGGTCGTGCTGTCTAATTCTTTCCTTACCAGAGTCTTGTCGCCCTTTTTCTTCTTGGTTGTACGGTCTAATTCTTTCCTTAAAAGAGTCCTGTCCACTTTTTACCTCACTAGAGTCTTGTCCACTTTTTCTGTCACTAGAGTCCTGTCCACTTTTTACCTCACTAGAGTCTTGACCACTTTTTCTCTCACTAGAGTCTTGTCCACTTTTTCTCTCACTAGAGTCCTGTCCACTTTTTACCTCACTAGAGTCCTGTCCACTTTTTACCTCACTAGAGTCTTGACCACTTTTTCTCTCACTAGAGTCTTGTCCACTTTTTCTCTCACTAGAGTCCTGTCCACTTTTTACCTCACTAGAGTCTTGTCCGCTTTTTTCCTCACTAGAGTCTTGTCCACTTTTTTCCTCACTAAAGTCTTGTCCACTTTTTACCTCACTAGAGTCTTTTCCACTTTTTTCCTCACTAAAGTCTTGTCCACTTTTTTCCTCACTAGAGTCTTGTCCACTTTTCCCCTCACTGAAGTCTTGCCCACTTTGTTCCTCATGGTTGTACTGTCCCTTTATTTCCTTACTGAATCCGTGTCCACTTTCTTTGTCATGGAATTCTTGTCTATTATTTTCATGATGGACATGTTCTCTTTTTTCCTCAGAGAAGTCTTGTCTACTCTTATCATCAGGGAAACCATGATCAATATTTTTGTTATCAACATTTTGTTCACTTTCTTCCTTGTGGATGCTTTTTCCATTCTCTTTCTCAATGTCAGTTGCACTTTCTATCTTGTGGATGCTTTGTCTACTCTCTTTCTCAATGACAGGTGCACTTTGGTTCTTCTGGATGATTTGCTCACTCTCTTTCTCAATGTCAGGTGCACTTTCTTCCTTCTGGATGATTTGCTCACTCTCTTTCTCAATGTCAGGTGCACTTTCGTCCTTCTGGATGATTTGCTCACTCTCTTTCTCAATGTCAGGTGCACTTTCTTCCTTCTGGATGATTTTCTCACTCTCTTTCTCATTGGCATGTCCAATTTCTTCCTTCTGGATGATTCGTTTGTTTTTGCTTTCTTTCTGAACAACATTTTTCCCACTTTCTTCCTTTTGTCTGACTTGTCTATTGTCTTTCTCAATGAAATGTTCTCGACTTTTTTTCTCATGAGTGATCAGTTCACTCTCATTTTTAATACCAATTTGTCCAGATGTTTTCTCATAAATATTTTGTTCACTCATTTCTGTATCAATATTGGGCCCCCTTTGTTCCTTATGGACATTTTGCACACTATTTTTCTCATTGGTATGCTGTCCACTAGCTACCACATGGACATTTTGTCCAGTTTTTTCCTCACTTACATTTTGCCCAGATTTTTTCCCACTTACATTGTGTCCCTTTTTATCTTCATGTGCACTTCTTCTCTCGGTAATCTCTGGGATTTTCCCTTTTCTGGACACAGTGCCCTCTATGTATTCAAACAAAGATTCCTTTGTTTTGTTATAGCTGTTTAACTTCTTGCCGTAATCCTGAATTATGGCTAGGATGTCTTCTGCAAAAAAAACACAAAAAAAAAACACATAAATTTGTAAATAGAAATCATATCATAAAATATAGTTTACAAAACAATCAACTAAAGACTTGTACATTTTTACTTGAGACTTATTCACTTCTGATCTTCCATAGAGCGCAGAAATCTTGTTTTCTTTCTCCTTGTGGGTTACTTTTTCGACAGAATTGGGTAACCGGCCCTATGTCTCTTCTGAACCGTCTCCGATATGCCTGGTGTGTGTGTGTGTGTGTGGGGTGGGGAGAATGGGGGGCCAACAACCGAAGTTCCACACAAGTTCCTGAAGGCCCCACTCTCCACTCATGCTGCAGAAGGCAGTTCTGCTCCTTCCGAAGCAAGGATTGAGAATCTGAGATGATTACGACCCCCCGTTAAAGAAGTCTCAGATAAACACCTCAGAGCTGAAGTAGCTATCTTGATCTCCATTCTGATACTGGGAGTTGTTGTCAAGTATACACTGCTCCTCTCATCAATGACCCTGCCTCTCACTCTATATATATATATATATATATATATATATATATATATATATATATATATTTTGTTTTTGCGTTCGCCTTATTCCCCAAGGCAGTGTGCGCTGCACTGTAGTTTTTATTTTGTGCCTGTCGGCCCAATGCATCCGACTTCAGCATGCATTTTATGTAAGGGTCTGCTACTTCCTGCATTTTCTAAGGGTTTGCTTTTCTGGGGTAACGGCCGGTCGTGTGATGGGGATCGAACCCAGCACCTTCGGATTGTGAGCCGTGTCACTTATCCGCTAGCCCACGCTGTCCCCACTCTATATATGATAGCATTAGAATCCTGGGCATGTTCACTTATTAGTTGTTTAATCTCAAGGTCCACTTTCCAATTGCGCCAGTCTCTGCATTCTCTCCCCAGAATGATAATGACCCGGCACTAGTTTGCCATTTAATCTTTAGTTGATTATCCAGTTCTTCCCGTTTGTTTATGGTCTCTACTGTGGGCACCTGACCAATCATTCTCTCTTGTCTGTGCCACTCATGACATCTCTCTCCTGATTCGTTTACCTTTGATATCTGCAATGTTCATGCGGAGTAGGTGGCGCTTGTCTTGGTTACTTCAGGCTTTGGCTTGAGCCTGTGCGTATCTAGACTTTACAGAAAGAAGGCCAAGCATCTGGGTCTTCAACAGTGTGCGGATGCTCTGCATTTTGGTCGGTGTCTGATACCCCATTCTGCCATTGTATTCTCAACAGTCTGTGGAGGCAGCTTGTATGGAAATGGTTTATTTTTCCAGTATGCCTGCTGTACACAGTCCACGTCTCACTAGCATACAGCAGGGTGGTGAGCACTATGGCTCAATAGACTTTAAGTTACGTCAAGGTCAATTAAACTGTCTACTGATTGGAGGAGCTCATTCTTGACTCTGATATCTGGGTCATGATAGATGTCACTCGAAGCAGGTTGAATCATGACTTCATTTCTTTTTCCAGTTCCTTGTAAAACCGAACATGTCACAGGCTTTACAGAATTTGTCCACATATGTCTGCATGTCTCTTTCAGTGCTGGCAGTGAGCGTACAGTCATCAGCAAAAAATTAGTTAGAGATGGTTGTGTCCTTTACCTTGGTGTAAGCCTGCAGTCACCTGTGATTGAATAGTTTTCCGTCAGTCCTGTAATTCATTTCCACTCCGTTATCAATACAACCCTGAGAGCTATCACTTAGCATGGCAACAAACATTATGATGAAGAGTGTTGGGGCTAGTACATAACCTTGCTTGACACTATTTGAGACAACAAAGTTCATCTCTGTTGACAGTGTCAAAAGCGTTTGTCAGGTCTATGAAAGTAATGTATAGCCCACTCTGTTGGTCTTGACATTTCTCCTGGAGTTGCCAAGCCGCGAATATCCACGGTTTCGTGACCGGAACTGAAGCTACACTGGCTCTCTGAAAGAAGACCATGTTCTAGGCGATCGATCAATCGGTTGCGGAGAACTCGTGGCAGTATCTTTCCAGCAGTCGATGAGGGGGTGGGGGGGGAGAGATTCCTCTGTGGTTGTTGCAGGATTGACAGTTTCCCTTTCACTTGTATAAATGGACGATGGTAGCATCTTTCGGTTCTTGTGGGACAGTCTCAGTGGTCCATTCTGTGTTGTACAACTCAGTTGTTAGGGCCCAGCTGCCAACTTTGTAGATTTCAGCCAGTATCAGGTCTGCATATGGAGCCCTGCCAATTGATAGTTGGCTGATCTTTGCTCTGACCTCCCTCGATATTGGGAGGAATATCCAGTTCACTGTTCATGTGAGCTATGACCTTGTTGCAGATGGATACTATAGATATAGTATTATGAATCCACAGAAGGCAACGGAAGCAGATTGAATAGCACAAACAACTGGTCTAACAGAATCAGCAGCCTGTTAGGCGCCAGACAGCAAACTGACATGACATGAAGTATTCATAATAAATATACATATTATTATAATGCATTAAATGTCATTAACATTGAAGAAAAATTACTATTTAAAAAAAATGTCAAGTCTCATGTCAGATCAAATTGTTGTGTTATCTCATTTAAATATTACTGCTTTCACGTTTATCCGACTAAAATTCAGCAAAAATGGAAATACTGCCGGATTGTTGAGAATCCCTCATTGAACGATAGCAGTGCATGCAGCGAAAGCTTCTATTTAACTAAGGTGTTTCTAAGAAGTGAAACTCTTTTGCTATGTGGACAGTGAACAACAGATACTGGCGGGCACTTTCTAATATTTCGGAATGTAACGAATGTTTTGCCAGCGGGTGCTTACAGAGAATTCAGACTGTAAAGTCTAGTAAATTTGGCATGCTGTAAAGGGCTAAAATGAGTACATGATTTTAAGATGATTTTATTTATATTACAACACAAACTACTATGATTTGATATTAGTGTTTACTAAGAATCACCAGACTAACAGAAGAAATGTCAAAGTAGTCAGGTAATCACATTTATATAAGAGTAAACTAGAGCATGCTAAGACCCTAGTTTTTTTGCTGCAAGAAAATATGAGTTCTAAACTCCCTTTCTCAACTGAGTGCAAAGTGGTTAACAGGTAAACACTGCTGAAAAAGTTAAGCACTTTAACAGCTTTGTCAATTGAATCCCCAACTACCAACGGTTGCATTCTTAATGTCTTATCAGTGAGTAAAACATTGGTCCCAAATGTTGTCAAAGCCGAGAATGAAGTTGAAGATGAGCCCTCAATTCTTACTAAATACTCTCAAAACATGTCCCAAAACACAGCATCTGGTCACAGAAGTTTAGCTCCTGGGCTAATTGCAGCAGGACTTGTTTAAACAAAGAATACTAGAATTTATCTTTTAAACCCTATGCTGCCTTGCAGGTAGTCTGATGACAATCAAAAGCTAGGGAGAGTTAACCTGGATAAACACACTTGCCCACTAATGTTATTATCGCAGACCAGGTGTAAAATGTATAACACGCAGCATGTTAACAAAAAAGATAAGAAAAAAGACTTTCAAAATGAATCATAAGTTCTACTCACTGAAGCTTAAATCTTTCTCCTTCAGCATCTGATGAATATTACCAATTTGACTGCACAACTCAGTCTCACCAAATGTTAAGTAACATACACCACGATCAGCAGCAGTAGCTGCCATCATTTGGATCAGTGCTGAAAATGTAGTGTTGTCACAATAAACTATTCACATACATTATCTTATATTATGAAATATGCAGAAAATAAGCAGAAAAACGTAACTCTATCACTCCGGAGCAACGCTGTCAGAGTTGCTTTGAGAATACCATTGTGCTAGAACAACTTTATGAGCATTGTTCTAGATGTGGTTGCCAACAATTAATTATAAATTAAATGATACATTCTAAGTACGAGATAGCGGTAAATTAGAATTTTGACATTAGGCAGACATTTTCATCCGAGATTCGGTTTTTGATAGACGTATTTTTTGTGCTTGTATACTTTCTGTTTGGTAATCACGAATGTTCCGATTTTCCACTTATATTTATTTTTATTGAAGCTTAATACTAAGACTAGTCATTTGCTTACAAGTTCTAAGCCTCCTCAGCGAATGTGTGCTTCTAGTGTGTTAAGTCGGATTTAGATAAAGTTCGAGAATGGTCTGCGAGTTTATTGTAGATAAATGTACAGTCATCCAGATGGGTAGATCCAATATGGAACATAATTACAGAATGGGCAAGAACAATATTAGAATGGTAGAAAAGGAAAGGGACCTAGGGGTTATAATAGAACATACAGGTAAAGTGAGTGAGCAAGTCCAGGTAGTAGTGAAAAAGCCAAATGCAATTTTAAGTATGATAAAAAGAAATATTAAATAGGAGCAAGGAAGTGATAAGATGTGGATTCCTTATCATAGAGGAGATATAAACATGCTGTAAAGGATACAAAACAGTATGACAAAGCTGATAGTGGGATTCCAGATTCCAGTAGGATTACAGTTGAGGAAAGAGAAAAACCGGCCTGCAGTGTCTAGAAAAGGGAATAATTCGAGGTGACAATACATGCTTATAAGATAATCAAAGGAACGGATAAATTAGACTATAAAAAGTTTTTTTCAAAATACAACCACCTACAAGGACAAAAAAAGCATAGCTTAAAATTAACTAAACCAAGGTCCAGATTAGATATTAGGAAATATTTTTTTAGTCAGAGAGTGGTGAATGCTTAGAATGCATTGCCACAGTAGGTAGTGGAGGCAGGGACAATTAATCCGCATAGCTTTGAGAGCAAGGAAGTGTAAATGAAACTGATTGTAAACAGGCTCTGCTGAGTCTTCTAAACCAGTATAAAGATGTTAAGTTAAGTTTACTTGAAAATATCATGGAAAGTGAAGAGGAGTTGTTTTCTGCTTCTTCTTCTTCGTACGCTGTTAGACGTCAACTTGAATTTGTTTGAAGAAAGCAGCTGTCATCCTGAGGTTGTCGACACTGCCATAGAGCTTGTCTAGTGTTGCCACTGGTGATGGTCACATGTGCTTTCTCTGGTCCTCGTATGTCGGGCAATTTTGCAGCAGATGTTCAGCAGTCACTTTCCCTGTACCACAGGTGCATTCGTCAGTGCCACCTATCTTCAGTTTATTGAATAGATGGTACCTCAGTCTGTTGTGTCCTGTGCGGAGTCTGAAGACCACGACCTGCTCTCTTCTGTTCAACTGGTAATAGGCATAATTTTTTGTGTAGCCAGTATGCTCTGTTTCCGATTTGGCCATGTATCTGGCCCAAATAAACCTTTTGGACTCTTCGTAGGTCACACTAGAATCTGGTTGTGGTAGTCTTGCACCTTCTTTTGCTAGTCTGTCTGCCTCCTCATTGCCATGGATGTTACAGTAGGATGGAACCCACTGTACCACTACTCTTTTTGGTGCGGACTGCTGGCATAGTTGATAGAGTACTGCTCTTAAATCATTAAGTTCTGTATTTTTCTGACTTTTTAGTGCTGTAACCACGGACAGGGCATCTGTAAACAGGACTATCTGGCTTTCATTGCTTTCGCCTGTCAGCATTACTTCTACTGCAGCCTTCAGTGTCTCTGCCTCCGCTCTGAAATTGCCACTGACAGTGTTATTTTTCTACCATTTGTTACGCTCAGGAATACCCCTCCCCCTCCATTCTGTGTTGTGTTTGTTACACAACCGTCGGTGTATGCATGGGTCCAGTCCATGCTGGGGTAGTTTTCCGCTATGTACCTCAGGGTTATGTCTCTTCTTTATTTTTCAGTCTGGCTGTTCTTGTTTCCAATACCTGGTATATTTTCTACCACCTCCGGAATGATATGCTGCTTCCATGTGGGTTTGCGTACAGTAGGGATGGGCTTTGGTGTTGTTATGGTGTTCATAGGGTCTTCGCTGATCTTTGCTTTGGCTATTTCTGCAAAGTTTCTCTGCTTTAGTTTCCCTTTTCCAAATCTATTTAGTCTCTGATGCATTGGATGGTCTGTCAGCCTTCTGAGTTTCTCTGCTTGCTGCTGGGCTCTGCAGTCTCTTCTGTCGGTCATGGATTGCAGATTTATAATCTTTTCAAGTTCTACAATTGGCGTTGACTTCATGCCTCCTGTTATAACTCTCATGGCTTGGTTTTGAAGTTGGCTAATGTTTTCAAAGTTCACCTTTGCTGCTGTTACCCATGCCGCAATGCCATACTCAAGAACTGGTCTCAAGCTTCCAGTGTACAGTTTCTTGAGTATTCTTTCGTCTGCTCCCCAGCTTGTGCCAGCAAGTTTCCTCATGATTGCCATTCTTTGTCTGGCTCTCATTCGGTTTCTCTCGATTTGACTTTTCCATGTCATGCGCCGATCAAATGTGACGCCCAAGTAGTTTGGGTTGTCGTTTGGCCGCAGATATTTGCTGTTAAAACTTATTTTGGTGTTCTGTGGTTTATTTGAAAGTGAGAATATCGTACATGTTGTTTTTTCTACATTTATTTTGACCAGCCATGAGTTCCCCCACTCCTCCAACGATGTTAGGGCTGCTGCATCCGATTGTTTGCTATGGTGAGATTTTTTTCGGAGGTCCACACCCAGATCATCTCCAAACATGGAGCTGTGGACTCTTCTTGGTATATTCTCTATGATGTTGTTTATATACACCAGAAAAAGTGTGGGTGACAGTACTCCCCCTTGCGGTACTCCTTGCTCCAGTATCACCTTTTTGCTCATCTGCCCTTGTACTTGAACTCTGGCTGTTCTGTTTTCGAGGTAGTGGCTGATCCATCTGTACATTTTTCCAGATACTTCACTTCTTCGTAGCTTGACTTTAAGTCCCTCTTTCCACACCTTGTCAAATGCCTTCTCTAGATCCACCCAAACCGCTACTGTATGCTTTTTCTCTTGGTAAGCATCTTCTATTTCCTGCGCTATGAGAGTGATCTGGTCCTCAGTGGATCTGTGTTGTCTAAATCCTGCTTGCTGTGGAATTAATATGTGTTTTTCTTCCAGGTGCCACATCAGTCTGGTGTTTATCATACGCTCCATCAGTTTACCTACACAGCTCAGTAGACTGATAGGCCTGTATCTATTTGGATCTATTCTATCTTTTTCTTTCTTTGGTACAAGTACAGCATCTTTCTATGCCTGCGGTACAATTCCCCTTTTCCAGCTTTGGTTCAGGACTGATAGTAACTTCCTCTTTGCTGTTTGGCCCAACCACATCAGTATTTCATTTGTTACCCCATCTTTTCCGGGCGATTTCTTTTTCTTTAAAGTTCTCACGGCCTCATTCATTTCATTCATTTCATTCATTGTTAGTTTTGCCATCATGTGCTCCTCTGGTGCAATCTTGATGTTGTCGTGGCTCTTTTGTTCTTCACTAATGTCTGTATGCCTGTCTGTAGGGACATCAATGTCGTTTGCTCTGGCGTAATGTTCTATAAAGGCGTTTGCTGCTTTTTTTCCAGTAAGCATGTTGTTGCCCTGCTTGATGGCAATTTATTTATTTGATGGTATTTCGTCATTCATGGCTCTGACTAATTTCCATAGTTTGTTCCCTTCTTTATCTAGATTGAGGCTTTCTGTTTTTTTTCCAACTGTCTCTTGTTATTTGGTTTAGTATTCTTTTGTATTTCGCAGTGATGGCCTTGAGGGAGATATTTGCTTCAATAGATTGCTCTCTCTCTGCCGTGTTCCTAGCGTTTGAGACTTCATCCTCAGCTTTCTGCAGTTCATCATTCCAATATGGCTTGTAGTTTTTCCTTGCCCCTCTTGGGATGGTCTCGGTGGCTGCTTAAAGTATTGCTTTGCTTAGGCTTTCCACCATAGGTTTCATATTGTTATTTCGTGTATTGATAGTTTCACACAGTCCATCTGTCAGCATTACAAATCTGTCCCAGTCAGCTCGTCTGTAGTTCCAATATGGCAGTGGTTTTATTTCATGGGGGCCTACTTCCATATCAATATCTAGCCTAATTGGCGTGTGGTCGCTACCTGCCAATTGGTCGAGCACCTGACGATCTATTTTGTGATATCCCCCGTGGAGAAGGCCAAGTCTGGAGTGGAGGTGGTATGCCATCTTCTGGAATAGAAGTTAGGGCTGTCGTCCGGCCTATTGATAAGATAGAGATTTGTGTCTATCTCCCAGTCTTCCACTTCATCCCCTCTGCTGTCCCCATCTCTCCGAGTGACTGTTAAAGTCTCCAACCACTAGGCAGCTGGAGTCCTTGATATCCATACTCGAGAGCGACAGGTCTTTGTTGGGTGGGCCATGCAGGTTGAAGATACGGATTTTCGTTTCTTGTGTCATTATGTCGACTAAGAGGAGTTGTTTGACACGGATAAGTTTGTCATCAAATTATGAAAGCGATGCAGAAATGTCCGATAAATCAAACACTGATGATAAGGAGTTGTTGCCCCAGCCTGGTCTAACATAGCTAATCAGCTGTTGCCATAACTGATGTCTTTCAAACAATAAGAGAGCTATGCTTAAATTTCCATCAACACCTTATGACTGGTCCCAAGTGGCAGAGGATAATAGATATACTGTAAAAACATGAAATAACTTGAGATTTATCTCTAAGATAAATATAAACCACAAATTTGTTGATGAATAATCGACAGCATTGGGTTGTTTTTTGGCTCTTCTCAAAGAATATGTGATGCAGCATATAACCACAAGCACAAATGAATATGTCTCAAAACGTGTGCAAATGAACACCCCTTCTGGGGATAGTGTGGGCTAGTGAATAAGTGACACGGCTCACAGTCTGAAGATGCTGGGTTCGCTCCCCATCACAGCACTAGCCATTACCCTGAGGAAGCAAACCCTTAGAAAATGCTGGAGGAAGCAGACCCTTACATAAATTGCATGCTGAAGTCGGATGCACTGGACCAACAAGCGCAAAATAAAAACATAATGCAACGCACATTGCCTTGGGGAATAGAGAAATAAAGCAAATGCACACAAAAAAAACCCACAAAACACCCCTTCTAAAAAAAACGTATATTTATAACAACTGGCCTGGGGGAGGCACCTACCTCCTACCAGGCGCGTCAGCAGGGTTGCGGATTGCTGAAAGGCCTCCTAATTTGGAGGTTAGCTGCGAATAAATAAGCAGCCGTGGATAAAAACGGGTCAGCAGGCATGGAGGCTGTAAGGAGGCAGCCCCTCCACCATGCAAAGACACAACAGGCTAATCACCTGTTTGTCTTAAAAAACAATTACAAGTCAAAACATAGAGAAAACCGGACTGACCTCAACGGCGACGAACAGGCGAGGAATAAGGACCACGATTTACAGAACATGGAATGTACGAAGTATAAACGGAAAAGAACAAGAACTAATAGAGGAGATGAAGAGAGCAAAATTGACAGTCCTGGCACTTACAGAAACAAAGAAAAAGGGACAGGGCGTTCTGGACCATGATGGCAACATGTTATACTACAACGGAGTTCCCATGAGTGAACGAGCCAGGGCAGGGATTGGTTGTATGGTGAATGGTAACAGCAAAGCAAACATTAAAGGATGGAAGTTCATTTCAGAACGACTGATGGTTCTAAGTCTACAAGAGGAGGATAGTCAAATGGATATCGTCACTGTGTATGCACCAAACGAAGATGAGAGCACTGACATAAAAGATGAATTTTATGAGCTCCTTCAAAGGACCATTGACGATTGCCATAATGAAATACTTCTCCTTGGAGACTTCAATGCAAGAGTTGGAAACGACTATTCTAGATGGGATGGAGTGATCGGTAGGTATGGAGAAGATGTCTTAAATGACAATGGAAAACGACTGCTCAGATTCTGCAGAGAACAAAACCTTGTTATTACAAATACAAGGTTTCCACACAAGCGTATCCATGCCTACACAAGATGTGAGCCGGCAAGAAATGAAAGATCCATAATTGACTATGCAATAGTGAGGAAGTATGTAAAGGATGCTAGAGTGTTCAGAGCACCAGAGATAGGAAGCGACCACTACCTAGTTAAAATAAAGAGAGAAATTGAAAAACACTATCCAGCTAGGCAACACCCATCGGCAAGCATGAAACATAATACACGAGGAGAAAATAAAATTAAGGTTTACAAACTACGAGAACCAGATGTTAAGAGGAGATACCAAGGGCTCATAACAACAGCAATAGAAAGGCTAGAGGAATCTGAAGAAGATATGGAAATGCTTTGGGTAAAATTCAAAGACATCCTCAAAGAGGCTGCAGCAGAGGCATGCGGTCAAACCAAAGAAGGGTGGAAGAGAAAGAGCACACCATGGTGGACAGAAGAAGTGAAAACAATAATACGAGAAAAGAAAAAGGCATGGAAGCAATACCTAGGGGCTAGGAATACAAAAGAACAAACACAGAAATATAAAGAATATGTAAATTTTAGAACAGAAGCAAAGAAGACTGTGCTCAAGGCCAAACAGAAATCCTGGGAAGAATTTGGAGAGAAACTGGAAAAATAATGCTGGAGAAAACCAGAAACTGTTCTTCAGGACCTTAAAGAACATGAGGAAGGAAAAGGAATGTTCCCTGAAATTTGTTAAAGATAAACAAGGTGCACTGTTGACTGCCCCAGAAGAGGTAATGAACAGATGGAAAGAATATTTCTCAGATCTCCTTGGAGTGGAGGAAAACCAAGCTCTGGAAGTAACAGTCCCAATTCAAGAAGAGAGAGCCATGGAGGGAAACGATAATATCACAATGGAAGAACTAAAGGCAGCATTGGAGAAAATGAAGATTGGTAAAGCAGCAGGACATGATGGTATAACACCAGAAATGGTTAAATACATGGCGCCACAAGAAGATACTAAGAGACTGGGGGGTTGCAATAATAATACCATTATTTAAAAAGGTCGACAATCGACAATGTGAAAATCACAGAGGTATTTCCCTTCTCAGTGTCCCCGGGAAAGTCTACTCTAGGATTCTAGAACGGCGATTAAGAGGTCTAGCAGAGCCAAATATGGATGAAACTCAATGTGGGTTTAAGGCAAACAGAAGTACTCCAGACCTTATCTTTACACTCAGACAGCTAAGTGAAAAGGCTCTTGAATATGATAAAGAGATGCATCTCTGCTTTTTGGATTTGGAGAAAGCATTTGATAAAGTTCCTTGGGACAAACTCTGGGAGTGCCTGACAAGGAAGAACATCCCAGGACCCCTGATCTCTGCCATACAGAGTTTCTATAAAACATGCAGAAATTATGTGCAGACATCAAATTAAAAGTCAGGGGAGTTCAAGACCACTAGCGGAGTAAGACAGGGGGACATTCTATCACCGTACCTTTTCATACTCCTCATGGATGAAGTCATCAAAGCCTGCAAGGAACGGACAAAAAAGTATGAAGTAGGGTACTGGAAGATGAGACCAAGTTACATATCGGAACTAGCATTTGCAGACGATGTGGCCCTGATCACGAAAACTGAAGCACATCTCCAGATCAACTTGCAGGTCTGGGAAGAAGAGTTGAAGAAGAGAGGAATGCACATCAGCAACTACAAAACAAAAACCATGGTGATCGCCAGAGATGAAAAGAGACATCAGATAACCCTAGGAACACGAGCACTGGAGCAGGTCAGCAACTTTAAATATCTAGGAGTGGTAATAGACAGCAGGGGAGGAATCAAAGAGGAGTTAACTGCACGAAGGGCAGCCGCAGGTAGACTGTACCATGAAATAAACAGGTTTCCTCAGTAGAAGAGAAACAAGCAGGAAAACAAAGAGGGATGTATACTGCTCGACCTATGTGCCTGTCCTGACATATGGATGTGAGTCATGGGCAATGACTACAGCCCAAGAAAGGCAATTACAAACTTCAAAAATGAGGTACCTAAGAAAGGCGGTTCAGGTGACAAAAAGGGACAAGATCCGTAACCAGACAATACGTAGCAATCTTGAAGTTCAACCCCTGCAGACACGAGTGGAGCAGTCCCAACTACAGTGGTTTGGCCATGTCTGTAGAATGGAAGACGATCGGATACCAAAGCGGTCATGGCAAATCAAAAGTCAAGGACGCAGACCCTGAGGACGTCCCAAAGATGTTGGGAAGACAATATACAACAGTCTCTAAGTGATAGAGGGCTGGATTGGAAAGAGGCCAGGAAAAAGATGGCGGATAGAGCAGTGTGACGTTCTCTTTGGCAGACTTCTACACCTCACGGTAGAAGAGGAGCGACTAAGTAAGTAAGTAAGTTATAACAACTGGAAGTGTGTAACGGTGAGTCTCATTGCAACGATTGCTGTTGGGGACGAAGATAACTCTTCATGCACTAAGCCACAGCCTATGTGAGGTAGAGTGGCCAGTTTCCTTCCTTGCTGTTTATACCTTCCCCAACTCATATGTCAGGTACCCATTTATAGCTGGATCGACTGGAGGAGTGGTCGTACCAGGAACGAACCTCGCCTGGATTTGTAATCCCAGTCTTAGCAAGTCATGTTCACTGTCAACTAGGCTAAATGCTCTACAATTTCTCAAATTTATTGCAATTACTAATTCTATGGGCCTCAATAAGAGCTCAATCAGTCATGACTAGTTTTCCATAGAGCCAAGCATGACACACCTTTCTACAGTAAGATGTTTGAAAAAGAGTGGTTCAATACCCTATTTCACACTATGCTCCATGTTGGGAATGCAGATGCTGATCACCACGTTGAGGCAGATGTTAGGAACGAACACAGTAAATGAATACATTAAAGCCAAACAAATCAAGTGGTTTGGCCACTTGGTTCGAATGCATTATGACCAACCAGCAGCAAGAGCCTATTCCATGCAAGTATCAGGTCCTCGTGCAAGAGGTCGCCCTCGTCGCAGATGGATAGAAACACTTGGGAGGTTCCACTTGATGACCACACAAGCTTCTCACCTAGCCCAAACAAGAGATCTACGCCATCGTCTCTCCCTCTTCGGTCACGTTGCTCGCCTTTCCCGGGAAGTACTAGCCCATGAGATGCTCCGACAGGCTGTGGGGGCGAGTTACAGGAAGAAGCTGTGCTCGTCCTGGAGACATCCTCGCAATACCTGGCTAAAACAGATCGTCACTTCCCCAACAGAACTGCAGGCCACCTGGGACTCGGCCATATGACGTGGTCATGGACATGGTCATTCGACCATGGTCGCCTAAGCTTACTATTGATTGATTGATTGATTGAAAATGGTTAATGAAGAGTTCAGGTGAAAAGCATATGCCCTTATGACTAGTGTTTGTGGACTATGAAAAAGTCTTCAATAGCATTGAATTGACTGCGTTCTAAATGCCCTAAGAAATAAAACACAGAAGAACAATATACACAGCTGATAGAACAAATAAATGAGGGTTGCTAAACTAACATTACCTATTTTTACCGATCCATAATTTTTTTTTTTTGATTTTTTTTTTTTGCGTTCGCCTTATTTATCTATTCCCTAAGGCGTGTGTGCGTTACACTGTGGTTTTTATTTTGCGCCTGTCGGCCCAGTGCATCCGACTTCAGCATGCATTTTATGTAAGGGTCTGCTTCCTCCTGCATTTTCTAAGGGTTTGCTTCCCCGGGGTAACGGCCGGTGCTGTGATGGGGATCGAACCCAGCACCTTCTGGTTGTGAGCCGTGCCACTTAACCACTAGGCCCCGCCGTGCCCCTCCGATCCATAATCATACCAATTCATTGTGGCTTTGGAAGGGTGATACAATCTAGCCAAAACTTTTCACTGAGGCCCTTGCGGCAATACTTAATTGAAATGATGAGGGAATCCACATAGAAATGCTGCAAAGACGCAGAGAGACTTTGAGTTACTCGAAGAACAATGGAATGAAAAACATTGTCAATCTAACTACAGGACCACATCCACAATTCCGTATCCAGTGCCAAACCTTATACAATGACGTCGTAGATACAGCGCTGAAGAGAAAGTACGGATGCACATGCCTGACAACAGATGGACACGAAAGGTGATGATCTGGTGGCCTTGCTACTACAAATGTCCTCCAATGTGATGGAGAAATGGCCTGACATGGCACACCAAGGCGAGAGACAGAAACAAGTTTCAACATTTGGCTACCTGGCATTCAATATGCTGCGCCTGATTGAATACCAGTATTACAGACTTCAGTACATGTTTTCATCAATGGAAATCGGCTTTCTATCTGCCAAGCTGTTAAACTGAAATCTACATATGATAGCACATTCCACAATTACCTTTCAACTGCTTGTCTCCTCCAAATGCTCCACAACCCCAATTTCCTGTGCAAACAGCTGGTAATTCAATGAATGCCTCATTCCCCTTGAATGCACAATATGCCTGAAAAACAATGGAGACTTTTTAAGAGACAAATTATTTCTGCAAGAGCCAAGAACATGAGTTTCTGAGTTACTATAAAAATATTTTGGTTCCTCAAGTACTAACTTGATCGAGGATATCTCAAGTACTAAATTGACCAAGGATATCTCAAGTACTAATTTGACAGAGGATATCTCAAGTACTAAATTGACAGAGGATATCTCAAGTACTAAATTGACCAAGGATATTTCAAGCACTAAATTGACCAAGGATATCTCAAGCACTAAATTGACAGAGGATATCTCAAGTACTAAATTGACCAAGGATATCTCAAGTACTAAATTGACCAAGGATATTTCAAGTACTAAATTGACCAAGATTATTTAAAGCACTAAATTGACTGAGGAAATCTCAAGTACTAAATTGACCAAGGATATTTCAAGTACTAAATTGACTGAGGAAATCTCAAATGCTAAATTGACCAAGGATATTTCAAGCCCTAAATTGACCAAGATTATTTCAAGTACTAAATTGACTGAGGAAATCTCAAGTGCTAAATTGACCAAGGATAATTCAAACACTAAATTGACAGAGGATATCTCAAGTACTAAATAGGGATCAAGATGCTGAGCAGCGCATGAGCTGCAGCGGTCAGCGACCCATAGCTGACTGCTAGCGTCAGGGCCAGCGAACCAGAGCTACATTCTGGTACTTAAGCCCTTTCAGGGTTTGGTAGCGGGAGATTGAGAACGAACGAAACCAAGCACTAAATTGACCAAGGATATTTAAAGTACTAAATTGACTAAGGATATCTAAAGTACTAAATTGACCAAGGATAGCTAAAGTACTAAATTGACCAAGGATATCTAAAGTACTAAATTGACTGAGGATATTCAGACAGTCGCCTTTTCATTAATCACATCTTTTTTAATTATGAATACATGTGAAGTCTTAGTTGACCTGTACTTCTACAGGGGCAGATGTCCCTGTGCAGGTCCCAACTCTGGTATGAGCTGGATGTAGCTGGGAGGGAGAATTTCCTGTTTAGCAGGCTAGGCTTGAGCAGCTTATTATTCCGCTGTGTTGGGGCAAGAGCCGCGGAGGGTGGTTAGCTGATGTGCGAGTCCATCTTAATATACTCAAACACTAGAGCAAAGTAGACCTGCAGCCTCTTAGGTGCCATCTATGCTGCTCTAAACAAACCATTTAACCATGGTCGGTGTTATGCCATGTCACACAGTTAATCGCCTTTTACAACATGCTCTCTGTGGGGCAGTGCTGCTAGTCTTGTTATTTGTCATTCACAAAGACCCCGGTGGACCACTCAGGAATTGTGAAATCTAGTTCTGTAAATAAATGTTGCAGTGGAAAGCTCTTCAAGACTTCCAAACAGCTTTGTGTGAAGCTGCCTCTTTATGGGATAGTATTCAATATGCAATTGAATAAGCACATAACAGTTTAGTTGGCTAGTACTCAGTACACACTTGGCTACATATATAATAGACTCACAGGGTATGTTTGGCTGTCTGTACTGCTTGCATGCACGTACACATGAGTGATGGTGCCAATATTAGCCCATGTAAGTGATCGATATGCTCTGTACATCAACTAAGCCATTTTCTGGACGAGTGCGGCAAAATTGAGTATGGCATTATTGGCCGCTCAAGAGACCAAACGTGAAAATGAACTCACAGCAACCTGGACA
Organism: Ariolimax columbianus; assembly: GCA_036924085.1. NCBI lineage: Eukaryota > Metazoa > Mollusca > Gastropoda > Stylommatophora > Arionidae > Ariolimax > Ariolimax columbianus. The sequence goes on from JAVGWX010000006.1 coordinate 73,544,740, forward strand.
GATGGCACAGGCATCTGTCTACCTTGGCGCCCGGAAGGTCAATTCCACATCAGGAGGAGTTGGTTTTGTTGTCGTCTCACACATTGCTCACCTCATCCAGCAGGTGATATTCATAGACCACCGCCTGGCATCACTAGTAATTACCATCTGAAAACACTTCACTGCCACCATTATACAGACATATGCACCGACAGTGGACACGATTGAACAGGAACACGCCAACGTCTATGACAACATCCATGACATCCTACAATAACTAATTGGTGTAAAGCCAGGATGTCCGCTCGTTCGCTGCACGAAACTCCATCACAAGCAGGACAGTAGATCCACACCAGCCCCTACAGGTGTGATGTGTCAGATAGCTATCTCAGAGCTGCAATCATTGCTACCATCTCCATTCTCCTACTGGAGGTTAGGGGACGGTGTGGGCTAGTGGTTAAATAACACAGCTCACAACCAAAGGTGCTTGGTTCGCTTCCCAATCACAGCACCGGCAGTTATCCAGGTGAAGCAAACCCTTAGAAAATGCATGCTGAAGTCAGATGCACTGGGCCGACAGGCGCAAAAAAAAACAACATAGTGCAACACACACTACCTTGGGAAATAAAGACATAACACGAACGTACAAAAAATTAAATGAATACAGTAGGTTGTTCTGTAGACCATGCTTTGCGCAACAACAACCTGACCTCTCACTCTAGCAAAGAAGCCCCAACCAGATATCTCGTTACATAGTACAGATCCAGTGGAATATGTGATGGCATCCCTATTCTGTCCTTCAGCTGCACCACTTTCTGCATTCCCTGTCTAGCGTTATGATGACATTGCGGTAATCCGTCATTCTATCACCTGTGTGGACCCATTCTTCTCACTTAATATAGTCTCAAGTGCAGGTCACCTGTCCAATTGTTGCCTCTGCCTGTGGTAACCTGCATATAGACTTTGGACTCTGTCAATTTATATCTGTATGGCAGAAGTCCCAGCATGCAGATCATCTTGAAGATCGGGTTATTGCTAGATCATCCTAGAACCAGTCGCATCCCTTCATATATTCTAACTGTTCACACTGTAATCTTGATTGTGTGACTATGCCCAGTCCGTAATCAACAACTTACAGTACCAAATGACGATATAGGATGAAAAGCAGTCATTGTTCCAAGTTTGCCATTGCCTTAGTCTTGAGTGCTCCCCGGCCTCGTTTGCATCTCTGTTTGGTTTGGTCGACGTGGTACGATCAAATGTTTCTCTGATGTATTTCAACCTGTCAATGGCACATCTATCCAACGGTAACACCCAGGAGGTAAGTTTTCACTACAGAATTGTTCAAGGAGCATTACATCATACAGACCTTGTTAGGACTGATTTGGCCGCTGGAGTCCACATATCTCTGTGAGATTGTCTGTAAGGTCTCCAATCATCTTATGCCTATCTCAGCCAGTCATGTATGTCAGGACGTATTCTTCTTCTTCGTTCGTTCTCAAACTCCCGCTACCTAGTCCTGAAAAGGGCTTTTCAAGGAGCAGAATGTAGTCCGGAGAACAGAATTCACTGTCATAGTTTACAGTTTGACCGTGATATTTGTACCTTTCGGTCCGACACATCGGACTTCAGCATTGCATTTCTGGGAATTTGGTTAACCTTCCCTCTTCGATCTTTTCCCCTTAGCCAGTCTGCCCTGTTGCAGCCTGTTATGCAGGATCACCACTTAGAGGTAGAGAAGTGTCTTGGCAGCTCTTGTTTGCTGGTCCTGATGTTAACAGTCAGCTTTGGAACGCTGACCGCTTTAGCTCATGCACTGCTCAGCATCAGGATGTCACCTACAAGTGTTAGTGTTTGCCATGGTGTTTTGGGTTGAATGTTGACCACCTTTATTAAGTAGCTGTTGAACAGCACTTGTGAGAGTGGAGAACCTTGTAACAGTCTTGTGCGTGCAGCCATTTACAGCTAGGTAGACCAGATTTACTATAGTTAATTCTATACCATTTCTGACCTCACTTTTCTTAATTATAAAACTGACAGCATGTGAGTAACATAGTGGTAGAGCACTTGCTTTTCATGGCAAAGGTACAGGGTTTAACCCCAGTCAACCCAGCTGTACATAGGTACCAGGCTTACTGTAAGGGAAAGAAAGGCAGCAAAAAAGGGAACCGGCCATCATCCATAAACTAGCTGTGGCTTAGTTCACATTGTAGTCTAACACTTCATCCCTGACAGCAGTGTCTGTTACAGGACTGCTTTACCTTTTTGTTTGAATAATTTCTCCTTTTCAAGCATGACTGTAACAAGCAGAGCTCATAGACTATACTTTTGTCTATATTCACACTGATCAGTTTAAACAGCTTCTTTAATTCACCATCATCTGATCACCAGCAAAATCATTCACTCTTTTATTCCCGTATCTTCTTATTTGGAATATCGTTTGAAATCCAAACGGCTAACTCTACACTCAGCAGGTTTTGAACTCGTGTGAATGGCAGTGTGTGTAATGCCTTGAGTTGGAAGAATGTTCTACCATAAAGGGACTTGACTGCCCCATTAGTCACTGTGTATGGCAAGTTTGAATGGTAGTGGACTTAATATTGTCTCTGCCACATACATGCCAAGACCCTATTCTGTCTCCAAGTGGCAACACTCGAAACAGACTGCACTTATGCAGTCTGGCTGAGAGAATAGGGATCGAACAGGGACGGCAAACCCGGTCTAAAAAACCGCTGTGTTGAAATCAGGTGTGTTGAGCTCAAAACTGCAGATATTGCAGCGTCGCTGTAAACTATGCCTCAATATCCTTTTCAGGATGGACACAAGAAAAAAAAAAACCACTGGCATTCACATGTTGAGCTAAAAAAACAAAACATTTTTGGTTTCTTTATTTACCTTGCTAAGTTCTCTAATAACATTATTTTGTTCAAACTGTGAGTTGTAATCATCACGAAATACAAGAGCATCCATAGCAACAACCTCTGTCCACCTCCTGCCATATTTATCCCTGTAATTTAACAAACATCATTATGCCTCCTCATAATTTTTGCAAAAGGAATTCACATGATTATTCTGTATGATAATCTTGTTAAAGGAAAGTGTTACCACCAATAGGCCTTCATCAGGGACAACAAATAACAGCAACGCTGAACTAGAAAATCATAGAAGAAGGGATGAATACATGTATGGGGGATATCAACATATAAGGAAAAAATGGTGTACTTAACTGATATAGCGTCTTACATTGCAACTTAACGGGTCGAAGTCTTGACTCTAAATGAGGGACAAGTCAGATAAGGTGGCCAGGAGAGTGTAAGAAGTGAGTGAGAAAGGGCCGGATTAGTTAGTTGTGGCCAAATACAGAAGAGACAAAATAGTGATCCGCGGGGGATGGATAGATTGGGGGGGCACAAAAAGAAAGCGATGCAGGGGTGTGTGTGTATTAAGAAAAGGTATGGAAGATTTTAATGCCATGTAGTTAGAGGCAACCAATGCTGGAGATAAGTCTGTTCTCAAGAGCGAATTGATGACATTCGTCAGAGAAGCAAGAACTAAGCCTGTGAAACTAACATCAGCCTTACCCCGGTGTCCAGGACCATTGAAGTGGCTGGCAATTGGGGAACCCGTGTGGTTATGGATAGCATTGATGTGTTGTTGGAAACGCTCACGCAGTTTCATACCAGTCTCCCCAATGTATGTCATACCATACTGTTGGCAGATGATAGAATTGATGAGGAAAGTAGAGTAATCACACGCGTGACAAATTCACTTATGTGAATTTCAGTATGCTAAAAAATTAATTAAAAGAGCGAATGTGCAACTCTTCAGTTGTAGAAAATAAGATGAGATGTATTGATAGGTTGGTTATAATTTTTCTACTGGTTGCATCAAGACAAATAAAAATATTTCCTCATTTGGAAAACTAAACCAAAGGAGAGTTACAGGAACTAATAGGATTAGAATGGCAAAGGGAGTCCTTTAGCAGACTTAACAGCTGGTTGGGAACGAAATGTTAGAGACTTCAGTATACTAAACAACAGGTTGAGTGATAGGTGACCAGTTCCCTTTTCCTTCCCTAACATGTCAGATCCCCATGTACAGAGAAGTACATAACCCTCATACAGAATATGTGCAAAGATACATAGTGGTAGATGACTGGCAGCTTCGGGAAGCAAACAGATATAAGACATGGATGCCTGCTCTCGCTCTTCCTGTTCGTGTTGGCTATAAATTGGACAATGAAGACACAAATCGAGAGAAAAAGAACTGGCATTGAATGGACACTATCGTCACAATTGAAGGAATGAAGGAACTGCACTATGTGGATGATCTGATACTTTTGTCACACAGTCATAGTCAAATGCAAGAGAAACTTGATAGGGTGAAAGAACAATCAGGCAAATTGGGACTGAATATCAACATGAAGAAAACCAAGCTCTTTAAACTCAACACTATTAACAAAGAATCAATTATGCTGGAGGAAGAGCAGTTTCAAGAAGTGGATACCTTTACCAATTTGGGCAGCACAATTGGCACATCAGGAGGTACAAATGCAAATGTAACAACCAGAATTGGAAAAGCAAGAATAGGATTCCTGATACTAAACAACATATGCAGATCCAGATAAATCAAGATTCATCCCAAAGTTTGAATATCCAACGCCAGTGTCAAGCCTGTGCTGCTGTATGGAGTAGAAACACGAAGAACAACCAAGGCCATACAACAAAGACCCCAGTCATTCATTAACATATGCCTATATTACATAATATATATATATATATCTATTTAATATATATATATATAATTTATATATAAAATAAATATATATTATATAATATATATATATCTTGATCTTGATGACCCGTTCCTCAGTGTACGCTTCAGGTTCTAACTTCTTCGTCTCTAGTAGATCTTGTCTTAGGCCAACGAAGTCCAGTGCGTGGTAAGTATTCCTCTAGAGTCATCTCGGATGTTGCAGCGTGCAACAAGAGAGTCTGACCAACGCATTGGACATCTTCCCTGCGGTCTCTTCTTGCCTCGGGATTTGACAGTGTCATATTTTGATGGCCATGAACATGGCTGAACTTCACGAGATTAGTGCCCTTTATCTGTTTACTGGCAGTGCTAATTTTGGTATGGCTAGGAAATATTCGCATGGGTCAACGGTGGACTCGTACATCACCCAGGAGAAGTTGGGGACCCCGCCTGATTAGAAACATACCCAAGAAGCATCACTCATAGGCTGAGTGATGTCTATACAACCTCTTAGGGTTACGGGAGAGACGAGACAAGAGAAGGAATTGCATATCTTCATCAATAATTTTACTTACATTAAATTAAACATGCCAACCCCAACCATGATTGAGTAGTTGGTTTATCAACATTAACCTACAGCGCGCCCTCGTCAAACCAATTTTGACACACTCTGCCTACAAATTGTAAATTTAAAAAAAAAAATCATTTTAAGGACCAATAGCTATTTTTTAATGCTGAATGCGTTACGTCCATCTACATAGGTTTTTTTGCCGGTAAAGGTATTGTATGTTAGATTTCAAATGGATTTAAGATGATTTGACTTCTTCTTACGTGGATTGGAGCAAGCCGATGTTTTGAGGAAGGCGAAGTAGGTTGTTGGGAAAGGTTGGTTATTTGTTTAGATGTAATAACTCCATTTGAATTGGAAACTAACAGTCGTGCTGATATTATAAGCACAGTATCGATACTTTGTTGTGGTTTCTATGAATTTCTGTCGAAGCGACTAGGCCTAGTGGGAAAGTTCAAATATTTTTTTTCAAATACATTTTCACCTTCATCTTCAAAAACAATAACATCAACAACTTCTTTATTCATTTATGTCTCTACATACAAGAAAATCATATTTCTTTTACCAACAAACAGAAAAGTTAAAAGCTTTGAAAGTCAACTACCATAGCAAAATATAACGTTACAAAAAATGTTCACAAAATTTATGCAGCGTCGTAATGGTTAAACTATTACATGCTTCAAATTTAATGTTTTAGCAATAACACAAACAAATAACAACCTTGCTGTCATGTCATCATGATTTTGAGTATACTTGAATGCATCTGAATACCCTTTGTAGTCACTGAACCGCTCACAACCTTAAAACAAAAACATAAACAGTATTATATATAACATATCATTAGTATGATATACAATGCTAGCATTGAAGCTGTGTATGACAGGCAAACGTAGCAATTGAACAGAAGTGCATGGTTGAATGGTTCTGATAAGAAGGGTAGAGCATCAAATCCACGGTAAGGTATAGGTTGTATAGGATGTTGGGGTTGAAAGATTGCACTTGAAAACAGTCCTATAACATCCCCCACTCATTAACCTTTAGCACGCCATGACTTCACTGAGACAAAAATTTTACCAAATTAAATTAAATTTATTTCTCGCTATGATCGTCGACTTTCAAAATTTGTAACTTTTCTGTTTGTTTGTCAATAAATATGATTTTATTGTGTATAGAAACACAATTCAATAAAGAACTTGTGGGTGGTATTGTTTTTGTTGTGTGTTTGTTAGTTTCTGAGTTACAAAAAGATCAAGTTGAACATTTATGAAAATCTCAGGAAAAAATTTGGACTCGACCGCTAGTCTTTGTCGCTCCGATAGAAAACCATAACAACGTATCGATACTGTGTTTACAATATCGAAACAACTGTTAGTTTCCAATTCAAACGTAGTTCTTTCATCTAAACAAACAAAATAAACAGATCTACTCGATAACGATTTTTCCCAACAACCTACTTTCCCTTTCGCAAAAGGTCGGCTTGCTCCAAACGGCGTATACAAAATTAAATTTGTTCAAAAGCCATTTGTAATCGAATATACGATACTTTAACTGGCAAAATATTGTGTATATATGGGGACGTATTCAGCATTTTAAAAAATGGCTGTCGGGAGTGTCTCCGTTTAAAAAAAAAAATTTTTTTTACGAACACCGTTTTTGTAGGCCGAGTTGGTCGGCTAGGACTTGACCGTGGTGCGCTAAAGGTTAAAAAAAAAAAAAAAATCTACAATTAGAAGAAGTAATTAATTTCAAAATTCCAAATATTAAGATATGCAACTGACAACTATCAACTCAATGACATTAGTACCAACATTATAATTTCTGCAAAGATTTCACAAACCTGTTTCAATGACAAAAACAAAACATGAATCTGCATTTGAATTCAGTGTTTGATGACCCTAGCAAATAAAAATCTTCCTTTTCAATAATATCAGTAGCTCAAGAAATTTCTTCAAGATAAGAAAAATCAAATTATGCTCTTTTAAAAAACTGAAATATACACTAATAAACAAATTCACCTGTCAAAATGAGAGTCTCAATATGAGTAATAAACAAATTCACCTGTCATAATAAAGGTCTCAATATGAGTAATAAATAAATTCATCTGTCATAATAAGAGTCTCAATATGAGTAATAAATAAATTCACCTGTCATAATAAGAGTCTCAATATGAGTAATAAACAAATGCACGTCGTAATAAAATTATCATTTGGAGTAATAAGCAAATTCACCTGTCATTATAAGAGTCTCATTATGAGCAATAAACAAATTCACCTGTCATAATAAGAGTCTCATTATGAGTCAGCATCTCTGTGAAGAGTCGTGACAGGATCATCTCTGGACACAGTACAAAGCGAATCTCCTCTTGTACTAACCCATTAGTCAACACACCACCCCCAACAAACTTGTTTGCAAAATCAGCCTGTAAAAAAAAAAAATGGTATCTGTACACACAGAAATACATATTTCTCAGGTCACTGAAGTTATCTATTCACTTTAGATTCAAAACATATTTTAATTTAGCTTAACTCACTATTTTCTGTTGTGCCTTTCATTTGTCTCATTCTTAAAAATGACATTTATAGGTCAAGATGGTGGTATATACCTGTTCTCATTCTTATGTAAAACTGCCTGTTAGTTAGGATGATGATACATCCTTGTTCTCATTCTTATGTAAAACTGCATTTTAACCATCTTATTGCTTTTTTGTTTTGGCCACTATCAAAAAAGTATTCAATACTCTTTTTTCATTTGTTATATTGGTGAGACAATTGATATTGGATGTGAATTAATTAGCTATGTGAAACATTAATAAATGTATAAGCAAGAAATAGGCTATAGTAGATCTGATAAGTGTGAAGCAAATATGTGGGAGATTATAATAGTTTTAATCTATATTGGTCATTTGTTACCGAGGCACGAACGGGTAGCAAAGACTTGGTGAGAGATTTTAATAGTTTTAATCTTTATTGGTTATTTGTCACTGAGGCTCGAACGGGTAACAAAAACTTGATGGGAGATTATAATAGGTGTAATCTTTATTTGTCATTTGTTACTGAAGCTCGAATGGGTGACAAAAACTTGAAGGGAGATTATAATAGGTGTAATCTTTATTTGTCATTTGTAACTGAGGCTCGAATGGGTAACAAAAACTTGATGGGAGATTATAATAGGTGTAATCTTTATTTGTCATTTGTTACTGAGGCTCGAACGAGTAGCAAAAACTTGTAACATTATTATTTGTGAGACATGTCGTAAGAGATGACTAAAAAAGGGTGCCACAACTTGTATAAACTATAAGCCACAACACAATTTAAAGCCAGCTTCCTCCCCCCCCCCCCCCCCAAGAGGAGCTACTAAGCCCAATGTATGTCATCCACTGAATCGAAGTAAGCACAACAAATATTTGCATATGGTTCTACACATAAAACTTTCATATTATCTCATGATATCTCATTTGTCCACTTATGCAGGTGCTATGTGCCCTCGTGTACTATCTGTGTAGGCATTGATTAATTTGGTTTCCTCCATAACTTTTTGCAATCAATTTAAAATAAATCTATGGGTGACTTTCTAGATCTGTCCCACCTTCTTATCAGAGACCTTTTTGTCAGATTTTCAGGGTGACCTTTATGTGTCCATCCCTCCCAACAAGGACAAACAACTGGTCTTTGAGGAAAACACAAAAATGTATAATTTATCCAAAATGTGTTGCTGATAAAGACAATGAGATTTGCTTACAACACTGGCTGTGTTTTAACATAAAGAATGTGTGAATTCATGTTAACATATACAGCAATATTAGCAACCCCCCATTCTAAATTAAAGATGTTCTGTATTACTTATGCCATATAATCTACTAAAGTTTTATAACAATTACCTGCAGCATTCCTCTGCCAACATCTTCAATTGTGCCCTCTGTTGAAACATGTAAGTCTGAAAGTTTCTTTTCCATCTTGGACCAGAAGTCATGATTGACTTGCACAAACCGGCGAGCGTAAGTTACTGTTCCAACAGGCACTAAAAAAGTAGGATTATTTATAGAATCATGTATAACTATTACTCCTTAGGATAATCAAATGTGCTTTTCAACAGATTAGTCTATTTTTTAAATAAATATTTAAAATCTGAGCAAATTGAAAATATTGTGATTTATCCAGAATGAAAAAAAATATCTTTCAGAGATATAAATGATGGTCATGTTAACCAATTACATATTGTTGATGTTGAAATCAACCCCGAAAAACCTTATATTGCTGCCTGCTATGACCAAAACCAATCTCTGAAACATGTGTTTATGTTTTGTGATTTAGTTTGTGGAATTTCATTTTTTTTTAATGGTTCTATATGATATATACACTATTTTTAGGATAGGTACTTTATTTGTCTATTGTTTTAAAGTTGAATTAAATATTGTGAGAAAATGTGGGCATCAAGATCCAAGAATAGGTTTATTATTGGATCAGTCCAATGATCACACATTTAGATTACTCGTGAATATTCAATACATGCCCAATTCAGACTATGACTGAACACATAATAAGAAATGTTTGTGTAACAGAATTGAAGGATATTTAGACAAAACACACATCATGGTGAGTACAAAAACATTTTTTCCTCTTCAATTTTCACCTCCGCATTAATGTAATGTAACGCTTCATACAAACATTTTATATTTTTTATGACTACTTCATGTCGTAAGATAGTTTAATTATGTGTCTTATGATGTTAAGATCACAATTTTAACTCAATTTGTTCAATAATTACCATATCTATTTTATTTTTAATAGAACTTTGAGATGCATAATTTCCAATACTTTTCCAGACAGATAGATTTAAATCTGAAAAATTACCCAGGACCAGAAATGGTTAAGAAAAGTTAATATAAAACTTTATACATATATCGAGCCTATAGTAACAAAACTTGCTACAGTAAGCTTAAAGATCAGCTCATTTTACTTTTTTGTGAGCCTTGAAAAGGATGTTAAGTGGCGGGTTGCAGTAGCTTTCCTCACATCCTGATGAAGGTGGACAGGGGTCCTTCAGGCGGTTGTGCTATGCTTGGCTTTATCTGTATGATGCTCAGTAGTACGGGGATCACGTCAATCCCTCACCTCGTTAGCCAGGCTGCCATGATAACAGCCCGTTTCTGGGAAAATCTTCGAGAAAGTAAAGGTGAGGGTCTTGTCAAGTATGTTTTGCCTGACCCTGACTAACATGTCTGATAAGTATATTTTGCCTGACCAGTCGTTAGTCTTCCTTCCCATTCTATATCAGAATTCATTTTCACTTGTCTTCAGCACAGATACACGACAACTCAAAAGACGGACACATTTTTCTTTAAAAAGTAGACAAACTAAGCTACTAAAAGAACCCCAAGTGGATACAAAGCCCCATAACTGGGCAGAAAGAATAAGCGCACTGCCTTCTCATATGTATTTTGTAGGTGACTAAGTGTTGTGTTGTACATGGGACAGAGAGCTTCATATATAAAACAAAATGTTATTTCCACATTTAAGAGAAAATAAATGCTCTGGGTTCCAAAAATAAAGACAACTACAGTGGTGCTCATGCTAAAATTTGAGGGAAAAATTAAATTGAATCTACTAAATATAATAAATGCTCTGGGTTCCAAAAATAAAGACAACTACAGTGGTGCTCATGCTAAAATTTGAGGGAAAAATTAAATTGAATCTACTAAATATAAACAATAATGAACTTGCTGTTACAGTTTAAAAGTTTTTGCTTTAAGGTTTGGAGGCATGAACAGTTAACAAAATAGTTAATAAGCAGGGTGCAGGTGTTTGTGAATGGCTACCTGTGCAGATTTTTGGGTACGAAGTGGTATGATGAGGTCACAAATATTGACCTGTGAGACAGGTCAAACCAACTATCTGTGGCACCGGAGGTGAAGAAGATGATGGAGATGATAGCATTACTTGACAGTGTCTGCACTGGAAACCGACAGGAAAGAGGAAGAGAGGTAGACCTCGACAGACCTAGAGAAAGGAAGCTGACCAGTCATGGATACAGTTAGAGCAACTGGCGGCTGATTAAATTCATGGCGTTTATTTGTTGAGGACCTATGCTCCACATGGGGTTGAAGCGCTTTGGTTGATTGACTGATTGTTAGTTATAATCATATGCCAAACTATTTGTCCTTCCCAAATTATAGATGACAAGAGTAGCATAATTTTGACACCACAATCATAAAATATCTTACTGTTTTTTGTCACTCGCTCAAAGTAGTTGATAATGCACTTGAGCTTTTCAATTTTCCGGTAACTAGGTGCATTTGAGTCACTATACAAACTGAAATAAAATACACAATCTTTAGTGCATATTCAATAATTTTCAAACTTTTTTCTATTGAATTGAACCTTAGAATACACTCTTGAAAAATAAATTAAAGTCAAAACTGAAGTTCAAATAATACACTAAATGTTTATAAGAAGATTACAAGTAGCAAAGTTGAATTCTTAACCAATGTCAACAATCCTCTCATATAAAAAAACTTGGAATCCTGCACCGGATTTGAGAAGGAGTGATGTGATGTTTCCTCAATTAAGTACCCTATTTTCTCTTTATATATTGACACCCCCCATTTATGTTTTCTTCTCTTCTTCTATGATTCGCTAGTTCATTATTATTGTTCTTCGTTGTCTCTGATGAAGGCCTGTTGGTTGTAATGTAGGTTTAGTTTGTGTTTTCGTCTTAGTGGGGTATCTGACGATACCTATTTTAAATATTAAAAAAAATTTTTTTTTTACTACTATATAAAAAAAATGAACCTAACAATCAATTTAAAAAATGCAGGAAAAAAATACTCTAAAGACTTGTTGCAATGCTCTATATCAATCAAACCTGTCTTAAGGGGACGGCGTGGCCTAGTGGTTAAGTGGCACGGCTCACAACCAGAAGGTGCTGGGTTCGATCCCCATCACAGCACCGGCCGTTACCCCGGGGAAGCAAACCCTTAGAAAATGCAGAAGGAAGCAGACCCTTACATAAAATGCATGCTGAAGTCGGATGCACTGGGCCGACAGGCGCAAAATAAAAACCACAGTGTAACGCGCACACGCCTTGGGGAATAGATAAATAAGGCGAACGCAAAAAAAAAAAAATAAATAAAAACCTGTCTTAACAGCTTGTCACTGAAATTATACAAGATATGATGATATAATCCCTTTAGCTGTTGTAAGCTGGTAGCTCTTAACAGCCCAATGCTTCCCTGACAAAAGCATGTCTACTTCTGTTGTTGAGGTGATGTGTACATGTGCTTTGTATGGTGTTGTGCGGTGTGAGCAGATGGTTTCTCAGATCTGTTAGCCCTGGGCACAGAGTCAGGAGGTACTCGACTGATACCTCATGGTCGTGACAGAATCTGCAATTCAGTTCATGAAGTAGATCTATTCAATTCAGATGTTTGCTGAAAGGGGCATGGACCTGTTCTCAGCTTGAAAATCAAACTATGGTCTCCTTGTTTCAGTTTCTTGAATGGGTCCTGGGAGTCTGGTTTTGATTGGTGTCTGAAATATATTCAGTCTGTCTGGGATGTAGTCACTGATTTAGCCATTCCTGTCTATTGTTGTTTCTCAGGATCTGCTGGCAAGTCTGCAGTGTGATTACTAGGTAGTGGCTGTGGTAGTGTTACTCTGCTTCTGGCCAGCTAATCAGCTTTCTCCTTTCCTGTGACCCCAAAATGGCAAGATATCCACTGGAGCACCACTTCTGCTCCATAAAAGGTGGACAGTCCACAAAATATCATAGTATCAAAGAACTTCAAACAAACAAAAATTTAAAAACTATATTGTATTATATTCAAGAAGCAGCACAAAACATGGTGGCAATTTCAAGCTACATTACATTAAAAAAACAATTAATTCAGTAATTATAAAGAAAGAACAACAAATAAAAAATAAAGATCTTCTAGCAAGCAAATTGACTTGACTTGTCTATTTTCCATTGGAACATAAGTCTTTAACTGATGCTCTCCACCGATTTCTATTTCGAGCTGTCTTCCCTAAGCTATGTCTTGGCCTCGTCTTTGTCCATTCTTTGCCAGGTTTTCTTATGCCTCCTCATTCTTTTCCCACAATTGTTGACTAGTGTCACAATGTGTTCCCAAAAATTGATCTTTTCCCACAATTGTTGACTAGTGTCACAATGTGTTCCCAAAAATGGATCTTTTCCCACAATTGTTGACTAGTGTCACAATGTGTTCCCAAAAATGGATCTTTTCCCACAATTGTTGACTAGTGTCACAATGTGTTCCCAAAAATGGATCTTTTCCCCCAATTGTTGACAAGTGTCACAATGTGTTCCCAAAAATGGATCTTTTCCCACAATTGTTGACTAGTGTCACAATGTGTTCCCAAAAATGGATCTTTTCCCACAATTGTTGACTAGTGTCACAATGTGTTCCCAAAAATGGATCTTTTCCCACAATTGTTGACTAGTGTCACAATGTGTTCCCAAAAATGGATCTTTTCTCAGAATTGTTGACTAGTGTCACAATGTGTTCCCAAAAATGGATTTATTTATCTCAAGAGCAAAGGAAATGTCAGGAAAAATAAACCAATCATATTTAAAAAAAAACATAAAATAAAAGAACCTTTCAGCTCCTTGTGGAGCACAGGTCTTTAACAATTACATGCCAAAACATTCTGCCCTGGGTCATCCGTTCTAGTTCTGTTCACGTCTTCCCTATTTTCTTTATATTTATCTCAAGCTCTTTTCTTCGTGTATGTTTTGGTTTGCTTTTACTTCTCTTGCCTTGGTGATTCCAGAACAGAGATTGTCTAGTAATACTATCAGCCAGTTTTCTTAATGTGTCCTATCCAATGCCAGTAGTGTCTTCCCATCAAATTCAATTGGTACGCAACAAAGATGGTGCTGTAACTGGCTGCGGTTCTACATTGCTCTACTGTTTTGGTTCATTATGGATGTCACCAGACCATGAGTCGATGACTTACATTTGTGTTCACGGAAACGTGTTGTTTTCCATTTTGACTGGTTAATTCGTTCATTTTTTGTGATTTCTTCCGTCTGATTATCCTGGTCTGGACATCGGCTATATGAATGGCACTACGCTTAAACCTGTCGTATTATTTCACGGCCTTGTTCACATGGCTGAACTTTACGAAATTGGCGGATAAGAAATTTACACTAATATAATGAACTGAACACAGCCAGGGAGAGATGCCAGAGTAGTCACACGATGAGTGATGTCCCTATGACCTCTTGTGGTTATGGAAAAGGCACGACACACAACGTTAGATGTCACCCCCCCCCCCCCCCCACCTTGCGGGATACCTGTTTACAGGAAAGGCTTCAGGAGTAAACCCTATGCTATCTCCAGTCATCTCGATCGATAAATAACTTGTCCCTGGCCAAAGGCAGCTCAGGACCAGAGAGTGAGGTTGACAAAAGGCGCAGTTTCTTCCTCACTTTAATCCAAATCAGTGCGCAGTTCACCCATTTCAGCAGACACAGCAAGAGAAAAGACTGTCCACACGGCTGAATAAAGAGGGCGGTCTTCATCACTTGTGATGGATGAACATCATCATGTTCAATTGATATATTTCTGGTTCTTTCCAACAGTTCCACATTAGTGATCTTATCAGACTATTTCAAATCTCTCTATTCTGCGCAAACACCAATTTATAAAAGTCTATATCTTTTTGGTTGTTTTTTTTTTGTTCTCCAGGAAAAATGAATGCTGATATATTGTCGTTTTGGAATTCTCACTGGTGTTTATTATGGATGTGTTGAAAGGTTGTAGATTGAATTTACTTTTGTTAAACTATTATTGATTATTACAAATTAATTTTTAATTTCTTTGATTTGTTTTTATTAAAGTTCTTTCTGGACGCATGTTTAGATCCCTCATTTGGTGACACAAAATTTAGGCAAACATCAATCAAATCTCAGTTAACAAAATTAAAGCAAAATTAATAGCCCTGCTGTTATGTCAATGATTGTTTTGTCAGAGCATTTGCTAAATTGTAACATTTTTACTCAAAATATGTCATTTCCAATGGAAATGTAGCATCCTTTCTAAGTAAATACCCTATTTCTCTTTTGTTCTGAATCATATCATGACGGAGTGGACTAGTAGTTAAGTTACACGGCCCACAATCCGAAGGTGCTGAGTTTGATCCCCATAACTGCACCGGCTGTTACCCCGCGGAAGCAAACCATTAGAAAATGCAGGAAAAAGCAGAGCCTTACATAAAATGCATACCAAAGTCGGATGCACTGGGCTGGGAGGTGCAAAATAAAAACATAACATAACGCACATAGCCTTGGGGAACAGAGAAATAAGGCGAACGCAAACACACAAAACAAATGTGATTACACCCAAAAAACAAAACAAAGAACAAATTATTCACTCCTTTATAAAACTGACTTTTTTGCTTTCATCTGCAAACACATGTAAAACAAATGTGGACCTCACACTGAAAATGTTGAGATCTCTGACATAAGGCATTGTGTTGTTTATATTATGTCCATCTCCTGTCACATCTTCTATGAGTCTTATGTAGTCAATATACTTTATTAACAGATCATGCAACAGTACTCATTCATGTGTACAGTATAAAAAAATGTGTGTAGATCACACCATTCTTTGTCTTCTTCAGTGTTCATTCTGAAAAGGACATTTGTGACATGAGGCTGCAATAATTGCGTCTTTCAGCCCGACACATCTGATTTCAGAACAGCATTTTTGGAACTTGGTTTGCCTTTTCTCTTTGATCCCTATCTCATAGCCAAGCTGCATGGTTGCAGTTTTTCCAAGGCCGCTACTTGGAAGTGGAATAGGGTTTTGGTCAGTTATGGGTCACTGACCCTGGCCAAGATGCAGCACTGCACAAGCTGACAACAGTGCAGGAGCTGACAGCACAGGAGCTGACAGCAGCTTAAAGCGGACTACTTGCATCAGCGAACCATAGCTGACCAATACCCTATTTTGACTCCACATGGCGATTCTAGTGTGATCTACAAAGAGTTCAAAAGGTTTATTAGGGCCAGATACATGGCCAAATGGGAAACAGAGCATACTGGCTACACAAAAAACGATGCCTATTACCAGTTGAACAGAAGAGAGCAGGTCATGGTCTTCAGACTCCGCACAGGCCACAACAGACTGAGGTACCATCTATTCAATAAACTGAAGATGGGTGGTACTGACGAATGCACCTGTGGTACAGGGAAAATGACCGCTGAACATCTGCTGCAAAATTGCCCGACATACGAGGACCAGAGAAAGCACATGTGGCCATCACCAGTGGCAACACTAGACAACCTCTATGGCAGTGTCGACAGCCTCAGGATGACAGCTGCTTTCTTCGAACACAAGTTGACGTCTGACAGCGTACGAAGAAGAAGACTCCGCATGGTGGCCCTGGAAACAGGTGACACTAGTCACTGGTGTAGTCTGGCTAAGGAAAAGAGATCGCAGCGGAAAGGCAAACCTGGTACTCAAAAAAGCCAGAAGAAGGGCACTGACCTGGAAACAGGCGACACTAGTCATTGGTGTAGTCTGGCTAAGGAAAAGAGATCGCAGCGGAAAGGCAAACCTGGTACTCAAAAAAGCCAGAAGAAGGGCACTGACCTTGAAGCAAACATTGCTGCACATCTGGTGAATGAAAACCCAACTACACTGAACACAGAAAGGCTGATTGCAACCGACTGACGCAATCTACAGGCGGAAAAAATTAACGCATCCACATGACTGTCCCCTATACCTTCCTGCCAAAGAACAACACCAATGCTTAATTTGTTTCAGCAAAAAAAAATTAAGGCCGGATACTTTTTCAACACACCTTGTATGTACGTAGAGCACATAAAATAAATCCAGAACTCACGTGTTGAAATTGATATCTGGAACTTGTCCACCTTGAGCTCTTCCATTTCTTGGGGGAAACGTACAGAAGAATGCATTTGCTAAAAGACAAGCAGCTTGCTGCTGGCTCAAAGTAATTTTCATATTAGTTCTTTGCTTCAAAAATGGCAATGGCTGGCAGGAGAAAAGGAAAATATGAGAACAATTTTTACAAAAATACATCTGTAAAATAAGGTTATTTAATGACACTACATAAAAAATGAGCAGGCATGTATACTTGAAATATTTTGTCAAACAATGAAGGAAAGTGTTTAAAAATAAAATAATGAAAGAACACTTGCACAATATGACAATGCAATTTTTTTAATCATGAAAAGTATCTATATTTTTGAGCATTTTCAAAAACACACAAAGTTCTGACACTTCTTGCTAGTCTAACTACATCTTCATATGCTCTCTCTTTTTCCAAATCTTTTCTTTCACATTTTCCCTGAGATATCTTGACAATTAATTTTGTATCACTATAGCACAATAACTGTTAGAGATCTGAGTATGCTGTAATAAGTTCAGCAACTGTTTCTTTAATAACTTTTCAATCATTGTTTTTCAAAGGTCTACATATTTGGTAATAATTTATGCTCTTCCTACACTTCTTTACCCTTTAAACCCTGGTTATGTGGTCCATAAAATCTCAATCCCCTGTACTCCTGAGAAAATGCACAAATTAGACACTTGAGGAAAGTTATTTACTATGACAAAACTATGTGCTCATCTTCTTCTTCTGCATTCGTTCTCAATCTCCCACTACCAAGCCCTGAATGAGTTTTGCATGTAGCAGGATGCAGTCGGGAGAATGGAATGCGCTGTGTCGCTAGTTTACAGCTTGACTGCGATATTTGCACCTTTCGGTCCGACACATCCGTCTTCGGCAGACTATGTGCTCTAATTTTATTATTCTATCTCAAATTGACTGACATGATCATCTCCAATGTTCCTACTTGTTATGCAGGTAAATTGTGAAATATATTTATGTAACACCATCCTGCAACCATATTTACTTGAAACATTACGTACGAAAAAGTTAATTTTTTTAAATACTGACAAGTCAAAGATACAAAATTTTTTAATTGAAAAAATACACCAAATCATCTTTACCTAGCATCACATGATCTCTCGATGAACAAATGGTGGAGTTTTTTTAAGTAAAACAATAATTCTTTGCACAATACTTCTAAAAACAATAAAAAGAAACAAAAGATGTGTAGCTAAAAAGTTAATGTTTACCGTATTCCCGAAGAATAAACTAGTATTCTAATAAACAACAATTCAACATCCATCTATACATATTTGAAGTATGGTTGGCACTATGTCTGGTGCAGAGTACATTTTAAGGCAAAAAATGCTAAGATTCAGCCATCTCATGCACCATCATCAACTTCCTCTGCGTGATCACAATCCTGTTAGGTGTGGCGACAGGGCAAGAAGACGGTCATAGGGCAGCTGGATAGATGACATTAGAGTGACTGTGCCTGCCGAAGACGGATGTGTCGGACCGAAAGATGCAAATATCGCAGTCAAGATGTAAACTAGCGACACAACGCATTCCGTTATTTGGACTACGTCCTGCTACTTGCAAAACCCTGTTCAGGGCTTGGTAGCGGGAGATTAAGAACGAACGCAGAAGAAGAAGAAGAGTGGTTGTGGAACAACATGGTTGTTTCACTTTAAAAAAAAAAAGATTTGGCATACAAAGTTGCAGCACTTTACGTCGACTGTAAAACAAGCATCTGCAAAATTACTCTGGACTGTATATAATTAAGAAAAACCAACCTCTGGGAAAAGATATGGCAGCTGAAGAACTAGTTCTTGCATCTTTGGAAGTGTGTTATCAAAAAATGTGCACCCTGCCTCCGCACCTATTGTCTGAAAACACAATTTATTAATGATATACTTATTTTAGTAAGTGAAAAGTAAAAACATGAAGGATATCACAATTCAAGTTAAGCTACAAAATCATATGGATAGGAAAGGGAGCACATCAATGATTAAGAACTACTAAAACAGAATATGGTCTTGCAGAAAGAGAACTATAAAGATCAGACATTATTTCAAAAACAGGAAAACTTCTAAGATGTCACAAGAAAATGGATTCAAGATTTGGGCACACAAGAACATTTGTCCATAATAAAGTGTATAAGAGGCAAACATTATAGGTTTGACTTGTTGGAAAAAAGGATGAAAAATATTGCATTACAGATTTTTCAAGAAAATATTTTATAAAAACCAAATATTTGAAAAAAGGAAAGCATGATATTGCATAATTAAGGATTTTCCTAGTAGAGTATGCAGAAGAGGTAATACAAACACACACCCCCCCCCCCCCCCCCCCCCCCCCCCAAGTATAACCTGAAAAATGAACACAAAACATTGTACAAAAGAAGAATTATCATAATAAATTTTATAAAAATTTATAGAGACAGTGTAAACTTCTAAAATATTTTTTTATTTCAAACTTATGAAGCACATATTGTAAAACTAAGAGAAATCTATATCAAAATTTTGACAACTAGAAGTAGAGGGGAAGGACAAAAGAAAGATTGGTTGGATCAGGAAAGAATTATCTAACTATGAGTGACAATGCTGAAAACAATCACTGTGTGTGGGTCAGAGCATTCCAAACCGAGGAGGGAAGAATAGGACCACATGTCGTAAAAGGTGACTAAAGATAGTTGTGCAATCTCATCTTGTAAAAGAAATTCCTACAGAAACCACAACTGCAAAATCATGCAAGAGACTAACTGTAGTGGTGACCTACTATACTCTGACTAGAGCGAATAATGGACAAGAAGAAAAAAGAGAGCTGTGCATGGAACTAGCAACCTCAATGCATAAAACAAATAGCTACCAAAACCACCACTGCAAGGAAGATATAAGAGAATGAAGAGTGCTTTGGTGCAGGTTTCATGAGGGTAGGCAAATGTTGTGAGAGCTCTATGACTGGAGTTAAAAAGGACAAGATACTTAAAACATAACTAGCATGGATCAAAAGTGCAATAATACTGAGTAGCAGAGAATAGAACTACTCTACAGCACCCTACCAATATTGTTGCAGATCACTGACTCATGACACTGGGCACCTTGTCATTCACAAAGACCTAAAGCATGCCGGTTGTGGGGAACTTTTCTGAGTTTGAAAGTAAACTCTGGAAACAATACCCCCATATATGATAGTGGAATAAGTCTGAAAAGTTTGTTCTTCAATGAATCAAAAGCAAAACCTGGGACTAAAAAAATACTTGCTGAAGTCGGATGCGTTGGACCGAAAGGTGCAAATATCGCAGTCAAACTGTAAGTATATAGCAAAACTTCCAGACAAAATAAATTGCTTATAAATAAATTGTTATGATTCAATCTCATCAGTCTTACCAAGGCTCAAAATGGGAGCAAAAGTAGTAAAGATAACCTGTCAGGTTATGGCATAAAGGGCCAGATACATGACCAAATGGGAAACCGAACATACTGGTTACACAAAAAAACTATGCCTATTACCAGCTGAACCGAAGAGAGCAGGTCGTTGTCTTCAGACTTCGCACTGGCCACAATAGACTGAGGTACCACCTATTCAACAAATTGAAGATAGGTGGTACCGACGAATGCCCGTGCGGTACTGGTAAAATGACCGCTGAACATCTGCTGCAGAACTGCCCGACATACGAGGATCAGAGAGAGCAGATGTGGCCATCACCAGTGGAACTGCAAGACAAGCTCTATGGCAGTGGTGACAACCTCAGGATGACCGCCGCTTTTTTCGAAAAAATAATGGTTACTGTCTGACTGCGTACGAAGAAGAAGATGACATAAAGGGCAATTGGGGGGGAATGGGCATGAGGAAGATTATACCCTTTCTGTAGCAACTAAGATACAAGAAAAAGAGAAGAAAACCTCTATACCTCAGGGTAGAATAGAAGTGACTAAGTTATATGATGACTTAATCTATAACTTAATTCTTTTCCTTTATCGTTCGTCGCCAAACCTCCACATAAATGATTCTTAACAAAGGTAGTAGTCAGCTCAAGATTACCAACACCGCACAGTTTCTAATACTGTTACTGTTGCTGGCACATGCTCCTTCTACCTCGTGATAGGATTCAGCAAACTTCTTGCCTGGCAGGTTGCTTTGGATTGAGTACTACCTCACTGAGAAATTTCTGTGTCTGTCATTATGATGCAGTTTGCATTGCAATGAGCTTTGTGTCTAGAATTTATTGGTCTAACTTTACTTAACTTAATGTCTTTAAACTGGTTTAGACGACCCTGCAGAGTCTGTATACAACGAGTTACATTTACATCACCTTGCTCTAAAAGCTATGCGCATCCAGTTTATTCTTAAATGCATTAACTGTCCCTGCCTCCACAACCTCCCCTGGCAATGCATTCCAAGCAGACACCACTCTCTGACTAAAAAAATATTTCCTAATATCTAATCTAGACCTCTCTTTATTCAGCTTGTAGCTATGCCCTCGTGTTATTGTGGGTGGCTGTATTTAAAAAAAATTGTTATAGTCTAATTTATCCATTCCTCTGATCATCTTATAAACCTGTATTAAGTCACCACGAATTCTTCTGTCTTCGAGACACTGTAGGCCGGTTTTTCTGAGTCGTTCCTCATAACTGTAATTCTGGAATTCCACTATCATCTTTGTCGCTCTTTTTTGTATTCTTTCCAGCATGTTTATATCCCCTCTATGATAAGGACTCCACACCTGTACACAGTACTCCAATCTAGGTCTAACTAAAGCTTTATACAGTTTGACGATCACTTCCTTGCTCCTATGTTTAATATTTATTTTTATCATACCTTTTTGCATTTGCCTTTTTCACTGCTACCTTAACTTGGTGACTCACCTTTCCTGTATAATCTATTATAACCCCTAGGTCCCTTTCCTTATCTATCTTTCTAATATTGTTTTCTCCCATTCTGTAATTATGTTCCATATTGGATCAACCCATGTGGATGACTGTACATTTATCTACATTAAACTCCATTTGCCAGCTTACAGACCATTCTCGAATTTTATCTAAATCCGACATCAATATATCCACTTCCACTTTAGATGAGACACTAGTTCATAGTTTTGTGTCATCAGCAAATTTTGCAATCATGGATCCCATATCAATGTCCAAATAATTTATATATATCAAGAACAAAATTGGTCCCAAAACCGAGCCCTCTGGCACACCACTTTTCACTTCACACCACTCAGAGTACTCCTTATTTATGCCCACCCTCTGCCTTCTTCCCGTTAACCAATTTTCAATCCATTTGGCAACTTCCCCACCCATTCCATGTGATTTTAACTTTCGAAATAATCTTTGATGAGGTACTCTATCAAAGGCCTTTGCAAAGTCTAGATAAATAACGTCCACTGGCTCCCCTTTATCTATGATTTTAGTAACCTCCTCCATGAATTCTAATAGATTTGTTAAGCATGATCTCCCTCTAGTAAACCCATGCTGACTATTTCTAATTAGATTAAATTTGTCTAAATGCATTACAATGTTTTCTTTGATTATTGACTAACAATTTACAGACTATGCTCTATAATTTGCTGGATCTGATTTTTTGCCTTTTTTGAATAAGGGGATCACTCCTGCATCTTTCCAATCCCGTGGAACAATCCCTTTTGTCAGTGATTGAGAACATAATATAGCCAATGGTTTTGCTAGTTGGTCTAATTTCATACAGCAATTTTGGATGAATACCATCTTGACCTGGACATTTATTCCCTTTCAACCCCTCTAATTTTTAAAAAACCATTTCCTCATTAATCCCGCGGTATACATGTCTCTTTGAAAAATATCTATATGCTCTGGGATCTTGGAGCAGTCTTGTTATGCATTTAACAAAAGGTTTTGACTCTACAAGTGCTTCTGCCATATCCCATTTTATTTCTGGAAAGTTGAAATCTCCCATTAATAATAATTTCCCTTCACTTGCCTTTGCTATGCTACTAATCAGCTCCTAATCTTCCTCTTTTTGACTTGATGGACATATATAGCACACTCCAATCACTGTTTTTTTCATCCCCACTTTCTATTTCTCCCCATACACTTTCATTTTTGTTACCACATGATGAATAATCTTTGATCGTTATATTAACAGAATTTATACAGTATAATAAAACGCCACCTCGCTTAGTCTTGTCTCCAACTATCCTATCTTTCCTTAACATTGTATATCCCTCTATTTCAAGTTCACTATCTGCAATCTCCTCATATGTCCATGATTCTGTTAATCCTATTATATCTGGTTTTTCTTCCTCTACAAACAGTTCCAATTCTTCTCTTTTATTTACTATGCTTCTCACATTTCCATAAAAACATTTTAGTTTGTAATATTGTTGGTTTTCCTCTTTTTGCTTCTGCTTAATCATTTTAGTGTTTGCTTTTCCACTATTTATTTCACACTTCCCTGACACCAACTCTCCCCTTTGACTACATCCTCTATAGCACCCTATTGTAGGCCTATCTTTAGACTCATACTTCATAGGCCTTACTAGTTTAAATTTCTAACACAATGATTAAACATATACTTTGCTACAACATGCTGTCCTTTCTCATTTAGATGTAAACCTCCCCTATCTAACATTTTACTTTTGTCTACTTTAACATTAATAAATTCCATTCCCATG
This sequence comes from Ariolimax columbianus, assembly GCA_036924085.1. Classification (NCBI taxonomy): domain Eukaryota; kingdom Metazoa; phylum Mollusca; class Gastropoda; order Stylommatophora; family Arionidae; genus Ariolimax; species Ariolimax columbianus. The sequence goes on from JAVGWX010000006.1 coordinate 73,568,579, forward strand.
TCTGCACACATCACCTGTAACCTAAGGTTGATACCTATTATTTTGATATCTAGATAGTCTGACCCATCTGCTCTATCTAAAATGCCCATCATTGTGACCTTTCTAAACTTGTTTTCCTTAAGTGTTCCAATAAGACTTTTATATTTATCCATAATTATTTCTGTACCATCTCTCTTTACATTATTTGTTCCTACCAATACTACCACATGACTGTTTCCTTTGTCATCTATCCTCTTTATTCTCCCCTCTATATCCTCTATTTTTGCTCCTCCAATATCCATTCTTTCAAACATGTTGTGTTGTTTAGACAAATGTCTGCCAACCTCTCTCACCATTTAATCTCCTACTACCAATACTGACCCCTCCCCTATATGTGCATACTCCAAAGCTCTCTGCCCTGTGAATTGTTTCCTCACTCAAATCTCCCTTACTTCCTTGACTACACCTTGACTGCAGCTTCTTTAAAATTTCCTCCATTTTCACTTGTTTCCCTTCTATTTCCATCTGCCTCTTTTCTATCTCCCCCAATCTCTTCTCATTTTCCCTTATATTGCACTCCATTTGTGCCTGCCTCTCTTCAACTCTACATATCCAACATAAAACGGTTCCTTCATCTTCCAACGTTGTAGGCCTTTCTATCCCTACACTAGTAATACTAACATTTTCGCCACACAAATCACATAATCTGATTTGGGCTTTCTTCGCAGCATTTCGTCTCGTCTTAGTGGCCATACTAATTATGCTATTTATTACCGTTAGCCAATAAGTTATATTAATACCTAATAAAATGTATACTTCTTAAAGCAACCCCCAAAAAACAAACAAATGTCGCTGGTATTTACCTTTCTACAACGTATTGCTAACGACTAGGCCTAGTGTTACTTGAGTGTTACTACCGCTCACTGTTCCATGCTATTTAATTCTGTCAAGTCACTAACTATCTGTTATAACAAGGCCACTATATTTGAAAATACGTATGCTACAGTAAACTACAATCACAACTATGTTATTATTACACAAATTAATTCTCAACACTAATACTTATCTGAAACGTTATTGATCTCTGTACTGTCAATTCAAACCAACCACCATCTTGAACAACCCTAGTCTAGTCTGATCTAATTCTAATTTTTTTTAAATACTTTTCTAAATTACATATATTTACAAGCATTAAAACTAACTTTGACTCTAATATATCCCCTCACAACTTGAAAAACATTTATAGAATCAATGTCGTAACTTGATACCTAAAAAAGAACAGTTTTGAGGCACAGATTTATACTACCTGAAAAAACTTCTCAAGAACTTCAAACTTCAAATTATTGTTGGTGTATGACGCAATTGCATTCTGAGGAAGAAAAAAAAATATAATTATATTTCTTCTTAACTCATTCACTCCCACGAGCCGATACAACGGCTTCCCGTTTTTTCTAGAAAACCTAGAAGCCGGTGTATCGGCTTTTGTTACTGTGTTCACAAAATCACATATTTTCCCATTCCTAGTTCTCCTAAATGTTTTATTTTGGTTATTGGCGGAAGTCCAGATTTTGCACTTTTTCATTCCGGAAGAGTTAGTTTGAGTTTCGTTGAAAAAATGTTTAGTTTTGTAACTTGGAAAATATAATTTTTTTTCGGAGAGGAACTTTGAAGCTATCCCATGCACCTTCAGCCACACCAAATAGAGTTTTTTCAGTACAAGCTCAGGAATAGATAGATTATATTATTGCTAATGGTAGTAATGATGAAGATATCGATCGTTATGATAGCGCTGTTTCAATTTATTTATCTAGTCTTAGTTCTACGTCGAGCGATGAAAGTAAAACTAAGTCTACTGACGAAGGGGCAGTGCCCTCTTTTGTCTCAAGCAATGGTAATAACAGTTCACAAATTCAGTAAAGGTTCAAGATCCGACACAATCATTCTAGTGTGTATAATATTAATGTGTGTATATATATTTTGAATACAGCAGGAACATTCTTTCCGTGTGTGCGTAAATTGTAAACACTCACGGTGATGTTGATCGGAGTTTTAATTTTTTAGCACGTTTTCAATTTCATGTGCCTTCAGTAAAATGTAAATACTGTGAAAACAACTGCACCAAATTAGGTGCAACTTTCAGAACATCGTCCTTTGAGGATTTCCGTCAATAGAAATTCATTACGTTATTTGTATATTGGTTTAGAGCTGAATAATGTATTGATGAGGGGAACATTTTTGTTCATAATTTTTAAAAATAACAAACGATTATGCAACTTTAATTCATCAAACACAAATTTACACCTGCATTTGTAAAATATATGTATTCCATTGTATTCTAGTCTCAATTGTGAACAGTTTGGTATATAATACATGTTATTTTAGTGAACATCTATTGAAGACAAATAGATCGCAACTAAGTGATGCTGTTTTTCAGTTTTACATAAAAATAAAATTGTGTCCAGAGGTCAAAAATATTTGGGAGTGAATGAGTTAAACAGTTCATCTCACAAAATGATATTTTCTTCTTCATTTGCTCTTAATCTCACACTAACAAGCCCAGAAATAGGCTTTGCAAGTAGCAGGATGTTGTCTGAAGAATGGAATGTGCTGGGTAGTAGTTTACATCTTGACTGCAATATTTGCACCTTTTGGCCCGACACATCCGACTTCAGCAGCCATTTTTGAGTACCAGCTTAGCCTTCCCTCTTTGATCCCTTCTCCTTAGCCAGTCTGCTCTGTTATCCAGTATCCAAATTGATATAAACTATAAAACATTTTTTAAATCTTACAGCAGAATAATATTGCAGCAAACCACAGCTGACCCTATTCCGCCTTCAAGTGGCAGTCATAGAAACAGGCTTCACTAGTTACTAGTGTAGTCTGGTCAAGGGATAGGATCCGCAGTGGGAAGCCAAACCCAGTATTTTAAGAAGTCACCAGAATGTGTATGTGTTGTGCTGAAAAACACAAGATATCGCAGTCTTGCTGTAAACTATAACACTATGTTCTTTTCAGGACAAACACCAAAGAAGAAGATTGTTTATGTTCAACATAATGCTGTTTTTGTTTAGTATAATTATGTTTATGTTGTTTGTCTACTATAATTATGTTTATGTTGCCTATGTCTACTATAACTATATTTATATTGTTTATGTCTACTATAATTATGTTTATGTTGCCTATGTCTACTATAACTATATTTATATTGTTTATGTCTACTATAACTATGTTTATGTTGCCTATGTCTACTATAATTATGTTTATGTCTACTATAATATATGTATGTTGTTTATGACTAATATAATTATGTTTATGTTGTTTATGACTACTTCTAATATAATTATGTTTATGTCTACTATAATTATGTTTATGTTGCTATGTCTACTAGAATTATGTTGTTTATGACTAGCACAATGATGTTAATGTTGTTTATGTCAAATATAATCATGTCATTGTTTATGTCTAATATAATTATGTTTGTGTTGTTTATATCTAATATAATTATGTTAATGTTGCCTATGTCTACTATAACTATGTTTATGTTGTTTATGTCTACTATAATTATGTTTATTTTGCCTATGTCTAATATAATTATGTTTATGTTGTTTGTCTACTATAATTATGTTTGTATTGGGTATGTCTAATATAATTATGCTTATGATATTTATGTCCAATATAAGTATATCTATGATCACTATAGTGGTTAGTTAATATGACATTGCTTTTCTGGATAATAATTATTCAAATAATTCTCTATTTTTATGTTTACAAAATTTACCCTCAAAGCATAGAAATTTCCAATTTCACATTCAAGTGTGCTCTGGATACGCTGCCATCTGGACATGGATGCACCTTTCTGTGGAAAGATACAAAAACTCATATAACTGCTAATCCTCTTGAAGACACAAAGCAGACAAAATATAAACAAATTACATAACCAAGATGCATCTCAGCCAATTATCTAGTATATTTACAATTTCATTTTATGAGGATTCTACATCTATATTATTGCCATGTTGAAGGGAAAAGGTGACAATGTCTCGCCCCAGCTTTCCATTTCCAGCAATGCGCATCACTTCATGTCATGACACTGACCCCTTCAATGTGTTCTTTTTTCTGTTTTTGCCTTTACTTACTTGACTTTTTCATCCACTTGAGTTGTAAAGTATTATGGGAAGCTAAAGTTGCCTTTCGTGGGTCAAGTATGTCACACCTGTTCTAGTAAGCTTGTGTTCTAACAGGATTTCTGTTTTGTCATCTATCCATTTGCAACATGGTCTTCCTCGTGCCTTGTAACAAGATCGTCTTGTGTTAAATGCATGCAGTTGTAGCTGACTTGGTTCTATTCTCATAAGACGGCTGAACAACTGTATTTGTCTAGCTATGTTTTTAGCACAAAAGGTAGTTCTCACAATATTTCTGATGTCACCATTTCTCATTCTTGTGACACTGATTGCTTCTTCTGTCATTTGTAGTAATTTTCCTCTTTTGTGTCTTGGATAAAGACAAAGTCTGACATTAGTAGCAAAAATATACTGTTTATAACTTCACTTTTTGTTATCTATTTTTTATTTTAAATGTAATTTTTCCTGTGATCACATAATTTTTATCTTCCATATTTTTCAATGAAAAGATTGTGAAAAATACAACCCAAAAATAAGTAAGACAGAAAAACAAATATGCGTCCTGTAAGATAAGGATCCGATACATTATTTTGAGAAGAATTTTGAGAACAGGAAAACGGTTATGTTAACAAAGATAATGAGTGGGGCTGATGATGCAGCAAATAAATGAGCTGACAGCAACCAGTTACTCATAGCTGGTTGGTTGCATCAGGGTCAGCAAACCAGAGCTGACCAAGATACTTTTCCGCATCCAACTGGCAGCCTTGAAAACAGACTGCAATCATGCAGACAGGCTATGAGCTTAGAGATCAAAGAGGGAAGACAAACCCGATTTAAAAAATGATGTGCTCAAATAGATTTTGTCAGACTGAAAGGCACGTGTATCGTGGCTTGGCTGTAAATTACGACACATGATCACAAATGTCCTTTTCAAGACACACACCAAAAAAAAAAAAAAAAAAATATCCAAACAAAATTCCCTAAAATATCCAATAGAACTGATGTCCCTTGACAGTTAACCATTATTAAAGAAGAATCCACATGATGCCAAGAAAGATGATGATTTCAAAGTTTAAATTCACAGGACAAGCAATATAATCTTACAATTATAACGAGGTTATAAAAAAACAACAACATTAAAACTGAAAGTTGTTGTTGCTGTTGAATGTCCACAATGAGGTTTACTTTTTTTGTGCGTTAAGTGATGGATTGCAGTAGCTTTCCTCATATCCCGATTGTGCTGATTAGGGTGGATGGGGTTTTCCAGGTGGTTGTACTATGCTTGGCTTCATCTACATGTTGCTAATACTTACTATGGTAATCATGTCGATCCCTAAACTCGCTAGCCAGTCTCTCATTAACCAATTTATTCATGGAGAACTGCATGGAAGTGAGGTGTGGGTTTTGGTCAATATATTTCATTTCACCCTGACTAACATGTCTGATCAGTATATTTTGTCTGACCAGACATTAGTCTCTTCTTCCCACTTCATTGCTATAATGGCACATGTCTTCAATAAATAAGTGCCTAATCATCAAACATTGACTTATCTATATCTGTTGACAGTTTGCGGAAACCCTTATTCTTATGATTTGCCTGGCAGGCTACAGTGCTACTATTCTCTGCTCCTCTTTCAAGCTCGTATGTTTTAATATCCAAGATTACATCAAGTCATATATAGATACATATACACGAGGGGACTTCAAATGAAAACCTTAAAAGTGAGATATAAATTAGAAAAACCATGCCTTTATAAACTTGTTAATATGGGTGCTAAGGATGTTAGAGTGTCCTGCATGTGCCATCACGGTGCAGACAAATATGTGACATCATAATTGCAGTTAAAAGATGGCCTTCCCATTTATAATATGACAGCTTCATGATTGATAGTGGATAGCAGGAATAACTTGGAAAGATAGTGTCTTAAAAATATGCCAGTACAGTGGCAAAAATATCAACCTTATGAAGCAGGCTAGTAAGGGAGCAGCGTAGTGCAGAGGTTAGCGAGCTGACTTTGCATCTGAGTGGTCCTGGGTTCATTCCCCAGTTGAGTCAGAAATGTTTTTTCAGACCGCAACGGGTCCCAGGTCGACCCAGCCATAAATGGGTACCGATTCAGTCCAGGAAGTTAAAGCGGCGAGGGAGAGGAGATGGCTACCACCTTTGAAATGTGAGATTGCTAACCACCTCACACCCCTACATCAGTGATGCTATGCGTTACTTTACTTTACTATACTAGTAAGGATTAGTTACCACAGATGGTCAAGCCAAATAAAATAGTGCAGTGCACAGGAGCATAGAAAGAAAAATAGTTTCAGAGGTACATGGAGACTAGCAAAACTCCATAACTGCAAAATGACAGATGAAGATACCCAGAAACAGTTGTTTTGGAATGATTTTGTCAATTGTCACATTAACTCATCCACAATGAAAATTTGTATCCATCTTAAAACTCCAAAATAATATCACACGCTTGAGACCTATTTATTGTCAATAGTGTATCATGTCACATATCATATACTAAAATATTCACAACTGAATAATGAATCGAACAGAACAAATAAGGAAATATATATGAGTGGATATTACAGTGATCTAAGTCTTGTTATCAACCTCATACATAAACAATACTATGGCTTTTTATCAAAGGTAACCCATGCGGGAAAATGTACCTAAAGTTTCACTTTATTAGGTGTAATAATTTTCTCCATATTCTCATTTTATTTAAGCATGTGAATTTGAAAATGCTAATTTAAAAAAAAAAAAAATCATTACATTTCGACATATTTGAACAAAGAAAATGAGTAGTACACACATAATCTTTCTAAACTATAGATGAAAATGGCACCACTTCAAGGATAAACAAAATTCTTAAGGTTTTACAAACTTGGAATTGAAAAACAGGTGAATTATTTAACAGAAATCATTTTTGAGGTCATGGATATTTTTCAGAAACCGTTTTTTTTTTGCCTTTTATCCTGAAAAGGTAGTTGTGACGTAGTTTACAGCAGTATCTGTGCTTTTTGGCATGACATGTCTGATTTTAGATGGCTTTTTTGGGGTACTGGGTTTGCCTTCCAACTATTCTCTTAGCCAGACTACACTAGTACATTCTGTTTTGAGGTCCGCCACTTGAAGGTGGAATAGTCTTTTCAGCTGTGGTCCACTGACCCTGATGCAAGCAGCCAGTTAAGAGTCATTGATTGCTGTCAGCTCATTCCCTGCTGCATCTTCAGTCTTATTTTTCAGGAACTGATACATCCAACTCCATGTAGTGAATCAGTTAAAGAAACTGTGTCTGTGTCAAGAACATTGTTTTAAATTCAAATGTTTCTCAAACAATTTAAAATAACACCTAAGAAAATTCAAATGTTTAAGCGATCCTAATTATGTTGGTTTATCCTTTAATCAAAGAATGATACTTCTTCTTCTTCGTACGCAGTCAGACAGTAACCATTATTTTTTCGAAAAAAGCGGCGTTCATCCTGAGGCTGTCGCCACTGCCATAGAGCTTGTCTTGCAGATCCACTGGTGATGGCCACATCTGCTCTCTCTGATCCTCGTATGTCAGGCAGTTCTGCAGCAGATGTTCAGCGGTCATTTTACCGGTACCTCACAGGCATTCGTCGGTACCACCTATCTTAAATTTGTTGAATAGGTGGTACCTCAGTCTATTGTGGCCAGTGCGAAGTCTGAAGACAACGACCTGCTCTCTTCGGTTCAACTGGTAATAGGCATCGTTTTTAGTGTAACCAGTATGTTCGGTTTCCCATTTGGTCATGTATCTGGCTTTGATAAGCCGTTTTGACTCTTCGTACGTCATACTAGTATCTGTTTGTGGTAGTCTTGCACCTTCTTTTGCCAGTCTGTCTGCCTCCTCGTTGCCTTGGATGTTGCAGTGTGATGGGACCCACTGTACCACTACCCTTTTTGGTGCGGACTGCTGGCATAGTTGACAGAGTACTGCTCTTAAGTCATTAAGCTCAGTGTTTTTCTGGCTTTTTAGCGCTGTGACTACGGCGAGAGCATCTGTAAGCAGGACTATATGGCTTTCATTTTCACTGTGAGTCACCATTTCTTCCACTGCCGCCCTCAGTGCCTCTGCCTCCGCTCTGAAATTGCTTGTGTGAAAGAATGATACAGATTGCATCATTACAGAAACAGGTTGTCGGAGATCAAGAGAGACTTCACTGTACAAGGTCTCATATTTGTTGTTGTTGGTGGAGTGACCAGTTAATTTTCGGCTGCTTTTCCTCCCTTAAATGCAAGCCTGGTACTCATTTGTAACTTTGCAAACTGAAGCATACCCGAACTGATGCATGTACCAAATCCTATTGCTGTGAAAGACAAGATTTATAACCACTTTGACCCTTCTTCTTCTGCGTTCGTTCTCAATCTCTCGCTACCAAGCCCTGAGCAGGGCTTTGCAAGTAGCAGGAGGTAGTCCAGAGAAGGGAATGCGTTGTGTCGCTAGTTTACAGTTTGACTGCGATATTTCCACCTTTCGGTCCGACAGGACTTTGATCCTAATATTGACATGTAAAAACAAATTTCAAGAGCTTCTATTGTTACCTGAGGGTTCTTGATTTGTGTAGTATGTGGCATGGCGACACAGTCAATACCGGAGTTAGTAGTGCCTACTTTTCTAGAAGGCTTAGGTACCTCATTCTTCCGCTCATCAGTCTGAAAAGATGTCACCAAATATTTCAAGTTAAAAATTACTACAGAAATTGAAATGAAAATCATGAACCAGAGACAGGGCTGCATATGAAGGAATTAGAGGTAGTTAGCTGTTTTGACAAACACAATTGAGTTTGATGATCATCCACTTCTTTGTCAGTCACCGGTCATTGATTTAACAAGAAAAAACACATGGAAAAAATCTAGCAGTATGTCAAGAAGAGAACAGAATGTACAGTGACTGCTGTTGGGGATGAAGACTTCATTATATGAGGTCTTATCTCTTGTGAGGTGAGGTAACAAAAATTTCTTCTTCATTGCTGTACCATCTTGATCTCTGTGGAAAAGAGCACAGCAACAAACAAATGGAGCAGGAGATAGGGTGAGAAAGTTGCCACAAAACTTGACAATTTTACTCCTTGTTGATTGTTTGGCCTTATGAAGCATATTCACGCTGTACAATTCTATTATGATCAACACACAAAAAAAAGCATTGTCTTGATATTGTTGCATCTCTGTATTTTGGGAGAGTTTGGGGTATCGAGCTGTGAAGAATGGGCGGAAGTTTTGGGGTCATACCTATAATCCCACACTTCATCACTAGTTTTCCCTTTTGCTGGTTGGGAGCCTACCTGATTATCCATCACTCTCAATAGTTTCATGGCCATCTTAAAAACATTTATACACCTCATAAACTTGTGTACAACTTACACAATCCTCCCTGCAGACAGTCCGTAACTTGTTGATGTGACTGCACACAATGAGTAAGTTTACTCTTTTGTGCATCCTGAAAAAGGTGTTAAGTGGTGGGTTGTAGTAGCTTTTCTCACATCCCGAGCATGTTGACGAAGGTGGTGCAGGTCCCTCCAGGCAGTTGTGCTATGCTTTGTTTCATCAGGGTGTCGCTCACTACTTCAGGGATCATGTTAATTCCCCACTTTGTTAGCCAAGCGGCCGAGAAGAACATCCAGTTTCCAGGGTGAACTGTGAGGAAGTCGAGGTAGGGGTCTTGGTCAGTATATTTTGTCTGACCAGATGTAACTTCAACTTTGTGTCTTTTCATCTTTTGCCAAGTTTTTGATAAAATCTTATGCAAATTCATTGATTGGTTATTTCCACCATGACAATGTGGTTCACACACTTAAGAACAAAACACGGCTGCAAACAAACTAGATATTAGGTTCAGAGGTCAACCTGTGCCTAGCAACTTCCAGCTGGATCTAACAGTTTCAGAATTACGTCAATCCGGATACTTTTTGATCAAACATTATATTTCATGAATGTTTCCATGTTTATTACACTGGACAAGACATGAATTGCCTTTAAAATTAAAAATTTACTAATTTACTGGATCTGAACACAAAAATGACATTAACTTTTGGTATTTGGCTCTTCTTTTGGAGAAAAATCGATTTTATTGTTTTAACAAATCAATTCAAATCGAGAGCACAGGTAGTGATTATGAAATGATGTATTTATATATTAATATTGCGTCATTTCATAACATCGCAGCGTTGCAATTTCTGACGACAATGATACAGTCGTTAGTTGGAAGCAAACTCTAGCAAGTTATTTGAGTGAATCTCATTTACCCCTTAGTGCAATGTAGTTTCTATGAGCAATTTTCCATTTTCGTTGAAAGTTATTATTAAGTGATAGGAAATGTTCTCTTCTGTTTCTTGATACTTACAAGTGTCAGAAGACTGCTGCCTTTGTTTCACATTTGCAGAATTGGAATTGAACCCACAATACTCTAATCTTGTCAATGCTGTTAACTTGATGCAATAACAAATCTGTAATTTTAGTTGTATGTGAAGTTACTACCCTACATTACAGGTGGAAGACTAACGTCTGGTCAGGCAATATGTACTGATTAGACAAGGCCAAAGACGGATGTGTACTAACCCAGTACTCAAAAAATGCCTGCTGAAGTCAGATGGGTTGGACCGAAAGGTGCAAATATCGCAGTCAAGCTGTAAACTAGCGACACAGCGCATTCCGTTCTCCAGACTACATCCTGCTACTTGCAAAACCCAGTTCAATGCTTGGTAGCGGGAGATTGAGAACGAACAAAGAAGACTAATTAGACATATTAGTCAGGGTCAGGCAAAACATACTGACCAAGACCCTCATCTGGCTACCTCGCAGCCCTCTCTAAAAACGAGTTATTTTCAAGGCAGCCTGACTAACGAGGTGAGGGATCGACGTGATTCCCGCAGTAGTGAGCGACACGCAGATTAAGCCAAGCTTAGCACAACCGCCTGGAGAACCCCGGTCCACCTTCATCCACATGCTTGGGATGTGAGGAAAGCTACTACAACCCACCACTTAATGTCCTTTTCATGGCACACAAAAGAGTAAACCTACTCATTGTGGGCATTTGAAACATAAACAACCCTACATCACATTGCAGGTTTTTTTCTATGTCCAACATATGGCTTATAAATCCTACTTGAAGAAGTACTTCTACATAAACTTTGCAGACATTTATTTTTTATAAGAATTTCTGTGCTGCATCTCAGCAATTGAAAATGAGTCCTAAATGCGAAAATACCAGAGTAAAATTGAGAATAAGTTCTTAATTAAATGCTCCAAAGGCACACAACTCATTTAGTCTTTGACACCAAAGTCAAAATCTTGATTTCCACATAGAAAACGCATTTAAAAAACAGTCGAAGGGACAATCTCTGGCACCCTAAAAATAGATACTTTCGGTAGCTGAACCTCATCTTCCCGGAAAGCGGATCATCTAGGAGAAGGAAAATTCTTTGATTTCAAACCATCTGCTGTTTTGTATGTAGGCTTGGGACAGTCAAATGCTGTGGAAAGTTTAGCAATTAAAAAAAAAAAAGAATTATGCTGTATCTATCAGTCCAACTGTAAAATGTTGCATAACCTAATTCATGCTCAAACCAAAAACAATTGCACATGTCCACTGCAGTAAGGGAAACAGATGTGCCTATTTTAGAGTAAACTACGGACATGAAGAAGCAATTACAATTTGTAAAGTGTTGTTGTAAGATGAATTTAACATACTGTGATTTCACAGAAGACTTTATTTTCAGAAGAGGACATCTCATCTTTTACAGACTCATTCTTCATTCTGATGCATTCAGGTGCTCTTTTCAACTGATCTATTGGAACTCCCTGAAATACACATAAGAAACATACATATATTTAGTCATAAATAGAAGATCACCCATTGCGTCACATAGCAGTCCTGTTTCATGTATCCCCTGAGAAAAAGAAGTACATTCAAGAACCATGGGTGGAAAATAACAGCAGGCAGAAAAAAAAATATGAAAAATTAAGCATTAAAAAAATGTGCAAACAGTTGTCTTTCAAAACAGTCTGTGTAAGGAAATTACATTTTTTGGCGGATTGTCAGTCATTACAAAGGGTTGCTTTTGTACAGCAGCCAACCATTGCTCTTGACCAGAGTATCTTGTATCAGAGCCATATTCTAAGAAGAAATTCCCAATACAATCACCAGAACTGCAATGCTATGAATTCCAGAAGAAGGACAAAAGAGACCAACCTAAAATAATTTTGATAACTGTAGAGGTAAAAATGAAAATCGCGAACCAGAGCTGAGATAGTGTGCGAAGACTATTTCCGCAGACTGATAAAATGGAGGTCATTTGTTGCTCCTTTGAAAAGCCCCATCAAGCGTGATGGTCATTGATTTCTTCGCCAGTTATCAGCCAAAGGTCCAAAAAGATGAGAAGACAGAAATAACCAAAAAAGATAAAAGATTGTAGAGATCTGCCTCAAAGACTGCACTCCACAGCAAGGAGAAAAGCAATTAAATTGAAGGATTTCCCTAACAATGAACATTAATTAAATAAACCATAACTGCCAGGTAGAAGGGGAGGTCAGTGGTCTCAAGATTAGGTGTCCACCTCAAGTGCCGGAGGCCACGGGTTCAAATCACGGTGGAGACCGTTTTTTTTTTCATGTGGATTTTCTGGTATAAATTCTCATGATTTCTGGCTTGTGTTCAGTGTCGAGCACATAAAAAATACCTTGGCGGTTAGAAATCGAAAAGAGTAGGCTTTAACAGCTGCTGCCCGGACAAATATTATAGTTAAAAATCTACCCAAATTATTTGTACCTTCTCCCAGCATTTAGCTACCTGGCAACAGACATTAACATGCCAGTTTGAATGCCAGGATTCCAAGTATAACTGCCTATCCACGAAAGACTAATGATACGTTAAAAACATTTTAATGAGGAAACAATGATAGTATTATAGCAAATATCTGTTATGTAACATGTTACTCATCATAGAGAATCTTGTAATAAGGATATTGTATACATGCAAATAGTATTTGCTTAAAACAAATAGAAGTTATTTTAAAATTGTTAAAATTTAAAAAATATCAAAAGCATCTAAGACAAAAAAATCTTCTTCTTCAACTGTGATCATTGCTCATTTAAGACTGCGAATCTGGACTCTTCAATAAATTCTGCAGTCTTTTTCAAAGTCTCAATACCGTCAGCCTCGAGAGGAGTTAGCACAGGTCAGATCCTTCTCCCCAGATCTGTGTGCTGGAGGAAGTCTTGCAGTACATATGCTGCTGTCATGTTTGCCAGGCCGCAATAACATAGACTGGTGGTACCTATCTTGAATTTCATATACAAATGTTGTCTCATTCTGTTGTGACCAGTTTGATGAGCCAATCAAAGCCTTTCAACTCCCCATAGAGCACATTTCTTCAACAAATACGTGCCATTTCCTCTTGTCACGCTCTTCATGGCTTCCTTTTAACTTTTATGTATGTCACAAGCTTTTTTTTGTTATGTGTATTTTGGTCTGCCTCCTTTTTTCTTACCCAGAAACTGCTTTGTGATATTATTAACCAGTTTTCAACTCTAGCATCTTCTTTTCACTTCCAATTCCCCAGTTGTTTCTCTGGTTTTTCTTTCCAACCTTTCCACACTAAGTATATTGTTATACCCTTTCTATACCCGTTCTTATATTCTGCACAAGCACTCATTTATGAAAGTCAGTGGCCGAATGGTTTTGATGCCTGCTCACTGACAAGGAGGGCAGCGGATTGAATCCCTAGAAAGGCATATGTTGTTTTTCTGTTGATGGTGAAATAAACAAACATAGTCAGCACACAACATGGCAACAGCAGTGGTGAAGCAGCATGTAGTCCTCAACTATCCCTGCAAATGGGAATAAAGTAGTACGATGACAGTATCTTTCTAATTGCTGTTTTGTAAAATAAGAAAAAAAACTGATCATTGTTTTTAAAAATCCATTCAACTTTTGATAGTAAATAAAGTACTCAGTTCTGGGTGAACAGCTGTCTTAACTCACAGAGAAATAATAACTGTTCCACTTGTTTAATACAAATCTGGAAATTGGTCTGCCCCCATATGCCTTGGGCCTTTTATAGTGGAGGAAAGAACAGGTCCATAAATTAATACATATTGCAAAAGGTGATTAAGGACAGTTATGAATTAGCATTTGATTAGTGCAGTGGTAGACCCCTTGCTTTTCACGGCAACGTTCTTCCTCTTCTGTCTTCTTATTTTGTACTACTACTCTTGTCATGAGACATCGAAGAGAGGTAGGATGCCTAGATTTCTTGTTATTGCCAAGTGGAAGGCTTGTGCTATCGTTAGGTGTAACTTTCTGAGAGTGTCAGAGATGTCTGTATTTCTCTGGCTCTTTAGTGCTGTAACCATGGACCGGACATCTGTAAAAAAAAAAACTACCTAGCTTTCATTGCTTTGATATGTCAGTGTAGCATCTGCTGCAGCTTTCAATGCCTCTGCTCTGAAATTACTTGAGAATTTTCCCGTTGCCTCTGATAGCGTTATCTTTCTTCCGTTTGTTAGTCTCCCTCCACCTCCATTTTCTGTTATGTTTGTTGCAGAACCGTCAGTGTATGCATGGGTTCAGTCAGTGCTTGGGTAGTTCTTCTCTATGTATATATCTTATGGTCACGACATCTTTGTGATAATTTAGACTGACTGTTCAGGGGACGACGTGGCCTAGTGGCACAGCTCACAATCCGAAGGTGCTGGGTTCGATCCCCATCACAGCACCGGCCGTTACCCCGGGGAAGCAAACCCTTAGAAAATGCAGGAGGAAGCAGACCCTTACATAAAATGCATGCTGAAGTCGGATGCACTGGGCCGACAGGTGCAAAAATAAAAACACAGTGCAACGCACACAGCCTTGGGGATTAGAAAAATAAGGCGATTATTGCAAAAAAAAAAAAAAAAAAAAAAAAAAAAGAAAAAGATGATTGACTGTTCAACGCTCAGAATTATGATTGACATATCTATCAGAATTATGTCTCAGAACTATCACTGAAATTTATTCACGAATCTACACTTTCTGTAATCAACACTCAGGTTTAAGACTGACATCTTCCACAAAAGTTATATCGCATCAGTTCACCATTGAAAGTTGATATCAAACATTTTAGAATAATTTGCTAACAACTTCTCCAGATACAGAAATGAAAGCAGACAAATTGAAACAAACCTTAGACAGACTGGGACCTTGTTCAGGGCCCTGAGTTTTACTCTTGAAACTTTTTGGATTATGTTCATTATATGACTGTGAAGAGCTACTGTATCTGGAAATAGAAAGAACAGATATGCTGAAAAAATGGGTCTAAGATAAGTCCTTGGTTTATAACTTGTTATTCACAAATTCAAAATGTGTGTGTGTGTGAGTGAGTGAGTGTGTGAGAGAGAGAGAGAGAGAGAGAGAGAGAGAGAGAGAGAGAGAGAGAGAGAGAGAGAGGAGAGATGGTCTCAAAAATTATATTTAAACCCTTATCCATTTATGTTAAAAGAATAGAATAAAATTACCACACAAGTAATTTATTTCAAGGACAACAAGATAATCTACACAATTTGACTGAACTCTGTACTAAACAATGTAAATAACTAATAAAATAATTTATACAAATTAATTACCTGCACATAGCTTATAACAATAAACTGATACAAATTTAAAGACCAAAAAATGGAAAAAGCCTACACTAAACAAAACTAACAAACATTTCAATGTTAACTTCAAAATTGTGTAAACTCTCTGTAGTGATTAGTTATTGCCATTTTGTGGCCTTTAGATTTGCATTGGTTCTCTGTTTTTGCTTCATTAATTTGTTAATATTGTTGATTAATTGTTTCTACCTGTTTGTGTTTTTTCCACCTTGAGGATAAGAGGATCCATGAGTAAATCTTTGATCTGTAGAATATGACAAGAATAATTAAAGGTTGGAATTAGCTGCTAGCCAAACAGGAAATTACAGAATTAAAGTAAAGTAATTATTGTTCAGATGCAGCATTTTGATCTAGTATAGTTTAGTCGAAGAATCAATGCCATTGCGCACGCTTTAACCCATAAGTGCTCTGTTCTTCTCCATAATTTTTTGAGAATCTGAGCACAATGCACGAACTCCGTAGCACCAACAAGGATACTGTAACAAATTGGGTAGATCTTTAACATAATTTTTGGGCAGTCACTGTTAAGCCTACCCTTTTTTATTTCCGACCGTAGAGGGTTTTTAATGAGCGTGACACTGCACACAGGCGAAGAATCTCTACTACCCACAGAACCAGGTAAATACCGGAAAGTCCGTGTAAAAAAAATGGTAGTTGTTTGAACCAGCGACCTCCAGCACCCGAGGCCGACGTCTTATCTTGAGACCACTCAGTCCCCCATCAAAATTTTGTTTTAAATGAGTACAGTAGGTTGGTTGGTTGGTTATTGATCCAGCGGCCTATGGGCTACTCCCCTTTGGCTCAATACCATATAGTGGTATCTGCAAGTGTTAGTAAGCTGTTGTTTAGTTCCGCACAAAGTGTTCCATTTGTCTGGCCTCGGGGGAAGAAGCTCTTTCCTAACACTGGCAAGCGCCGGACATTCAAAAAGATGATGTTCAACAGTTTCATAGGGATGTGTGCATGACTGGCACTCTGGAGTGTGTTCTGGTTGGATTTTATTCAAGTGGCTGTTAAGTTGTATGTGTTGCGTGCGAAGTCGGAAAATGGTGCTTTGATCTCTCCTTTTCAGGAGGTTGATGTTGTCTTTGGGATGGCCATATGTTTGTAGATTTCTCTCCCAGTATTTCCCATCTATTCAGCCAGGCCTCTTTGTTCACAGACTTGAATAGTTGTTTGACTGTCTGTATGGTTGTTGGTGTGTATTGTTGTTCTTGACTTGCTCCCTTCTTAGCCAGTCTGTCTGCCTTGTCATTACCAGGTGTATTTGAGTGACCATGGATCCATTGTATAACTATTCTGACTTCATGAGATGTGAGAAGTTGAGAACAGTAAAAGCTGACATCTGTATTGAATTTTACTGCTGTTCATCACAAATTACCTTACTTTCGAGGGGTCCTAAATATTATAGACAGGAGTGGGCAATAAGCTCTACAACTTCAATAAAAATTCTTCTATCAGGTCAGGTCATCCCGTAACCAGTGAGGTCGTTGGGGCACACATGAAGACATCCTCACAATCCTACGCCATCCTTCTCTATCAGCTGCCGCTGCCTCTTCTGGTTGGAGATTGGTCCATTCTTTTATGTTGTACATAAAAGAATACTCCTATGGCATGCATTTAAACCCAGTTCATAGCCTTGCGGATCTGTTTCCACTGATCAGAGAAGAGACTCTTGCACCATAAATCCTGACAGATGCTTCAACCTGGAAAGGCAGTTCATCTAGAAAAAAAATTCTGAAATTTCAGGAAACAAGGAAACAGAAAGTGGAAGCTAAATAATTATTGTACGCAAATCAGAGGTAGTATTTATAATATTTCTTCTCCAAGTGGATCTCATAGCCTCTTACCAATGAAGAGCCAATACGACCCCTGCTCTGTAATTTTTGAGGATATTTCAACTGGAAACCTTACTTTCTTTTAGCCAAAATTTATTGTTTTAACCTTTACCAACTGAGCGGCTAATTATTACAAAAAAATATGGCCTCTCTGACACTAACGGCTAGAAAATACGCCGGCCAACAATAAAACTATTCTAGGGTATTGTCATGTATTTACACCGGTTGAAACACCTGAGTATTAGAATCTAAAAATAGGTAATGCCATAATTGTAGATGTAAACAAGAAAGATGTACGGTTTAGTTTGAAAGATAATTTTTTAAATGATTTATTCTCCTTTTCTGGACGACTGGAAGATTGACACATTATTGCGGGTGATGAGGTTAAGTTGTTGCAACATATTTTTCTGAGATAGATCTGTTTATTTAGCAGTAATAAATACATTTGAAAAGGAAAATAACAGATAGGATGATCTTGTAAGAAACACTATCGGTGTTCTGTGATGATTTTCAAATTCCGAAGGTCTTGAATCCCCCAGAAATTGGTAGAACTAAATGTTGTTGTGATTTTTCATTTTCAGATTCCTCGTCTTGTATCTCAGAAACTCACACACGCACAACAAACAAGTTCTTTATTCCTTTATGTCTATACACACAAATAAATCATATATGTAGACAATCAAAGAAAAAAGGTACCTATCAAAGTAAAAACCATAGAAAATCATGATGTGCTGAAAAACAATTCAGGTACTGGAGAACTTTCATACTTTTTTTTGTATTCAGGTTGATAAAGGCTAAAGTGGCGCACAACTGTATCATTTTTAATTATAGTCTACATTGCATTCGATACAAGTCTTCTTGTGTCTATAAAGTGGATGGATTCCTCTACATAAAAAAAAAGGATTTTGGTTGCGTGTGCAGTCACTCATGAACCACATCGTTGTTTCAATTCTAGAGCCTGCTGCCATGGCACAAACGTTATGAAACTGGAGCACATCATGGATGATATTGTATGCTGAGCCTTGACTATTGTCCAGAAGTGTGGCTATTTCAATTAGTTACCCGACCATCTTTCATCATAATGCATTCAATAACTGACACTGATGAGGCTACTCAGACCCAGAACTTATTTGACAGACCCGACTGAAACCAGTCTGTTATAGAATGCATGCCATTTCAGCTACTTTCTACTCCACTCGCACATTTGCCAAAGTAACAGACAATGCATCACCATACAGAATCTTCATTTGTCAATTAATTTTGATGTTCCACCCCTTTGTTGCTTAATATTTGGATACCAGAACGTATCTCCTCTCTGGTGCATATTATATAGTGGGGTGACTATCTTTAAATGGCTACTATGACATCATAGCCTGTCTGCAGTGATACCATGTGTAGGACACTTTTGAGGCCCTTAGCACCGATATTGCCAACTTACAAAACAATGCTTCCCATTTCTATCACAATTTTAAGGTTTGCTTCAAATTTATATCACAACTTTAAGGTTTGCTTCAAATATATAGCATGATTGTAAGGTTTGCTTCAAATATCTAGCACGATTTTAAGGTTTGCTTCAAATATCTAGCACGATTTTAAGGTTTGTTTCAAATTTTGCGAACAATTTTAAGGTTTACTTCAAATTTTGAGCACAATTTTAAGGATTTCATTTGAAGCCGTCTCACAGCAAGCTTATAATGAATAGCAAAGTGTCAAAGGAACCACTACTGCAAGAACACACAAATGTTTTTTTGCATGGGAGTCTGTTAACTGCTTCTACATAATTTAATCCTTTCCAACTCGTAGGTGTATCATCTAATGCCATCTGCTACGACCAAAATCGACCTAATACATGTGTTTGCGTTTCATGATTTAGTTTGTGGAATTTCATTTCTTAAATTTCTCTACATGATGGTGGTATCCATGCATACGCAACTGACATTTAACTGTAAGACTGTAGTAAGACATTTGCCACAGTTATGATGTTTTGAAAGTCAAATCATATATCGCGCGTAAAGTTAGTCTTCAAGACCTGAGAAATATTTATAATTTGTTCAGTCCAATGATTACACATCTGGATTACTCATGGATATTTAACACATGCTCAATTCAGACTTTGACTGGGATATATAATGCATAAGATACGTGTAACAGAACTGACAGATATATTGGGGAACCACACAACGTGGTGAGTATAAAAAAATGTAACCTCCACATTAACACCATTCAAATTTAATATCCTAACATCAACACCATTCATACTAATATATAATCTTTTTTATGTTATAAACAGTTTAATTATGTGTCTTACATTGCTTAGATCATAATTCTAGTACAATTTGTTCAATATTAATTTATTTTATTTTCAATAAAACTTTGTCGTACAAATTTCAGGCACTTGGCCTGGATGGAAAGACACAAATCAACAAAATTATCCAGGACTGGAAAGGGTTTAGCAAAATATAAAAAATGCTATACATCACGTTCTTTTCCTTTATTACTTACAACAATATTCTACATTTATAAGTATCAGAAAAAAAGTTCTTCAAATTAATCTCACCTTGACTCCAAGTATTAGCTCTGCCAGTGTACTGTGAATTCCTAAAGAAAAAACATTAACAGAATGAAAGCCATGAAAGAAAGACAAGATATTTGCATGAAGCTAGGATATCAATTTAGACACCACACCTACTGACAATGAACTATTTTCGTACACATAAATGACAATAATATTAACCCTTTTTTACTTTAGTTTTAATAACAGCAAGAAAAGTGGTCACACGGTTAAAATATCTATCTATTAGTCTGAAGAGAACATATAAGAGATCCTGAGAACGAAACATAAACATACAATGACAACTACAGTTTAAATTTGCACGATATGTATCTGCGGCATAAACAATGAGGCTGAGGCAATCATTGAAGGAATGATATGCATGGAAAATAACAATAATGGGAGTAGCAGATATAAAGTAGGGGATGCAAGAAAATTAATTAAGATCATACATTTATATACCCGGAAGTTGACATGAAAGAATATGCACAACTGAGTAGGGTTCATTATAAATCCAGCAACAGCAAAATGTATCAGATATAACTTACATCTCTGAGTGAATCTAACAGTTACAATCCAAGAAAATGGAGATAATACAACATACATTAAAGTATATGCTCGCTGCAATTCTGATAATAACGATAATAACAAAGACAAGTGTTAGAACAATTTACAATACCCAATATGAGGACCGCATCATTGTAATTAGTGATTTTAATGCCAGACGTGAATTTGACAGAAAAGGTGTGGAAAACTACCTATGGAACTTTGGAGACAAGCAAAGACAGGAAAACAATAATGGATGTATACTTCTAGAATTATGTAGTCAGGACGATTTGTTCATAACCAATACCTTCTTTCAGCATAGAACTTCTATAATAGTTGTCAATCACAAGTGATGAAGACCACTCTTTTTGTTCAGCCGCGGGGACAGTCGTATCTCTTGCTGTGTCCGCTGAAATGGGTGACTTGCACGGTGATTTGGATTAAAGTGAGGAAGAAACTGCGCCTTTTGTCAACCTCACTCACAGAGCCTAAGCTACCTTTTTCCAATGGCAAGACATTCATCGAGACGACTGGAGATAGCATAGGATGCAGATTTTGCCTTAGGGTTACCACCGAAGCCTTTCCGTAAACATGTAACCCGCAAAGTAGAAAGGTGGGATGGCATCTAACGCAGTTTGTCGTGCCTTTTCGATAACCACAAGAGGTCGTTTGGACAACACTCAGCGTGTGAGTGAGTCTGGCATCTCTCCCCAGCTGTATTCAGCTCATCATAGTAGGATCTAAAATTCCCACACGCCAAATTCGTGAAGGTGAACCGGCAGAACTAACCCGTGAAATACGACACAGGTATAAGCGTAGTGCCATTCAGCCGGCGTCCAGACCAGGATAAACGGATGGAAGAAATCACAAAAAAAAGAACGAAATAACAAGTCCAGACGGAAAACAACACCACGTTTCCGTGAACACAAGTGTAAGTCGTCGACTAGTGTGAATTCCAGGCAAATCCGTGGTCTGGCGGCATCCATAATGATCCAAAACAGTAGAAAAATTTAGACTCGCAGCCAGTCATGGCGCCATCTTTGCCAGATTTTTTTCAGCATAGACAAACCCAAATATTTACATGGTACAGATGGCATGACCTGCATTGTAGAAATCAGATAGACTTTGTACTAGTCAAGAGAAACAAGAAAAGAGCAGTAATAATTCAAGAGTTATGCGTAACTTATTTGTAGTTACTGATTACAATGCGGTAATTTTGGTTATGAGAGTTCATGAGAAAAGGCACCCAAAACGACAAGGCATGTTAGCAAAAGACTTAATCAAAATAAATAAACTTAAAGAAACAAGATACCCAAAAAAAGCCTATGTTATGAAAATTGACAAGAGCTTTATTAGACTGACCACAGGAACTAAATCCGATGATAAAGAATGGGCAACATTTATTACTGCCAAAGACGGATGTTTTGGACCGAAAGGGTACAAATATTGCAGCCAAGCTGTAATCTAGCGACACAACACATTCCGTTCTCCGGACTACATCCTGCTACTTCAAAAAACCCTGTTCAAGGCTTGGTAGCGGGAGATTGAGAACGAATGCAGAAGAAGAAGGGCAACGTTTAAAAGTAATTTAATAGAAGCAGCTGGGGAGGATGACTAATACCTGGTCAGGCAAAATATACAGACCAAGACCCTCACCTTGACTTAGTGAGCAGCACACAGTTGAAGCCAAGCATAATACAACCGTCTACCTTTATCAATACACTCGGGGTGTGAGGAAAGCTACTGAAACCCAGTGTACAGTTTCTTTAGTATACTTTCGTCTGCTCCCCACCTTGTGCCAGCAAGTTTCCTCATGATTGCCATTCTTTGTCTGGCTCTCATTCGGTTTCTCTCGATCTGACTTTTCCATGTCATGCGCCGATCAAATGTGACTCCCAAGTAGTTTGGGTTGTCGTTTGGCCGCAGATATTTGCTGTTAAGACTTATTTTGGTGTTCTGTGGTTTATTTGAAAGCCAGAATATCGTACATGTTGTTTTTTCCGACCAGCCATGAGTTCGCCCACTCCTCTAACGATGTTAGGGCCTGCTGCATCCGATTGTTTGCTACGGTGAGATTTTTTTCAGAGGTCCACATAGCCAGATCAACTGTAAACATGGAGCTGTGGACTCTTCTTGGTATATTCTCTGTGATGTTGTTTATATACACCAGGAAACGTGTGGGTGACAGTACCCCCCTTGGGGTACTCCTTGTTCCAGTGTCACCTTTTTGCTCATCTGCCCTTGTACTTGAACTCTGGCTGTTCTGTTTTCGAGGTAGTGGCTGATCCATCTGTACATTTTTCCAGATACTTCACTTCTTCGTAGCTTGACTTTAAGTCCCTCTTTCCACACCTTGTCAAATGCCTTCTCTAGATCCACCCAAACCGATACTGTATGCTTTTTCTCTTGGTAAGCATCCTCTATTTCCTGTGCTATGAGAGTGATGTGGTCCTCAGTGGATCTATGTTGTCTAAATCCTGCTTGCTGTGGAATTAATATGTGTTTTTCTTCCAGGTGCCACATCAGTCTGGTGTTTATCATATGCTCTATCAGTTTGCCTACACAGCTAAGTAGACTGATGGGTCTGGGATACTAAATTTAAATCTTGTAAAGAGTATGGCGAAATTCTGGATTCAGATTATAAAAATGAGACAAGAAATTTCTACAAGATGATCAAAATTATGAGAGGTATAGATGATTGTTACAATTCAATTAAAATCATAAACGATGACAATAGAATTGCATTAAACGACCCATAACTGGTCCTGAACAGATGGCAGTAATACTTTAAAGAACTTCTCAACTTAACAACAATTGGGGACAATAACACACAAGATACCAACATTAACTTCTTCATCGTACGCAGTCAGACAGTAACCATTATTTTTTCGAAAAAAGCGGCGGTCATCCTGAGGCTGTCGACACTGCCATATAGCTTGTCTTGTGTTGTTGCCACTGGTGATGGCCACATCTGCTCTCTCTGATCCTCGTATGTCGGGCAGTTCTGCAGCAGATGCGCAGCGGTCATTTTCCAGGTACCACACGGGCATTCGTCGGTACCACCTATCTTCAATTTGTTGAATAGGTGGTACCTCAGTCTATTGTGGCCAGTGCAAAGTCTGAAGACAACGACCTGCTCTCTTCTGTTCAACTGGTAATAGGCATCGTTTTTGGTGTAGCCGGTATGTTCAGTTTCCCATTTGGTCATGTATCTGGCTTTAATAAGCCGTTTTGACTCTTCGTACGTCATACTAGTATCTGTTTGTGGTAGTCTTGCACCTTCTTTTGCCAGTCTGTCTGCCTCCTCGTTGCCTTGGATGTTGCAGAGCATCTGTAAGCAGGACTGTATGGCTTTCATTTTCTTTATGTGTCACCATTTCTTCCACTGCCGCCCTCAGTGCCTCTGCCTCCGCTCTGAAATTGCTTGTGTACTTACCAGTAGCGAATGACAGTGTTATTTTTCTGCCATTTGGTAGGTTCAGGAATGCTCCTGCCCCTTCATTCTGTGTAGTGTTTGTTACAGAACCGTCGGTGTATGCATGGGTCCAGTCCATGCTTGGGTAGTTTTTCGATATAAAGCTTAGGGTAGTATCTCTCCTTTCTTTTCCAGTCTAGCAGTTTTTGTTTCCAATACCTGGTATATTTTCTACCACCTCTGGAAATATATGCTGCCTCCAGGTAGGTTTTTGTACAGTAGTGATGGGCTTTGGTGTTGTTAGTGCGCTTATGGGATCTTCGTGCATCTTTGCTTTGGCTATTTCTGCAAAGTTTCTCCGCTTTAGTTTCCCATTTCCCAAATTATTTAGTCTCTGGTGCATTGGATGGTCAGTCAGTCTTCGGAGTTTCTCTGACTGCAGCTGGGCTCTGCAGTCTCTTCTATCGGTCATGGATTGCAGTTTTGTAATCTTTTCGAGTTCTACAATTGGCGTTGACTTCATGCCTCCTGTTATAACTCTCATGGCTTGGTTTTGAAGTTTGCTAACTTTATCGAAGTTCGCCTTTGCTGCTGTTGTCCATGCCGCAATGCCATACTCGAGAACTGGTCTCACTCTTCCAGTGTACAGTTTCTTTAGTATGCTTTCGTCTGCTCCCCAGCTTGTGCCAGCAAGTTTCCTCATGATTGCCATTCTTTCTCTGGCTCTCATTTTTCCATGTCATTCGCCGATCAAATGTGACTCCCAGATAGTTTGGGTTGTCGTTTGGCTGCAGGAATTTGTCATTTAGGCTTAATTTGGTGTTTTGGGGTTTGATTGAAAGCGAGAATATTGTACATGTGGTCTAACATTAACGAAAGCAAGGAGTTAGAACCAAACATCCCGCTTTCAGAAATCATAAATGCTGTACAAGCTGCACCACTCAACAAATGTCCAGGACCTGATGAAATCCCTGCTGAACTAATCAAAGCAGCCAATGAGAATGGATATTGTGGCTACAAAGATTGCATAACCTAGTATGAACCACACAGGAAATGCCAGAAAATTGGAGAAATTCAATAATAATTCTAATATGGAAAAAGAAGGGTAGCAAAAGAGACTACAACTCATACAGAGGAATTTCGGCATTGAGCCACACATGACAAAATATTTTCTTAAATCCTAGAAAAAAGATTACGCTACATCATCGAACCTCAGCTCAACAATGGGCTTTAGAAAGAACAGAAGCTGTATGTATGCAATTTTTACTCTCAGACAATTGGTGGAGAAAACTGAAATATGATCAGGAATTGTTTGCTGCGTTTGTAGATCAAGATAAAGCTTTTGACCGGGAAGATAGACAACATCTATGGAAAGCTTTGGCTCACTATGGGGTAAACAATCACCTAATCAACTTATGCAAAAGTCTTGATAGCCACTGCTCTGTTAATAAATATAAGCATAATAACTGGACTTTCAGAAAATGGTCATATCAGATCTGGAGTATGGTAAGGATGTGTGCTATCCTCTTTGTTGTTTATCAGATATGTAGGCCACATATGTAGAACACCCAACTCAAATCAAGAAAACAAAAATTGGTGAACTCTTAAACAAACTTCTTTTCGCAGACAATCAAGCTGTCATAGCAACTTCAGAAATAATTGCAACAACATATAGACAAACTAAATACAACACGAAAAGCATAAAAATCAATAGAAGAAACTGAGGTCATGAAAGTATCTAGACAAGAAGGACAAGCCAATATCTTCCTTGCAGAGCAGCAAATTATGCAGGTGAAAGATTACACATACTTTAAGAACATGTCAGCAGACAGAAGAATCATAGCAGATATCCAATAAAGATGGAATAAGGCAAATCAGATCATTGGGCAAGTAACACCAATACGTCCAATACTTAATTGTAGCGCATGATAATAACTACCAAAATAGCTTTTTACAAGCTTTATAGTCAGGGTAAAGACTTATGACAAGCCCCTTGTACAACATGATTTTTGTCCCGACATTATGGTATCAATGTCAAAAAATTGGACACTAACATCAATTGAAAAATGACAAATCATAACAACAGAAATGAAATTCCTGTGAAACATATTGGATGTAACAAAGAAATAAAGGATCAGAAATGATGACATCAGGTGACTAGTGGGAACAACACCAGTATTAGACTACATCAAAAAGAGCAACTAAAATAGTTTGGCCACATAAAAATACTACCTCCACACAGAACTCCCAAACAAGCAATGCTATTTAGATACAACGGATTCAAGGCCAAAGACCGACCACGAAAAAGGTGGCTTACGAAAATATGTGAGGTTGTGAATGCCACTGTGCATGAGGCCCACAGTAGGGATCGTTCTAGAGATTTCTTCCTAACTTGATGCTGAAAGGCAAAACAGAATAAGCAAAAAGAAGGAAAGAAATATAGAAATAAAAATGGCATACACAAAATTTGGAATTACTTTCTGAGTCTTTCCATTGTACATTATGTATTCAGCTCAGTTAACCAGTGTCAAGTTCTTGACATAAGCCATTATTTGACAAAATGTCAAATTTAGTCAGTTTCTGTGTTTACATAATACTACATTTTAACCTTTCCTGTACAAATACCATTAACACATATCTACAATAATAAAATTAGTATAATGTCATATATCTGACAACAATTGTATAAAATTACATTTACAGAGTTTACAACTAAAAATGAACTCAGAACTCTTCTTGCTTTCTTTGCGTTCAGGATCTTTTGGTCATGCTATATCTGCAGGCCAGTCGCCATGATGAAGTCTCTAGTCTTCACCAGGTTAGAACGGCTGCCCCACAGCTTTTGTCTCAGCTCCGCACCCTCTGGCCAGGTCTGGCATCTGATTTCCCTATAGATCGGGCATTCCTGTAGAATATGCTCAGGGTTCTGGCATCCTGTTCCACATGGGCACTCATCGGTGTGTGAGATCTTCAGTCGGTATAGATGTTCTAGTAGTCTGCAGTGTCCAGTTCTCAGGCGAAATAAGGTAGTTTGTTGATTTCTTTTGAGTTGGTGAATTGGGTCTGGCGTACTGCTTATGTTTCTGTCTTCTCTCCATTGGTGTATATACTGATTTCTGATGATGTTCCTGATTTCTCTGTATGGTACTCGATGATTAAATTGTGCCTTTTTGCTGCCATCTTTTGCCAGAGCATCAGCTCTCTCGTTTTCCGTGATTCCGCAATGGGAGGGTAGCCACTGGAGCCCTATTGTTGAGGATCTCTGGGAACTCAGAACTAATTCTATTGATTGTCAACGAGAAGATCTCACACCACTAACAATTACTAAATTTATTTAATTGTTCTTTAATGTACCAAATTTAAATTGTAATGTTTTCTGCTTCTGTTTCAATATTTGCCATGCTTCTTGGTGTCCCTACCTTTGTGCCTCATAAGAATTTGATTGATGATGGTACTGCATCACATCTCTAGGACCTCCCCTATCTGACAAGAATATTATAAAGTGAGATGAGTGTGGCAGGACAATTGACATACTACTTGTAAAATTTAGTGTCAAGTTTCTGGTTGTACTTTTCATATGAAAAACTCATGTACAATATCACTTACTTGAAACCTTTCTATCTGAATCAATGTTTCATTAACATGTCACATAGTATATACGAAAATGTTCAGAATAGAATGCTGAATACCACAAGATGATGACATATCACATGTAAGCAGATTTGTGTAAAAACTTAAAGAGCCTTTTTTTTCAAGGTAGATGAGAAGACAATAGCACAGACAATAGCGGCGGTTGCACTGCTTAACAAAATCTGGCAAGATAAACGGTTAGCATTATACATGAAAATCAGATTAATGCGTACACTGGTCATGTCAATATTCCTCTATGCTTGTGAGACATGGACAGTTACAGCTGACCTTCAATGAAGGATACAGGCCTTGGAGATGAGATGTTCCCGAAGACTTTTAAACGTCACGCACAAAGATTGAGTTACAAATGAGGAAATACAATATAGAATTACAACAGCAATAGGGCCTTTTGAAGACCTCTTTGTAACTGTCAAAAGGAGGAAACTCGCTTGATACGGTCACATATCGAGATCAAATGGTCTTGCAAATACAATCCTCCACGGGAAGGTACACAGCAGACGACGAAGAGGCCGTCCCAAAAAGAGATGGGAGGACAACATAAAAGAATGGACCAATCTCCGACCAGAAGAGTCACAGACAGCAGCCGCTGACAGAGAATGGTGGCGTGGTGTGTGAGGATGTCTTCACGTGTGCCCCAACGACCTCACCGGTTATGGGATGACCTGACCTGAGAAGAAAAATAATTTTGCCCAGCAGTCAATTACGATCAAGATGATGAACAGTGCATGAGTTGGCAGCTGTCAGTGACCAAAAGCTGATTGCTAGTGTCAGGGGGAGCAAAATAGAGCTGTCAAGACCCTTCCACACCTCCATGCAGTGGTCCTGGATAAAAGGCTGCAGCAGAGATGACTGGCTAAGGAGAAGGGATCGAAGGGGGAAGACTAATCTGGTTACTAAAAATGCCTGCTGAAGTCAGATGTGTCGAACAGAAAGGTGCAAATATCACAGTCCAGCTGTAAACTACGACACAGCGTGTTCTGTTCTCCGGACAACATCCTGCTACTTGCTAAGCTCTTTTCAGGGCTTGGTAGAGGGAGTATGAGAAGGAACGACAAAGAATTATTATTATTCAGCTATTTACCTATACATGAATGCAAGATGTTTTTCAATTAAAATGATACATGCAGGAAGATGATGTTTAAGACTTACTTAATTAGAGATACACATTTTCACAAAAATGTACATTTTATTGAGGAGATTGGAAGTTAACAAATTATATTTTTCTATAACCAAACATGAAGCTAGCATATTTGTTGGGGAGGAAGACTAACGTCTGGTCAGGTAAAATATACTGATCAGACATGTTAGAAGGGGTCAGGTAAAACATACTGTCCAAGACCCTGACCTCGGCGTCCCAGTAGCCCTCCCTGGAAACGAGCTGTTTTCATGGTGGCAGACTGGCTAACAAGGTGAGAGATCGACATGCTGATGAAGTCAAGCATAGCACAACCCCCCTGGAGGACCCAGGTCCACCTTCATCAGCACACTCGGGATGTGAGGAAAGCTACTGCAACCCGTCACTTAACGTCCTTTTCAGAGTGCACAAAAGAGTAACCTACTCATTGTGGGCATTCGCAAATAATAACAACCATATTTGTTTGTTTTTTACAAAAAAACTACACTGACACATAAAATCTGTGGAAAATTAAGAGCCAAATATATTAACTTCCGGTAGGAAGTACATTTATAAATTTAGGAAATCTTGGTATGGAGAAAGTTTTGTTTTGGGATTAAAATTGTTAAGCCAATATTTCAGGATCTGCTACATTTTGAGAAAGTTGTCAAGTTGACACATCGGCTTGGCGGATTGAATAAGTTAAGGGGCTAATATGCAGGAAAGGCAACACCTCAGAAATATTTACAAAGAACGTAAATGAATTCAGAAACAAAAATATTGAAGACATTACAGAAAAGTTGGCAAAGAAATCTAGGAGAGTGTATTCTAACTTCTGCTCAACAAATAATACAATATTTTTAGGCTTATACTTCGTCATGTTTACACTATGAAAAAAGAAACACAGCAGCGACAATGACTGCAAAGACACATATTTTTCTAAGCACTATGAGAACATGTACATCAAACAGAACAAAAGAAAGTGGAGTAATTGGTGCTGTGAAATTGAACAAGCCTGGTGACTTCTGACTCATTCTTCATCATTCGCTACAACAATTTTACATCTATTTCCATCATGTTGTTGATGAATGCTCACAATGAGTAAGTTTACTCTTTTGTGCTAGGAGAAATATACTGGCCAAGACCCTCACCTGATGTGATCTCCGTAGTAGTGAGCGACACGCAGATGAGGCCAAGCATTGCACAACTGTCTGGAGGATCCCGGTCCACCTTTATCAGCACGCTCGAGATGTGAGGAAAGCTATCTGTCAATCTGTCACTTAACGCCCTTTTCAGGGCGCACATAAGAGTTACCTAGTCCTTGTGAGCATTCGAAACAACAACTCTTTTGTGCTAATTGAAAATGACGTTAAGTGGTGGGTTGCAGTAGCTTTCCTCACATCCCGAGCATGCTGATGAATGTAAACTGGGGCCCTTCAGACAGTTGTGCTATGCCTGGCTTCATCTGTGTGCTGTACACTGCTACAGGGATCATGTTGATCCCCACCTTGCTAGCCAGACTGCCATGAAACGGCCTGTTTCCGGGTAAAACAGTGTGGAAATGAGGTGGAGTCTTTAACTATTTTCTGCTCGTGGGAAACAACAGCATGGTAAGTACCCAAAAAAATGTATATATCTTTAGAAAAGTAAACAATAATTGGGGATTAAGATAGCTTTTCATTTACTAAGCTGCAGCCTATGTGAGGTGGGGTGGCCAGTTCCCTACTTGCTGTTTATATGTTATCCAACTCATATGTCAGGTATCCATTTGCAGCTGGGTTGACTGGAGGAGCGGTCATACCAGAAAGAACCACGCACGCCTGGATTTTTTTCTGTCTGTGACTTTGAGCCCTGGCACGCCGTTATCCCAGCCTTAGCAAGCCAGCTCACTGTTGACTAGATGTCATAGATAGTTTAATTATGTGTCATATGTTGTTTTGCCCATAATTTTAGCTCAATTTGTTCAATATTAATTTATTTTAGTTTCTTGCTGGAGTCGGATGTGTCGGACCGAAAGGTGCAAATATTGCAGTCAAGCTGTTAACTATGACACAAAGCATTCCATTCTCCAGACAACACCCTGCTTCTTGCAATACCCTTTCAGGGTTTGGTAAGGGAGATTGAGAATGAACAAAGAAGAAAAAAACTATAACATTTAAATCAAAGCAGAAATAACACCAGAGGTCAACAGAATATATTATACACATCTGGAACAGTTCCATTTTACAACATACATTTTCTTCAGATCAACTTACTATTATTAAAACTGTGAATCTGGCCTGTAGCATTGTACATAATACCCCTGAACAAATAGAAAATTTACAATTATTATCAGAATAAAATCTACGAAACCTCTTGTCCTGTCATTTACAATATACCATCACTGTAGATGGTCTTCTTTCAGAAAGGTTTTTGTTTTTCTTTTTCTGCATTTGTTCTCAATCTACACATCTGTCTTTGGCAGCAGGCATTTTTTTAGTACCGGGTTAGCCTTCCTCCTTCAATCCCTTTTTCTTAGCCAGCCTGTTATCCAGGATCACCACATGGAGGTGTAATAGGGTCTTGGAAGCTCTGGTTCGCTGGCCCTGATGTTAGCAGTCAGCTATGGCTTGCTGACTGCTGCAACAGCATCTTGATCTAGAAAGTTTGTGCTAAAGCAAGTATGTGTTCTTGCAATGGTTGTGTCTGTTGCATTTTATTTAACATGGTGAGGTTGTCAAACCATCTTTTTTCCCTATGATATGCACAGGATGGTTGTTGTTAGCAAAAGCAATGTGATCCGAGTTTTCCACTGTCTTTCTTGCAACAGGCCCCTTTATATTGTGCGGTGAACTGACGACAGTTGGCGTGAGCCCTCCTCAATGTACACTTTTCAGCAGGCTCATCATTACAGGGATCATGGTGACAATCCACACCTCATTGGCAAGGCTGCTGTAATACAGTCTGTTTCCAGGTGCACTGCATGGATGTTGTATTCAGTATGCTGTCCCTGATCATGTTCCATAGTGCAATGTCATCAATCTTTTTTCCTTAATAAGGGGCCCAGGGTCTACACGAGGATCACTATGAGATAACCCAAACTATCTTTTGGTTCAGATAGTCACAAATATCTTACATTTCATATAACCTCAACTACATTACATTTCATATAACCTCAACTACTTTACATTTCATATAACCTCAACTACTTTACATTTCATATAACCTCAACTACTTTACATTTCATATAACCTCAACTACTTTACATTTCATATAACCTCAACTACTTTACATTTCATATAACCCCAACTACTTTACATTTCATATAATTTCAACTACTTTACATTTCCAATACTTTAAACCACCTTACATTTCCGATAGCCCCAACTGCCTTACATTTAGATAGTTCAAACTACCTTACATTTAGATAGTTCAAACTACTTTACATTTTCGACAGTCCCACTTACCTTACATTTCAGATAGTCTAAACGGGATCAAGATGCTGAGCAGCGCATGAGCTGCAGCGGTCAGCGACCCATAGCTGACTGCTAGCATCAGGGCCAGCAAACCAGAGCTGCCAAGACCCTTCTACACCTCCACGCACTGATCCTGGATAACAGACTGCAACAGAACAGACTGGCTAAGGAGAAGTGATCGAAGAGGGAATGCTAACCCTGTACTCAAAGAAATGTTTGCTTAAATCGGATGTGTTGGACCGAAAGGTGCAAATATCGAAGTCAAGCTGTAAACTACAACACAACGCATTCCGTTCTCTGGACTACATTCTGCTACTTAGGCCCGTGTCAGGGTTTGATAGCGGGAGATTGAGAACGAACGAAGTCAAGATAGTCTAAACTACCTTACATCTCAGATAGTCTCACCTACCTTACATTTAAGATAGCCCCATTTATCTTACATTTTATATAGCCCCAACTACATTACATTTAAGAAAGTCCCAACAACAACATTTCAGATAGTCCTAACTACATAACATTTTAGATAGCCCCTAACTACCTTACGTTTCTCAATGTTAACTAATTAAGATGGTCATATCATCAGTCCACTCCTGCCCCAAAGTTGATATCCCAAAAGAAAATGTTCTATTGCAGTAATTGTAGTATTTGGAGCTAAAATTACAATGCATGATAAAATGACACCATTTTATAGTATAACAAACCTGTTTGAAGGATAATGTACCCCTCCATTGTTTTGGTCGAGCCCAGGCGGACCTTGCATTCTCTCACAGTGACCTTTAAATAAAAGATAAGAATTTTACCCACTTTTATTATTATCATTTAAACAAAATATTACTAGTCGTATCATATCTAATGTGAAATTATGGGAAATATTCCAATAGATATAAGTGGCACTTGATGTGAATAGAAGGCGTTGGCTAGGACACATTAAGGAGAACGGCTGTTCGTATTACAAAACAGTCTCTGTTCTGGAATCTCTGAGGAAAAAAACATAGAGATAGACCAAAACACACACAAAAGAGATGTTGGAACAAAGGAAACAGGGATAACATAGTCTGAGAAAGGAGAAAAGAATTTTGTGTGTATTTGTTGAAACCCTATGGAAATAAGGGGAGCTGAAATGTTTTGTTTGAATTATCATTGAACTAGCTGCTGTAGCTATCAAACAAACCCCAAAACACCAAATTAAGTCTTAATGGCAAACACCTGCAGCCAAACGACAACCCAAACTACCTGGGAGTCACATTTGATCGGCGCATGACATGGAAAAGTCAGATCGAGAGAAACCGAATGAGAGCCAGAGAAAGAATGTCAATCATGAGGAAACTTGCTGGCACAAGCTGGGGAGCAGACGAAAGTATACTAAAGAAACTGTACACTGGAAGAGTGAGACCAGTTCTCGAGTATGGCATTGCGGCATGGACAACAGCAGCAAAGGCGAACTTCGATAAAATTAGCAAACTCCAAAACCAAGCCATGAGAGTTATAACAGGAGGCATGAAGTCAACACCAATTGTAGAACTTGAAAAGTTTAAAACTGCAATCCATGACCGACAGAAGAGACTGCAGAGCCCAGCTGCAATCAGAGAAACTCAGATGTGGCCATCACCAGTGGCAACACTAGACAAGCTCTATGGCAGAGTCGACAGCCTCAGGATGACGGCTGCTTTTTTCGAAAAAATTAAGATTGATGTCTGACTGCATACGATGAAGAAGAAGAAGAACTAGCTGCTGTAGGAATCTTCTTTTTCTGCCACTAGTTATATACTTGTTATAGCATTATAGAACTGGGGTATAAAATCTTACTATTATATTCAAACAACTGTAAGTTATTATACACTTCACTACAGTATGACTGTGCAGTAAAGGAAGATAGTACAATTCTGACTGGGAGAATGAAACACATGAAATTATATGATTAGTTCAATTGTGACTCGAAGATGAGGACGCAGTAGTCTCAAGGTAAGATGTGCGCCTCGGGTGCCGGAAGTCGCGGGTTCAAATCATGGTGGAGTGCGGGATTTTTTCATATGGATCTTCTGGTAAAAATTCCCATGATCTCTGGGTAGTGAGATTGGACTCCCATTTTCAGTGTCAAAGCATGTTAAAAATCTCCTGGCAGTTAGAAATAAAAAAGAGTAGACATAAAGGCCACTGCCCAGACAAAATTCTAGTTAAAAATCTATCCAAATTATTTGTACCTTCCCCTAGGCAGAGTAAGTCACAGGAAGTTTAAAATACCTGTACGAATAGTCTTCAGCTACTTGGCAACTGACATTGACACACCTGTTTGAATACCAGGATTTCATGTTTTCCAAGTGACTCAGAGAAAGGAATGAAAAAAGTGAAATTATATGATTAACACAACTGTGACTTGGAGAAAGGAATGAAAAAAGTGAAAAGGTAAATATGATGTCCTGACACACCAAAGAGAAAATAGTAAAATAAAAATCCCACTTGCATGTCGTTGTGGAAAATTGGGAATATGGTGTTAAGCTCATATTATCTTGACCAACTGCACACTAGGGGTGATGTGGTCGGCATCGTCGGCTGGCTTTACTTCCCAGATTGTTTTGGTACCCAAATATTGAGACTGGGTTGACCCCAGGAGACGTTTTGTGATTGGGCAAAAATCCAGCACCAACTGGGGACTGGACCGAGATTGCTCTGGTGTGAAGCCAGTGTGCGAACCCTCGGCTCCTAAATACTCAAACTAATTTAAAAGCTTCTATCCAAAACAAAGATCACAATATTACTCCTGTCTTGTTTTTCATATAACCTAGTATGTTGTTGGAACATCACATCTCACTGAATTCAGAATTCTTTGTTTCCACCAATGTCTGTCCATCACGTGTTGCTGTTTATTTCAAGGCTATTCCTGTCCAGTTTTGAACATTAACTGTCCAGCACATCCTAATTTTTACTCTCGTTCTTGATCTGTGGACTGTCCCCTTAAGTATAATGTTGAGTAGCCCATTTGAACTTGACACATAACCGTACCTTTGATGTTGCATGTTTTTACAACAGTCAGTAGTGCTATCAATGTGCTCAAACATTCTGATGGATTTGTATCTTGTTATGTTAGCCTACCTGCCGACAAGGAGAGCAGTGGATTTAATTCCTGGTAGGGTATATGTTGTTTTTCTGTTGGGGGCGAAATAAACAAACATAGCTAGCACATGACGTCACAACAGCAGTGACGAAGCGATCTGTAGTCCTTGGCATAAAAAATCCCTCGACTACCCCAGCAATGGGATAAAGTCATAAGGCAGTTACATTGGCATTTTAAAAATGATCCTTGTATACTAGTCAAAGAAACTATCTCTAATGAATAACTGGACAACGTTGTTTACAGAAGGACGTGAGTTAACGCAACAATATGCCAGTGAACCAGAGCTGCCAAGATCCGTCTACACCTCCACATGGTGATCCTGGATAATAGGCTGTAACTGAGTAGACTGGCTAAGGAGAAGGTGTCGAAGACCAAAAGCTAACCAGGTACTCAAAAATGTCTGTTTGAAATTTGATGTGTTGGTCTGAAAGATGTAAATATCGCTGTCAAACTGTAAACTACAACACAACGCATTCCGTTCTTAGGACAACATCCTGCTACTTGCATTACCCTTTTCAGGTCTTGGTAGCAGGGGATTGAGAATGAACGAAGAAGAAGAATGTCTTTTTGTCTGCTTCTACTTCTCTTGCCTTGGATATTTCAGTACAGAGACTGTCTTGTAATACTATTTTTTTAAATTGTGTGTCCCACCCAATGCCAGAACTTTCTCCTCACATCATATTCAACTGATATCTAGCTTATTCTATCCAATAGTTACACATTAGTAAACTTATCATACTATTTCAATCTCTCTATTCTGTGCATGTACCCATTTATAAAAATCTCTACCGCTTTGGTTGTTGTTTTTGTTGCTTTTATGTTTCAGTCATATAGCAGAACAGACTTTACCCTGACGTTTAAGATAAATATTTTTGTATTGGACTCACTTTTGATTTCCATAGCTTCCCCCAAAGCAACATCAGTACAAACATATAGTATAAATGATCAGTTAGAAAGGATAAATAAACACTTGTGTGTGAAGCTAACATGGGCAATGCTTTAATTTTTTTAAAACATGACATACTAAAATCACAGCTTACAGAATTCGCTCTTTAAATGTTGTTCAACTCTCTCACTGCTGGTTAATCTGTGACAACTGAAAACATTCATGAGTGATTTCTTGAAACGCTTTAGCATAACACATGATCTGTTTAAGAAACAAATACTTTGAACCAGGGGTCTCAAACAAGTGGCCTGTGGGTCACATGCAGCCCACCAAGCCTTTTCCAATGACTCACAATATGAGTTACACCAGATTGTGGGATAAGAAATGACAAACAATAGATAAGAAAGGCATACAACTTTAAAAGACTTAATTGAAACACTAAAAAAAAAAAAAGAAAAACAATGTTAAAAACGAAAAAGAGCTGGTTAAATGTAATTTTATAGTAGAAGGATAAATATTTAAAGTAGTAATAAAATAGAAATGGTGAATGATAAATAAATGAGCTGTAGAGCAGCTATATTGGCAAAATAACAGAAAAGTTATGTTCCACCAAATGACATTTATCAAGCATATTAGGTTTTACTGTTGCTCTTGGGATAATGAAACTGTATTCATGCAGCCCTTGGTCAATTAACTTGACTTCATTTTAGTCTTTAGGGTGGATCAAGTGAGTTCCCTGCTTTAGTCTACATATTTACTTTAAAAATTGGCAAATATTAATAATATAGTATTTGGTCCAAAAACAGCAGATTAAAAAAAAATAATTGTCTTCTTCGTTCCTTGGTCAGTGACCCTTATGCCTGATGGCATCTTTAAGAGCAGCAACAAACTCCCTCCACTTCTAAAGGTCTAAAGTCATCCTTTGTACAGTGTCCCAACACTGATTTATAATTTTCATTTTGGGCTCTATGGTTCTTCGCCAAGCTGTTTTAGATCACCTCTCTTGTGCCTTCTCTCTGGGGTACATACCAAGGCAGTTCAGGTGACGATGTCTGTGGTTCTTTATCAGGGCATGGACTATCTAATTTCAGCATCAACCGATTGTGACCCAGTTGCTGCCCAGGGAAAAGGGTTTGAGGAAGTGGAAAGCAAACTCTGAAGTTCTCTCAATGCCCTTGCAGAATACTATCACAAGAATCACCTTACACCAAATCCCAGTAAACCATAGGTATGTGCCTACCACCTTAGAAACAGAGGCGGGATCAAGATGCTGAGCAGCGCATGAGCTGCAGTGGTCAGCAACCCATAGCTGACTACTAGCGTCAGGGCCAGCGAACCAGAGCTGCCAAGACCCTTCTACACCTCCACACGGTGATCCTGGATAACAGGCTGCAGCAGGGCAGACTGGCTAAGGAGAAGGGATCAAAGAGGAAATGCTAACCCGGTACTAAAAAAATGCTTGCTGAAGTCAGATGTGTTGGACCGAAAGGTGCAAATATCGCAGTCAAGCTGTAAACTACGACACAACGCATTCCGTTCTCTGGACTACATTCTGCTACTTAAGCGCTTTCAGAGTTTGGTAGCGAGAGATTGAAAACGAACGAAGAAGAAGAAGAAACAGGCAAAAAGAAAACTTCAGATTAGGTGGCAAGGGCAGGAGCTTGAACACTGCACAGCTCCCAAGTATCTAGGCGTGATATTAGACTGCACATTGTCTTACATAATGCACTGCCACGACACAAAGCGTAAGATACACGCAAGAAATAATATCATCAAAAAACTCAAAGGCACAACATGGGGGGCACAGCCATCAGTCCTTCGGACATCTACACTTGCCTTGTGTTTCTCCGTAGCTGAATATATTGCGCCAGTCTGGAAAAACTCTGCTCAAGCAAAGCTAGTTGATACAGCAATAAATGAGGTGGGTCAGATAGTATCAGGGTGCCTAAAACCCAACCCCATAATTGGCATAGCCCCCCTCGATCTAAAGAAGCGTCACAGCAGAAACCGAACGAAAAAAACAGGAGCACGACCCAAGGCACCCAATGTTTGGACATCAGGTACAAAACACAAGACTCAAATCCAGACATAGCTTTCTAAAAACAACAAATCCCATACAGACAAATCCTGAAAAACGCCGTATCGAGAGATGGCACGAATTGGTGCAGGACCCAGAGATGAAACTTCAGGAGGAACCTGCTCCTGGACATCATCTACCATACACAACACGGAAGTCGCTGAACAGACTCCGAACTGGTGTATCACGGTGCAAGAGGAATATGATGCGATGGGGATACACAGATGATGAAACATATGATTGTGGCGCAATACAGGACCAAGACCACCTGATGCCCTGCCCCAACCTCCAGGAAATATGCAATAGGTGCAACATAATGGAGGCAAATGACAAGGCAATCTATGTCGCTGAATACCAGATGCAAGATATATAACATGGTGCTTGGACATGGAAAGTAAGTAAGTTGCATATATTCTTCTTTGCAATATTTTGATGCTGTAATAATACTTTATCTCAACTCACCATCCAGGATATTTATTGATTTTTAGTTTTTTCATCATAGATTATCTTACAAGTTTAGTTATTTGCTTTTTATTCTTTTTTTTTCTTGGGGTATCCCCCTCTTCACTGTCATTGTAGACGTTTATTTCTTTCATCTCACATGATACATTTAGTTTAGACAGTATGTTTCTCGTGTGCTTTTTTGTGGTTTGTTCAGTCTTTAAAGAAACTGTATCTTACAATGTTGATTGTGTATGTTACTATACTAATATTAAACTGCCTTTAAATTAATTGTTTCTATATTCATCATTGGTATTTGGTATTCAGTTTTAATGTAATTTCTTAAATTTGACTGTCATTTATAATGCAAGTTTCTCATTATAAGGTACATGCATACATGTGCAGAAACAAGGCAATCAGTATTCAACTGTTCATAGCTATTAGTACATTTGGTTCCATGGCAGCCCCTGTCACCAGAGATGAAGTCTTTAGCTCTACAAGCTCATTTTGTAAACTTGAATGGGGGTGGAGAAGAGAGAGAAACCAGTTCTCTTCCTTGCCGTCTTGCCTATTGCTAGGGGGTTGGAGAGGTGGAGGAGAGAAACCAGTTCTTTTCTTCACCGTCTTGTCTAATGCTGATTCAGGCACCTATTTACAGCTAGGTAGATTTTCAAGGCCAGAATTTCAACCCAGTACATTGGTTGTGAGCACTTCATGTTATTGTGAAGCAAAGTATAAGTTAATCTGCCCGACATGTCAAAAGAGGCGACTAAGGGGATTTAGGCATCATGAAACTAGCTGCTCCATCCTGTACCAACTATACTATAGGCTACATAAAAAATAAATCCTTTATCGTGAGAAACAAGCACTCTATTCTGCTACTCATATGTAAGTAGATGTAGTAGTGCGTATGCCGGTTTGCTAATTCTATTGTTGCTTCACGTACTGTTACCAAGGACACTAATTCATTTAAAGTAATCTAACTCCTGTTGATAATTTCGTTACCTCTTTGACGAATCATAAGCTTCATGTTTAATGTTTAACTAGCTCATACTCCTTTCCTTACTCCATGAAAAATCACATCAACAATGGAATTTGTGACATGAAATCAAAATACTAACGACGTGGCAACTTTTTTTTTCTCTCCTTTAATAACAGTGACAGTCCCTAATATGTTGGACCTTTGGCTTTTGCTCCCAAAATAAACACGGCAGAATATTCAGTCGAAATCATAAAATTGCGTCATAAAATAAATCGTGTAAAACTGTATGTTCCAGATGTGAGATTTCCATATCGTGGTCAATTCTACTTTTATGCTTCTAATCAAAGTCTATTAAAAGATGGATTGCTGATATTAAAGAAACGGCCACAATCAAGGCACATGAAAGACGATTGCACCACCACACAGTCCACAAGTTGTAAAACTAAAAGTAAAAGTATCAACTATCATTCATTCAATGATTCATTGTGATTGTCTCGTCTTAAACTTAAAGTAATAGTAATAAATTCTAAAGAATGTCTAGCAACGTTTATTTCCTCATCTATAGACTGCTCAACTTGTGTTACCTTGTCTTTTTAAAGTAAGTAACTTGCTATAAATCCCAGTTTTATTAAGCTTATCCTTACCGTTTTCGATATATGCAGACTGACGACTATCTATTTCACTTTCGTTATCTACAAATGGAAAAATTTCCAGGAAAACATGGGGAAAAGTAGTTTCATTTTCCGGTCTAGAATACACAGGATTCTGATTGGCTTATAGGTTAGTCAATGCCGTAGCATCAAAGAGCAACTTGTTTTTTTGTGGAAGCGACTCGAATGAAGAATTATTTTATTTTGGAGGTCACATGTCACAATGTAGATAATAAAAGAAGGTGTTTACAAAAATTATATTTCAATAAATAATTTTAAAAAAGATTGTACAACAGGTATTCTGCCCGTATTTGCTGCCACGTAGCGGTAGTGGACGTCGAAAAGGGAGGGAAAGGTACTGCCATCTGCCACAAGATCCGTCCTTTTCAGGGCGCACAAAAGGATTGTCAACCCATTGGGTCATTAGAAACCAACCAACCAACCCCAGGAGTCTTCAACCATTTTTGCCCCATGCACACTTTTCACAGCATACTAGGATATCATTCCACCATTTCCAAGAACGCCTGACTCTAAATGTGCGTTTCAAATAATATGGAAATTTAAGAATTGTCTTTTCTTCTTAAACCAGTACACACCCATTTGCGTATATTCTTTTTATAGTGGTTTTCACATTTAATAGCAATATAAAATGTTTATGGCTTTTAAAACTTGAATGTAAAGTGGTTTTTAAATAAACATATACATATCTAATTATTTAACAGAGTAAACTAAAGCATACTTCATCCATCTTCTTCCCCCGTTGGAACCCTGAAACATTCCACTGGTTGAGATACCCTGGTTTGCACTAAAATGGTCGTTCAACTTTTAATACCAATTGATTATTGCTAGTTTCTTATAGAACGTTCTCAAGGATCACATATGTAGATCAAACCTGGATCTTATTTATGAAGTTTTGTGTACTGTATTTATGACCGCTTCTTTCTGTTTTCTCATTTAAACCTTGTATCAGTGCTTAGAATTACAAGTAGGTTTGTTATCCTCCATCTACTCCGTTCTTGACACTGACTCAAGTAATATGAGTAATATAATTTCACATCTATTGTGAAACAGTCAGTTTTGTTTTCTAATCACTCATCTGGTGAACACCAAGTCTTATTTGCATTTATGCAGTGGCGTAGTGTGGGGAGAACCACACGGGCGGTCGTCTTGACAGGAAAATTCTTTTCACAAGAAAAAGAAAGAAAGTAGTAGTAATAAATAACAGAAATAGAGCGCCCTACCCCTCACAGATAACATCTCCCAATGTTGGAACATTCTACACAGTTTTTCAATACGACAGAGCAAATAAACGTTACTACGTAACATTTTACATTAGTGGTGTACAGAAGCGTATTTTGGATGAATCCCAAAAGTAGTGTTTGTGCCATGTAGCAACCACTAGTTCATCTTTGCTGGTGTGCATACGGTTGGTGTTGGGACACAGTCCGTGACTTTCTTTATCACTGTGAAAAGGCATAGCACATTCTTCTCAAGCTCCAATCATAAATGGGATACTCTTTAAGAACATGTTCCAATTCACTTAAAGCGATTGTGTAAGACAATGTGGAGTTCAAATAAGAAGCTATGCGCGAACTAGTTGATCATAACGAGGAAATAATAGACGTTTTGGAAGGATTGACAGATGAGCAAGAAGAAAGATTTCAAACCAAGGGTGATGCATGAAGTCTGTTAGTTTGCATCAAGTTCTATAATTTTTTTCTAATTCTTGCATTTTTGGTCATCATCATCATGTAGCATGTCCTTTGAAGAACGATACTCCCATCGCAGTCTGTCTGAAAGAAACTCGTTCTCTTGCCAAAACTCCACCCTCCGCCACAGTCATACCCAGGCATTCCTGGATATCTTGGTGCCATCATCTTCTTGGTCTACCCCTTCCTCTTTTGCCTTGCACCATACCTTCCATCACCGTTCTCTCAAGACCGTTGTGTCTCCTGATGTGACCAAAATATTTGCATTTTCTAACCAAAATGGAATTGATAAACCAGTTCTCCTCTTTGCTCAACTCTTGCCGAATGTCTACATTTTTTTTCTTTCTGTCCAGGGTATTTTGAGGATCTTTCTGTAAAATTTTGACTCGAAGGATTCTATTCTTTGTCTAGAAGTTTTGTTAATCGTCCATGATTCACAGCCATTAGCTGCCACAGGAAAATCACAGGCTTTCAAGACTTTTACTTTTATCATTTTGTTGGTGCTCTGCCATAATTTCTCCAGGCTGTTCAGTCTCTGCATTGCCATAGCTAGTCTTCTTCTGATTTCTTTCGTGCAGTCGCCGTTTTTGTCAATTCTGAAGCCCAGATATTCAAAATGTGTGACCTTATCTATTTTCTCACCACCCACTGTAAATTTATGCTGACATTGTGTTTTTTTGGTGGTCATTATCTTTGTTTTATTTATGTTTATGAACAGGTTTTGATCTTTACTATGTCCATTAACGGCTGAAAGTAGCTGCTCTAGCTCTTGATAGTATCACTGTGTCATCTGCGTATCGTAACTTTGGAATCTCGTACTCCCCAATAGTAAATGGGTCGAAACTTTCAATGTTCTCGTCTTCTCGAACATTTCTCATTATACATTCCGCATATATGTTGTACAGATAAGGTGAGAGGATACATCCCTGTCGGACTCCCTTTTTAACTGCAAACCAATCTGATGTTTGCCCAGATACTCGGACAACGGCTTATTGATCTTGGTATAAAATTTCAATGAGATGGACTATATGCAAAGGAAACCCCATTTCCTTCATGATTCTCCACAGATTTTGATGTTTTACTGTGTCGAAGGCCTTGGTGTAATCAATGAAACATGTTTACAGGTCTACATTAAACTCTTTACATTTTTCGTAGATATTCCTTAAATTGAATATGTGGTCCCTGGTCCCTCTGTCTTTCTTAGAACCTGCCTGGTAGTTCGTGCACAGCTTCATGTTGCCTTTTTTGGGGAGGGGAATATAAATTTATTTCTTCATGCTTCTGCCCCTCTGCACTGTGACATATCTGTTTACACAGCTTGTGATAGTGATAGACTCGAGCACATTCCTCTCCTCCTGTTTGTATTAGCTCTGCTTGGA
This sequence comes from Ariolimax columbianus, assembly GCA_036924085.1. Classification (NCBI taxonomy): domain Eukaryota; kingdom Metazoa; phylum Mollusca; class Gastropoda; order Stylommatophora; family Arionidae; genus Ariolimax; species Ariolimax columbianus. Next base: position 73,612,147 of record JAVGWX010000006.1, read on the forward strand.
TATCATCGCATCTTTGGGACTTTCCCTTTTTTCAGGCTTTTAATTGCAGAGCGTACTTCTTCCAATGTTGGTTCAGGTTCTTTCTCATCCTTTGGTAGGATTGTAACTGAGCGCTTTGTGCTATCTTCATACTAACCGAAGTGAGGGAGATGTTGTGATCTACTTGCAGCAAGAAGGATTTGCGTTTAACCAATGTTTGAAAAAGTTAGAAGGCATTAACTCTATTTTGCCAGGAAAAAACGTGATTGTCTAGTGTCAAAAGCAAATGAGAATGTTCTGCAGATGTGCAAAAAAGGCAAAGGCCGCCGTCCATCGTAGACGATGATGGCATAATTAATTTTGCTAGCGCTATTTTTCGTAAGGATTAACTGTGCTAATTTTTATCCTCACTCTCTCGTCTCGTGCCGCCCGACCCCAGTGGCAAATCAAGAACAAGACGACTAGGGGACGCAGAAGTGCAAAACATACAACATTTCGATAGGTTGTTGTTAGAAATGCCCACAATGAGTAGGTCTACACTTTTGTGTGCCCTGAAAAGGACGTTAAGTAACAGAGAGTAGTAGCTTTCCTCACATCCAAAGTGTCCTGATGAAGGTAGACGTGGGTCCTCCAACCGGTTGTGCTATGATTGGCTTCATCTGCGTGTCGCTCACTACTATGGGGATTACGTCGATCCCTCACCTCTTTAGCCAGGCTGCCATGAAAACAGCCCATTTCCATGGAGGGCTACGAGGAAGTCGAGGTGAGGGTCTTGGCCAGTATATTTTGCCTGACCCTGACTAACATGGCTGATCAGTATATTTTGTCTGACCCCGACTAACATGTCTGATCAGTATATTTTGTCTGACCCCGACTAACATGTCTGATCAGTATATTTTGTCTGACCCTGACTAACATGTCTGATCAGTATGTTTGGCCTTTTCATGACGTTATTCTTCCTCTCCATTGCTATAGGTAGAAGAGTTGGAAGACGTAAAAAGATGCCTGTTGAGCAGAGTTGTGATTCTGGCTAGACCTTAATACACGAAACACGCAGAGAACAACTGGAAATAACTGATCGTAGAAATTACAAAACGTACAATACATATGAATACGCTTTGCCATTGATTTTCTTTCCTGCAAACCTTGACATTGTTCAATACTGAAATAGATGATTTGTATCAATGAACAAATTCAGCATACACGTGCTAAGTACAGAAAGCTTAATGCTGCGACTATGATCGCCGAAATAAATCGCACTCGGCGCCCCATTGTCTTGTATAAGAAAGACAATTTTGAAGAGCGAATTGCTAACTGGAAGCTAGATTTGCTTTGACGGGTGAACAAGTAGAAGCTGGAAGGGAGTTGACTAACTTTGTTGTGACATTAAAAATCTTTGTAACTATCACTATTTCAACTACCAGTTGTGAAAGACGTTTCTCAAAACTAAAATTAATCGAAACGTATCAGAGATCTTCAATGAACCAAGGAAGAGTAACCTAGCAATATTGTCAAATGAGAAAGATTTTATTGCAGATTTCAATATAGGGAGTGACAAATTTGCAGAAAATTAAACAATGCAATTTAAAATAATTTCAAGTATATTGCCATTAAATTATTGTAACTTTAAATACATCAGTATTTTCTTAAAATACAAGGTATGTGCTTGCGGAACAAAGAGGGGGGGGGGGGGGGGGGGTTACGGATTGCAATATTGAATAGGGGGAAGGAACTCTGTTGGCGCTAACGGTAAACAGATTATAGGCGGAAGGGGAGGGGGAAGGGGCAATATTTTCCTTTCCCCGGATGCTGGCAGCCCACGCTACGCCACTGCATTTAAGTGTTGAAATTTTTGTTCACGCAACCACCAGGTCACTGATGTCATATATGTTGACAAATATCTCAAAATGTTCAGTTTTGTTGCCGTGCAGGCCGTCCCCATAATTGTCGCTTTCTGTTTAAAAATTTGTACTTCTGTAATAACTTTTCATTATATTTCATCTTAGTGCTATGTTAAATGTTCCTTGCATGTAAAATGGACAGTGACTTTTATTTATAGAGTGTGGCTCTGAGTGATGGTGAATTAGCTCACTTTTCTTTGAGGCCACGATGGTATTATTTCCCGAACAGCGGGAACACCATTACCTTCTACAAACATCGTGTGCCCGATATATAGCAGTTTTTCGTGCCTGCATTGGCCTGTTCAGCAACATGCGCACCCACACCCAACAGGGGAATCTGCGACAAGGATGATGTCGGCGGTCCTCATCGACAACGATGGACAGCTATTAAGCGGTTGTCATTCTGGGAGTGCTTTTTTCTTCGATTCAGTCGGCAACATTACTTTCTTCTGCAATTAATATCGTGTTTACTTACTTACATACTTAGTTGCTCTTCTTCTACGAGGCGTGTTCAAATGAAACCGGATCAAACTGCAACAAGTGAACATACGATGCGTATGGTGACGTCACTTCTGGTGTAAACAACACAAATCAACCGTCAAGTTTGCAATATTTTATTATCCTCCGACTGATAGTTTCCTCAGCAGACCGTTGAAAACAGGATGGGTGTAATACAGAATCCGTCCAGAGTTGATCAGCGAGCGGTGATTCCGTTTCTAACAACTAAAGGATGTCGACCAGTTTCATTCATCACAAAATGCAGGCAGTGTATGGTGACAAAAGTGTGTCGAAGATAATAGTGAGAAACTGGAACACTATGTTTAAAGAAGGACAATATGCGCCATATAACTCACGTCATTCTTTAAACATCGTTGTCCAGTTCTTCACTGTTGTCTTCGACACACTTTTGTCACCATGCACTGTCTGCACTCTGAGATGAATGTGAACTGGTCGACATCCTGTTCCTAAGGCTGTTCCCCCAGCATAATGTGATGTCTCTGCTGTTCTATAAGCTGTTTACCCAGCATAATGTGATGTCTCTCCTGTTCTAGAGGCTATTCACCCAGCATAATGTGATGTCTCTCCTGTTCTAGAGGCTATTCACCCAGCATAATGTGATGTCTCTCCTGTTCTAGAGGCTGTTCACCCAGCATAACGTGATGTCTCCTGGCCCAGAGCCTGTTTCCCCAGCATAAGGTGATGTCTCTTCTCGTCTCTGGAGACCACCATGGTATTTGTTGTTGAACTGCTAATGGTCAAACTTCTCTAAACCAATGTTCAAATCTGAAAAGAGCAGTTCAACAACAAAAACCATGGTGGTCTCGATAGATGGGAAGAGACATCACATTATGATTTGGTAATCAGGGTCACATCTTCGGTGAAGGCCGGTTCCTATATATAGCCTGGTTTTAATCTTCCAGTCCTGGAAGACAGTGGCGACCAGGCGCGTCCACAGGTGGAATCACCCCCAGATATGTCGCGTCAGCTGCGAAATAAGTCAATTATTGGACGAATAAGCAGTCGCGGACCAAACGGCGGTATATCCGAACAGGACGGGACGGGGCAACAGGCGAGACTGCTGTCCCCACTGAAATACCCCACGAGTCCTAAGACGGGTCCGTCAATCAAGAGAGTAAGAGCCACTATAAGCTTTGACCACAGAGGAAGGACACCGCGGCAAACAAACCAACCTGCTACCTCGCACGTATCATCGGAAGATTAAGAGGCTACGGGAGGCAACCCAGTAGGAAAAACGCAACCTCTCCTGCCGAAGACGGAGTCTGTTTTTAAATACCCTCTGGAGCGTTGACCTTAACCTTACTCTTCTCTGCACTGGTTTATATCCCAAGTTTCTGGGCAGCATTATCCAGGCTCTGTTCCAGCCAGACCCGTAATGTCGTTGTTAGTGTTATCGGACAGATAAATGTACATTTATAACTTAGCAACGTGTCTTATATTGAATGGCTTGGCTTCATTCGTTCTCAACCTCCCGCTACCAAGCTCTGAAAAGGGCTTTGCAAGTAGCAGAATGCAGTCCAGAGAACGGAATGCGTTGTGTTGTAGTTTACAGCTTGACTGCGAAATTTGCACCTCTTGGTCCATCCGACTTCAGCAGGCATTTTTTGAGTACCGGGTTAGCATTCCTTCTTCGATCCCTTCTCCTTAGCCAATCTGCTGTGCTGCAGCCTATTATTCAGGATCACCGCTTGGAGGTGTAGGATGGGCTTAGCAGCTCTGGTTCGTTGGCCCGGACGCTAGCAGTCAGCTATGGGTAGCTACCTTCTGCAGCTCATGTGCTGCTCAGCGTCCTGATCCCTGATATTGAATAGGTAGTATTTACATCTTCTCTTTATTCTACAGTATCGTCTTCAGATCCCCGTCAAAGCAAAATATTCACTCGTTCACTCTCTTATTCAGGAATCTTATATGATACAGGGATCAAGATGCTGAGCAGTGCATGAGCTGCAGTGGTCAACGACCCATAGCTGACTGCTAGCGCCAGGGCCAGCAAATCAGAGCTGACAAGACCCTTCTACACCTCCACGAAGTGATCCTGGATAACAGGTTGCAGCAGGGCTGACTGGCTAAGGAGAAGGGATCGAAGAGGGGATGCTAACCCGGTACTCAAAAAATGCTTGCTGAAGTCGGATGTGTTGGACCGAAATGTGCAAATATCGCAGTTAAGCTGTAAACTATGACCTAACGCATTTCGTTCTCTGGACTACATTCTACTACTTAAGCCCTTTCAGGGTATGGTAGCGGGAAATTGAGAACGAATGCAGAAGAAGAAGAAGAAGAAGAAGAAGAAGAAGAATAGATAGTATTTACATCTACTTATTATTCTACAGCATGATCTTAGTATCCCCGTCAAAGCGAAATATTCACTCTTTCACTCTCTTATTCATGAATTATATATAAGACAGGGCTTCTATATTGTACTTTAAAAAAAATTCCGAAAGCTAGTTCAAACTCAACAGTCATTTAGCACGTGTGAATGACTGGGGATGCAAAAAATACATGAGTTGGATATTATTCTACCCTAGAGGGGTTAGACCAATCTGTTAGTCCTTTTTATAACATGATATCAATGTGGCAGTGACACTATACTCGTATCTGTCTATCGTTTAGAATTTATGTAAACCAATCTAGCACTCAGTATTCACATATACATTGATGTCACACTTTACACTAAGGACAACACATGCCTCGTTTGAGCGCCGTCTCGTGGGCCTATCACTTAGACAACAGCGCCAGATGGGTCTACACAACAGTGACATGACATTCGGACATTGTCACGCGCCAAGGATGTCCTATATCATGCCACCAACTCCAAATACAGCTGGGGTGGCCATGTAGTAAAAAGGACAGACCAACGCTGGGGCACAGCAACCACTATGTAGTACCAGCGCAGCAAAAAATGACTTCATCGAAGACATCCCACTAGGTGGCAAGATTCGCTCGAGCTGCACAACACTCGCGATCATCATGCAAACAAGTTAGTTTTCCACTGGGCAACCCGTGTCCGAGACAGAACCGACTGGAAACTGAGCCTGGACCCGCACAAAATTTAAAAAAAACGCCGTACTGCTCGAGCCCAGTACTCTAAGCAGAGAAATGCACCCGCTAGCTACCACCAGATCACATAGTTGGAACCTGCACAAAGGCTATCGCCCTTGTAGATGTACAGGCCGACTAAGACTAAGATACTAGTGTTATATACTGCTAGAGATTACGAGGAGAAAAAGCATATTACTTTAAATAAAACGTTTAAAACGTGGTATAAAACCAGCTATTATGGTTGTGCTATCGGGGCAAATAATACTATGCATGTCGTTAGAGGCGACCAAGAAAGGTTGGACATGGATCGACATCTCCATCTTGTAAAAAAAAGGCACATGCCTCACTGAAAAGAAAAGGCCTCTACACACCATGGTAATGAGGTGCTCTCAAGACAGTTAAAAACTCCAGACATGATATGAAACAACCCTTCAGTCTTGTGAACAATAAAAATAGTTTTACTTGTTCAACTTCAGATAATAAGCAGAACTTTGCAAACACTTGATATCTCTATAGACCAAGCAGCGAGGATGCTCTGTGGATCAAGGGTTGCTTGTTCTATTTTCGCATCCATTACGATATGATCCTAATGATAAGAGTCTCCTATAACCATTAAGATGAAAGTCGACGTCTCGAGTCATTTTGTTAGCATCATAATAAAACACTATGAACCATCACAAACATTGCGTCCATTATTGGGTAACTCTTTAAAAATTGTTCGTTTCCATATTTCTCTTTCTTTATCTTGTAAACTTGGGGTCAGGACTCCGTGTATAAAAATCTTGGCCCAGGGATCGCTGCTGTTCGCACGGACATGTAGCGAATCACCAAGATACTGCATATTTAAAGTCACCACTATTGTATAACAGAAAGAGAACTATATTAATTGCCAGTATCGCAAACAAAGATCTATATTAAATTGCTAGTAAAGGAAAAACAGAAACAATTTTAAAAATACTATTACAATAAATTTTGATTTACTTGTTTATCGTAATTATAACAAAGTAGCTAAATATTCGACCATTCAACCTACACGCTACAAGTTGTACAATAAAGCCGTGCTAAATAAACACAACACAAAACAGTGCTTACAGATTTGGTAATATTAGAAGTAAATTAAACAGTAATAGGATTAAACATATTTTTTGAAAGGAGTGAACATGTTTCTGGAGATAGTGACTTTCGTTTCAGTTGTTTCCATTCTCATGATGAAAAGGTAAGTTAGTCACAATAGGTGTAATCGTTAGGAAAACTATAGCTGTAGTTTGTGTCGAAATAGTGCTAATTTAAGAAACCCCAACACCACTGCGCTCATGAAAGGCGTATAGGCGCTCCGAATTTGTTTCAGCAGACAGGAAAGGAGTATAGAAGGTAATTTCAAAGGCGTGTTTAAAAAAAAAAAGGGTGGGGGGAGGTCTAGAAAATACTTCACCAAACATGTTTGAGTACCGGGTTGCCCTCCCTCTTTGATCCCTTCTTCTTAGCCAGTCTGCTCTGTTGCAGCTTGTTATCCAGGAGCACCGCGTGGAGGCGTGGAAGGGTCTTGGCAGCTGCAGTTTATGCGTTGCTCAGCGTCTTGATCCCAGGTTTATATCTGATGATGTGTCTTATCCATTTTCACTTTCTCTCCCCAAACTCCAACTGAAGAATACACAGAATAAACACACTGAAAAGGGGACATTTTTTAAAATGACGTTTAATACAGATGGCGCCAAATCAATCACACTACACATTAGGAATTCTTAAGCTTTATTTTGTATGCTATCGGGAAGGCTAACCCGGTACAAAAAAATGCCATGCTAAAATCGGATGTGTCGGACCGAAAGGTACAAATATCGCAGTCAAACTGTAAACTACAAGACAATGTCCTGCTAGTATTTGCAAAACCCTTTTCATGAATTCGTAGCGGGAGTTTGAGAACGAAAGAAGAAGAAGATATTTGATTACAAACAAGAAAGATCACACAATTGAATGAAGTAATCGAAGTCTGAGATGTGAAAGTTTGAGAAAAATAGTTCGTGTTTCACATGTCGAACTATGATAATATTCCTAATTTGTTTGTTTCAGATTAATTATCATTATTTTGTGACCTTATAAGTTTTCTCCTACCAAATTTAAGTGTATATGTATTAGAATTTGTTCGCGTGTAGCTATCGTTACAAATGTTCTTTTCAGTTTAAGCGCCATCTCTATATCGAATATTGCCTGCATAGAACTCCAACTTCATCTGTCTTTCGCCTTGATGGTGTAATCTGACATGCTTTTTCCTGTCCATCTTTTGATAATATCCTTCCGCCTATAGTGTTATTTACCTATGCCACTTTTACCCTACACCTCTCCTTCCATTATTGTTTTAAGCAAGGTGGTATGTCTTTTGATGTGATCAAAATATCATAACTGTTTGACATGACTTCACCTCACCAACTCCGTTTGCGCTCCTATATTCTCCAAGACTTCCTTATTTTATTTTCTTCTCTTTTTCGAGATGCATACTCATCATCATGAGTCTCGTAACCTAGAAGGTAGTTGAGGCACCGTTATTGCAGTTTGTCGAACCAGTTTACGCCATATGTCTCGATTTTTCGCCAGGGTATTAGTTTCAGCTATAGAGCTTCCTGTCCACTGTTTTATATTGTCCTCCCATCTCTATTTTGGTATCCCTCTCCCACGCTTCCCAGACATAGTGTCTTACAGGACGGTCTTGGTCAGCCTCACCGATCGTGTTATATGTCCATACCATGTCAATTTTCGTGTTTTTACTACAGTCAGTAGGTTTTTATACTGACTTAACTCCTTCCTAACAATTTAAAGAACACTCTCGTTTGTAACGCGATCCTTATATGAAATTCCAAGAATTCGTCACAAGCATCTCATTTCCATTGCGCAAATCTTACCTTCTAGTTCAGCCGTCAGAGTCTAAGTCTCACACATTATATACATTAAAGTCAGCTTCGATTTAAGGCTAATGTTCTTGTCTTTCCAGATTATTCGCAGTCTGGCCAGGGCGACCATGGCCATTGCTGTTCTTGACTGGATCTTCGCTCTAGACCCCTAAGCATTCATTTCTGCTCCCAGATATTTGAACCGCGTAACGCTTTCCAGAGGTTCACCTTTGACCATAATCGGGTTTAAATACCCTCTGGGGAGTTGACCATAATCTTACTCTTCTCTGTACTGATTTCCATCCCATATTTCTGGGCAGCATTATCCAGGTTTGCGACTAGCCTTGTTAGATAGATTTTCTATTTATCCACATTTCAAAGACATCAAATCTCTTCTTCAAACGTGTGTTCGTTGTCCATACTTCTATACATTATTACTCTCATTTATAATGTGCAAGTAACACGTTAAGATGTCAGTACATATCTCATGTTGGCTAAAACAGATTTGGCCGTCCATCATTTCTTCCTGATTTCCATTTTGAATTTTCCATCCTGCGTTATTATATTTCTAAGATTGGAGAACTCTTGACTTGTTCTAGTGTTTATAATCTATTTTTATCCGCAGCGCAAATTTCTTGTCTATCTTGCTGATTACTACCGTTTTCATTTCCTCTGTGTACCTGTCTTGCACAAAAGTGAAGGTCTTGAGAGCCTGCATTTTTCATGTGGCAGCATAAGGTTTCGAATCATGGACGATTACTGAAACTTCCAGACAAAGAATCGAATCCCTGGAGTCAAAATGTTACAGAAAGATCCTCAGAATACCGCGGACGGAGAAAAGACAAATATATATATTTGACAAGAATTGAACATAGAGGAGAACTGGTTTATCAATTCTATTTTGGCCAGAAAATGTAAATACTTTGATCACATCAAGAGACACAACGGTCTTGAGAGAACAGTGATGGAAGGTATGGTGCCAGGCAAAAGAGGCAGGGGTAGACCAAGAAGACGATGGCATCAAGATATCCAGGAATGACTGGGTATAACTGTGACGGAGGCTGGAGTTTTGGCAAGAGAAAGAGTTTCTTTTAGACAGACTGTGATGTGAGCGACGTTCTACCCTCGTATAAAGGACACGCTACATGATGATGATCTGGCTTGCTCTTTACTGGAATTATCAATTAATATAATTCTTATTCGTTTTCAGCGTATATATTGAGATTATTGACAACTTCACCTATAACGAGTACTTGAATCTCTTCTATCTGTTGGAAAAAAAATTGCATGTTTAAATGTTAAATGGACAAGGGAACAGTAAACATTGTTGCTCTCTTCCTTTTACATTTATATACGTTGAGTAAATCTTGCCAGATCTTACTGCGGCCATTTGCTCCAAGTGATGGTATCTGAGTCTTTTCCATCCATACCTATATTTCCCAGATATGCAATTATTTGTTCATGATGATTTCTGTCAAAGGCCTTTTTGTATTATATAAAGCTCATAGAAATGCTATTGCAAACTTTTATATATTTTTATACAAATGTAACACAACAAATTGCAGGCATTTAGAGCAACATTTCAGCCAGTTCAAACGTCTTGGTATTCCGGGACCAAACCCAAGCATTCTTTTGGGGAATCTCAGGGAACTTCGCAGAAAGGTACAGTAAAATAATATAATAATGTCATGGTTAAATGAGTTTCTGTATGCGTATTTGCATACACATTAAACGTTGTTAAGGTAGAAAGTCATGAACATTTCAAACATACTTAAAATGACTCATCATCTCATCACATATTTCATCTCATAACCCCCCCCCCACCCCGCCGCCACCCCCCCCTCCCCCACCCCGACGTCTTGGGAAGGTACACTCCTCTTTCATTTGTTTACCCGTTGCTATTTTCAAACTATTCCTTTGTAACGTTCCAAAGCGCTGTCAATCCATCTTTTTATTTACCTGTCTTTTGCTCTGAAACCCTGCTGCTTAGTGTTACAGACTAGTGCTGCAGTTCGGTTTTGATAAATTGTTGTCATTGTGTCGAAACAATTAATTCTCTGTCTGTTATTATACGCCATGAATGACGATAATTTTCTGTCATTATCGTTGTTCGTCTTTTCTTGTGACCCTGGAAACTTTTCCCGGGCTTTTCATTTAATGTGGTGCGATATTTCGTTCTTGTAGCCGGGTTCCATGTGTGACACTGATAATATATAGTTTGTAAGTGTATTATTTTCCTAGTTAAGTGATAAGTTAGTGACAAGGGTCCAAATTTTCATTCTTAATAATTATTTTTATTTCCTTCACTGGGCTTCAGAATTGACAAAAATGGCGATTGCTCGAAAGAAATCAGAAGAAGACTTGCCATGGCAATGCAGAGACTGAATAGCCTGAATAAATTTTGGCAGAGCACCAACAAAATGATAAAAGTAAACGTCTTTAGAGCCTGTGTTTTTCCTGTGGCAGCTTATGGCTGCGAATCATGGACGATTACCAAAACTTCCAGACTAAGAATCGAATCCTTCGAGTCAAAATTTTACAGAAAGATCCTCAGAATACCATGGACAGAGAAAAAGACAAATGTAGACATTCGGCAAGAGTTGAGCATAGAGGAGAACTGGTTATCAATTTCATTTTGGCTAGAAAATGCAAATACTTTGGTCATATCAAGAGACACAACGGTCTCGAGAGAACAGCGATGGAAGATATGGTGCCAGGAAAAAGAGGAAGGGGTAGACCAAGAAGACGATGGCACAAAGATATCCAGGAATGCTTGGGTATGACTGTTGCGGAAACTGGAGTTTTGGCAAGGGAACGAGTTTCTTTCAGACAGACTGTAATAGGAACGACGTTCTATAAAGGACATGCTACATGAAGATGACGACTGAACCTAATCCCCAAACCTGGAGGACTTCCGTTCTCGCTTGTCTTGAATCTTCTTCTTCTTCTTTTGTCTTACTGCTATTGCTTTGAGGCGTTGCAGAGACTTCTGGTTTGCACTAGGTGGGAGGCTTATGCTGTCGACGTGTTAAACTTTTGGAGTGTTTTTTTCATTCCCCTATCCATCTTTGCCGGGGTAAACCTATTGCACGTGGCCCTAAAACCTTCATGTAGTGTGACCTCGCTGCAAGTTGGTGATATTGCATCCTTGTGAAATGTCAAAACCATTATTTTTTAATGCTTCAATATAGCAATTAACCGATGAAGTCCTCACCATTTTCTTCATTGCTTTTACGAATTTGGTCGTGAATTGTCTTTCCTGCTGCAATTCTTACATGTCTCGATCATACTTGTATGCCTATTGAATAGGTTTCAAGTTCGCTACCAAAGACGAATGTGTCCGACGGAAAGGTGCCAATATTGCAGTCAAGCTGTAATCTAGCGTTCAGTTCTCCGGATTACATCCTGTTACTTGCAAAACCCTGTTCGTGGCTTGGCTACGGAAGACTGAGAACGAACGCAGAAGAAGAAGACAGTTTCAAGTTTAACACTGAAAACATAACGTAGGGATGGCTTTGCTTGGCTTCGTTCGTTTTCAATCTCCAACTACCAAACCCTGAAAGAGCTTAAGTAGCAGAATGTAGTACAGAGAACGGAATGCATTGTGTCGTAGTTTACAGCTTGTCTGCGATATTTACACCTTTCAGTCCAACACATGCGACCTCAGCAAGCATTTTTTGAGTACCGGGTTAGCATTCCCTCTTTGATCCCTTCGCCTTAGCCAGTCTGCCCCCTGCTGCAGCCTGTTATCCAGGATCACCGTGTGGAGGTGTAGAAGGGCCTTGGCAGCGCTGGTTCGCTGGCCCTGACGCTAGCAGTCAGCTATGGGTCTCTGACAACTGCAGCTTATGCGCTGCTCAGCATCTTGATCCCCTAACGTAGGGATGATGAACGTGTTTATCAGCGTTTGTTTAGTGGACATAGTGACACTTGGATGTTTCAGTTTGATGTCATCTAGTAGTGCATCTTGTTTGCCTTTTAAATTCTATTTGCTAGCTCTTGGCATCCCCGTCATTGAACTGTTTGAGTTGGTTGGATCTATCGTGATTACAGGACTTCCTTTGACATTTATAACATTTACCACTCCATGTTAATACTTCAAACAGAAAGCCATCCTCCAACAAAAATAGCTGTATTCACGGACTGCAGAGAACTATTAGAGACAATACAACAACAAAAAACAACGAACCACTGTTATCAGAGCAGAACTGAGAAAACTCCAGAGATCCTGAACAATAGTGCTCCAGTGGCTACCCTCCCATTGCGGAATCACGGGGAAAAAGAGAGCTGATGCTCTGGCAAAAGATGGCAGCAAAAAGGCACAATTTAATCATCGAGTACCATACAGAGAAATCACGAACTTCATCAGAAATCAGTATATACACCAATGGAGAGAAGACAGAAACATAAGCAGTACGCCAGACCCAATTCACCAACTCAAAAGAAATCAACAAACTACCTTATTTCGTCTGAGAACTGTACACTGCAGACTACTAGAACATCTTTACCAACTGAAGATCTCACACACCGATAAGTGCCCATGTGGAACAGGATGCCAGAACCCTGAGCATATTCTACAGGAATGCCCAATCTATAGGGAAATGAGATGTCAGACCTGACCAGAGGGTGCGGAGCTGAGACAAAAGCTGTGGGACAGCCGCTCCGACCTGGTGAAGACTAGAGACTTCATCATGGCGACTGGCCTGCAGATATAGCATGACCAGAAGATCTTGAACGCAAAGAAGAAGGCCACTCCATGTTAGAGTACATTACACGTGGCCGACCCATAATATCTGCCCTTCAGTAAATAGTAACCTCTTTGTTATTTTGATTATGTTTATCGTAATTTGCATTAAGGAGTTTTAAAAAAAACTATACGCAGGGTCAGTTTCAAGCAATGAAAGATTGGACATCCAAATATGGCAAAGTATTTGGATTCTTCGAGGGCTACACGCCGGTTATGGTTGTCTGTGATCAGGAAGTGTTACGCAATGTGCTTTTGAAAGATGCTGCAAACTTTATGAAGAGAAAGGTACATACACACAAACAAACACATATACACTAGCACACGCCTTCACAAATATCTTCTACTTGAATTTCTTCGATTTCTATTCTATTGTGTCGCTAGACGTCATGGAGAGGTGTAGTTTAACATTTCTATTTAGATTCTTTTTTATTTCATTTTTGGCCTGCGACAATTCGCTGGTCGTTTTTGCCATGCCAGTACTAACAGTCCAATGTTTTTATTTGTTCCCTTTTGTTTGCGTGTACTTTTTCTTTTGGGAAGGAAGACTAACGTCTGGTCAGGCAAAATATACTGAGCAGACAAATTTAGTCAGGTTCAGCCAAAACATACTGCCCAAGACCCTCACCTTGGCTTCCTTCTAACCCTAAATGGAAACGGGCTGTTTTCATGGCAGCCTGGCTAACAATGTGAGGGATCGATGTGATCCCCGTAGTAGTCAGCGACACACAGATGGAGCCAAGCATAGCACAACCACTTGGAGGACCCCGATCTACCTTTATCAGCACGCTCGGGATGTGAGGAAAACTACTGTAACCCGTCACTTAACGTTCTTTTCAGGGAGCACAAAAGAGCAACCTACTCATTGTGGGCATTCGAAACAACAACAATGGATGCGCATTTTAATATTGCACACCATGATAATACGATGTTATAACATAACCAGACATACGCTGGATTAGAACCCACAGGACAAGAGAAAAACGATGCTGCTAAAGATCATCTGGCGGAAAATAAATCAGATGAAATCTCATGGATGGGACTCAAGAATCAGGCCAAAATAAAAATTCTTCTTTTTCTTCTTCCTTCTTCTTCTTCTTTTTCTTCGTCTTCTTCTTCTTCTTCTTCACCGTCTTCGTCGTCGTTTGTCGTGAAAAGGACGTTTTTTGTTGTTATGTAATGTTGTAGTTTACCTCGAGGCTTCGATATCTGCACCTTTCGGTCTGAAACGTCTGGTTTCTGCGTGACCTATTTTTGAGACCAGTTTTGTCTTTCCTCTTCGATCCCTATTGTCTTAGCCAGACTGCACAGGAACAGCGTGTTTTCAAGACGGTCAATTGAAAAAGGAAAGAGTCTTGGTTAGCTTTGGCTGCTAACCCTGAAGTAAGCAGCTGCCATCTGTCCTTTCGTTAACTGCATCCTTGGTACCCAAATAGTAATTAATGCAGAACATCCGTTGTTACACATTGTTCCAAGAGAAGCAAGAAGATGTAAAACATCTCACAATGTCGATGTAAGTGCTAAAAAACATTATCATGTGTTATATAGAGCCAGTTCTCTGATCAAGAAGTATGTCTTTCAAACGTAAACGTCGCAAAAACAACTGATGGTATCACAGATGCATCTGAAATCACTACCGGGGTAAGACAGGGGTATGTGCTTTCTCCTCTGCTGTTTAACATCAACATGGACAAAATCGCATCAGACCAGTAAAACTGAGTCATCTGAAGCAGAACCGAACTCAAATACACGAATTACTTTTTGCAGATGATCAGTGATTGCTGTACAACAATGAAAATAAACTACAAAATTATATGAACGCTTGCTAAAAACAATATAGGAATTAATGACCACCCCCCACCCCCCGAAACTATGATGATCAGTAGAACACCTGGGCCATGATCAGTAGAACACATGGGCCATGATCAGTAGAACACATGGGCCACTCAACATAAGTTTAAATGATGTTGCTCTTCAACAGGCCCATGAGTTCAAGTAATTGGGCGTTTTTTTTTCTCATCAGACCGTAAAATCGACAGGGAAATCAAGACTATCTGACAGAACGTATCTGCTGTTACTTATAAGCTGTTACCACTGCTTAGGCACGCGATCATTAGTTTGGCAACAAAACAACAGCTGATAAACAGTACATTTATGCCGACTCTGTGCTACCAGTACTAAATTTGGCCTCTGTCCAAGGCCTGTGAGAATAGAAGTTAGATGTGTAGAATGACTTGGCTTCGTTCGTTCTCAATTTCCCGCTACCAAACCCTGAAAGGGCTTAAGTAGCAGAATGTAGTCCAGAGAACAGAATGCGTTGTGTCGTAGTTTACAGCTTGACTGCGATATTTGCACCTTTCGGTCCAACACATCCGACTTCGGCAATCATTTTTTAAGTACCGGGTTATCATTCCCTGTTCGATCCTTTCTCCTTAGCCAGTCTGCTCTGTTGCAGTCTGTTATCCAGGATCACCGCGTGGAGGTGTAGAATGGTCTTGGCAACTCTGTTTCGCTGATCCTGACGCTAGCAGTCAGCTATGGGTAGCTGACCACTGCAGCTCATGTGCTGCTCAGCATCTTGATCCCTGATGTGTAGAATGGAGCGTTTGAGGTGTAACTAGAAAAGACATAATGCGAAACGACGACATTCGAAGTATGGTTACCACTACGTCTTGTGCAGAATACATTTCCAAGCAGAAAATACGTTGGTTTGGTCGTCTCATAAGAATGCACCCTCATCAACGTCCACTGATGGCTTACAATGCTATTAAATCTGGCTACAGGAAAGGTGGCTGTCACGAGACAAGTGGATACATGACATTAGAGTGATTGTGGAGCGACACTAGCTCGCATTGGCCGACACAATGCACTTGACGCATGACCGGCGACTTGAGTTCCTCATGACTCATAACGGCATATGTGGACAGAAAACTAACTAACTAACATCAATAAATTCAATGCGATCAAAAAAGAGACGTGGTAATGCAGAAGAATATTAAAAATACCATTGACAGCAAACTAGACTAATCAAAATGCGTCAAGGGAGCTCAGCGAGCAATGACACGTTATTACACACATCCGAACAATGATGTCATCTTTTTGTGTGTGCATGTTTTAACACAAGGTAGGTTGGAACACACTGCTGCAGTAAGTAAAACTGATGGGAAAAGCGACATAGTGCAGCAAAGGGAAAATCTAGTGGACGACTCTTTCTGTTTGGTTTGTCCTACTGCTCTTGTCATGAGGCGTTGCAGATTTCTTGTTATCGCCAGGTGGGAGGCTTGTGTTGTCGTTAGGTGTCACTTCATCAGTGTGTCAGAGATACCATCGATGCACTGACGTCGAGGTCGGCACCTTGGATAAAGATCCATATCCATCTTTAAATAATTATCATCAAGTGTCAGGATGACTGGCAGTCTCTTCATAACATCCAACTATTTGAAATCCGTATCGGCTCTGATTCTGACTCGCCTCCTTTCTCATGCTACCATATGATGCTGTTAGACTGTAAATTATCTTTGTTGTTCTTGGAGAGAAGAATGGTTTGGCTTGGCTTCGTTCGTTCTCAATCTCCAGCTACCAAACCCTGAAAGGGCTTAAGTAGCAGAATGTAGTCAAGAGAACGGAATGCGTTGTTTCGTAGTTTACAGCTTGACTGCTATATTTGCACATTTTCGGTCCAACACATCCGACTCCAGCAAGCACTATTTGAGTACCGGGTTAGCATTCCCTCTTCGATTCCTTCTCCTTAGCCAGTCTGCCCTGCTGCAGTCTGTTATCCAGGATCACCGCTTGGAGGGGTAGAAGGGTCTTGGCAGCTCTGGTTCACTGGCCCTGATGCTAGCAGTCAGCTATGGGTCGCTGACCACTGCAGCTCATGCGGTGCTCAGCATCTTGATCCCGGAGAGAAGATTAACACCCGGTAAGACAAAACATTCTGATCAGACTATGTTAGTCAAGGTCAGATTAAACATATTCAACAAGACCTCGCCTTACTTCTAAGCAATTATACCTTAAAAAATGATGAAGGCTTTATGATTGTGTGCTGACATGTATGCCATAGTTTCCTACGGCAGGGCATTCCATATCTGTTGTTCAAACCTCCCTACTTTCCAGCCATTCCCTCTAGCTCCAAGGAAAAGTCTTGGCTTGTTTCTCGAGGACGGACATCAGTGGAGAAGAAGCAGATCTTTGCTAACACCGGCGTTTAGTACCGGAAAGTTGAAGAAAGTAAGTTACCTGTCTATAAAAGAAATGATGTTACCTGTGTGTTTTATAACGTAAGTTTCCTGTCTACGAAAGTAAGTTTCTAGTCTGTTAAAGTGAGTAAGGTACTTGTCTGTTAATTAATGAAAATAAAGTACTTGTCTGTAAAAGAAAATTCGTTTCTTGTATGTTAAAGAAAATATTGTTGTTGTTTTCGAATGCCCAGAATGAGTAAATTTACTCTTCTGTGCGCCCTGAAAAGGACGTTAAGTGGCGGGTTGCAGTAGCTTTCCTCACATCCCGAGCGTACTGATGAAGATGGACCGGGGTCTCCAGGCAGTTGTACCATGGTTGGCTTCATATGCGTGTCACTCACTGCTACAGGGATCACGTTGATTCCTCACCTTGTTAGCCAGGCTCCCATGAAAACAGCCCACTTCCAAGAAGGTCTAGGAGAAAGCCAGGTGAGGGTCTTGTCCAGTGTGCTTTTCCTGACCGTAACTAACATGTCTGATGAGTATATTTTTCATGACTAGAAGTTAGTCTTCCTCCCAGTATATATATATATATATATATATATATATATATATATATATATATATATATATATATATATATATATATATGTCCGTTAAAGAAAGTAAGTTATATGTCTGTTAAAGAAAGTAAGTTAAATGTCTGTTAAAGAAAGTAAGTTACCTGTATGTTAGAGTAAGTAAGTTATATGTCTGTTAAAGAAAATAAGTTATATGTCTGTTAAAGACAGTAACTTACGGGGCTGTTAAAGAAAATAAGTTACGTGGCTGTTAAACATTGTGTGAGTATATTTGTCAACCACAACCAGTGGATCTGTCTTCTTACAATTTAGTACTCCAGCCGGAAGTTGGTGTTGTCAGATCGTGAAGCTCCAAGTGTCGTAATATCCTGGTGTTGTTGTTGTCAGATCTTTAAGATCCAAATATTGTAATAGCCTGGAGTTGTTGGGTCAGATCCAAATGTTGTAACAGCCTGGAGTTGTTGTTGGGTCAGATCCAAATGTTGTAACAGCCTGAAGTTGTTGTTGGGTCAGATCCAAATGTTGTAACAGCCTGGAGTTGTTTTTGGGTCAGATTATTAAGATCCAAATGTTGTTACAGTCTGGAGGTGTTGTTGGGTCAGATCCAAATGTTGCAACAGCCTGTACTTGTTGTTGGGTCAGATCCAATTGTTGTAACAGCCTGGAGTTGTTGTTGGGTCAGATCCTTAAGATCCAAATGTTGTAACAACCTGGAGGTGTTGTTGTGTCAGATCATTAAGCGTTAAATGTTGTAACAGCCTGGAGTTGGTGTTGTGTCAGGTTTTAAAGCTGTAAATGTTGTAGCAGCCTGAAGTTGTTGTGTCAATTCATACAAATTCAAATGGTGCAACAGCCTGGAATTATTGTTGTGTCAGGTCCTAAAGCTCCAAATGTTGCAACAGCTTGAAGTTGATGTTAGATCCTGAAGCTCTAAATGTTGTAACAGCTTAAAGTTGTTGTTATGTCAAGTCCTTAAACTCCAAACGTTCTAACAGCCTGGAATTGTTGTTGTGTCTGGTCCTAAAGCTCTAAATGTTGTAACAGCTTGAAGTTGTTGTTATGTCAAGTCCTTAAACTCCAAATGTTCTAATAGCCTGGAATTGTTGTTGTGTCTGGTCCTAAAGCTCTAAATGTTGCAACAGCCTTGAGTTGTTGTTGTATCAGGTCCTAAAGCTCCAAATGTGTTAACAGTCGGGAGTTGTTGTTATTTCCGAACCTCAAGCTTGAAATTTTGCAACATCCTTGAGTTGTTGTGTCAGGTCCTAAGGCTCCAAATGCTGTAACAGTCAGGAGTTATTGTTGGTGTTGTTTAAACTGAGCTACCGGGTTGTTATCGCTTTCACAACCAATGTCAAGGTTCCTTAATCTAATAAATCTATGATTTTCTTGTGACTTTCCTGCTCCTCTCCAACTTATTGATTTGGAGGCAATAGCTATATCTACCGACGACGGATGTGTAGAAAGATGCAAATATCTCAGTCAATCTGTAAACAAGCGACACAACGCATTCAGTTTTCTGGACTATATCCTGATATTTGCAAAGCCCTGTTTAGGGCTTGGTAGCAGGAGATTGAGAACGAACGCAGAAGAAGAATAGCCATATTCCCCAATCGTAAACGGATGTGTCGGACCGAAAGGTGCAACTATCGCAGTCAAGATGTAAACTAGCGACACAACGCATTCCGTTCTCTGGACTACATTCTGCTACTTGCAAAACCCTGTTCAGGGCTTGGTAGCAGGAGATTGAGAACGAACGCAGAAGAAGAAGAAGAATAGCCAAATACCAACTCTCACATATTCCATCCCATCACGTCATATAAATAAAAGGCTAAATCTAGTGTTAGATTCACAGGTAAGGAAGAGGTTGGCATTTTATGTATTCCACGCCATCCAGGGATTCTCCAATTATGAAGAGTAAAATTACTATGCTCTGGTTTGGATTCTCCCAAGTAATCGTCGCGTTCTACACTTAACCAACTGCCAATTCTTGCACACAGTCATTTCACCATACATTGCTGGATCCTACATAATGTGCCCTGCTAGGAAAATATTCTGGTAATGATTTGGCCTCATGTTGTTCCCCTAGACTAAATGTCCAATATTGTGTTCTCAACATGTCGCATCACAAGGGGAATCATGTTGTAACCCTCTGGTGTGACTACTCCAACTTTAGTCGTTAGTCATGCTACTAACAGATTGCCTATTTCCAGCTTCCATGATGAACCTCATGGAGGCACTTCAGAGTCTTATCAATGTATAAATCTGGAACTTACACGTGAGCCTCGTGAATTCATTAGCATCTCAAAGCAGTTGGAATGAGCTCTCAATACTGATGTTCCAAAATCACCCAACGCAAAGCATATGAGAGCACATTCTCAATTTCTGAGTTTCTCGCTGCATCGCTGTTTCTGTGAACAGGAGACATTCTATGGCTTCTTAAAAGCTGCAATGCTCTAGTTCGATGAAGAACGTAAAGAAAGGTCGTAATTCATTTCGGAGAAGGAAAACTGCAACTTCAAACAACCTGCTCTCCTTCAGTAAGCTGATGGAATTCAAACCACAATTAAAGGAACTTGCCAAAAGCGGTTGTACCGAGCTGAAAGTTGATATGCGGACCGAAAGCATATACCAGGTCGACAGGAGTAGATATCGCAATCCAACTGTAAATTGCAGCACACAAGATCTTGATTTTATAAAGGGGAGATGGTCAAGGTCAGGCAAAATATATTGGCCAAGACCTCCCACCTCGCAGTTATTCCTGGAAACGGGATGTTTTTGTGGCAGTCTGGCTAACAAGTTGGGAAATCGACGTGATCTATCACAGTAGTGAGCAGATAAAGCCAAGCATAGGACAACAGTCTGGAGGACCCCGGTTCACCTTCAACGGCACGGTCCAGATGTGATGAAAGCTACTGCAACCCACCATTTAACTCCGATTTCAGGCCGCACAAAAAAGTAGACTCACTCATTGTGGGCATTCAGCATCAATCAATCTACTATTTTAAAAGCCCACTTTATAAAGGAAGAACAAGAATGAGGCAAGAAGAACACGAAACAGACGCCCAGTCCTCATCTATCAAGCAATGTCTACTCAAATTAAACAACACAATTTTACAATCAATCAATGAATGAATAAATAAATCCATTAAGCAATAAATCATGCAATCAATCATCATCATGTAGCATGTCCTTTGCAGAACGTCGCTCTCCTGACAGCCTGCCTGTAGGAAACTATCTTTCGCCAGTCTTCCGGCCTGCCCCCAAGGTCAAATCCAGCGTCTCCTTGATGTCCTGAGTCCATCGCCTTCTCGGTCGGCCCCTACTTCTCGTCCTAGTGACCATGCCTTCCATAACCACTCTCTCCAGTCCGTTGTGTCGTTTGACATGTCCAAAAAAACCTCCGTTTTCGGGTCATTACGTCATTTATGAGCCAAGTCTCATCTGCATTCAGGTCTTGCCGGATGGATTTGTTTGTTTCTTTCGTTGTCTACGGAATTTTCAGGACTCTTCTGTAGCACTGTGTTTGAAAAGCACCGATCTTCGCTTTTATTGCGTTTGTATTCGTCCATGTTTCCCATCCATGTGGTTGCCACAGGAAAAAATGCATGTTCTTAGGATCTTTAGTTTTAGTTCTTTGTATTATGCCATAGGTTCTGAATACTCCTTATCTTCTACATTGCCATAGTCAGCCGTCTTCTTACTTCTTTTGTGCAATCTCCATTGTTGTTCAGTATTGTTTAGCAATCAATCAATTAATCAATAAATCAATTAAGCAATCACAACGTTTTCAACAAAATTCAAGCCAAGTCATCAAACCTTGACCTGTCTATATGTGTTTGTCTTTGCTGCTCAAAATATTTACATTATGGAATATCCAAACACATACCAAAACTTCTTTAGTCGTCTTTTACGACAATCCTGGCAGGTTTCATTATTACTATTCCTTACTCCTCGTTTGGGCTCTGGTAGCAGCCAGACGAACTTTCAAATGATGTTGCATTATTAACACGTTTCAGATGACTCCCATAATGGCGGAAGCAGCGGACATCCTCGTTGAGCGCTTAGTAGAGAAGGCTAAAGAGAACAATTGCATAGACATATACAGGTGGGTGCGTCTTAGAGTTGTTTTGATATGTTATGTTAAATTATGTCCTACAGAAACGATATCACTGCACACATGGCAGACATATTGTGCCCAGTCTTGATCAGAAAATAGTGACTCTTTCGCCCGTACAGTCGTCCCTTCATGCTCGAATGACCTCTTTGGGATCAAGATGCTGAGCAGCGCATGAGCTGCAGTGGTCAGCGACCCATAGCTGACTGCTAGCCTCAGGGCCAGCGAACCGGAGCTGCCAAGATCCTTCTACACCTCCATCCGGTGATCCTGGATAACAGGCTGCAGCAGGACAGACTGGCTAAGGAGAAGGGATCGAAGAGGGAATGCTAACCCGGTACTCAAAAAATGCTTGCTGAAGTCGGATGTGTTGGACCGAAAGGTGCAAATATCGCAGCCAAGCTGTAAACTACAACACAACGCATTCCGTTCTCTGGACTACAATCAGCTACTTACCATTTCAGGGTTTGGTAGTGGGAGATTGAGAACGAACGAAGAAGAAGAAAAAGAAGAAGAAGAAGAAGAACGACCTCTTTTTTTCAAACTCCCAGTCTCTTTATCTAAAATGTAGGTGGTAATTGATGGATTTCAATATCCAATAATTAATCCATAACTAACCCCCTGCCTCTCCCCCACTCTACCACCCACTCTAAAAATAAAAACATACTAGTTTCATACACTGGATGTTTTCTCTATATTTATCCGCTTAGAAGTCATCCCTTCTTTACATTCCGAATTCGAAGCAAGTTTCTGAGATAGTACAGGAGCAAGGGATTTGAAATTTACATGGTTAATGAATTGAGTAGTTAGTCAGCTGTTGTCGTTTGCGAATATCCACAATGAGTAGGATACTCTTTTGTCCGTCCTGAAAAAGACGTTGAGTGACAGGTTTCAGTAGCTTTCCTCACATCCCGAGCGTGCTAATGAAGGTGGACCGGGGTCATCTAGGTGGTTGTTCTATGCTTGACTTTATCTGCGGGGTTTACGTCGATCACTCACCTCGTCAGCCAGACTGCCCTGAAAACAGCCTGTTTCCAGGAAGGGCTACTAGGAAGCCGAGGTGACGGTCTTGGCCAGTATGTTTTGCTAGATCCTGACTAACATGTCTGATCAGTACATTTTGCATGACCAGACGTTAGTGTTCCTCATCGAGGAGTTAGATAGCAATAAGCAAAACAAACAAAACATCAATTTTGGCTACCAATTTACGTTCCGTATATACATACTGTATCTTAAATCAGTAAAACACGTGATTCTCCAGTTGTCCTCCAAGCTGTTGTGATATGTTTGGCCTAATCTACGCGTCGATCACTACTACGGGGATTCCGTCGATCTCCCACTTCGTTAGTCAGATTGCCATGAAACAGTCTGTCTCCATGAAGAACTGCGTGAAAGTGAGGTGGGGATCTTCGTCAGTATGTTTCGCCTGACCCTGACTAACGTTGTCTAAAAAACCGTAAGTATCTTCTCTCTCATAGTCAGTTAAATTAACTGACCTTGACGTCTTTATACTGATTTAGAAGACTCTACAGAGTCTGTATACACCTAGTTTCTTAGAGAGTGGTTTTTAACGATGTGCGAGTCCATCTTAATAGACTCAAACAATAGAGCTAAGTAGACCCGCAGCCAGTTAGGCGCCATCTATAGCTGCTCTTAACAAACCTTCTTAGGAACTATGTAAAAAACTTTGCAGTCATAAATTGACGCAGTCCCACTGTTCACGTCGACATCACCTTGATCACGTAAATGTAAGTCGTCAGTCACCACTAGAGGCAGTTTTACAGTGATCCCATTGATCATATTTTATGCAGTCCATCCTGACCACGTTGAGACCACTTTGATCTACCGCCGACAAGAGGTACAAGACCACGGACGTCATACTCTGGGTTCAGAACCTACGAACTTTACCATCAGCGGCAATCTACAACTAAGTTCGCTCGCAGCAGGCCAGATCAGCAGACCAGATTAGGAGAGCAGAATAGGATAATAGGGTATCGTGACGTATACATGGTGAGATAACGAATTTAAGTTTTTAGAAAGTTTATAGTTGGCAGTGTTTCTTGATTAAACAATCTGTTGTGTTTATATTTAATGTTACTTGAATTTGTTTAGAGTGAGTGTAGAGTGAAATAGAAAATAGCAGACCCCTTTACCGCCTGCTACATAGCTCCATCAAATCGATAGGCTCTGGTACATTTGAAAAGAAATTGATAATTGGTAAACTATTTATTTTTCAATATTTAGCTACCTTTTGTTAGAGCTCACACATTGTGTGTGTGTGTGTTCGTATGTGTGTGTGTGTGTGTGTGTGTGTGTGTGTGTGGTTGTGTGTGTGTGTGCGTGCGTACGTATGAAAAGACCATAAATCTAGATTGATTTGATTGTGTCTTTTCAGCATATTTCAGTCTCTTACATTGGACGTCATTGGTCGATGTGCTTTCGGCCTGAATACCAAAGCCCAAATCGACGAGAATGACTTGTTTCTGCTAAAGATACGAAGCCTCTTTCATACAATGACGACAACCATCATAGAACCCATTGTCAGTAAGTGCCGTTGTGGACTGAGCGATGTGCCTCTTGCAGTTTATTTTTGTTAAAAAATAACTTTGATCTTGATCAAAAATGACCCCCCCCCCCCTCCCCTCAAATGTAAGTTTCGAGTAAAAGCTAAACTATACCAAATCAACTTTCGATCTAAAGTTAGGTAATAAGAGTCAGTATCGTCTATTTCTTTGCGTATTACGCCAGCAGTCTCAAACACGAGGCACAACACTCTATATCTGGTGGTCCTAAACATGATTGACGTTGCAAGTTAAGATATAATTAATAATATGGGTATGGGTGGGGCGAAGGGGAGGGGAGGGGGAATTAGACCCATATTGCAGCGAGGAGAGGTATAACGAAATTCAAGCGACCATTGTTCCCAAGTGAGGTGAGATCTAGCGTCTAAGTCCTATCGGAAATGGACGATAAACTCCGAGGTTCAATGTAAATGCTTTGCACGTAAAATAGCCAATGGCAGTTGAAAACCGCAAATAACAAGCTGTAGGCACTGTCTGGACAAAAATTTCGAAAAATTAAATTCATAGTCAATTCGTCACTTATCTTCCCACAGGCCTAGTAAGCCGAAGGAAGTAAAATCGCAAAAAAGACATCTACTAAGGATAGCCTTTGGCTACCTAGCAGCTGGCAAACATCAGCCTGTTTGAATACCAAGATTCAAAGTATATAAATATAATAATATTAATACAAGAGCATAATGTGTTATATACACCAAATGAAATATTTCCCCAAAAAGAAACAATGATTATAACAAGCGATAAAATACAATTTAATATCAGACTACGGTTAATCCGACTGTAACATTCAAGGCAACGAGAAGACAGACAGACTGGCAAAAGAAGGTGCAAGATTACCACAACCAGATTCTAGTGTGACCTACGAAGAGTACAAAAGGTCTATTAGTGCCAGATACATGGCCAAATGGGAAACAGAGCATACTGGCTACACAAAAAATGATGCCTATTACCAGTTGAGCAGAAGAGAGCAGGTCGTGGTCTTCAGACTCCGCATAGGCCACAACAGACTGAGGTACCATCTATTCAATAAACTGAAGATAGGTGGCACTGACGAATGCACTTGTAGTACAGGGAAAATGACCGCTGAACATCTGCTGCAAAAATTCCCCGACATACGAGGACCAGAGCAAGCACATGTGGCCATCACCAGTGCCAACACTAGACAAGCTCTATGGCAGTGTCGACAGCCTCAGGGTGACAGCTGCTTTCTTCGAACAGACTCAAGATGACGTCTTACAGCGTACGAAGAAGAAGAAAAAGAGACTACGGTTAGTCTGGCAAATGCGGGGGAGATCGACTCTGTAATTTCCAAATTGTATAGTTTTCTTAGAAACCGAGCATTTCATTACAGCCAGGAGACCCGAGATCCATCTTTTAATGTATGCGATATGAAGCACAAAAAATGCGTCGGCAAGAGCTCAATTAACTCCAGTACGTATGGTTCTACAACAATGCAGACAATGCTGTTGAAGATGGAGTGTTAAACGCGTCTTTGTACGAGATCTTATATCGTGTGGGGTCGGGTGACAAGTTCACGACTTCATTGTTTTCCCTTACTGTAGTCCAGACACTTATTTACAGCTAGGTACACTGGGTCCAGAAGTCACTTACTGAGGACGAAAGAATATGCCCACTGCTCCTCCATGCGAGTCGTGAAAACCGACTAAAAGGAGTTGTGCGTGTTGATAAGAGTCTTAAAGGGTAATACAAATTGTTTTAGAAACCACCATCGCAAAGTCCTTTGGTTCAGGCTTCCTAAAGGAGACTAAGTATAAGTGGTCCTATAAACCGGCTTGGTAACAAGTGACAAAAAATACAGAAGAAGCAGCCGGGAACATGATGTTGGTGAACATGAACGCTTTCCGATTCTAGCAAGAGGCAATCGTTTGAAAAGTTCATGTACCAAATAGCACACATTATACAAGTAGTGGGATCACGATGCCGAGCAGCGCATGAGCTGCAGCGGATAGCGACCCATAGCTGACTGCTAGGGTCAGGGACAGCGAACCAGAGCTGCCAACCCCTTTTACACCTCCACGTAGTGATCCTGAATAACAGGCTGCAGCATGGCAGACTGGCTAAGGAGAAGGAATCGAAGAGGGAATGCTAACTCGGTATCCAAAAATTCCTGCTGAAGTCGGATGTGTCAGACCGAAAGGTGCAAATATCGCAGTCAAGCTGTAAACTACGACACAACGCATTGTGTTCTCCAAGCTATGCTCTGCTACTCGCTAAGCCCTTTTCATGGCTTGATAGAGAGATATTGAGAACGAAAGAAGAAACAGAGTCTTGTATTGGTTGCCTTTTCAATTTTTAACAATAAATCTTTAATTGATACTACAACGTTTGCTGAGGTAGCACAGTAGTAAATTCACTTCCTAGCTGAACAGCCGAGGTTCGGGTCCCTGTTGGTGAGGAATATTTTCCTGATAGCAAAACAGCTCATGGACTCCACCTACTCTAACAAAATTGGGTACCAGAATAATCCGGGCACGTAAAGGTGGTTGGTGGGACACCCTATTGTGCCGTTGGTGATGACAAATATGGGCCTAACCCCATGGTTCCAATATGACGCACTGGCGTGAAATCGGAATCTTCACTTAGAACTCTCGCAACAGAAAGAGCGCAATGGCAACGGATAGCTTATGGCAGTGTTTCCCTAACTGGTCGCCCACGGACCGCAGAAATTTCATGCCGGTCGGCGGAAAAAGTTATTGCGGCTTAAAGGTCGCTTTGAGGTGATCTAAGCCATGGTGTAAACTCTGGTGGGCTAATTTTGTTAACTCAAATGACGTCAGCTGCGCAAGTATCCGTACTTTTCGGACACAAGAGCACGTCAACATTTTTGCATGTTTATCAAAATATGTGAAGTTGTTTTTCTTTTGTAAATGGAGAGACACATATTAGTATCTGTGTTGTTGTTTTTAATAAGACAAGTTACTTCTAATAATTTTTTATTTCTGTCTGAGCTGTCTGTGAAAATCGTTCCTAACTTAACTGATCGGTGAAAAGTGTTTCAAATTTTCACAGGTTTGCAGGTGTAAAAAAGGCTGGGTAACACTGGTTTATGGTAACTCAAATTCCCCTACGATCACATTGGTTACAGAACAGACAAGGCTAAATACACTATTTTTATGGTTTTTCTTGACATAATATTGCAACAAATTATTGACAACAAAGAAACATTATCTTATCTCTGTTCCAGTGGCTATGCCGTTTGTGTCACACTTTATCTTCGCCGCCAAGAATATGGTGTTCTTGTTTGGCATGAACCCTGTTGTGTGGCTGAGAAATAGTATGCGAGAGGTCATCAGGGCCAGACGAGCACTTGGGGTAAGTGTTGAATTTTGACCGACTTTCTGTGTTTTGTGCCTGATGATAGTCTCTGTTCGGGGAAGTACAGGGTAAGGGAAGTAAGAAGGGGAAGTACAGGGTAAGGGAAGTAAGAAGGGGAAGTACAGGGTAAGGGAAGTAAGAAGGACAAGAAATGATACGTAAAGTAGGGTTGCTTTCTCCATCTTCTTTCTTACGCTGTCAGACGTCGACTTGAATTTGTATAAAAAAAGCAGCGGTGATCCTGAGACTGTCGGCACTGCTATAGAGCTTGTCTAATGTTGGCACTGGTGATGGCCACTTGTCCTTTTTCTGGTCCTCGTATATCAGACAATTTTGCAGCACATATTCAATGGCCATTTTCCCTGTACCACAGGTGCATTTGTCAGTAGCAACTGTCTTTAGTTTTTTGAATAGATGTCACCTCAGTCTGTTCGGCCGTCACGAATTCAGGTAGATCATGGTCAAATTTGAATGTCCCAATGCATTTATGATAATGGTTAGACATCTGGCAAAGATGGCGTCGTAACTGGCTGCGAGTCTACATTTCTCTACTGTTTTGGATCATTATGGATGCCGCAAGACCACGGATTTGCCTGGAACTCACACTAGTCGACGACTTACACTTGTGTTCACGGATACGTGGAGTTGTTTTCCGTCTGGACTTGTTATTTCGTTCTTTTTTTGTGATTTCTTCCATCCTTTTATCCTGGTCTGGACGCCGGCTGAATGGCGCTACGCTTAAACTAGTTATACCTGTGTCGTATCTCACGGGTTGGTTCTGCCGGTTCACCTTCACGAATTTGGCGTGTGGGAATTTTAGATGCTATTATGATGAACTGAATACAGCTGGGGAGAGATGCCAGACTCACTCACACGCTGAGTGTTGTCCATACGACCTCTTGTGGTTATCGAAAAGGCACGACAAACTGCGTTAGATGCCTTCCCACCTTTCTACCCTGCGGGTTACATGTTTACGGAAAGGCTTCGGTGGTAACCCTGAGGCAAAATCTGCATCCTATGCTATCTACAGTCACTGGCAAAAGGTAGCTTAGGCTCTGTGAGTGAGGTTGACAAAAGGCGCAGTTTCTTCCTCACTTTAATCCAAATCACCGCGCAAGTCACCCATTTCAGCGGACACAGCAAGAGATACGACTGTTCACACGGCTGAACAAAGAGAGTGGTCTTCATCAATTGTGATGGACAAACTATCAACACAGCAAGAGATACGACTGTCCACACGGCTGAACAAAGAGAGTGGTCTTCATCACTTGTGATGGACAAACTATCAACACAGCAAGAGATACGACTGTCCACACGGCTGAACAAAGAGAGTGGTCTTCTTCACTTGTGATGGACAAACTATCAACACAGCAAGAGATACGACTGTCCACACGGCTGAACAAAGAGAATGGTCTTCATCACTTGTGATGGACAGACTATCAACACAGCAAGAGATACGACTGTCCACACGGCTGAACAAAGAGAGTGATCTTCATCACTTGTGATGGACAAACTATCAGACAGTTCCCAGATGGCATTTTGGCTCGAGTTTAAGATGACGGGGAATACTCTCAGTTCTTTGGTGTTATAAATGAAGTGAAGCAAAGATGCATCCTAGCCCCCAACCTTTTCAGCATGATGTTTGCTGCCGTGTTGGCTGATGCATACAAGGGCAGTGATGCTGGAGTCCGCTATCGCCTAGACGGTGAGTTCTTCAATCTGAGAAGACTGCAGGCAAGAACAAAGAGTACAAATCGAGCACATACTTGTATGTGAACTTCTCTTTGCTGATGACTGTGCTCTCAATGCCCATTCAGAGACTGAAATGCAATGTTCTGTTGACATGTTTGCAGCGGCTTGCAATAACTTTGTTCTCACAGTTTCTACTAGCAAGACTGAAGTGCTGCACCAAGCAGCCCCACGATCTGTGCACAGTGAGCCATCTATCACTATCAATGGTCAGAAGTTGAAGTCGGTGGAACGCTTTGTATACCTTGGCAGCACACTTTCCAGAGCAGTCCATATTGATGATGAAGTAAATTAAAAAATTGGAAAAGCATGTGTAGCATTACGAAAACTATGATTCTGAGTTTGTAACCGGAGAGAAATTAAGCTAATAACCAAATTGAAGGTTTATGAGGCAGTCGCCCTACCAACTCTTCTGTACGCCTGTGAAACCTGTACTGTGTACAGTCAACATGTGAAGAAGGTTGACCACTTTCACCAAGGCTGCCTAAGGAAACTGCTAAACATAAAATGGCAAGATAGGATCACAGATGTAGAAATTCTTTCGCGAGCTAGCATGACAAGTATTCACACAACTCCGTGCAAATCGCAGCTTAGATGGACTGGCAATGTTGTCCGCATGTCATATGAGCGACTTCCAAGGAAGATACTTTATGACGATTTTGAGCCAGGCAAGCGAGCTCGCAGTGGCCGAATAAAACGTTACAAAGACACTATGAAAGCCTCACTGAAGAGCTGCGATATTGACCCTGATAATTGGGAGAACATTGCTGCTGATCTGTCTTGTGTTGTAAAAACTCTTCTAGTACGACACATATGAAGCAGATAAGAATAAAGGAAGCTGCACAGAGACGAGCAACACGAAAGGCAAGGGACGAGTTGCCTCCATCTGACGATCAGTGTTTCTCTGCCCTCAGTGTGAGACGCTTTCGGGATTGGATTGGTTTGATCAGCCACCTACGATGCCACTCCAGAATTGACAGATGACAATGTGATCCTTTTGGATTGGTTTGATCAGCCACCTACGATGCCACTCCAGAATTGACAGATGACAATGTGGTCCTCTTGGATTGGTTTGATCAGCCACCTACGATGCCACTCCAGGATTGATAGATGAGAATGTGGTCCTCTTGGATTGGTTTGATCAGCCACCTACGATGCCACTCCAGGATTGATAGATGAGAATGTGGTCCTCTTGGATTGGTTTGATCAGCCACCTACGATACCACTCCAGAATTGACAGATGACAATGTGATCCTTTTGAATTGGTTTGATCAGCCACCTACGATGCCACTCCAGGATTGATAGATGACAATGTGGTCCTCTTGGATTGGTTTGATCAGCCACCTACGATGCCACTCCAAGATTGATAGATGAGAATGTGGTCCTCTTAGATTGGTTTGTTCAGCCACCTACGATGCCACTCCAGAATTGACAGATGACAATGTGATCCTTTTGGATTGGTTTGATCAGCCACCTACGATGCCACTCCAGGATTGATAGATGACAATGTGGTCCTCTTAGATTGGTTTGATCAGCCACCTACGATGCCACTCCAGGATTGATAGATGAGAATGTGGTCCTCTTAGATTGGTTTGATCAGCCACCTACGATGCCACTCCAGGATTGATAGATGAGAATGTGGTCCTCTTAGATTGGTTTGTTCAGCCACCTACGATGCCACTCCAGGATTGATAGATGAGAATGTGGTCCTCTTGGATTGGTTTGATCAGCCACCTACGATGTCACTCCAGGATTGATAGATGACAATGTGGTCCTCTTCGATTGGTTTGATCAGCTACCTACGAACCCACTCTAGAATTGACAATGTTGTCCTCTTCGGAAATGATGGATAAATAATACCTCATTCTGTTATATCATGTGTGGTCTGAAGACCACATGTTCTATTCAATTTAACTGATAATAAGCATCATTTATGTTGAAGCCAGTATGCTCTGTTTCCAATTTGTGCATGTATCTAGCTCTAATTTTTTTTTAAATGTTTGCGTTCGCCTTATTTATCTATTCCACAAGGCGGGTGTGCGGCATTGCACTGCAGTTTTTATTTTGCGCCTGTCGGTCCAGTGCATCCGACTTCAGTATGCATTTTATGTAAGGGTCTGCTTCCTCCTGCATTGTCTAAGGGTTTGCTTCCCCGAGATAACGGCCGGTGCTGTGGTGGTGATCGAACCCAGCACCTTTTGGGTTGTGAGTCGTGTCACTTAACCACTAACCCTAATAACCCTTTTAGACTCTTCGTAAGTTACACTTGAATATTGTTGTGGTAACCTTCCACCTTTTTTTCGCCAGTGTGCCTGCTTTGTATGATACAATGGGATGGGACTGTATGTACTACGACTCTTCTGGTACTGGACTGCTGGCACAGTTGACAGAGCACTGATCTTAGTTCCTTTATTTCGCTTTCAAATAACCACGTCCATGCCTATTAAAAGTGTGGCAGTCTGCCTCATATCACCATCCCGTTTATTTCCGAAATAACAATTAATCCCCGAGATTCCACATCAACTTGCCGGTATGTCTCAAGCTTATCTCATCACCAGACAGCCTATCCCTATCTGAGGTTAAAGATGATTATACTGTCAATCTGCTCCTCTCATGGAATCGGCAAACTGGGAGGGCACGTTCTACTGTTTAGCTGTCGATTCCACATGGGTCACGTTTGAGCATTCAATTTTGTGTTCGTTCAACCAGCGGTATCTGGCCCTGGAGTCACCTCAATATTGTCAAATAATCCTCATGGGATGGTGTCACCGGGTCCGACCCCCCCCCCCCCCCACCCAATTTTTACTCCATCCACCTCTCCCTAACCCCGATCCCGCACTCGATAATAACGCCACAGAATGACCGGGTTTGAAATGTTTTGCCTTGAATAGTCGCCTGTTTCTTCATATTCTTCTTCTTCTTTTTGTACTTCTTCTTCTTCTTCTTCTTCTTCTTCTTCTTCTTCTTCTTCTTCTTCTTCTTCTTCTTCTTCTTCCATGAATCCTGATATTGGATCAAGCAAGGTTATCGGATGATCACGCAAGGTTACCGGATGCCAGGTAGCCAAAAGTTACTTGAATCCGCTTCTGTCCTTTGCCCTGGGGTACAATGATGGTGTAAGGGCGTGGTGCAGATCATCTCTCCAACTCTTTGGCGGGCTACCTCGGGAACAGCTGCAGTTGTATGACCACCAAGAATAAAAATCCCTCCCTCTTCATCTATCTATGATCATGGTAAGCAAAAATTCAAACCTAGATAAACCTGAGTTTGAGCTCAAATTAAAACTTGGAACTAATCTCAGTTTATGATCTCCACAGCCAAATGCCAACATCATAGACTTGGTTCAGTTGATGCTTTTCCCAGACAGAATACATCACGACGTTTGCACAGAACTGCACGGAGCACTGACAGAGCGGGAAATCGTTGCTCAGAGCATGACGTTTCTATTGGCAGGATATGAAACGACTAGCGCTATTTTAGCATATTTCTGCCATGAACTGGCTAAAAATCCCCACGTGCAAGCAAGGCTGCATCAGGAAATAGTCGATAACATTGGAACGGTAAGACATGCGATGATCGATACCTTTTTCAAACGGTAAGACAGGAAATAGTCGTTGACTTTCAAACGATAAGACATTAAATAATAAATGACTTTTTCAAACGGTAAGACAAGAAATAGTCGTTGACTTTGGAACGGTAAAACAGGAAATAGTCGGTTACATTTTCAAATGGTAAAACAGGAAATAATCGGAGACTTTTTCAAATGGTAAGACAAGAAATAGTCATTGACTTTTTCAAATGGTAAAACAGGACATATTCGGTGACTTTTTCAAATGGTAAGACATGAAATAATCGTTGACTTTGGAACGGTAGGACAGGAAATAGTCAGTGACTTTGGAACGGTAAATGGCAGACACATATATTTATAAACATATCGTCTTTTCTTAGTTAGATTGTAATGATACAGGACACAGGGATCGCGCTTCAGGAAAAACCTGCCCCTGGACATCCTACTTCAATGGAAGACAATAAATAGACTTCGAACTGGCGTATCACGATGTAGTAAGAACATGAATGGTCAGCGATACTTGTGATTACAGTGAGGTACAAGATTCAGGTCATCTGATGATTTGTCCCAATCTTCCGAATACATGTGACGAGAGTAACATACTAGAGACGAAGGACAGGGCAATTCAAGTCTCTGAACACTGGATAAACGCCATATGACGTGGTGCTTTGACACGGAAAAGAGTAAGTAAGTTAGATCGAAGGGAAAACTATTTATTTACTTATGTATTCGTACATTATACGTGCTGAATTGTTTCTAGAGCTTTCGTTTAAATCCAGAATGCTTCTCCACACCTTTCAAGCGTTTGGCCAGTGTGAATGACCGTGTGTGTAATGCTATGAGTCGACGAGTCGTTGCTGTAATCTTCTTTTTCATCTTCTTCTTTTTTCTTTTTCGGCGTTCGTCCTGAAAATTATGATTAACTGTTGTTTGCAGTGAAGTTGCGATATCTGCACCTTTCGACTCCACACATCCGGTTTCAGCACGGCATTTTTTGGATAAGGTTTGCCTTTCCTCTTTGATCCATATTCTCTTAGGCAGATAAGGTTTGCCTTTCCTCGTTGATCCATATTCTCTTAGGCAGATAAGGTTTGCCTTTCCTCTTTGATCCATATTCTCTTAGGCAGATAAGGTTTGCCTTTCTTCTTTGATCAATATTCTCTTAGGCAGATACGGTTTGCCTTTCCTCTTTGATCCATATTCTCTTAGACAGATAATGTTTGCCTTTCCTCTTTGATCCATATTCTCTTAGGTAGATCGTTTTCTCCAATTGAAGACGAACAGGGTCTTTGTCAGCTTTGTCAGCCAACTGTGACACGCTGACTTATGTCAGTTTCGTCATTACTGTGTCTTCAGACCCTTTTACTCTATAAGGTTTAGGGACGATGAGGCTAACGTCTGGTCAGGCAAAACACACTGATCATGGAATGTTAGCCAGGGTCAGGACAAATACACTGGCCAAGTACCTCACCTGGCGAGACGATGAGGCTAACGTCTGGTCAGGCAAAACACACTGATCAGGGAATGTTAGTCAGGGTCAGGAGAAATATGTTGGCCAAGATCCTCACCTGACCTCCTAGTTGGTCCTTCTGAAAACGGGCTGTTGTCGAGGACAACAGTTTGGCTAACAAGGTGAGGTTCGACGTGATTTCCGTAGTAGTGAGCGACACGCAAATTAGGCTAAGCATAGCACAACTGCCTGGAGGATCCCGCTCCACCTTCATACGCTCGGGATGTGAGGAAAGCTACTGCAACCGGTCACTAAACGCCCTTTTCAGGGCGCATATTAGATCACTCATTGTGGGTATTCGAAACAACAACAACCCTGTAGGATTTAGACAGAACTGTCAATTTCTATGGCTTGCTATTTAAAGACTGGCATATCGGTTTGATACATAAACAACACATGATATACAAGAAGACCTAAGACAACTTGGTAAAGAACAGTGGAAATCATTACTCAGAGATGAGTACAGTGTGGAAGTTGGCTGCAGGTTGGACGACGTGTGGGAGATGGCTGAAGGTTGGACGACGTGGGGAAGTTGGCTGCAGGTTGGACGACGTGTGGGAGATGGCTGAAGGTTGGACGACGTGCGAGAGATAGCTGACGGTTGGACGATGTGTGGGAGATGGCTGCAGGTTGGACGATGTGTGGGAGATGGCTGCAGGTTGGACGAAGTTCGGAAGATGGTTGCAGGTTGGACGACGAGCTGGAGATTGCTGCAGACTGGAAGTGGGGGAATTAGGTGCTTGCCTTTACAGACACTGCCAGGTGTGGTGGCGACATACAGACGTGCCAGTCACTGACAGATGGTCTAGGAAGCAAAGGAAGATTGACAATATATATGTGCCAATTGTTTGTTACCAATGTCAAACTTGGTCTTTATCCCAGTTACATAAGATGAGAATACAACGTGACATCAGTGTCGCCAGGAACAAAAGAGTTAGAAATTCTGGTATTGAAGATAAAACTACTCTTTGTCCCGAATACATAGCATGACAGAAAATAAGATGGCTCTATCATCTCATGAGAATGCAACCTGATTAACTACTACTGCCTATCGCACAAAAAAAAACAACTGATTACCAGTACGGCAAGGTGCAGATAGATAAATGACATAACAGAAATACAACATAACGAGCTTACAACGACCGGCGCAACACACTTGACACATGAAAGGAAACTCAAGTTCCCGACGCACCTCAACGGCAAATGGTACAAAGTAAGTAAGCAGTTACTTACTTACTTACTTTCCATGCCCTAGGCACTTCGTCACACTTCATTCTTCCAGTATTCAGCCACATTGATTGCCCTGTTACTGGCACTCAGCAGGTCATCCAGGCTACAAGTCTCCGGGAGGTTTGGGCAGATCATCAGATGGTCCTGGTCTTGTGTTACTCCACATTAGCATGTTTCATCATCCCTGTATCCCCATCTTTTCAGGTTTTTCCCTGCATCCTGATACACCAGTTCGAAGTCTATTTAGTGACTTCCATGTTGTGTAGGGAAAGAGATGTCCAGGCGCAGGTTCCTCCCGTTACTCGATCAAGTGGACATGTGTCAGCTGTTTCCAACTTTCGATGCGTCGTTTTCCTGGACTAGTTTGTAGGGGCTGAGTTAACTGTAAGAAACTTTGTCTTGACTTTAGTCTTGCACGCTGCACCTGATGTCCGAACATGGAGTGTCTTGCGTCATTTACCTGTTTCTCTCTTTCTTTCTCTGACGCAACAGTTCCTCGTATCTCTGGTGGCGCTATGCTGATTATGGGGTATATTTTTTCAGTTGGTATAGGTAAGCAGTTGAGTGAACGAAATATGAGCTTCGCCAATACTGTTAAGTTTGATCCCTCCGATTTCTAGTGCCATGTTTTCCAGTGTCTTTTGCTCGTTACTCCACTTGTCAGTGTCATTTACTTCAAACGGCCACCGACCTTTCATAGTCGCCGTAGGCTACCTATTGATTGTAAAGGTAAAGGTCATCTCATAGCAGATAATGTCTTCGAGGATTTCACTGTGGCTGTTCTCAGATTGCTGTGAAGTGGGGTGGCCATTTACCCTCTTCGTTGAATTGTCATCATAAACAGTACGCCATTTTATCGATTTGCAGCTGTATACTGGAGCTACCGATGTGCGAACCTGGTGCATTTGCCGTGAGAATCAAACGCTCTAACCACTCCTGCCACGCAGACACTCTTTGTGATCTCTTACAAAAATGTCGAGGAAAGGAGTTATTGGCCTTCATAAGGAACATCTATCTATCTGCCTGTCTATCTATATATAAATATGTATGTCTGTCTTTATGTCAATAAATCAAATACAAAAGTAGTCTCATTGGAAATACTGTTCTGCAGGATGAAGAGTTAGAAACATCTTTCTAGAAGTTTTGCATTATGAGATAGGGCAACTTGTCCCCTACCTGCCAAATCAGTCTTCCGTAATCGCAAGTCAGGTGATCATATTTACAGCTGGGTACATTGAGCGTGCTAGATCGTTATGGAAAATCGGTCCATTTATCTAGAGAGACACATGCTTTGGTGATATACTTAATACTGCATCTTATTCCATTATTTCGACTTTGTAAGTGTGACATCCTTCTCCTAACCCCACCCCCCCTCTCTCTCTCTCTCGTTCTCTCTCCCTCTCTCTCTCTCTCTCTCTCTCTCTTGTTGGACAGATTAAAATGTAACAAGAGTATGAGGTAACTTCAACCTCGGTGCAATTTCCCGGTACTAAGTGTAACAGACAATTCAAGGCTTTGATTGACGTATTTAGCCATCTTCGAACTCATGCGAACAACGAATGTTGACAAAGCGGTCCTCATCGATTACAATGGACGAACATCTCCATAGTGACGAGCCTACCAAGAAGTCCCCTGTACAAGAGACAGGGGATCTATGCCGACCTTATTGATTGGTCATCGGAATCTATCATAAGCCACTACAACACACTACCAAAGAAATAAATTGTCAATCTATCAGAACTTTTAACAAGAAGTTTTTTAAGCAAAGGCAGTGATGATGAAATGAGTTTCGAAAAATTGGAACTGAGAATATTTTGTCTTACAGAAAGACGCTGATTATGAAAATATTCAAGATCTCCACTACTTTGACGCTGTTTTTGACGAAATATGCCGACTATACCCCACAGCATCCTTGTAAGGACACCATTTTATATTCATTTTATGATTCATAGTTTGGTGATTTATATATTTTCATGTATCCCTATCACAATCTTGTTGGCATCTCATTTATCAATTTATATGTCTCAAATGTGAACTATTCTTCTTCTTCTTCTTCTCCTTCTTCTTCTTTGCGTACGCTACGTTGTTTTTTTATGGTACGTCTACACAAAACATTCTTATGTACGTTTGAAATGTGAACCATTATACAAATGACATATTGAAACCATTTGAGGTATATAAAGCTCAAATTGAAATAATTCATTATACAAAACTCATAAACAAAGCAATCAATACTGTATTTCTTTAAGTTTATATATATATATATATATATTTGTTTGTATATATGGCTGAAGACGCCAAAACGGAAAGGCATATCGAGCTGACATCTTCACTGAACATTCTATGAACGATTTGTAGATCAGTACAACCTATTTCATTATGCTGTCGTATTTCCTTCATGAGATATGGGCAATATATTTTACCGGCAAATAGAAACATCTACAACCCAATTTGCTGACACAGGTTTGATAGAATCACGTGACCCAATGATGTAGATGTCTTGCTGCTGACAAGGAAGGCAGCGGATCGAAACACCTGTGGGATTAAGATGATTAGCAGTGTTGGAGTTGCAGCAGTCAGCGACCCATTTCTGACTGCTAGCGTCAGGGCAAGCGATCCAGAACTGCCAATACCCTTCTACACCTCCACATGATGATACTGGATAACAAGCTGCTGCAGAGCAGACTGGCTAAGAAGAAGGTATCGAAGAGGGAAGGTTAACCCGGTTCTCACAAAATGTCTGCAGCGATCGGATATATCGGACCGAAAAGTGCAAATTTCGCAGTCAAACTGTAAACTACAATACAACGCATTCCGTTCTCTGAACAACTTCCTGTTACTTGCAAAGCTCTTTTCATAGCTTGGTAGCGGGAAATTGAGAACGAAGAAGCAGAAAACGAAGAATAGTTCCAGGTTGTGCCTTTAAAAATTTGTGTTTAAAAACTGAGACGATCATTTGAATTGACTACTGATGTGTGCGTGCGTGTGTATTTCACTGAAAATAACACTTTACAGCTCGAATGGAATAAAGGAATTCTTGGCATAAAAACATTTTGCCGGGGTCGATGTAATGGTGGTTACGATGTAATCTTGATGAGCCACACGCACAAAAACATCTTATTCCAGAAATCAGAACGAGGCAGCCACCAATTTTCGGGTTATGTCATGATAGCAGGGTGGTTGAAACACACGATGGCAACTGGCAGAATCGCAGGGAAGAAGGACAAAGGGAGACAGAGACTGAAAATACGGGACTTCTTAAGGAATAGCATGGGAGACGATCAACCATGAAACTGTTAAAGAACACACGTGATAGGAGGAGGGGGAGATCCAAAACCGCCTACGTGAACGACGGTCTCATGATGATGAGAGTTAGGCGCATTTATAGGGAAGAAACACATTTACGTAACTGAGGCTACAAATCTTGAAAGGAGCACGCAAAGGGAACATTCTTTCATTTCAAGAATTCTGCTAATTCCATCTTTAATTAACTAAACGTCTTTATACTGGTTTAGAAGACTCCGTAGAGTTTGTATACAACCAGTTTAATTTACATTTCCTTGCTATAGAAGCTATGCGCATCAAATTTATTACATTAATTGTCCTTGACTGCACTTCTTCCTGTGGCGATGCATTCCAAGCATTCACCACTCTCTGACTAAATATTTCCTAATATCTAATCTGGATCTTTCTTTAGTTTGATTGTAGCTATGACCTCTTGTTCTTGTAGGTGATTGTATTATGAAAAAACATTGTTATAGTCTAATTTATCCTTTCCTTTGATTAACTTAAAACCTGTATTAAGTCACCTCTAATTCTTCTCTTTTCTAGACACTGTAGGCCGGTTTTTCTGAGTCTTTCCTCATAACTGTAATTCTGGAATCCCACTATCGACTTTGCCTATTTTTTTGTGTGTCCTTTCCAGCAGATAAGGATTCCACACCTGCACACAGTTCTCCAATAAAGATCTAACTAATGCTTTATACAGTTTGCCTATCACTTCCTTGCTACTATGTTTAATATTTCTTTTTATCATACCTAACATTGCCTTTTTCACTGCTACATGGACTCGCTCACTCACTTTACCTGTATGATCTATTATAACCCCTAGGCCCCTTTCCTTTTCTATCACTCCAATATTGTTCTCGCCCATTATGTAATTATATTCCATATTGGATTTACCCATGTGGATTACTGTACATTTATTTACATTAAACTCCATTTGCCAGCTCACAGACTTTTCCGGCATTTTATCTAAATCCGACCTCAATATATGGATCCACTTATGCTTTAGATGAGACACTACTGCATAATTTTGTGTCATCCGCGAAGCTTGCAATCATGGATCCGTTATGCAAATTATGCTATTTTCCGTGAATGGCGGGTACTACTACTAGTTCATTTATAAATCTCAAGTTTGAGCTATTTATCTGCAAATTTGAAATGTGAACCATTAATGTATACAAGTATTAAACTGAAATTAGTCGATGCATTTAAATCTCAAATTTGAACCACCCATTCTATAAATCGCATAAATTAACCATTCATTTATAAATTTCAAACTTGAACATTTCATATGGATGTTTGAAATTTGAACTACTAATGCACAAAAGAGTAAAACTGAAACTATTCGATGAACATAAATCTCAAATATTTTAATCACTCATTATTTAAATATCACAAATATATAATTAATTTAAAAGTCCGAAATTAAAAAAAAATAGTTCATGTTTACAATCACCAGAGTGTTGTCTGAAAGAGGAACAAAGAAAAGTAATATTGTAACCTGCCAGGCATGTTGTAGGTAGTAACTAAGGATAGTTGGGTTTGGGGTTGGCTACTCCGTCCTGTAGCCTCGAATACTTCGACATAGATAGAAATGCCAACAGTTGATTACTGGGCATGCATTTGTTTAAGACCTATGCTCCACATGCAGCTGAAAAGGTTTAGATTTGATTAATAGACGATGTCTACACGTGTCACATTGGAAACAGTCATATTATAGAAAATATCTTAACTGAACGATTCATTTGTATCTATTTTACAGTTGAACCATTGATGT
Source organism: Ariolimax columbianus (assembly GCA_036924085.1). Classification (NCBI taxonomy): domain Eukaryota; kingdom Metazoa; phylum Mollusca; class Gastropoda; order Stylommatophora; family Arionidae; genus Ariolimax; species Ariolimax columbianus. The sequence continues at coordinate 73,653,121 of JAVGWX010000006.1, forward strand.
TTAAATATCATTATTTAACTATTAATTTATATTAATAGTCGAACTTGGATGATGATAAGCTGTCAAAGATTATCCTCTATGGGAAAGCTGGCCATTGAAGCTAGAAGAATCGGCCGTCCCACACTGCGATTCATGGATGCATGCAAGACGAACATGAAGTCATGCGACATCCCAGCAGAGGGCTGGGAAATGATTGCTCAGGATCGAGATCTTTGGATACTGGCAGTTGGAAGGGACATAGTGGCTGCTGATGATCACAGAGGACATCCTGGCAAGCCAGTCTACTCTGCATCGTTGTACGATCTGTGGCAAGGACTGTCATTCGCGGATCGGCTTTTACAGTCATTGCAGAATGTCTCAAAATACGAGAGATTGAGCTGGACAAAACTCACAGGGCGCCACGCGCATGATCTACATAGACTGAGACGCCAATGAAAGATGAGCCGATATTGAAAACCAAGATCAAGATGTCCACAAAGAAAAAATAGTATTCCTGAGTGATGTCTCTTCAATAAGACAAAGGCAAAGGCCGCCATCTATCGTAGACGATGATGGCATAATTTATTTTGCTAGCGCTATTTTTAGTAAGGATTAACTGCGCTACTTTTGAAGGATCTATTCTTCCACTTCTTCTTCATCGTACGCAGTCAGACATCAACCTTTGTTTTTTCGGAAAAAGCAGCGGTCATCCTGAGGCTGTCGACACTGCCATATAGCTTGTCTAGTGTTGCCACTAGTGATGGCCACATCTGCTCTCTCTGATCCTCGTATGTCGGGCAGTTTTGCAGCAAATGCTCAGCGGGAAGGATCTGTTCAATATACATTAACATTTTATAAATTAACTGGTCCCACTAATGGATTATATGTAAAATTTGTAAGCTACGTTAAAGTTGATACACATTTGAGAAATAGAAGGACACACATCAGGACAACAGTTATGTCACGTCAAATAAATGGGAACGGCGTGGGCTAGTGGCACGATTCACAAGCCGAAGGTGCTGGGTTCGATTCCCATCACAGCACCGGACGTTACCCTGGGGAAACAAACCCTTAGTTGATGAGGGGAATCGGGGATTAATTGTCGTTATTTAGGAAATAAACAGGATGGTGATGTGAGGCAGACTGCCACACTTTTAATAGGTATGGACGTAGTTATTTGAAAGCAAAATAAATGAACTAAGATCCGTGCTCTGTCAACTGTGCCAGCAGTCCAGTACCAGAAGAGTCGTAGTACATACAGTCCCATCCCATTGTATCATGCAAGGCAGGCACACTGGCGGAAAAAAGGTGGAAGGTTACCACAATAATATTCAAGTATAACTTACGAAGAGTCTAAAAGGGTTATTAGGGTAAGTGGTTAAGTGACACGGCGTACAACCCGAAGGTGCTAGGTTCGATGCCCATCACAGCACCAGCCGTTTCCCCGGTGAAGCAAACTCTTAGAAAATGCAGGAGGAAGCAGACCCTTACATAAAATGCATGCTGAAGTCGGATGCACGGGCGCAAAATAAAAACCACAGTGCAACGCACACCGCCTTGTGGGATTAGAGAAATAAAACGCACACAAAATAAAATATTTTGAAAATAAACAACTTGTGTTTTTCGTTTGGACAACATCCTGCTACTTGCAAACCCCTTTTCAGGGCTTGGTAGCTTGGCTTCGTTCGATCTCAATCTCCCGCTACCATGCTCTGAAAGGGCTTAAGTAGCAGAATGTAGTCTAGAGAACGGAAGCGTTGTGTCGTAGTTTACAGCTTGACTGCGATAATTGCACCTTTCGGTCCAACACATCCGACTTCGCAAGCATTGTTGGAGTATCGGGTTAGCATTCCCTCTTCGATCCCTTCTCCTTGGGCAGTCTGCTCTGTTGCAGAATGTTATCCAGGATCACTACGTGGAGGTGTAGAAAGGTCTTGGCTGCTATGGTTCGCTGGCCCTGACGCTAGCAGTCAGATATGTGTCGCTGACCGCTGCAGCTCATGCGCTGCTCAGCGTCTTTATCCATTGGTAGCTTGAGAACGAGAAAGGAAGAAGCGTAAGAGTAAACGCCATTTTATAGCAGATGGGTCATATAATAACGTCACCCATAAAATCATGCAATCTTTAGCAATTCAAAAAGAAAGAGAACTACAACTATACAATTTTCATTAAATTTCATCAACCAATGAATTTGTATTGGTTTCTTTTAAAAAAAAAAATACTTACTCCAGCTCTAGCGCGCGCGTGTGTATGAGTGTGTGTGGATGCGTGTGTGTATATGTCTATGTATGCATGAATGTATGGATGTGTGTATGTATGTATATGTGTTTGTGTGCGTACGTATGTGTTAATGTATGCATGTACGTGCGCAGGCAGTCACGCACATGTGTATGCACGTGCATGCGTGTGTATGTACATGTATGTATGTATGTCAATATGCATATATATATAAATATAAACATTTCAGGTCAGGTCATCCCGTAACCGGTGAGGTCGTTAGGACACACGTGAAGACACCCCCCACAAGCTCACGCCACCGCTCTCTGTCAGTGGCCGCTGCCTGTGTCTTTTTTGGTCGGAGATTGATCCATTTTTTATATTGTCCACCCACATATTTTTGGGACGACCTCTTCGTCGTCCACTTTGCACCTTTCCGTGGCGGATCCTTTTTGTAAGAACGATTGATCTTGATATGTGTCCTACCAAGTGAGTTTCCTTCTTTTGACCGTTGCCAAGAGGTCCCCAAAAGGCTCTATTGCTGTTGTAATTTGTTCTCGTATTGGCTCATTTATAACTCGGTTTCTGTATGTGTCGTTTAGAAATCTTCAGAAACGTCACATCTCCAAGACTTGTATGCTCCGCTGTAGGTCAGCTGTAATTGTCCATGTCTCACAAGCATAGAGGAATATTGACAGAACCAATGTACGTATTAATCTATCTTCGTGCATATTACAAACCGTTTATCTAGCCAGATTTTCTTTTGACATGCAAGCGCCACCATTGTCTGTGCTATTCTGGCCAACACCTCACATTTTGATCCTTCATCACTGACAATCGAACCCAGATATTTAAACCGGTCGATCACTTCGAATTTCTGGCCATTAGCTTTTACCTCACTGTTGAACACCTCGGCATTGTTGGTCATTAATTTTGTCTTTCCAGCGTTAATCTCCATACCATAGTCAAGAGCTGTTTCAACGAGCCTTATGAACCATTTCTGAAATCCCGCTTCTGTGCCCGCCCAACCTGTCGATGTCATCTGCAAAATAAAGGTTGGTAATCGTTCGGTCCCCTATCTTGACAGTTCAAACATGATCAATAAGTGCCTCACTCATAATTCCCGTAAGGAATATGTTGAAAAGTGTTGGAGAGAGTGTACAGCCCTGTCTCACTCACAACGAGCGATGTACGAAACCATATATAATATATACATACATATATATATATATATATATATATATATATATATATTGTTGTTGTTGTTTGTCCATCTTTTCCGAAGAGAACCACATTGTCACCTGTCAATCCAGGAGTGGCTGATCAATCCAATCCGAGCCCGAAAGCGTCTGTCACACTGAGGGCAGAGCAGCACTGTGTGACCGTCAGGCGAAGGCAACTCGTCTCTTATCTTTCGTGTCGCTCGTTTCCGTGCAGCTTCCGTGGTTCTTGTCCGCTCCATATGTGCCGTGAAGAGGAATTTACTATGATAGGTGGAGCGATCAGCAGCAATGTTCTCCAAACCAGTTGTGTCAGTGTCGCAGTTCTTCAGAAAGGCTTTCAGAGTGTCTTTGTAACTTTTTATTGGCCACTGCGAGCTCGCTTGCCTGAATCAAACTCGCCATCCAATTTTTTCTTTGGAAGCCGCTCATCTGACATGCGGACAATATGGTCAGTCCATCTTAGCTGCGATTTGCACAGCGTTGTGTGGATGCTTGTCACGCCAGCAAGAAATAACTTTTACATCTGTAATACTATCTTGCCATCTTATGGCAGTTTTCTTAGGCAGTCCAGATTTTTTTTTTTTTTCGTTCGCCTTATTTATCTAATCCCCAAGGCGGTGTGCGTTGCACTGTGGTTTTTATTTTGCGCCTGTGGGCCCAGTGCATCCGACTTCAGCATGTGGCAGTCCAGATGAAAAGGATCAACCTTCTTCGCATGTCGACTGTACACAGTCCAAGTTTCATAGGTGTACATAATAGTCGGTAGAACTCTGTGTTATAACAATCTGGCAAACGAAATGGGAAATCGACGTGATCTCCGAAATAGTGAACGACACGCAGATGAAGCCAAGCATAGTGCAATCGGCTGGAGGACCCGAGTCCTCCTTCATCAGCACTCTCTGGATGTGAGGAAAGCTACTGCAATCCGCAACTTAATGCTTTTTTCAGGCCGCAGAAAAGAGTATCTTACTCATTGGGGACATCCAGCAACACTAGCAACTGGGTGGAAGAGGACCATAAAGCCGACATACTTTAAGAACATGTTCACAAATAAAAAGGGATGGGGCTTTTAAAAAATCTAACATACGGTAATCTTCGACCATGTTGAACACACAGATATTGACAGTTAAACCAGTATAACAGAAAGCGTGTCATCTGATCTCTGCTTAATGGGGTCTACTTGGTGTTGGACATCTCTCCTGCAGTTTACTCCCATGGTTTTCATTTTCCTCTTCTCCTACTACTTCAGGTGTCTGATTAGTAAATTGGTAGAACAATAACCTATCAAGGCAATGGTATGGGGTTCAACTGCCGCAACCGGTACGCTTCAGTCGACCCAGATGTTTAGAGGGTTAATTTATAAACGGGTACCTGTTCTATGGTTAAAGAAAGAAAGGCAGCGAGGAACGTAATTGGCCACCCCACCTCACACAAACTGTGGGACACTATATCTAGTCCTGTTTAAAAAAAAATATATCATTTGTTCATCATACCCCTACTGCATTCACATCGTACTCTACATTGCAGAACCCCTAAAACAAGTGATTGTTTCAACAGTCCATATACTTTCCTCAATCACACTAAATGCAATTTATAAAATGCATATAATTCTTAGTGGGCCCTCAGAAATGTCAGAACTACTACTCCCGAGTTACTCGTTAATCGTTTTTAATTATCCCACTTCTTTAATTATTGTCGAATGTTCTGTACCAATTTCAGCATCGTAACCCGCCAAGCTGACAAGGACTGTCAATACGGAGATGTCAAAATTCCGGCTGGGATGAACGTGCTAGCCAACTTATGGGCTCTCCACAGGGACGAGGATGTCTGGACAGAACCGGAAACCTTCAATCCTTTAAGGTTAGCTGAAATACTGACCATGTCATAAAGTCATAGATCAGTCGATAACTCTGTCTTTTTCTTCTTCGTTCGTTCTCAATCTCCCGCTACCAAACTCTTAATAGGGTTTTGCAAGCAGCATAATGTAGTCAGGAGCAACAGAGGTCAACGGTAGTGAGTCTCAAACATCGAGTATCTCTTGCGCTGATAGTGCAACTTGGCATGCTTTTGTTCTGTCCATCGCTTTATGTTATCCTCCTTCATGTAGATTTACATTCCTTACAATCGTTTGTCCTCTACGTTTCCAACCAGTATGGTTTTCAGCAAGTTGTGTCTTTTATCCAGTCAATACATTTTAGATGTCCTATTCTTTGACGTTTGTCCTGAAAAGGACGTTGTGTCGTAGTTTACAGCATGGCTGTGCCATCTGCGACTTTCGACCTGACTCGTCTGGCTTCAGCTGGCTTTTTTTTGAGTAATGAGTTTGTCTTTCCACTGCGATCCATATCCCTTGGCAAATATTACACAACTGACTAGTGCAGAATGTTTATAGAGGCGGAATAGGGTCTTTGTCCCCTATGGATGCAAGCAATCGCTGGCTGCAGTTAGCTCCTTCACTGCCGCATCTTGGTCTCATTTTAGCTGCCTTCATTCATGAATTCTCTTTTCATTCATATACTTTCAAAGATCTACGCTTTTTGTCAACGAATGAAACCCCATTTTTATGTATATCAACATCTCCATGGGGTTCAATTCTCTATTCCTGCATACAGTGTACGTATATTTTAGTGGCTCTTAAACTTTATTTGTCTTATGGCTATCTCCATTAAGTAAAGTTAATTATCATCAGTTACAGCCGTTTGGGCTCGAGTATTATAGATCATTATGTAAAGTCACTGCTTTTGACAAGCTCCTTTTATCACGGTTTATTCTTCCCTAATTCAAACAGCAAAATTGTTTGTTTGTATTTTTGGATCTCCGACAAACCCTCCTCGATATCCCATTTACAGTGGTGTAGACCAGTTAGTTCCAAGACCGCGGTTTTAAATCAGTACCTTTGCCATGATAAATGACAGCTTCATTCATCTTGCTAATTAGGCACTTACAAATCCAAATTTATATGTATAATTCTTAACTGTTCCAGTGACTTGGCTTCGTTAGGGATCCTTAATCAATGAAAAGCTCTCTCTAGACCCAGAAATAGAAAGTCACATTGGCAAAGATGCTGCTACATTTGCTCACCTCTTACTGCGTGTTTGGAAAAACCAGAAACTGACAATTAAAACCAAGGCCATGGTATATAATGCATTCTGTTGTAAGCACACTTCTATATGGCAGCGAGACTTGGACAACATATGCCAAACAAGTGCACAGGCTTAACACCTTCTACATAAGGCGTCAGCGATCCATTCTTGGAATTACATGGAGGGACAGAGTGACAAATGCAGAGGTGCATGTACACTCTACTTATGCAGCAAAGACTACGATGGCTTGGTCGTGCTCGTCGCATGGAAGATGGCCACATTCCCAAAGATATCCTCTATGGACAGTTGGCGAATGGCACGAGAACAGTCGGCCGACCACAGTTGAGGTTCAAAGATGTGTGTAAGCGTGATATGAAAGCCCTTGACATGAATCTGACATCCTGAGAAGACGAATCTGCAGACCGATCCAGGTGGAGATGTACCCTGAATGGCCAGCTCACGCTTGGTGAAGCGAAGACAACGCCGCAAGGAGAAAGACAACAAAAGCTAAGTCTACATTCTGTTGTTATTATTTTTTTCTTACTCCAAGTCATATCATCCTATAGTCAGTCATGACTGAAAGGGGTTACTACTAGAAATATATATAAACACATCAACTAGCGGTTGATAGAATAGTTTGAATGTCGGTCTTCTGACCACGAGGACGTGGGTTAAAACCCTCGGTAAGACATAGGTTTGTGTCTATCGGAGATAAAATAAAAGCCTAGCCTATACAGTACGTTGCGACTGCGGGTACAAGCGACTTTTATTCCTCAGCCTCATAGATCCTTCTAGTGGACACCAGAAATAGAAACCAACTCCGCAGTTATAATTTAATAAACTTACCCTTACAACAACTGAAAATTACCACATTTATTCATTGATATAACATTCTTGTATTCCTCTCCTTTGACTTGTCCAGATTTATGGACAGTAAGAAATCAGCCTTCACATTTCTTCCATTCGGCGCTGGACCAAGACATTGTATTGGAATGCGATTTGCCACCATTGAAACCAAGATCACAATAATTAAAATCGTACAAAATTTCAGCATTGATAAGGCTGAGAATACAATGGTGAGTTACATATCACGTGTTATAGAATGCTTCGTCTTCTTCTTCTGCGTTCATTCTCAATCTCCGACTTTTAAGAACTGAACAGAGTTTTGCAGGATGTAGTCCGGAGAACGGCATGCGTTGTGTCGCAAATTTACAGTTTGACTGCGATATTTGCACCTTTCGGTCCGACACATCCATCTTCGGCAGATATAGAATGCTAAAGTCGTTTGTCTAAACCTGTGAAATTTCTTGACCTATAGAGATAATGTTATTAGATTGACAAGCTCCTTTCAGCCAATCAGAACGCTGATTTTTAACTTGCTTAAGAGAACAACATAGAAAGATATATATCGTTTATATTAGAACATGTAATGCTTTTACTTCAGAAGAATCTGTCAGCATTGTTGCAAGATTAAGATTGTATGTTAAACTCTGAAATTATTGGTATGTCCAACATGTTGAGTATCCATACGCTTCTGCAAAAAGCCCACTAAATATGTTTGCATTCCCGATGAGCGAATCCTCAAACAGCTGTTATACGTTGTGCTCAGAACAGACATCCGCTCATTAAGAGGACAGAAGAAGCGCTACAGAGGCTATTTGAAAGTGTCGCTGAAATGCTTCAACATTGATGTCACATTCTGGAAGTTCTTTGCACCGAATCGTTTCACCTGTCGAGCCTGCATCACACAAGGTGCTCAGATCGCAGAGCGCAACCCCATCGTTGAGGTTAAGAGAAAACAACCGTCAGAAAGAACAGAATGTGTGGTGGCTCCATAGTCGACTCCTCACATGTATCCTCCAGATAAGGCAGAGTCTGTAGTGCAGGGATTTGATTTTACAGTCCTATGGCTTGGCTTGGCTTCGTTCGTTCTCAATTTTCCGCTACCAAACCCTGAAAATGGCTTAAGTAGCAGAATGTAGTCCAGAGACCGGAATGCGTTGTGTCGTAGTTTATAGCTTGACTGCGATATTTGCACCTTTTGATCCAATACATCCGACTTCAGCAAGCATTTTTTGAGTACTGGGTTAGCATTCCCTCTTCGATTCCTTCTCCTAAGCCAGTTTGCTCTGCTGTAGCCTGTTATCCAGGATCACCGTGTGGAGGGTAGAAGGGTCTTGGCAGCTATGGTTCCCTGGCCCTGACGCTATCAGTCAGCTATGGGTAGCTGACTACTGCAGCTCATGCGCTGCTCAGCTTCTTGATCCCACCAGATATTGTAACAAACACATTGAAGAGGCAAATAACGCGACAACAGCCTACATAGCTTATAGAGCTGAAGATTGGGTAGGGAAAATAAAAATTGATAATGCACAAATAAATCCAACAGGATAAACAAACTTGGGTTGGATTGAAAACCCACAGGTGAAGTCAAGAGTGGATTAATCAAAGATAACTACACCAATGGAAGAGCAGCAAATGTATTTAGAGTCTCAAGGATGGAGCTAAAGAAAACTACTATAAATATTAATCGGTAGAGAACATCCGTTGCAGCTTCATGTCAGAGGGAGGAGATGAAGAATGAAGTCAAGTTATGTCAAACAACTATTACATGATTCTGTTATGTCTTCTGAAACAGCATGACCATGCCTCTTTATAGCACAATACTGCAGCTGCTAATCCCGATCAAATGTTGTCCCTTCTACACCTCCACATGGTGATTCTGGATAATAGGCTGCAGCAGGGCAGACTGGCTAAGGAGAAGGGATCGAAGAGGGAATGCTAAGAGGAGCGAAGAAGGATAATAAAACTTATCACAGTATAATTGTACAATAACAGGGAATACTGATGGTCAAATTATCTTTCTTCAAATTAACAAATGTGATTCATAATCCAGAAAGTCAAACAAAAAGTTGGAGCAGCGCATGAGCTGCAGTGGTTAGCGACCCATAGCTGACTGCTAACGTCAGGGCCAGCGAACCAGAGCTGCCAAGACTCTTCTACAACTCCACACGGTGATCCTGGATAACAGGCTGCAACAGGGCAGACTGGCTAAGGAGAAGGGATCGAAGAGGGAATGCTTACCCGGTACTAAAAAATGCTTGCTGAAGTCGGATGTGTTGGACCGAAAGATGCAAATATCGCAGTCAAGCTATAAACTACGACACAGCGCATTCCGTTCTCTGAACTACATTCAGCTACTTAGGCCCGTGTCAGGGTTTGATAGCGGGAGATTGAGAACGAACGAAGCCAAGCCAAGCCAAATCATGTTTTCAACTATCTCTTGTTCCTGATCTTGACTACTAGTTGCTAATCGTATCTGCGAGTTCCCACTTCGTCTCCAGCGGACCCTGTCTTGGGCCACAAAGTCTAGAGGGAGCTAAGCCCACATTAAGAGGCGTATCGGATGTTTTTGCGGACAGCAAGGAGATCTGATTAACGCATTGAAGATTTTTCCCTCCGTCTCTTCTTGCCTTGGGAGTACCAGATTGTTGACGACCATCGTTTCGTCACTCCATGTTACCCGCCCATCTATGTTCTGCCTTGTCTGTATAGTGATCCTGAACAAGCGTCTCTCAAGAAAGACTTGCGTCACTATCAATTTGTCCTCTGGTGATTTTGTGAATGTCCCTGTCTCTGCACCATAGCACGTCGCAGGAAGTACATTCAAATTGAAGAAATAGGAACGTAGTTTCTGTTTCGTGGCAACCATGCAGCTCCGCATTAATAGACAAGAAGATTGACCAGCACGCGTGACGTCATCTTGTCAGTTCAGGTTCCAGATTATTCTGCATATTGACGAGGCGCGTTAGTTCAGGTTCCAGATTATTCTGCATATTGACGAGGCGCGTTAGTTCAGGTTCCAGATTGTTCTGCATATTGACGAGGCGCGTTAGTTCAGGTTCCAGATTGTTCTGCATATTGACGAGGCGCGTTAGTTCAGGTTCCAGATTGTTCTGCATATTGAGCAGGCGCCCAAGATATATGTACTCGTCGACATCTTCTAATCTTACCCCGCCAAGGACGACTGGATCACAATTGATGAAACTATTACACAACACATTTCTAGTCTCGCTTTGAACCATTTTCTTATCAAAAACCGTAAATTTAAGATACAAACAAGGATAGTTATGTCTCGTTTTTGTATTTATCTGAGGATCATAACGAATACGATTTAATTGAACACCTTTAGTAGAAAGTAGATGATAACAAACACTTGACCTATTTACAGGATGACCTCGAGCTTTTCTCCAGAGGAGCAATTGTGCCCAAACATAAGGTGGATGTCAAGTTCACTCGGCGTGCCACTACAAGTAGAAAGAGATCGGTTAGACACAGCTAAATATGACACCAACAACATATAGGACTTATCATTGATCTTTGTTGTGAATGCTTGTTTGACGTTTGCTACGATGACTTGTGTTATGTTATCTTATGATGAATGGACATCTCTGAACTTCAGGCAGATCCATTGGAATGGCCTTCGACAACTTTCTTGTAATAACATCCAACCGTACTCTCTCTCTCTCTCTCTCTCTCTCTCTCTCTCTTCGTGGTACTCACACATAACTTGAGAACCCTGCCAGAGAGGTTCAGTTCATGGAACGGGGCATTGTCCTTTACTCTCAAACAATGCAGTATAAAACTGTCCAGCCAAAATGGTTCTCGTTCCCACGATTTGAACTGAAAAATGCCATGACCTATAGGTCATTCAGTAGTTTGAAAAACAAGGCAGCCTTTCTGTGGGACAGGCCAGTTCAAATAAAGTTTGGGAGAAATGAACTCAAGAAAGTAGAAGTCATTGACTAAAGCGGGGAGCTTAGCATATAAGCTGGGGGAGAGAGATCAGGAGGACAGATCAGAAGCAGCAGAGAAGGGTATTCTACCGTGCAGTTTAGTAGGTAGCATATTAGACAAAAACAAGTAGATAGATAAAACTACAGAGCTTAGCCAGGGAATGACCAGAATAGAGATATAGAATTAGAAGAAATCGAAGCAGACCAACACTGAAAGGCAACACAAAACCACACACGTGTAAGAATATGTCTGTGTGTGATGTTCTGTTTGAGTCGTCGTTGCTAACACCGGACTCTCATGACCCGACTTCATTCTCGTCAGACGGAGTCGTGTTGCTTCAACCCGAAGCTGTCGTCATGGACAATCCGTCGTGACTTGTGTGTTTCCTCGTCCTGACATCCACAGTAACGGAACCACTGTCGTCTGTCATAGACACGAGCACAGCTGCAATCGCCGATTTCCTGATGTGGAGACGAGACAAGAGCCCAGTAGACATCTGCCTTACGTTGAGACGAGACAAGTCTTGGTAGACACCCAAGTTGTGTAAGCTGAGAGGTGGAACATAAGGCCATCAGACGAGTGAGGACAGATAGATGAGGACTGAGAACAAGTAGATAGACATCATTACATCAACGCACAGAGATAGACGGTGAATAGAACAATTGCTAGATTCCGACCACGTGATTAGAACCCTGGGTAAAGTTTAGTGCTAGAGTAAGTCCTGTGCTAATTGCACGAAACTCTAGAAGTAATCATAGTCAGTTAGAGAAGTGATGATAACAAACTTCTTGAGAGACATTAAAATTAGTTAATAATTGATGAACAATATAATATGATCTATCAGCCTAGTGTTTTGATATGATGTGTATGATGTTGGTGAAATAAACATTCTTTGTTTTACTTTTGTTAAAAGAATTGTTAATGGTTAAATTAAAGTGTGAGTTAAGGACTGATAGTGATAAGGAAGAAAGATAAGTTAGAAATAAAAGTGATACAATAAACGTTTACGCTGCTACAAAAAGACTAATAAGGATGTATAGATAGAGACCAGTTCACAAAGGCAAGTTATTGCAAATATACGAAGAACAAGCCACTTTCGTGGGCTTATTAGGAACGTGAGTGTATGGCAATATGCAAATTTACATTGCTGGAAATAGGACTAAAAATAAACATGCATTATAATTTAACAATATACAGAGTGTAGCAAAATAATGTTGACACTATTTGAAGTGTAATACAGTTTATAGAGTGTCGCAAAATAATGTTGACACTATTTGAAGTGTAATGCAGTATACAGAGTGTCGCAAAATAATGTTTACACTATTTGAATTTGAATACAGTATACAGAATGTCACAAAATAATGTTTACACTATTTGAATTGTAATACAGTATACAGAGTGTCGCAAAATAATGTTTACACTATTTGAAGTTGAATACAGTATACAGAGTGTCGCAAAATAATGTTTACACTATTTGAAGTGTAATACAGTATACAGAGTGTTGCAAAATAATGTTTACACTATTTGAAGTTGAATAAAGTATACCGAGTGTCGCAAAATAATGTTTACACCATTTAAAGTGTAATATAAAAGAACCTATTAAAGATGACCTGTTTTGGCTGTTTGTAATTGACGCTCTATGTACTACGTTCAGTGTGTGCGAGCACGTGTAGTCATTCTGCTGTTTTAATTTTCCGAGTGAAGAACATAAGTCAAGTGTACTAGACAAAATGGTAGAGGTAAACACGTTTTCTTTCGAGCTACTTAAGAGGATTTTAAAGTGTTTTTGAAAATGCGAGAAAGTGATTGAGGTGCAGAGACGATGGAGATAAGAATTTCATACTGCGCTTCCGTCATCTGCAACAACTACGAGATTACGTGACAATGTTGAAAGGAATGGGACTATCTGTGATGCGAAGAAGGGACAAAAAGTAATATACTCAATTACTTGAACTACTTTGTGAATTATCAATATATCAAGCAGGCATTTACAGCCGAGTAGACTGGGGTGTGCCGAAGCTGAACTTAACATCATGAGAAGCAACGACTCTAAACAGGCTGCCACTCAAAAAGCTGAGATCTAAAATGATGAATTCTCTACCACTTCATTCTCTACAGCAGTGTCTGCTATAGGACTGTCTATGTCTTCAATACATTATAAGTTTATACTCTTGTTCTTTATAAAAAAGGATAAACAGGAATCAACGAATTAAGTGGACTTTTCGTATGATTTGTGCAAGAATTATCAGATTCACATAGACCTCGCATCAACGGCTAACAACGGTTGATTCCGCGCAAGTAAATAAAATACACAATTTTTATTTTTAATACAAGCTTTTGAATGACTTGTCCAGTGTCCAGGATCCATCAAGATTTGATACATTAACAGATTGCGCTAGTAGGGGCCGTGTACACAGTTTCAGCTCTCTTGGTTGGTTGGTTAAAGTAGATGAAATATAAGTCCGCGCAAACGGACAATGGTCGTGTCAAGTTAAATAGAGGATTGTAAAAATAGTCACATTTTAAGAGTATTTTATAAAATTGTGAATGAATTATTATAATGGGCTTAAACTACGAAAGATGGCTTGGTATGTGCACGTCACGAGATCCAGCGGAATTACAAATTCGATACTGCATGGTTCCGTACCAGGAAAGAGAGGGCGGGGTCGTCCAAGGAAGAGATAGGCAGACAACATCACTGGTTGTCAAACCTCTGTCCCGGTGAGACACGATAGGCGGCAGCAGACAGAGAGAGATGGGCATGGATTATGGGAGTGTCATCAAGTGTGCCCCAACGATCTGATGGGTTATAGGATGAACTGAACTGACATCATCAGATTGTTTTTTTCTTGATGATGTCATTTGCGCTGTATTTTGAATTATAGTGAGATATAAACTGTGCTGGTTATCAACCTCACGCTCTGGTCCCAAACTACCATGGGCCAGTGTCAAGACTTGAGTCTAGCAGAACTTAAGTCAAGATGACTGGATGTAACCTGATCTCTGACAAAAGCCATGGAGAACCAGCTAAGGACAACACATGCCACGCTTGAGCTCATGGGCTTATCACTTAAGCAACAATGCCAGATGGGCCTACACAACAGTGACATCTGGGTAATATTACACGTCAAGGATGTCCCGCAACATGTTAACAACTCCAAGCTCCGCTAGGATGGCCATGTTGTCAGAAGGAAAGACGAACACTGGAACACAGCAACCACTCTGCGGTAACCGTACGGTGAAGAGACCTCCTAGAAGACAAGATGACCCCCCCCCCTACCCCCCCCCCTCCAACACACACCCACACACACACACTCGGTGCAAGAAGATTATCTCAAGCTGCACAACAACATTCGGGACTCTGAAATGAACAAGCTAGTCATCCACTAGACAACCCATGCCAGAGACAGAACCGACTAGAACCTGAGCTTGGACCTGCAGAAGAATGCAGTACTGCTTGAGCCCAGCCTGGTAAGCAGAGACCTGCACAAGTGCAACCGCCCTTGTGAAGGTAGACTAATGCTAAGACTAAGATATAGCAGAAAACAGGTTGGAAAAGCAATACTAACTCTCTTCACTCTGTTTCATTTGACTCTGTCCTACAGTCACACCCTAGCACAACTTCCACATGTGCCCTCATGGTGAGGCCCTTCCATTGCACTTTGGTTGGGCTAGCTTCTGAGGGTGCACAAACCTAGCATAGGTACATACAGACGCACACATGCATTCAAGCACTGGTGTATGCGTCCTGATATCGCCCAAGGGACTACGGTCTGGGGTGGAAAATGGCGCGCCTCCGCCAGTAGAAACTAGTGAGGCAAACATCTAAGCAAAAATAAAACCAAAAAAAATACTCTTCTTTGTAGATCTCACATGGTCGTAGCTGTAATGATTTCACTTTCGTAGCATAGTTCTGGTAACCACTGCTATATAATTTTGTAAATGCTCAAGTACTGCATGAATGAGATACATATTATTTATACACAAATAAGGGACAAAATTAAACACAATTTTTTCCTCGTAAGCAGTGATATACTGAATCATCAATAACAAACTCAGAACTCTCAAACTTCCACTGTACTCCACATGTGTGCCCTGAATGTGGCAGATTTTGCCGTTCCAGGATTATTCGATCAATTGCTTGAACTACTTGTTACATTTGCTTCTTTGCAGCAGTTGAAGCGCTTCAGATGGCTGCATAATCAACAAAGCTGTCAAGATTAGATCAAGGTCATCCACGGCTCACAATCTGAAGGTGCTGGGTTCGCTTCCCAATCACAGCACTGGCCGTTACCACGGGGAAGCAAACCCTTAGAAAATGTAGGTAGAAGAAGAGTCTTTTACAAAATGCATACTGAAGTCGGATGCACTGGGCCAACAGGCATAGTGCAACGTACACTGCCTTGGGGAATAGAGAGATAAGGCAAACACCCACACACAAAAAATAAAAAAAATAACAAGATTATCAAGAAATAGCAGATGGAGACGGGATCGACTACCTGTTGAAGATCAGGGGTCGCTGTGGTCGAAAGGTAAAGCATTCGCCTCTCAAAGCGATGAAGGGAAACGTCGTGAGTTCGAGCCTCGCAGATTTCAAAATTGGTACAGAAGGTGTACCCCAAATAGCAGAGATGAACGCATGGGTACACATCATTTACCGGACATTGTCGTTGGGGTTGAAGTGTTTCAGATGTCATGGTTCGAAGTTTCAGTCTTTATGAGGGGGCTAAACTATTAGCTTACTATAAGCCACGCAGCACTAAAAATCCAGAAAAATCCAGAACTAGATCGTGCTTAACAAATCTATTTGGAGTTAATGGGAAGGGGAGACAATTTGTAAAATTAAAAGGTGATACGAGGGACGAAACCCCAACACTATACAAACCAAGGGCGATAACAACCGCAGCAATATCGGGTATAACTATAAACCGTATTTAAGTTTTAACATACAAGATACAGAGGTAGCAACACTTTTAAATACGTTAAATATCTATTGTCCAGCAGAAATATTTAATAATTATGCGAAAAAATCTTAAACTTTCAAGTTACATTATTAGAAGGCTAATATTATAACTATTCTATTTTTAGAATAGTTACCAAGCAACGCGGAATGTCGACTTCGACCAAGCATACTTACCTGGCTCGGGAGCTACTATGATCAATAAGGTAGTGCTCCGAGTGCCTCATGATGATTATGAATGTTTTTGATCCAGCCAAAGGTTAACAGCATCAATATCAATCTTTTTTACCAAGAAATCTTTCCAGTTCCTGTTTCGCCAGAATGATGGCTGAAAATACTCAAGCGATGGCCGACCCCACCGAGAAGGTGGCAGAGACCAGCAGCGACAATCAGAATCAAGAAAATAGTAAGACCGCCGACGAGATGGTTGACACCTTCACCTTCTCAAGCGAGGAGATTGTAGATGGCAGCTCCTACTTCCATAAAGGTACGTTGGTCGTAACCGTTACGGGCCGGCAAGCGTCCAAGGCGTCATATTCACTGATAGCCAGTATCATTGCCGGTCCGGGCGGGGTCGGCTACAACGGCATCGCCGCCATTGGACGCTTTGAAAATACGAAGCTGTTTTATGTGACGCTGACGCAGTCAGCGCACATAATTCATTACGCTGCCCTACACGGCAAACGGTTCGAATGGTCCAACCCCCAAGTGGTGGTAACCATCGAACAGATGGGTCGAGAACGGGAGAAGGGTACCCTTCACTGGGCCCCTCTCACGATCCGTAAAGATGTCATCCAGAAAATGGTGGCGAAGTTTACCGGGGACCCAAATGCAGAGGTCTTCCCGGCAAAAAATGCAGCGGACAAGTGGGCCTTCTATTATAAGAAGACAAAGAAGCCCATCCCACATTATATCACCCTACATGTAACTGGACATCTTGAAAAAACATGGAAGCTGTGGGTGACTTTGACTGGCAGGAAAACCCCCTGCGAGACTTGCGGCCAGACGTCACACTGGTCAAGTCAGTGCCCCCGACCAGCCAGACCATATGTCACCCCCAGAAAGCCAGAAGAAACGAACAGCACAACAGCAGAACAGAAAGACACACAACAAGTTGCAACACACCTCACACCGCAGACAACTACAGAAGACGGCTTCACAGAAGTAGATAACAAAAGAAAACGAAAACACAGGAAACAAAACGGTCGTGACTCTCCAATTGAGAAACGAGACAACCTACGCAGTCCCGTGAAATCACCCCTCCGCGGAGCAGCGCAGGCACGACAACAAACACCACCTAGACAAATGCAAAGTTCGCCACAAAAGACACAGCCACGACAGCAGTCACCCCAGACCAATTTCACCTCACCAAGACAATCAACCACACTACAAAATCAGCAGCAAACTACACCCAACCGGAAGAAAACTGCACAAGACCAACTGAAACCTGCAACTCCACGCCCAACAACAACGACGGACAACACAACAGACAACAGAGCAGACCAGCTCCACACAAACGATCTATGGACACACGCCATCAACAATCTTTCGATTGAAGACAGCCCTATCCTTGTCATGGACTTTGAGATCCCTGACGAGGAACATATTTGACACTTAAAAATTTAAAATTTGTGATATTTCTACAGATTCAGGAACATGTGAGTTTTTTTTTCGCAAACCCCTCTTTCCTACTTCTACTTTGGATCTGTGAAGAAACTTCTACCTGACTATCACTATGCCTAAACACACTATTTTGTCCCACTTTGTCGGGATTCTCTTTGCTCTCATTTTCATCTCAAGCAGCACAAATCAGA
Organism: Ariolimax columbianus; assembly: GCA_036924085.1. Lineage (NCBI taxonomy): Eukaryota > Metazoa > Mollusca > Gastropoda > Stylommatophora > Arionidae > Ariolimax > Ariolimax columbianus. The sequence continues at coordinate 73,671,194 of JAVGWX010000006.1, forward strand.
GCTCTCTTTTACTCTCTACAATAACAGCTTTCTTTACTTCTAATCCGATAACTTTCTTTCAATTTAAAAATATATATATCTCCTATACAACCCAAAATGACCGTTATTCCGGCTTGTGTACTCTACGTCACGCTTTCTATCGCGCCAAGGTCGTATGGGGAGTACGGTGCACGCTTTTCTGCACTTCTTCAATTTGCACGGGATGCGCAAAACAAGGGTGGTATAACTGTGTGCGACTTTCGAAAGTTAGATTTTTATTATATGGGTTACATCCCTTGAATACGTTTTCTTTTAAGATGATTCAGAAATGATCTGGTATGTAAATATATTCATTGTAGGCATAAATAAATACTTAACCCATTGATAAATACGTCACTCTACACACACTACAACGATCGACACAACACACATACACACAAATGGCATCAACAAATAAACTACACATAATATCACTCAACATTAGAGGCTTGAGAAATAAACTAAGACACATAATATCCCTAATACGCAAACACAAACCAGACTTCATTTTTCTACAAGAAACACACATCAGTCAAGACATGCAGGCGCACCAACTCACAACCCAGTTAGGAATAGCCCACGCATGGTTCAGTCTCGGTACAAACTCAGGGGTAGCAACACTACAGACATCAGATGAGTGGGAGGTAACACACACCCACAGAGACACTCAAGGCAGGGTACAAATCACGGACATAAAAAACACACACGATCCAAATGACACTCACACACTAGTGAATATATACGCCCCCGCAGACAAGACAAAGCTCAACACATTCTATGGCAACCTACAAGACACTTTAAGTCAGCAATTCAACAGACACACTATCATCATGGGCGGGGATTTCAATTGCATTCTCAACCAACTAGACACATCACATCCAAGGAAAACAAACGACACTTTCCAGCACATTATAGACATACATGCCCTATCAGATACATACAGAAAAACATATCCCGAAGGCACAGAAACAACATTTGTAGACCAGACTCATCCAAATGGCACGTCAACTAGATTAGATAGAATTTACGTCCATGATAGCTACAAGATACAAAAAATACAACATTTAGATACTACCACTTTCACTGATCACAAAGCGGTGGATCTAGTTGTCAACGGACCAAGCACAAATAATACACACACTGATGCCGTACACTGGAAATTTAACAACTCTCTGCTAGAAAACGAGAAATTTGTTCAGGATATTACACTTTTAATACAAGATTACATACAGACTGCGCCAACTGACAATTTAGCGGAATACTGGGATCTACTAAAAGGCACAATTAAAGTCAGGACTCAAATCATATCTCGAGCCATACATAAACAAATAAGAAGAGACAAACGAATTATAGAAGAAGCTATAAAATTAACAAAACTTTTAGATAAAAAAGCCCCACAAATCCATTTACTTGAGGAAGAACTAAACAAATTGGAAAATCACAGGATACAAGGGGCACAGTTAAGAAGCAAATTCCATAACATCACACATGAGACACCCAACAAACAATACTTGGCAATCGAACAAAACATACAACGCAGTAGACAGATAAATGAAATTAAAGGGGAAGACGGTATCATCATTACAGGAAACGATAAAATAGGTGAGGCTTTTCAAAACTTTTACACCCACCTGTACTCAGCAGAGAGCTCACATTCGGGAACCAGTGAAAGCAGTGACACTTTCACAAAGTGCTTGAATGAGCAAGATAAAATTAAACTTAGCGAGAGACTAACGTTGGGAGACCTAAAAAATGCTCTCGATACTTTTAAAAAGTGTAAGAGTCCTGGCCCGGATGGCCTGACTGCTGAATTCTATTCCACGTTTTTTAACGTGTTGAGTCCACTCCTTCTAGGCGTCTTACAGGAGGCGTTTGAGAGGGGGGAACTCCCCGCTAGCTTCAATCAATCTTACATCACCCTAATACATAAACCAAATACAGACAAAACTGAAATTAAAAATTTTAGACCCATTTCCTTATTAAACACAGACTATAAAATATTAACAAAAGCCCTAACATTAAAACTCAAACCCTTCATGAAGCACCTCATCCACGAAGACCAACAATGCAGCGTACAAAACAGGAACATCATCAAACATGCACATTTTTTAAGAGACATCATTCAATACACACACGAAAAAGATACACAAGCAGCAATACTGTCTATAGACCAAGAAAAAGCCTTTGATAGAGTTTCACATGAATACTTACACAAAACATTAGAGAGGAACAATATGGGGGAATATTTCACAAACTGGGTCAAAATATTATACAATAAACCCGAAAGTAGGCTACTAATTAATCACACACTCACAGACAAAATACAAATAACTCGATCAGTCAGACAGGGATGCCCGTTATCCCCATTACTATATGTGTTAGTGTTAGAACCAATTTTAGAAAAAATCAGACAAGACAAAACAATTAAAGGGACACAGGTACCGGGGAAAGGAGAAACAAAACTCATAGCATACGCAGACGACACTGTATTTTTCCCATCAAACTATACGTCCATAGAAAACATATTAAATACTTTTGAGACCTTTGGCAAACAGAGTGGTTCCAAAGTAAATATTCTTAAATCCAAAATTATGGGGATAGGAAAGTGGAAATTTAAAACTGACTTCCCCTTCCAATTAATGCAGGAACAGAAATTAAAAATATATGGCATAGACTATCAGGCAAACCCTCTCAATAAAAACAAAGAAATGTGGCGGAAATTAACACAAAAGATCAAAAATAAGTTGCAACTATATAAATTTAAAGCTACAACAATATTTGGCAGAAGCGTTCTAATAAACACTCTTATCATACCCCAATTAATATATATGTGTAACATTTTCAGTCCCCCACCAAAGATCATTACAGAAATAAAAATGCTGATTAGAAATTTCGTTTTTATACACACTAAAACCTCCATCAAATACAAAACATTAATGCAAGATAAAAACCGCGGTGGAATTGCCCTACACGACATTACAACCAAAATACAAGCTCTTAGATTAAAATTTTTAAGCGACATAATCGCAAAACCCAAAGAATACCCACTTGCGCACTATTATGTAGGACTTAGGGTTAGTAAATTTTGCAAAGTACAAAATAACACGCCACATTTCTTTGGAACCATATCACCCTTTTATAAAGAGTGCACTAAATACATGCAAAGAAATGAACACTTACTTACGCTAGACACTAAAACTATTTATAAACACCTAGTCAAATCTCAAGAGCCATCACTTAAATACAGAATAAAAGTAGGCTATCGTTTCTTTATTGCAGACTATACATATATATTCAGCAGCCTTCACGCATTAAAAGTATCACCAAAAGTTAAGGAAGTCACATACAGACTACTATACAATATAACACCAATAGGACTCAAACAATTCCACAGGTACAAAACTCGCACACCCAAGTGTCAACTCTGCAGACACAACATCCCAGAAACAGAAGAACATATATTTTTCAAATGCAATATAGTAACGCAAACTGTACATACATTAAGACAGATTATAAACAAACACACAAAAACCAAAGTCAATATGTACAGGGCAATTATGCTAAATAACATTCCCAAAACAGACAAAACCACTCAAGACACATTACTAACACTCTTGGCAACATTCAAACATTTAGTTTGGACCTGCAGAAACAAAGCAACATACGAACTCCACACTTACACTCCTGAATTGTTTAAACATATATATATACAGAATTATTTGTGGGAGTTTTTCACTTTGGAATGAATGTGTTTTTCTCTTTATACTGGACAGCAAAACTGCTGGTTTTGTTTTTTCTCTGCCAGTTATGGAAATTTACTTCTCCATTTTGTATATTGTGCCCAAACTGCTTCAAATCTCAACATGAGGAACATTCATCGAAGATATTCTCCTTCAAGTATATCCTATCTTCCTCTTCTTTCATCCAAACCCTTTAATCCATACTTCTTTTGTCTACTTCACTGGGTAAAACATGTCTCCTTTCCTCCTCTCTCGACCATTGCCATTCTATTCATCTCTTCACTTCCTATCCTACACTCATATTCATATGTGAAGTCTATTGCATTTTGAATTTGTGACACATGAATATTCTCAATGTCAAATTGTAAATAAAATTCACTTTAAAACGTAAGGTAGTGCTCCGAGTGCCTCATGATGATTATGAATGTTTTTGATCCAGCCAAAGGTTAACAGCATCAATATCAATCTTTTTTACCAAGAAATCTTTCCAGTTCCTGTTTCGCCAGAATGATGGCTGAAAATACTCAAGCGATGGCCGACCCCACCGAGAAGGTGGCAGAGACCAGCAGCGACAATCAGAATCAAGAAAATAGTAAGACCGCCGACGAGATGGTTGACACCTTCACCTTCTCAAGCGAGGAGATTGTAGATGGCAGCTCCTACTTCCATAAAGGTACGTTGGTCGTAACCGTTACGGGCCGGCAAGCGTCCAAGGCGTCATATTCACTGATAGCCAGTATCATTGCCGGTCCGGGCGGGGTCGGCTACAACGGCATCGCCGCCATTGGACGCTTTGAAAATACGAAGCTGTTTTATGTGACGCTGACGCAGTCAGCGCACATAATTCATTACGCTGCCCTACACGGCAAACGGTTCGAATGGTCCAACCCCCAAGTGGTGGTAACCATCGAACAGATGGGTCGAGAACGGGAGAAGGGTACCCTTCACTGGGCCCCTCTCACGATCCGTAAAGATGTCATCCAGAAAATGGTGGCGAAGTTTACCGGGGACCCAAATGCAGAGGTCTTCCCGGCAAAAAATGCAGCGGACAAGTGGGCCTTCTATTATAAGAAGACAAAGAAGCCCATCCCACATTATATCACCCTACATGTAACTGGACATCTTGAAAAAACATGGAAGCTGTGGGTGACTTTGACTGGCAGGAAAACCCCCTGCGAGACTTGCGGCCAGACGTCACACTGGTCAAGTCAGTGCCCCCGACCAGCCAGACCATATGTCACCCCCAGAAAGCCAGAAGAAACGAACAGCACAACAGCAGAACAGAAAGACACACAACAAGTTGCAACACACCTCACACCGCAGACAACTACAGAAGACGGCTTCACAGAAGTAGATAACAAAAGAAAACGAAAACACAGGAAACAAAACGGTCGTGACTCTCCAATTGAGAAACGAGACAACCTACGCAGTCCCGTGAAATCACCCCTCCGCGGAGCAGCGCAGGCACGACAACAAACACCACCTAGACAAATGCAAAGTTCGCCACAAAAGACACAGCCACGACAGCAGTCACCCCAGACCAATTTCACCTCACCAAGACAATCAACCACACTACAAAATCAGCAGCAAACTACACCCAACCGGAAGAAAACTGCACAAGACCAACTGAAACCTGCAACTCCACGCCCAACAACAACGACGGACAACACAACAGACAACAGAGCAGACCAGCTCCACACAAACGATCTATGGACACACGCCATCAACAATCTTTCGATTGAAGACAGCCCTATCCTTGTCATGGACTTTGAGATCCCTGACGAGGAACATATTTGACACTTAAAAATTTAAAATTTGTGATATTTCTACAGATTCAGGAACATGTGAGTTTTTTTTTTTTCGCAAACCCCTCTTTCCTACTTCTACTTTGGATCTGTGAAGAAACTTCTACCTGACTATCACTATGCCTAAACACACTATTTTGTCCCACTTTGTCGGGATTCTCTTTGCTCTCATTTTCATCTCAAGCAGCACAAATCAGAGCTCTCTTTTACTCTCTACAATAACAGCTTTCTTTACTTCTAATCCGATAACTTTCTTTCAATTTAAAAATATATATATCTCCTATACAACCCAAAATGACCGTTATTCCGGCTTGTGTACTCTACGTCACGCTTTCTATCGCGCCAAGGTCGTATGGGGAGTACGGTGCACGCTTTTCTGCACTTCTTCAATTTGCACGGGATGCGCAAAACAAGGGTGGTATAACTGTGTGCGACTTTCGAAAGTTAGATTTTTATTATATGGGTTACATCCCTTGAATACGTTTTCTTTTAAGATGATTCAGAAATGATCTGGTATGTAAATATATTCATTGTAGGCATAAATAAATACTTAACCCATTGATAAATACGTCACTCTACACACACTACAACGATCGACACAACACACATACACACAAATGGCATCAACAAATAAACTACACATAATATCACTCAACATTAGAGGCTTGAGAAATAAACTAAGACACATAATATCCCTAATACGCAAACACAAACCAGACTTCATTTTTCTACAAGAAACACACATCAGTCAAGACATGCAGGCGCACCAACTCACAACCCAGTTAGGAATAGCCCACGCATGGTTCAGTCTCGGTACAAACTCAGGGGTAGCAACACTACAGACATCAGATGAGTGGGAGGTAACACACACCCACAGAGACACTCAAGGCAGGGTACAAATCACGGACATAAAAAACACACACGATCCAAATGACACTCACACACTAGTGAATATATACGCCCCCGCAGACAAGACAAAGCTCAACACATTCTATGGCAACCTACAAGACACTTTAAGTCAGCAATTCAACAGACACACTATCATCATGGGCGGGGATTTCAATTGCATTCTCAACCAACTAGACACATCACATCCAAGGAAAACAAACGACACTTTCCAGCACATTATAGACATACATGCCCTATCAGATACATACAGAAAAACATATCCCGAAGGCACAGAAACAACATTTGTAGACCAGACTCATCCAAATGGCACGTCAACTAGATTAGATAGAATTTACGTCCATGATAGCTACAAGATACAAAAAATACAACATTTAGATACTACCACTTTCACTGATCACAAAGCGGTGGATCTAGTTGTCAACGGACCAAGCACAAATAATACACACACTGATGCCGTACACTGGAAATTTAACAACTCTCTGCTAGAAAACGAGAAATTTGTTCAGGATATTACACTTTTAATACAAGATTACATACAGACTGCGCCAACTGACAATTTAGCGGAATACTGGGATCTACTAAAAGGCACAATTAAAGTCAGGACTCAAATCATATCTCGAGCCATACATAAACAAATAAGAAGAGACAAACGAATTATAGAAGAAGCTATAAAATTAACAAAACTTTTAGATAAAAAAGCCCCACAAATCCATTTACTTGAGGAAGAACTAAACAAATTGGAAAATCACAGGATACAAGGGGCACAGTTAAGAAGCAAATTCCATAACATCACACATGAGACACCCAACAAACAATACTTGGCAATCGAACAAAACATACAACGCAGTAGACAGATAAATGAAATTAAAGGGGAAGACGGTATCATCATTACAGGAAACGATAAAATAGGTGAGGCTTTTCAAAACTTTTACACCCACCTGTACTCAGCAGAGAGCTCACATTCGGGAACCAGTGAAAGCAGTGACACTTTCACAAAGTGCTTGAATGAGCAAGATAAAATTAAACTTAGCGAGAGACTAACGTTGGGAGACCTAAAAAATGCTCTCGATACTTTTAAAAAGTGTAAGAGTCCTGGCCCGGATGGCCTGACTGCTGAATTCTATTCCACGTTTTTTAACGTGTTGAGTCCACTCCTTCTAGGCGTCTTACAGGAGGCGTTTGAGAGGGGGGAACTCCCCGCTAGCTTCAATCAATCTTACATCACCCTAATACATAAACCAAATACAGACAAAACTGAAATTAAAAATTTTAGACCCATTTCCTTATTAAACACAGACTATAAAATATTAACAAAAGCCCTAACATTAAAACTCAAACCCTTCATGAAGCACCTCATCCACGAAGACCAACAATGCAGCGTACAAAACAGGAACATCATCAAACATGCACATTTTTTAAGAGACATCATTCAATACACACACGAAAAAGATACACAAGCAGCAATACTGTCTATAGACCAAGAAAAAGCCTTTGATAGAGTTTCACATGAATACTTACACAAAACATTAGAGAGGAACAATATGGGGGAATATTTCACAAACTGGGTCAAAATATTATACAATAAACCCGAAAGTAGGCTACTAATTAATCACACACTCACAGACAAAATACAAATAACTCGATCAGTCAGACAGGGATGCCCGTTATCCCCATTACTATATGTGTTAGTGTTAGAACCAATTTTAGAAAAAATCAGACAAGACAAAACAATTAAAGGGACACAGGTACCGGGGAAAGGAGAAACAAAACTCATAGCATACGCAGACGACACTGTATTTTTCCCATCAAACTATACGTCCATAGAAAACATATTAAATACTTTTGAGACCTTTGGCAAACAGAGTGGTTCCAAAGTAAATATTCTTAAATCCAAAATTATGGGGATAGGAAAGTGGAAATTTAAAACTGACTTCCCCTTCCAATTAATGCAGGAACAGAAATTAAAAATATATGGCATAGACTATCAGGCAAACCCTCTCAATAAAAACAAAGAAATGTGGCGGAAATTAACACAAAAGATCAAAAATAAGTTGCAACTATATAAATTTAAAGCTACAACAATATTTGGCAGAAGCGTTCTAATAAACACTCTTATCATACCCCAATTAATATATATGTGTAACATTTTCAGTCCCCCACCAAAGATCATTACAGAAATAAAAATGCTGATTAGAAATTTCGTTTTTATACACACTAAAACCTCCATCAAATACAAAACATTAATGCAAGATAAAAACCGCGGTGGAATTGCCCTACACGACATTACAACCAAAATACAAGCTCTTAGATTAAAATTTTTAAGCGACATAATCGCAAAACCCAAAGAATACCCACTTGCGCACTATTATGTAGGACTTAGGGTTAGTAAATTTTGCAAAGTACAAAATAACACGCCACATTTCTTTGGAACCATATCACCCTTTTATAAAGAGTGCACTAAATACATGCAAAGAAATGAACACTTACTTACGCTAGACACTAAAACTATTTATAAACACCTAGTCAAATCTCAAGAGCCATCACTTAAATACAGAATAAAAGTAGGCTATCGTTTCTTTATTGCAGACTATACATATATATTCAGCAGCCTTCACGCATTAAAAGTATCACCAAAAGTTAAGGAAGTCACATACAGACTACTATACAATATAACACCAATAGGACTCAAACAATTCCACAGGTACAAAACTCGCACACCCAAGTGTCAACTCTGCAGACACAACATCCCAGAAACAGAAGAACATATATTTTTCAAATGCAATATAGTAACGCAAACTGTACATACATTAAGACAGATTATAAACAAACACACAAAAACCAAAGTCAATATGTACAGGGCAATTATGCTAAATAACATTCCCAAAACAGACAAAACCACTCAAGACACATTACTAACACTCTTGGCAACATTCAAACATTTAGTTTGGACCTGCAGAAACAAAGCAACATACGAACTCCACACTTACACTCCTGAATTGTTTAAACATATATATATACAGAATTATTTGTGGGAGTTTTTCACTTTGGAATGAATGTGTTTTTCTCTTTATACTGGACAGCAAAACTGCTGGTTTTGTTTTTTCTCTGCCAGTTATGGAAATTTACTTCTCCATTTTGTATATTGTGCCCAAACTGCTTCAAATCTCAACATGAGGAACATTCATCGAAGATATTCTCCTTCAAGTATATCCTATCTTCCTCTTCTTTCATCCAAACCCTTTAATCCATACTTCTTTTGTCTACTTCACTGGGTAAAACATGTCTCCTTTCCTCCTCTCTCGACCATTGCCATTCTATTCATCTCTTCACTTCCTATCCTACACTCATATTCATATGTGAAGTCTATTGCATTTTGAATTTGTGACACATGAATATTCTCAATGTCAAATTGTAAATAAAATTCACTTTAAAACGTAAGGTAGTGCTCCGAGTGCCTCATGATGATTATGAATGTTTTTGATCCAGCCAAAGGTTAACAGCATCAATATCAATCTTTTTTACCAAGAAATCTTTCCAGTTCCTGTTTCGCCAGAATGATGGCTGAAAATACTCAAGCGATGGCCGACCCCACCGAGAAGGTGGCAGAGACCAGCAGCGACAATCAGAATCAAGAAAATAGTAAGACCGCCGACGAGATGGTTGACACCTTCACCTTCTCAAGCGAGGAGATTGTAGATGGCAGCTCCTACTTCCATAAAGGTACGTTGGTCGTAACCGTTACGGGCCGGCAAGCGTCCAAGGCGTCATATTCACTGATAGCCAGTATCATTGCCGGTCCGGGCGGGGTCGGCTACAACGGCATCGCCGCCATTGGACGCTTTGAAAATACGAAGCTGTTTTATGTGACGCTGACGCAGTCAGCGCACATAATTCATTACGCTGCCCTACACGGCAAACGGTTCGAATGGTCCAACCCCCAAGTGGTGGTAACCATCGAACAGATGGGTCGAGAACGGGAGAAGGGTACCCTTCACTGGGCCCCTCTCACGATCCGTAAAGATGTCATCCAGAAAATGGTGGCGAAGTTTACCGGGGACCCAAATGCAGAGGTCTTCCCGGCAAAAAATGCAGCGGACAAGTGGGCCTTCTATTATAAGAAGACAAAGAAGCCCATCCCACATTATATCACCCTACATGTAACTGGACATCTTGAAAAAACATGGAAGCTGTGGGTGACTTTGACTGGCAGGAAAACCCCCTGCGAGACTTGCGGCCAGACGTCACACTGGTCAAGTCAGTGCCCCCGACCAGCCAGACCATATGTCACCCCCAGAAAGCCAGAAGAAACGAACAGCACAACAGCAGAACAGAAAGACACACAACAAGTTGCAACACACCTCACACCGCAGACAACTACAGAAGACGGCTTCACAGAAGTAGATAACAAAAGAAAACGAAAACACAGGAAACAAAACGGTCGTGACTCTCCAATTGAGAAACGAGACAACCTACGCAGTCCCGTGAAATCACCCCTCCGCGGAGCAGCGCAGGCACGACAACAAACACCACCTAGACAAATGCAAAGTTCGCCACAAAAGACACAGCCACGACAGCAGTCACCCCAGACCAATTTCACCTCACCAAGACAATCAACCACACTACAAAATCAGCAGCAAACTACACCCAACCGGAAGAAAACTGCACAAGACCAACTGAAACCTGCAACTCCACGCCCAACAACAACGACGGACAACACAACAGACAACAGAGCAGACCAGCTCCACACAAACGATCTATGGACACACGCCATCAACAATCTTTCGATTGAAGACAGCCCTATCCTTGTCATGGACTTTGAGATCCCTGACGAGGAACATATTTGACACTTAAAAATTTAAAATTTGTGATATTTCTACAGATTCAGGAACATGTGAGTTTTTTTTTTTTCGCAAACCCCTCTTTCCTACTTCTACTTTGGATCTGTGAAGAAACTTCTACCTGACTATCACTATGCCTAAACACACTATTTTGTCCCACTTTGTCGGGATTCTCTTTGCTCTCATTTTCATCTCAAGCAGCACAAATCAGAGCTCTCTTTTACTCTCTACAATAACAGCTTTCTTTACTTCTAATCCGATAACTTTCTTTCAATTTAAAAATATATATATCTCCTATACAACCCAAAATGACCGTTATTCCGGCTTGTGTACTCTACGTCACGCTTTCTATCGCGCCAAGGTCGTATGGGGAGTACGGTGCACGCTTTTCTGCACTTCTTCAATTTGCACGGGATGCGCAAAACAAGGGTGGTATAACTGTGTGCGACTTTCGAAAGTTAGATTTTTATTATATGGGTTACATCCCTTGAATACGTTTTCTTTTAAGATGATTCAGAAATGATCTGGTATGTAAATATATTCATTGTAGGCATAAATAAATACTTAACCCATTGATAAATACGTCACTCTACACACACTACAACGATCGACACAACACACATACACACAAATGGCATCAACAAATAAACTACACATAATATCACTCAACATTAGAGGCTTGAGAAATAAACTAAGACACATAATATCCCTAATACGCAAACACAAACCAGACTTCATTTTTCTACAAGAAACACACATCAGTCAAGACATGCAGGCGCACCAACTCACAACCCAGTTAGGAATAGCCCACGCATGGTTCAGTCTCGGTACAAACTCAGGGGTAGCAACACTACAGACATCAGATGAGTGGGAGGTAACACACACCCACAGAGACACTCAAGGCAGGGTACAAATCACGGACATAAAAAACACACACGATCCAAATGACACTCACACACTAGTGAATATATACGCCCCCGCAGACAAGACAAAGCTCAACACATTCTATGGCAACCTACAAGACACTTTAAGTCAGCAATTCAACAGACACACTATCATCATGGGCGGGGATTTCAATTGCATTCTCAACCAACTAGACACATCACATCCAAGGAAAACAAACGACACTTTCCAGCACATTATAGACATACATGCCCTATCAGATACATACAGAAAAACATATCCCGAAGGCACAGAAACAACATTTGTAGACCAGACTCATCCAAATGGCACGTCAACTAGATTAGATAGAATTTACGTCCATGATAGCTACAAGATACAAAAAATACAACATTTAGATACTACCACTTTCACTGATCACAAAGCGGTGGATCTAGTTGTCAACGGACCAAGCACAAATAATACACACACTGATGCCGTACACTGGAAATTTAACAACTCTCTGCTAGAAAACGAGAAATTTGTTCAGGATATTACACTTTTAATACAAGATTACATACAGACTGCGCCAACTGACAATTTAGCGGAATACTGGGATCTACTAAAAGGCACAATTAAAGTCAGGACTCAAATCATATCTCGAGCCATACATAAACAAATAAGAAGAGACAAACGAATTATAGAAGAAGCTATAAAATTAACAAAACTTTTAGATAAAAAAGCCCCACAAATCCATTTACTTGAGGAAGAACTAAACAAATTGGAAAATCACAGGATACAAGGGGCACAGTTAAGAAGCAAATTCCATAACATCACACATGAGACACCCAACAAACAATACTTGGCAATCGAACAAAACATACAACGCAGTAGACAGATAAATGAAATTAAAGGGGAAGACGGTATCATCATTACAGGAAACGATAAAATAGGTGAGGCTTTTCAAAACTTTTACACCCACCTGTACTCAGCAGAGAGCTCACATTCGGGAACCAGTGAAAGCAGTGACACTTTCACAAAGTGCTTGAATGAGCAAGATAAAATTAAACTTAGCGAGAGACTAACGTTGGGAGACCTAAAAAATGCTCTCGATACTTTTAAAAAGTGTAAGAGTCCTGGCCCGGATGGCCTGACTGCTGAATTCTATTCCACGTTTTTTAACGTGTTGAGTCCACTCCTTCTAGGCGTCTTACAGGAGGCGTTTGAGAGGGGGGAACTCCCCGCTAGCTTCAATCAATCTTACATCACCCTAATACATAAACCAAATACAGACAAAACTGAAATTAAAAATTTTAGACCCATTTCCTTATTAAACACAGACTATAAAATATTAACAAAAGCCCTAACATTAAAACTCAAACCCTTCATGAAGCACCTCATCCACGAAGACCAACAATGCAGCGTACAAAACAGGAACATCATCAAACATGCACATTTTTTAAGAGACATCATTCAATACACACACGAAAAAGATACACAAGCAGCAATACTGTCTATAGACCAAGAAAAAGCCTTTGATAGAGTTTCACATGAATACTTACACAAAACATTAGAGAGGAACAATATGGGGGAATATTTCACAAACTGGGTCAAAATATTATACAATAAACCCGAAAGTAGGCTACTAATTAATCACACACTCACAGACAAAATACAAATAACTCGATCAGTCAGACAGGGATGCCCGTTATCCCCATTACTATATGTGTTAGTGTTAGAACCAATTTTAGAAAAAATCAGACAAGACAAAACAATTAAAGGGACACAGGTACCGGGGAAAGGAGAAACAAAACTCATAGCATACGCAGACGACACTGTATTTTTCCCATCAAACTATACGTCCATAGAAAACATATTAAATACTTTTGAGACCTTTGGCAAACAGAGTGGTTCCAAAGTAAATATTCTTAAATCCAAAATTATGGGGATAGGAAAGTGGAAATTTAAAACTGACTTCCCCTTCCAATTAATGCAGGAACAGAAATTAAAAATATATGGCATAGACTATCAGGCAAACCCTCTCAATAAAAACAAAGAAATGTGGCGGAAATTAACACAAAAGATCAAAAATAAGTTGCAACTATATAAATTTAAAGCTACAACAATATTTGGCAGAAGCGTTCTAATAAACACTCTTATCATACCCCAATTAATATATATGTGTAACATTTTCAGTCCCCCACCAAAGATCATTACAGAAATAAAAATGCTGATTAGAAATCTCGTTTTTATACACACTAAAACCTCCATCAAATACAAAACATTAATGCAAGATAAAAACCGCGGTGGAATTGCCCTACACGACATTACAACCAAAATACAAGCTCTTAGATTAAAATTTTTAAGCGACATAATCGCAAAACCCAAAGAATACCCACTTGCGCACTATTATGTAGGACTTAGGGTTAGTAAATTTTGCAAAGTACAAAATAACACGCCACATTTCTTTGGAACCATATCACCCTTTTATAAAGAGTGCACTAAATACATGCAAAGAAATGAACACTTACTTACGCTAGACACTAAAACTATTTATAAACACCTAGTCAAATCTCAAGAGCCATCACTTAAATACAGAATAAAAGTAGGCTATCGTTTCTTTATTGCAGACTATACATATATATTCAGCAGCCTTCACGCATTAAAAGTATCACCAAAAGTTAAGGAAGTCACATACAGACTACTATACAATATAACACCAATAGGACTCAAACAATTCCACAGGTACAAAACTCGCACACCCAAGTGTCAACTCTGCAGACACAACATCCCAGAAACAGAAGAACATATATTTTTCAAATGCAATATAGTAACGCAAACTGTACATACATTAAGACAGATTATAAACAAACACACAAAAACCAAAGTCAATATGTACAGGGCAATTATGCTAAATAACATTCCCAAAACAGACAAAACCACTCAAGACACATTACTAACACTCTTGGCAACATTCAAACATTTAGTTTGGACCTGCAGAAACAAAGCAACATACGAACTCCACACTTACACTCCTGAATTGTTTAAACATATATATATACAGAATTATTTGTGGGAGTTTTTCACTTTGGAATGAATGTGTTTTTCTCTTTATACTGGACAGCAAAACTGCTGGTTTTGTTTTTTCTCTGCCAGTTATGGAAATTTACTTCTCCATTTTGTATATTGTGCCCAAACTGCTTCAAATCTCAACATGAGGAACATTCATCGAAGATATTCTCCTTCAAGTATATCCTATCTTCCTCTTCTTTCATCCAAACCCTTTAATCCATACTTCTTTTGTCTACTTCACTGGGTAAAACATGTCTCCTTTCCTCCTCTCTCGACCATTGCCATTCTATTCATCTCTTCACTTCCTATCCTACACTCATATTCATATGTGAAGTCTATTGCATTTTGAATTTGTGACACATGAATATTCTCAATGTCAAATTGTAAATAAAATTCACTTTAAAACGTAAGGTAGTGCTCCGAGTGCCTCATGATGATTATGAATGTTTTTGATCCAGCCAAAGGTTAACAGCATCAATATCAATCTTTTTTACCAAGAAATCTTTCCAGTTCCTGTTTCGCCAGAATGATGGCTGAAAATACTCAAGCGATGGCCGACCCCACCGAGAAGGTGGCAGAGACCAGCAGCGACAATCAGAATCAAGAAAATAGTAAGACCGCCGACGAGATGGTTGACGCCTTCACCTTCTCAAGCGAGGAGATTGTAGATGGCAGCTCCTACTTCCATAAAGGTACGTTGGTCGTAACCGTTACGGGCCGGCAAGCGTCCAAGGCGTCATATTCACTGATAGCCAGTATCATTGCCGGTCCGGGCGGGGTCGGCTACAACGGCATCGCCGCCATTGGACGCTTTGAAAATACGAAGCTGTTTTATGTGACGCTGACGCAGTCAGCGCACATAATTCATTACGCTGCCCTACACGGCAAACGGTTCGAATGGTCCAACCCCCAAGTGGTGGTAACCATCGAACAGATGGGTCGAGAACGGGAGAAGGGTACCCTTCACTGGGCCCCTCTCACGATCCGTAAAGATGTCATCCAGAAAATGGTGGCGAAGTTTACCGGGGACCCAAATGCAGAGGTCTTCCCGGCAAAAAATGCAGCGGACAAGTGGGCCTTCTATTATAAGAAGACAAAGAAGCCCATCCCACATTATATCACCCTACATGTAACTGGACATCTTGAAAAAACATGGAAGCTGTGGGTGACTTTGACTGGCAGGAAAACCCCCTGCGAGACTTGCGGCCAGACGTCACACTGGTCAAGTCAGTGCCCCCGACCAGCCAGACCATATGTCACCCCCAGAAAGCCAGAAGAAACGAACAGCACAACAGCAGAACAGAAAGACACACAACAAGTTGCAACACACCTCACACCGCAGACAACTACAGAAGACGGCTTCACAGAAGTAGATAACAAAAGAAAACGAAAACACAGGAAACAAAACGGTCGTGACTCTCCAATTGAGAAACGAGACAACCTACGCAGTCCCGTGAAATCACCCCTCCGCGGAGCAGCGCAGGCACGACAACAAACACCACCTAGACAAATGCAAAGTTCGCCACAAAAGACACAGCCACGACAGCAGTCACCCCAGACCAATTTCACCTCACCAAGACAATCAACCACACTACAAAATCAGCAGCAAACTACACCCAACCGGAAGAAAACTGCACAAGACCAACTGAAACCTGCAACTCCACGCCCAACAACAACGACGGACAACACAACAGACAACAGAGCAGACCAGCTCCACACAAACGATCTATGGACACACGCCATCAACAATCTTTCGATTGAAGACAGCCCTATCCTTGTCATGGACTTTGAGATCCCTGACGAGGAACATATTTGACACTTAAAAATTTAAAATTTGTGATATTTCTACAGATTCAGGAACATGTAAGTTTTTTTTTTTTCGCAAACCCCTCTTTCCTACTTCTACTTTGGATCTGTGAAGAAACTTCTACCTGACTATCACTATGCCTAAACACACTATTTTGTCCCACTTTGTCGGGATTCTCTTTGCTCTCATTTTCATCTCAAGCAGCACAAATCAGAGCTCTCTTTTACTCTCTACAATAACAGCTTTCTTTACTTCTAATCCGATAACTTTCTTTCAATTTAAAAATATATATATCTCCTATACAACCCAAAATGACCGTTATTCCGGCTTGTGTACTCTACGTCACGCTTTCTATCGCGCCAAGGTCGTATGGGGAGTACGGTGCACGCTTTTCTGCACTTCTTCAATTTGCACGGGATGCGCAAAACAAGGGTGGTATAACTGTGTGCGACTTTCGAAAGTTAGATTTTTATTATATGGGTTACATCCCTTGAATACGTTTTCTTTTAAGATGATTCAGAAATGATCTGGTATGTAAATATATTCATTGTAGGCATAAATAAATACTTAACCCATTGATAAATACGTCACTCTACACACACTACAACGATCGACACAACACACATACACACAAATGGCATCAACAAATAAACTACACATAATATCACTCAACATTAGAGGCTTGAGAAATAAACTAAGACACATAATATCCCTAATACGCAAACACAAACCAGACTTCATTTTTCTACAAGAAACACACATCAGTCAAGACATGCAGGCGCACCAACTCACAACCCAGTTAGGAATAGCCCACGCATGGTTCAGTCTCGGTACAAACTCAGGGGTAGCAACACTACAGACATCAGATGAGTGGGAGGTAACACACACCCACAGAGACACTCAAGGCAGGGTACAAATCACGGACATAAAAAACACACACGATCCAAATGACACTCACACACTAGTGAATATATACGCCCCCGCAGACAAGACAAAGCTCAACACATTCTATGGCAACCTACAAGACACTTTAAGTCAGCAATTCAACAGACACACTATCATCATGGGCGGGGATTTCAATTGCATTCTCAACCAACTAGACACATCACATCCAAGGAAAACAAACGACACTTTCCAGCACATTATAGACATACATGCCCTATCAGATACATACAGAAAAACATATCCCGAAAGCACAGAAACAACATTTGTAGACCAGACTCATCCAAATGGCACGTCAACTAGATTAGATAGAATTTACGTCCATGATAGCTACAAGATACAAAAAATACAACATTTAGATACTACCACTTTCACTGATCACAAAGCGGTGGATCTAGTTGTCAACGGACCAAGCACAAATAATACACACACTGATGCCGTACACTGGAAATTTAACAACTCTCTGCTAGAAAACGAGAAATTTGTTCAGGATATTACACTTTTAATACAAGATTACATACAGACTGCGCCAACTGACAATTTAGCAGAATACTGGGATCTACTAAAAGGCACAATTAAAGTCAGGACTCAAATCATATCTCGAGCCATACATAAACAAATAAGAAGAGACAAACGAATTATAGAAGAAGCTATAAAATTAACAAAACTTTTAGATAAAAAAGCCCCACAAATCCATTTACTTGAGGAAGAACTAAACAAATTGGAAAATCACAGGATACAAGGGGCACAGTTAAGAAGCAAATTCCATAACATCACACATGAGACACCCAACAAACAATACTTGGCAATCGAACAAAACATACAACGCAGTAGACAGATAAATGAAATTAAAGGGGAAGACGGTATCATCATTACAGGAAACGATAAAATAGGTGAGGCTTTTCAAAACTTTTACACCCACCTGTACTCAGCAGAGAGCTCACATTCGGGAACCAGTGAAAGCAGTGACACTTTCACAAAGTGCTTGAATGAGCAAGATAAAATTAAACTTAGCGAGAGACTAACGTTGGGAGACCTAAAAAATGCTCTCGATACTTTTAAAAAGTGTAAGAGTCCTGGCCCGGATGGCCTGACTGCTGAATTCTATTCCACGTTTTTTAACGTGTTGAGTCCACTCCTTCTAGGCGTCTTACAGGAGGCGTTTGAGAGGGGGGAACTCCCCGCTAGCTTCAATCAATCTTACATCACCCTAATACATAAACCAAATACAGACAAAACTGAAATTAAAAATTTTAGACCCATTTCCTTATTAAACACAGACTATAAAATATTAACAAAAGCCCTAACATTAAAACTCAAACCCTTCATGAAGCACCTCATCCACGAAGACCAACAATGCAGCGTACAAAACAGGAACATCATCAAACATGCACATTTTTTAAGAGACATCATTCAATACACACACGAAAAAGATACACAAGCAGCAATACTGTCTATAGACCAAGAAAAAGCCTTTGATAGAGTTTCACATGAATACTTACACAAAACATTAGAGAGGAACAATATGGGGGAATATTTCACAAACTGGGTCAAAATATTATACAATAAACCCGAAAGTAGGCTACTAATTAATCACACACTCACAGACAAAATACAAATAACTCGATCAGTCAGACAGGGATGCCCGTTATCCCCATTACTATATGTGTTAGTGTTAGAACCAATTTTAGAAAAAATCAGACAAGACAAAACAATTAAAGGGACACAGGTACCGGGGAAAGGAGAAACAAAACTCATAGCATACGCAGACGACACTGTATTTTTCCCATCAAACTATACGTCCATAGAAAACATATTAAATACTTTTGAGACCTTTGGCAAACAGAGTGGTTCCAAAGTAAATATTCTTAAATCCAAAATTATGGGGATAGGAAAGTGGAAATTTAAAACTGACTTCCCCTTCCAATTAATGCAGGAACAGAAATTAAAAATATATGGCATAGACTATCAGGCAAACCCTCTCAATAAAAACAAAGAAATGTGGCGGAAATTAACACAAAAGATCAAAAATAAGTTGCAACTATATAAATTTAAAGCTACAACAATATTTGGCAGAAGCGTTCTAATAAACACTCTTATCATACCCCAATTAATATATATGTGTAACATTTTCAGTCCCCCACCAAAGATCATTACAGAAATAAAAATGCTGATTAGAAATCTCGTTTTTATACACACTAAAACCTCCATCAAATACAAAACATTAATGCAAGATAAAAACCGCGGTGGAATTGCCCTACACGACATTACAACCAAAATACAAGCTCTTAGATTAAAATTTTTAAGCGACATAATCGCAAAACCCAAAGAATACCCACTTGCGCACTATTATGTAGGACTTAGGGTTAGTAAATTTTGCAAAGTACAAAATAACACGCCACATTTCTTTGGAACCATATCACCCTTTTATAAAGAGTGCACTAAATACATGCAAAGAAATGAACACTTACTTACGCTAGACACTAAAACTATTTATAAACACCTAGTCAAATCTCAAGAGCCATCACTTAAATACAGAATAAAAGTAGGCTATCGTTTCTTTATTGCAGACTATACATATATATTCAGCAGCCTTCACGCATTAAAAGTATCACCAAAAGTTAAGGAAGTCACATACAGACTACTATACAATATAACACCAATAGGACTCAAACAATTCCACAGGTACAAAACTCGCACACCCAAGTGTCAACTCTGCAGACACAACATCCCAGAAACAGAAGAACATATATTTTTCAAATGCAATATAGTAACGCAAACTGTACATACATTAAGACAGATTATAAACAAACACACAAAAACCAAAGTCAATATGTACAGGGCAATTATGCTAAATAACATTCCCAAAACAGACAAAACCACTCAAGACACATTACTAACACTCTTGGCAACATTCAAACATTTAGTTTGGACCTGCAGAAACAAAGCAACATACGAACTCCACACTTACACTCCTGAATTGTTTAAACATATATATATACAGAATTATTTGTGGGAGTTTTTCACTTTGGAATGAATGTGTTTTTCTCTTTATACTGGACAGCAAAACTGCTGGTTTTGTTTTTTCTCTGCCAGTTATGGAAATTTACTTCTCCATTTTGTATATTGTGCCCAAACTGCTTCAAATCTCAACATGAGGAACATTCATCGAAGATATTCTCCTTCAAGTATATCCTATCTTCCTCTTCTTTCATCCAAACCCTTTAATCCATACTTCTTTTGTCTACTTCACTGGGTAAAACATGTCTCCTTTCCTCCTCTCTCGACCATTGCCATTCTATTCATCTCTTCACTTCCTATCCTACACTCATATTCATATGTGAAGTCTATTGCATTTTGAATTTGTGACACATGAATATTCTCAATGTCAAATTGTAAATAAAATTCACTTTAAAACGTAAGGTAGTGCTCCGAGTGCCTCATGATGATTATGAATGTTTTTGATCCAGCCAAAGGTTAACAGCATCAATATCAATCTTTTTTACCAAGAAATCTTTCCAGTTCCTGTTTCGCCAGAATGATGGCTGAAAATACTCAAGCGATGGCCGACCCCACCGAGAAGGTGGCAGAGACCAGCAGCGACAATCAGAATCAAGAAAATAGTAAGACCGCCGACGAGATGGTTGACACCTTCACCTTCTCAAGCGAGGAGATTGTAGATGGCAGCTCCTACTTCCATAAAGGTACGTTGGTCGTAACCGTTACGGGCCGGCAAGCGTCCAAGGCGTCATATTCACTGATAGCCAGTATCATTGCCGGTCCGGGCGGGGTCGGCTACAACGGCATCGCCGCCATTGGACGCTTTGAAAATACGAAGCTGTTTTATGTGACGCTGACGCAGTCAGCGCACATAATTCATTACGCTGCCCTACACGGCAAACGGTTCGAATGGTCCAACCCCCAAGTGGTGGTAACCATCGAACAGATGGGTCGAGAACGGGAGAAGGGTACCCTTCACTGGGCCCCTCTCACGATCCGTAAAGATGTCATCCAGAAAATGGTGGCGAAGTTTACCGGGGACCCAAATGCAGAGGTCTTCCCGGCAAAAAATGCAGCGGACAAGTGGGCCTTCTATTATAAGAAGACAAAGAAGCCCATCCCACATTATATCACCCTACATGTAACTGGACATCTTGAAAAAACATGGAAGCTGTGGGTGACTTTGACTGGCAGGAAAACCCCCTGCGAGACTTGCGGCCAGACGTCACACTGGTCAAGTCAGTGCCCCCGACCAGCCAGACCATATGTCACCCCCAGAAAGCCAGAAGAAACGAACAGCACAACAGCAGAACAGAAAGACACACAACAAGTTGCAACACACCTCACACCGCAGACAACTACAGAAGACGGCTTCACAGAAGTAGATAACAAAAGAAAACGAAAACACAGGAAACAAAACGGTCGTGACTCTCCAATTGAGAAACGAGACAACCTACGCAGTCCCGTGAAATCACCCCTCCGCGGAGCAGCGCAGGCACGACAACAAACACCACCTAGACAAATGCAAAGTTCGCCACAAAAGACACAGCCACGACAGCAGTCACCCCAGACCAATTTCACCTCACCAAGACAATCAACCACACTACAAAATCAGCAGCAAACTACACCCAACCGGAAGAAAACTGCACAAGACCAACTGAAACCTGCAACTCCACGCCCAACAACAACGACGGACAACACAACAGACAACAGAGCAGACCAGCTCCACACAAACGATCTATGGACACACGCCATCAACAATCTTTCGATTGAAGACAGCCCTATCCTTGTCATGGACTTTGAGATCCCTGACGAGGAACATATTTGACACTTAAAAATTTAAAATTTGTGATATTTCTACAGATTCAGGAACATGTGAGTTTTTTTTTTTTCGCAAACCCCTCTTTCCTACTTCTACTTTGGATCTGTGAAGAAACTTCTACCTGACTATCACTATGCCTAAACACACTATTTTGTCCCACTTTGTCGGGATTCTCTTTGCTCTCATTTTCATCTCAAGCAGCACAAATCAGAGCTCTCTTTTACTCTCTACAATAACAGCTTTCTTTACTTCTAATCCGATAACTTTCTTTCAATTTAAAAATATATATATCTCCTATACAACCCAAAATGACCGTTATTCCGGCTTGTGTACTCTACGTCACGCTTTCTATCGCGCCAAGGTCGTATGGGGAGTACGGTGCACGCTTTTCTGCACTTCTTCAATTTGCACGGGATGCGCAAAACAAGGGTGGTATAACTGTGTGCGACTTTCGAAAGTTAGATTTTTATTATATGGGTTACATCACTTGAATACGTTTTCTTTTAAGATGATTCAGAAATGATCTGGTATGTAAATATATTCATTGTAGGCATAAATAAATACTTAACCCATTGATAAATACGTCACTCTACACACACTACAACGATCGACACAACACACATACACACAAATGGCATCAACAAATAAACTACACATAATATCACTCAACATTAGAGGCTTGAGAAATAAACTAAGACACATAATATCCCTAATACGCAAACACAAACCAGACTTCATTTTTCTACAAGAAACACACATCAGTCAAGACATGCAGGCGCACCAACTCACAACCCAGTTAGGAATAGCCCACGCATGGTTCAGTCTCGGTACAAACTCAGGGGTAGCAACACTACAGACATCAGATGAGTGGGAGGTAACACACACCCACAGAGACACTCAAGGCAGGGTACAAATCACGGACATAAAAAACACACACGATCCAAATGACACTCACACACTAGTGAATATATACGCCCCCGCAGACAAGACAAAGCTCAACACATTCTATGGCAACCTACAAGACACTTTAAGTCAGCAATTCAACAGACACACTATCATCATGGGCGGGGATTTCAATTGCATTCTCAACCAACTAGACACATCACATCCAAGGAAAACAAACGACACTTTCCAGCACATTATAGACATACATGCCCTATCAGATACATACAGAAAAACATATCCCGAAGGCACAGAAACAACATTTGTAGACCAGACTCATCCAAATGGCACGTCAACTAGATTAGATAGAATTTACGTCCATGATAGCTACAAGATACAAAAAATACAACATTTAGATACTACCACTTTCACTGATCACAAAGCGGTGGATCTAGTTGTCAACGGACCAAGCACAAATAATACACACACTGATGCCGTACACTGGAAATTTAACAACTCTCTGCTAGAAAACGAGAAATTTGTTCAGGATATTACACTTTTAATACAAGATTACATACAGACTGCGCCAACTGACAATTTAGCAGAATACTGGGATCTACTAAAAGGCACAATTAAAGTCAGGACTCAAATCATATCTCGAGCCATACATAAACAAATAAGAAGAGACAAACGAATTATAGAAGAAGCTATAAAATTAACAAAACTTTTAGATAAAAAAGCCCCACAAATCCATTTACTTGAGGAAGAACTAAACAAATTGGAAAATCACAGGATACAAGGGGCACAGTTAAGAAGCAAATTCCATAACATCACACATGAGACACCCAACAAACAATACTTGGCAATCGAACAAAACATACAACGCAGTAGACAGATAAATGAAATTAAAGGGGAAGACGGTATCATCATTACAGGAAACGATAAAATAGGTGAGGCTTTTCAAAACTTTTACACCCACCTGTACTCAGCAGAGAGCTCACATTCGGGAACCAGTGAAAGCAGTGACACTTTCACAAAGTGCTTGAATGAGCAAGATAAAATTAAACTTAGCGAGAGACTAACGTTGGGAGACCTAAAAAATGCTCTCGATACTTTTAAAAAGTGTAAGAGTCCTGGCCCGGATGGCCTGACTGCTGAATTCTATTCCACGTTTTTTAACGTGTTGAGTCCACTCCTTCTAGGCGTCTTACAGGAGGCGTTTGAGAGGGGGGAACTCCCCGCTAGCTTCAATCAATCTTACATCACCCTAATACATAAACCAAATACAGACAAAACTGAAATTAAAAATTTTAGACCCATTTCCTTATTAAACACAGACTATAAAATATTAACAAAAGCCCTAACATTAAAACTCAAACCCTTCATGAAGCACCTCATCCACGAAGACCAACAATGCAGCGTACAAAACAGGAACATCATCAAACATGCACATTTTTTAAGAGACATCATTCAATACACACACGAAAAAGATACACAAGCAGCAATACTGTCTATAGACCAAGAAAAAGCCTTTGATAGAGTTTCACATGAATACTTACACAAAACATTAGAGAGGAACAATATGGGGGAATATTTCACAAACTGGGTCAAAATATTATACAATAAACCCGAAAGTAGGCTACTAATTAATCACACACTCACAGACAAAATACAAATAACTCGATCAGTCAGACAGGGATGCCCGTTATCCCCATTACTATATGTGTTAGTGTTAGAACCAATTTTAGAAAAAATCAGACAAGACAAAACAATTAAAGGGACACAGGTACCGGGGAAAGGAGAAACAAAACTCATAGCATACGCAGACGACACTGTATTTTTCCCATCAAACTATACGTCCATAGAAAACATATTAAATACTTTTGAGACCTTTGGCAAACAGAGTGGTTCCAAAGTAAATATTCTTAAATCCAAAATTATGGGGATAGGAAAGTGGAAATTTAAAACTGACTTCCCCTTCCAATTAATGCAGGAACAGAAATTAAAAATATATGGCATAGACTATCAGGCAAACCCTCTCAATAAAAACAAAGAAATGTGGCGGAAATTAACACAAAAGATCAAAAATAAGTTGCAACTATATAAATTTAAAGCTACAACAATATTTGGCAGAAGCGTTCTAATAAACACTCTTATCATACCCCAATTAATATATATGTGTAACATTTTCAGTCCCCCACCAAAGATCATTACAGAAATAAAAATGCTGATTAGAAATTTCGTTTTTATACACACTAAAACCTCCATCAAATACAAAACATTAATGCAAGATAAAAACCGCGGTGGAATTGCCCTACACGACATTACAACCAAAATACAAGCTCTTAGATTAAAATTTTTAAGCGACATAATCGCAAAACCCAAAGAATACCCACTTGCGCACTATTATGTAGGACTTAGGGTTAGTAAATTTTGCAAAGTACAAAATAACACGCCACATTTCTTTGGAACCATATCACCCTTTTATAAAGAGTGCACTAAATACATGCAAAGAAATGAACACTTACTTACGCTAGACACTAAAACTATTTATAAACACCTAGTCAAATCTCAAGAGCCATCACTTAAATACAGAATAAAAGTAGGCTATCGTTTCTTTATTGCAGACTATACATATATATTCAGCAGCCTTCACGCATTAAAAGTATCACCAAAAGTTAAGGAAGTCACATACAGACTACTATACAATATAACACCAATAGGACTCAAACAATTCCACAGGTACAAAACTCGCACACCCAAGTGTCAACTCTGCAGACACAACATCCCAGAAACAGAAGAACATATATTTTTCAAATGCAATATAGTAACGCAAACTGTACATACATTAAGACAGATTATAAACAAACACACAAAAACCAAAGTCAATATGTACAGGGCAATTATGCTAAATAACATTCCCAAAACAGACAAAACCACTCAAGACACATTACTAACACTCTTGGCAACATTCAAACATTTAGTTTGGACCTGCAGAAACAAAGCAACATACGAACTCCACACTTACACTCCTGAATTGTTTAAACATATATATATACAGAATTATTTGTGGGAGTTTTTCACTTTGGAATGAATGTGTTTTTCTCTTTATACTGGACAGCAAAACTGCTGGTTTTGTTTTTTCTCTGCCAGTTATGGAAATTTACTTCTCCATTTTGTATATTGTACCCAAACTGCTTCAAATCTCAACATGAGGAACATTCATCGAAGATATTCTCCTTCAAGTATATCCTATCTTCCTCTTCTTTCATCCAAACCCTTTAATCCATACTTCTTTTGTCTACTTCACTGGGTAAAACATGTCTCCTTTCCTCCTCTCTCGACCATTGCCATTCTATTCATCTCTTCACTTCCTATCCTACACTCATATTCATATGTGAAGTCTATTGCATTTTGAATTTGTGACACATGAATATTCTCAATGTCAAATTGTAAATAAAATTCACTTTAAAACGTAAGGTAGTGCTCCGAGTGCCTCATGATGATTATGAATGTTTTTGATCCAGCCAAAGGTTAACAGCATCAATATCAATCTTTTTTACCAAGAAATCTTTCCAGTTCCTGTTTCGCCAGAATGATGGCTGAAAATACTCAAGCGATGGCCGACCCCACCGAGAAGGTGGCAGAGACCAGCAGCGACAATCAGAATCAAGAAAATAGTAAGACCGCCGACGAGATGGTTGACACCTTCACCTTCTCAAGCGAGGAGATTGTAGATGGCAGCTCCTACTTCCATAAAGGTACGTTGGTCGTAACCGTTACGGGCCGGCAAGCGTCCAAGGCGTCATATTCACTGATAGCCAGTATCATTGCCGGTCCGGGCGGGGTCGGCTACAACGGCATCGCCGCCATTGGACGCTTTGAAAATACGAAGCTGTTTTATGTGACGCTGACGCAGTCAGCGCACATAATTCATTACGCTGCCCTACACGGCAAACGGTTCGAATGGTCCAACCCCCAAGTGGTGGTAACCATCGAACAGATGGGTCGAGAACGGGAGAAGGGTACCCTTCACTGGGCCCCTCTCACGATCCGTAAAGATGTCATCCAGAAAATGGTGGCGAAGTTTACCGGGGACCCAAATGCAGAGGTCTTCCCGGCAAAAAATGCAGCGGACAAGTGGGCCTTCTATTATAAGAAGACAAAGAAGCCCATCCCACATTATATCACCCTACATGTAACTGGACATCTTGAAAAAACATGGAAGCTGTGGGTGACTTTGACTGGCAGGAAAACCCCCTGCGAGACTTGCGGCCAGACGTCACACTGGTCAAGTCAGTGCCCCCGACCAGCCAGACCATATGTCACCCCCAGAAAGCCAGAAGAAACGAACAGCACAACAGCAGAACAGAAAGACACACAACAAGTTGCAACACACCTCACACCGCAGACAACTACAGAAGACGGCTTCACAGAAGTAGATAACAAAAGAAAACGAAAACACAGGAAACAAAACGGTCGTGACTCTCCAATTGAGAAACGAGACAACCTACGCAGTCCCGTGAAATCACCCCTCCGCGGAGCAGCGCAGGCACGACAACAAACACCACCTAGACAAATGCAAAGTTCGCCACAAAAGACACAGCCACGACAGCAGTCACCCCAGACCAATTTCACCTCACCAAGACAATCAACCACACTACAAAATCAGCAGCAAACTACACCCAACCGGAAGAAAACTGCACAAGACCAACTGAAACCTGCAACTCCACGCCCAACAACAACGACGGACAACACAACAGACAACAGAGCAGACCAGCTCCACACAAACGATCTATGGACACACGCCATCAACAATCTTTCGATTGAAGACAGCCCTATCCTTGTCATGGACTTTGAGATCCCTGACGAGGAACATATTTGACACTTAAAAATTTAAAATTTGTGATATTTCTACAGATTCAGGAACATGTGAGTTTTTTTTTCGCAAACCCCTCTTTCCTACTTCTACTTTGGATCTGTGAAGAAACTTCTACCTGACTATCACTATGCCTAAACACACTATTTTGTCCCACTTTGTCGGGATTCTCTTTGCTCTCATTTTCATCTCAAGCAGCACAAATCAGAGCTCTCTTTTACTCTCTACAATAACAGCTTTCTTTACTTCTAATCCGATAACTTTCTTTCAATTTAAAAATATATATATCTCCTATACAACCCAAAATGACCGTTATTCCGGCTTGTGTACTCTACGTCACGCTTTCTATCGCGCCAAGGTCGTATGGGGAGTACGGTGCACGCTTTTCTGCACTTCTTCAATTTGCACGGGATGCGCAAAACAAGGGTGGTATAACTGTGTGCGACTTTCGAAAGTTAGATTTTTATTATATGGGTTACATCCCTTGAATACGTTTTCTTTTAAGATGATTCAGAAATGATCTGGTATGTAAATATATTCATTGTAGGCATAAATAAATACTTAACCCATTGATAAATACGTCACTCTACACACACTACAACGATCGACACAACACACATACACACAAATGGCATCAACAAATAAACTACACATAATATCACTCAACATTAGAGGCTTGAGAAATAAACTAAGACACATAATATCCCTAATACGCAAACACAAACCAGACTTCATTTTTCTACAAGAAACACACATCAGTCAAGACATGCAGGCGCACCAACTCACAACCCAGTTAGGAATAGCCCACGCATGGTTCAGTCTCGGTAAAAACTCAGGGGTAGCAACACTACAGACATCAGATGAGTGGGAGGTAACACACACCCACAGAGACACTCAAGGCAGGGTACAAATCACGGACATAAAAAACACACACGATCCAAATGACACTCACACACTAGTGAATATATACGCCCCCGCAGACAAGACAAAGCTCAACACATTCTATGGCAACCTACAAGACACTTTAAGTCAGCAATTCAACAGACACACTATCATCATGGGCGGGGATTTCAATTGCATTCTCAACCAACTAGACACATCACATCCAAGGAAAACAAACGACACTTTCCAGCACATTATAGACATACATGCCCTATCAGATACATACAGAAAAACATATCCCGAAGGCACAGAAACAACATTTGTAGACCAGACTCATCCAAATGGCACGTCAACTAGATTAGATAGAATTTACGTCCATGATAGCTACAAGATACAAAAAATACAACATTTAGATACTACCACTTTCACTGATCACAAAGCGGTGGATCTAGTTGTCAACGGACCAAGCACAAATAATACACACACTGATGCCGTACACTGGAAATTTAACAACTCTCTGCTAGAAAACGAGAAATTTGTTCAGGATATTACACTTTTAATACAAGATTACATACAGACTGCGCCAACTGACAATTTAGCAGAATACTGGGATCTACTAAAAGGCACAATTAAAGTCAGGACTCAAATCATATCTCGAGCCATACATAAACAAATAAGAAGAGACAAACGAATTATAGAAGAAGCTATAAAATTAACAAAACTTTTAGATAAAAAAGCCCCACAAATCCATTTACTTGAGGAAGAACTAAACAAATTGGAAAATCACAGGATACAAGGGGCACAGTTAAGAAGCAAATTCCATAACATCACACATGAGACACCCAACAAACAATACTTGGCAATCGAACAAAACATACAACGCAGTAGACAGATAAATGAAATTAAAGGGGAAGACGGTATCATCATTACAGGAAACGATAAAATAGGTGAGGCTTTTCAAAACTTTTACACCCACCTGTACTCAGCAGAGAGCTCACATTCGGGAACCAGTGAAAGCAGTGACACTTTCACAAAGTGCTTGAATGAGCAAGATAAAATTAAACTTAGCGAGAGACTAACGTTGGGAGACCTAAAAAATGCTCTCGATACTTTTAAAAAGTGTAAGAGTCCTGGCCCGGATGGCCTGACTGCTGAATTCTATTCCACGTTTTTTAACGTGTTGAGTCCACTCCTTCTAGGCGTCTTACAGGAGGCGTTTGAGAGGGGGGAACTCCCCGCTAGCTTCAATCAATCTTACATCACCCTAATACATAAACCAAATACAGACAAAACTGAAATTAAAAATTTTAGACCCATTTCCTTATTAAACACAGACTATAAAATATTAACAAAAGCCCTAACATTAAAACTCAAACCCTTCATGAAGCACCTCATCCACGAAGACCAACAATGCAGCGTACAAAACAGGAACATCATCAAACATGCACATTTTTTAAGAGACATCATTCAATACACACACGAAAAAGATACACAAGCAGCAATACTGTCTATAGACCAAGAAAAAGCCTTTGATAGAGTTTCACATGAATACTTACACAAAACATTAGAGAGGAACAATATGGGGGAATATTTCACAAACTGGGTCAAAATATTATACAATAAACCCGAAAGTAGGCTACTAATTAATCACACACTCACAGACAAAATACAAATAACTCGATCAGTCAGACAGGGATGCCCGTTATCCCCATTACTATATGTGTTAGTGTTAGAACCAATTTTAGAAAAAATCAGACAAGACAAAACAATTAAAGGGACACAGGTACCGGGGAAAGGAGAAACAAAACTCATAGCATACGCAGACGACACTGTATTTTTCCCATCAAACTATACGTCCATAGAAAACATATTAAATACTTTTGAGACCTTTGGCAAACAGAGTGGTTCCAAAGTAAATATTCTTAAATCCAAAATTATGGGGATAGGAAAGTGGAAATTTAAAACTGACTTCCCCTTCCAATTAATGCAGGAACAGAAATTAAAAATATATGGCATAGACTATCAGGCAAACCCTCTCAATAAAAACAAAGAAATGTGGCGGAAATTAACACAAAAGATCAAAAATAAGTTGCAACTATATAAATTTAAAGCTACAACAATATTTGGCAGAAGCGTTCTAATAAACACTCTTATCATACCCCAATTAATATATATGTGTAACATTTTCAGTCCCCCACCAAAGATCATTACAGAAATAAAAATGCTGATTAGAAATCTCGTTTTTATACACACTAAAACCTCCATCAAATACAAAACATTAATGCAAGATAAAAACCGCGGTGGAATTGCCCTACACGACATTACAACCAAAATACAAGCTCTTAGATTAAAATTTTTAAGCGACATAATCGCAAAACCCAAAGAATACCCACTTGCGCACTATTATGTAGGACTTAGGGTTAGTAAATTTTGCAAAGTACAAAATAACACGCCACATTTCTTTGGAACCATATCACCCTTTTATAAAGAGTGCACTAAATACATGCAAAGAAATGAACACTTACTTACGCTAGACACTAAAACTATTTATAAACACCTAGTCAAATCTCAAGAGCCATCACTTAAATACAGAATAAAAGTAGGCTATCGTTTCTTTATTGCAGACTATACATATATATTCAGCAGCCTTCACGCATTAAAAGTATCACCAAAAGTTAAGGAAGTCACATACAGACTACTATACAATATAACACCAATAGGACTCAAACAATTCCACAGGTACAAAACTCGCACACCCAAGTGTCAACTCTGCAGACACAACATCCCAGAAACAGAAGAACATATATTTTTCAAATGCAATATAGTAACGCAAACTGTACATACATTAAGACAGATTATAAACAAACACACAAAAACCAAAGTCAATATGTACAGGGCAATTATGCTAAATAACATTCCCAAAACAGACAAAACCACTCAAGACACATTACTAACACTCTTGGCAACATTCAAACATTTAGTTTGGACCTGCAGAAACAAAGCAACATACGAACTCCACACTTACACTCCTGAATTGTTTAAACATATATATATACAGAATTATTTGTGGGAGTTTTTCACTTTGGAATGAATGTGTTTTTCTCTTTATACTGGACAGCAAAACTGCTGGTTTTGTTTTTTCTCTGCCAGTTATGGAAATTTACTTCTCCATTTTGTATATTGTGCCCAAACTGCTTCAAATCTCAACATGAGGAACATTCATCGAAGATATTCTCCTTCAAGTATATCCTATCTTCCTCTTCTTTCATCCAAACCCTTTAATCCATACTTCTTTTGTCTACTTCACTGGGTAAAACATGTCTCCTTTCCTCCTCTCTCGACCATTGCCATTCTATTCATCTCTTCACTTCCTATCCTACACTCATATTCATATGTGAAGTCTATTGCATTTTGAATTTGTGACACATGAATATTCTCAATGTCAAATTGTAAATAAAATTCACTTTAAAACGTAAGGTAGTGCTCCGAGTGCCTCATGATGATTATGAATGTTTTTGATCCAGCCAAAGGTTAACAGCATCAATATCAATCTTTTTTACCAAGAAATCTTTCCAGTTCCTGTTTCGCCAGAATGATGGCTGAAAATACTCAAGCGATGGCCGACCCCACCGAGAAGGTGGCAGAGACCAGCAGCGACAATCAGAATCAAGAAAATAGTAAGACCGCCGACGAGATGGTTGACACCTTCACCTTCTCAAGCGAGGAGATTGTAGATGGCAGCTCCTACTTCCATAAAGGTACGTTGGTCGTAACCGTTACGGGCCGGCAAGCGTCCAAGGCGTCATATTCACTGATAGCCAGTATCATTGCCGGTCCGGGCGGGGTCGGCTACAACGGCATCGCCGCCATTGGACGCTTTGAAAATACGAAGCTGTTTTATGTGACGCTGACGCAGTCAGCGCACATAATTCATTACGCTGCCCTACACGGCAAACGATTCGAATGGTCCAACCCCCAAGTGGTGGTAACCATCGAACAGATGGGTCGAGAACGGGAGAAGGGTACCCTTCACTGGGCCCCTCTCACGATCCGTAAAGATGTCATCCAGAAAATGGTGGCGAAGTTTACCGGGGACCCAAATGCAGAGGTCTTCCCGGCAAAAAATGCAGCGGACAAGTGGGCCTTCTATTATAAGAAGACAAAGAAGCCCATCCCACATTATATCACCCTACATGTAACTGGACATCTTGAAAAAACATGGAAGCTGTGGGTGACTTTGACTGGCAGGAAAACCCCCTGCGAGACTTGCGGCCAGACGTCACACTGGTCAAGTCAGTGCCCCCGACCAGCCAGACCATATGTCACCCCCAGAAAGCCAGAAGAAACGAACAGCACAACAGCAGAACAGAAAGACACACAACAAGTTGCAACACATCTCACACCGCAGACAACTACAGAAGACGGCTTCACAGAAGTGGATAACAAAAGAAAACGAAAATACAGGAAACAACACGGTCGTGACTCTCCAATTGAGAAACGAGACAACCCACGCAGTCCCGTGAAATCACCCCTCCGCGGAGCAGCGCAGGCACGACAACAGACACCACCTCGACAAATGCAAAGTTCGCCACAAAAGACACAGCCACGACAGCAGTCACCCCAGACCAATTTCACCTCACCAAGACAATCAACCACACTACAAAATCAGCAGCAAACTACACCCAACCGGAAGAAAACTGCACAAGACCAACTGAAACCTGCAACTCCACGCCCAACAACAACGACGGACAACACAACAGACAACAGAGCAGACCAGCTCCACACAAACGATCTATGGACACACGCCATCAACAATCTTTCGATTGAAGACAGCCCTATCCTTGTCATGGACTTTGAGATCCCTGACGAGGAACATATTTGACACTTAAAAATTTAAAATTTGTGATATTTCTACAGATTCAGGAACATGTGAGTTTTTTTTTCTTTTTCGCAAACCCCTCTTTCCTACTTCTACTTTGGATCTGTGAAGAAACTTCTACCTGACTATCACTATGCCTAAACACACTATTTTGTCCCACTTTGTCGGGATTCTCTTTGCTCTCATTTTCATCTCAAGCAGCACAAATCAGAGCTCTCTTTTGCTCTCTACAATAACAGCTTTCTTTACTTCTAATCCGATAACTTTCTTTCAATTTAAAAATATATATATCTCCTATACAACCCAAAATGACCGTTATTCCGGCTTGTGTACTCTACGTCACGCTTTCTATCGCGCCAAGGTCGTATGGGGAGTACGGTGCACGCTTTTCTGCACTTCTTCAATTTGCACGGGATGCGCAAAACAAGGGTGGTATAACTGTGTGCGACTTTCGAAAGTTAGATTTTTATTATATGGGTTACATCCCTTGAATACGTTTTCTTTTAAGATGATTCAGAAATGATCTGGTATGTAAATATATTCATTGTAGGCATAAATAAATACTTAACCCATTGATAAATACGTCACTCTACACACACTACAACGATCGACACAACACACATACACACAAATG
Organism: Ariolimax columbianus; assembly: GCA_036924085.1. Classification (NCBI taxonomy): domain Eukaryota; kingdom Metazoa; phylum Mollusca; class Gastropoda; order Stylommatophora; family Arionidae; genus Ariolimax; species Ariolimax columbianus. The sequence goes on from JAVGWX010000006.1 coordinate 73,706,182, forward strand.
GCATCAACAAATAAACTACACATAATATCACTCAACATTAGAGGCTTGAGAAATAAACTAAGACACATAATATCCCTAATACGCAAACACAAACCAGACTTCATTTTTCTACAAGAAACACACATCAGTCAAGACATGCAGGCGCACCAACTCACAACCCAGTTAGGAATAGCCCACGCATGGTTCAGTCTCGGTACAAACTCAGGGGTAGCAACACTACAGACATCAGATGAGTGGGAGGTAACACACACCCACAGAGACACTCAAGGCAGGGTACAAATCACGGACATAAAAAACACACACGATCCAAATGACACTCACACACTAGTGAATATATACGCCCCCGCAGACAAGACAAAGCTCAACACATTCTATGGCAACCTACAAGACACTTTAAGTCAGCAATTCAACAGACACACTATCATCATGGGCGGGGATTTCAATTGCATTCTCAACCAACTAGACACATCACATCCAAGGAAAACAAACGACACTTTCCAGCACATTATAGACATACATGCCCTATCAGATACATACAGAAAAACATATCCCGAAGGCACAGAAACAACATTTGTAGACCAGACTCATCCAAATGGCACGTCAACTAGATTAGATAGAATTTACGTCCATGATAGCTACAAGATACAAAAAATACAACATTTAGATACTACCACTTTCACTGATCACAAAGCGGTGGATCTAGTTGTCAACGGACCAAGCACAAATAATACACACACTGATGCCGTACACTGGAAATTTAACAACTCTCTGCTAGAAAACGAGAAATTTGTTCAGGATATTACACTTTTAATACAAGATTACATACAGACTGCGCCAACTGACAATTTAGCGGAATACTGGGATCTACTAAAAGGCACAATTAAAGTCAGGACTCAAATCATATCTCGAGCCATACATAAACAAATAAGAAGAGACAAACGAATTATAGAAGAAGCTATAAAATTAACAAAACTTTTAGATAAAAAAGCCCCACAAATCCATTTACTTGAGGAAGAACTAAACAAATTGGAAAATCACAGGATACAAGGGGCACAGTTAAGAAGCAAATTCCATAACATCACACATGAGACACCCAACAAACAATACTTGGCAATCGAACAAAACATACAACGCAGTAGACAGATAAATGAAATTAAAGGGGAAGACGGTATCATCATTACAGGAAACGATAAAATAGGTGAGGCTTTTCAAAACTTTTACACCCACCTGTACTCAGCAGAGAGCTCACATTCGGGAACCAGTGAAAGCAGTGACACTTTCACAAAGTGCTTGAATGAGCAAGATAAAATTAAACTTAGCGAGAGACTAACGTTGGGAGACCTAAAAAATGCTCTCGATACTTTTAAAAAGTGTAAGAGTCCTGGCCCGGATGGCCTGACTGCTGAATTCTATTCCACGTTTTTTAACGTGTTGAGTCCACTCCTTCTAGGCGTCTTACAGGAGGCGTTTGAGAGGGGGGAACTCCCCGCTAGCTTCAATCAATCTTACATCACCCTAATACATAAACCAAATACAGACAAAACTGAAATTAAAAATTTTAGACCCATTTCCTTATTAAACACAGACTATAAAATATTAACAAAAGCCCTAACATTAAAACTCAAACCCTTCATGAAGCACCTCATCCACGAAGACCAACAATGCAGCGTACAAAACAGGAACATCATCAAACATGCACATTTTTTAAGAGACATCATTCAATACACACACGAAAAAGATACACAAGCAGCAATACTGTCTATAGACCAAGAAAAAGCCTTTGATAGAGTTTCACATGAATACTTACACAAAACATTAGAGAGGAACAATATGGGGGAATATTTCACAAACTGGGTCAAAATATTATACAATAAACCCGAAAGTAGGCTACTAATTAATCACACACTCACAGACAAAATACAAATAACTCGATCAGTCAGACAGGGATGCCCGTTATCCCCATTACTATATGTGTTAGTGTTAGAACCAATTTTAGAAAAAATCAGACAAGACAAAACAATTAAAGGGACACAGGTACCGGGGAAAGGAGAAACAAAACTCATAGCATACGCAGACGACACTGTATTTTTCCCATCAAACTATACGTCCATAGAAAACATATTAAATACTTTTGAGACCTTTGGCAAACAGAGTGGTTCCAAAGTAAATATTCTTAAATCCAAAATTATGGGGATAGGAAAGTGGAAATTTAAAACTGACTTCCCCTTCCAATTAATGCAGGAACAGAAATTAAAAATATATGGCATAGACTATCAGGCAAACCCTCTCAATAAAAACAAAGAAATGTGGCGGAAATTAACACAAAAGATCAAAAATAAGTTGCAACTATATAAATTTAAAGCTACAACAATATTTGGCAGAAGCGTTCTAATAAACACTCTTATCATACCCCAATTAATATATATGTGTAACATTTTCAGTCCCCCACCAAAGATCATTACAGAAATAAAAATGCTGATTAGAAATTTCGTTTTTATACACACTAAAACCTCCATCAAATACAAAACATTAATGCAAGATAAAAACCGCGGTGGAATTGCCCTACACGACATTACAACCAAAATACAAGCTCTTAGATTAAAATTTTTAAGCGACATAATCGCAAAACCCAAAGAATACCCACTTGCGCACTATTATGTAGGACTTAGGGTTAGTAAATTTTGCAAAGTACAAAATAACACGCCACATTTCTTTGGAACCATATCACCCTTTTATAAAGAGTGCACTAAATACATGCAAAGAAATGAACACTTACTTACGCTAGACACTAAAACTATTTATAAACACCTAGTCAAATCTCAAGAGCCATCACTTAAATACAGAATAAAAGTAGGCTATCGTTTCTTTATTGCAGACTATACATATATATTCAGCAGCCTTCACGCATTAAAAGTATCACCAAAAGTTAAGGAAGTCACATACAGACTACTATACAATATAACACCAATAGGACTCAAACAATTCCACAGGTACAAAACTCGCACACCCAAGTGTCAACTCTGCAGACACAACATCCCAGAAACAGAAGAACATATATTTTTCAAATGCAATATAGTAACGCAAACTGTACATACATTAAGACAGATTATAAACAAACACACAAAAACCAAAGTCAATATGTACAGGGCAATTATGCTAAATAACATTCCCAAAACAGACAAAACCACTCAAGACACATTACTAACACTCTTGGCAACATTCAAACATTTAGTTTGGACCTGCAGAAACAAAGCAACATACGAACTCCACACTTACACTCCTGAATTGTTTAAACATATATATATACAGAATTATTTGTGGGAGTTTTTCACTTTGGAATGAATGTGTTTTTCTCTTTATACTGGACAGCAAAACTGCTGGTTTTGTTTTTTCTCTGCCAGTTATGGAAATTTACTTCTCCATTTTGTATATTGTGCCCAAACTGCTTCAAATCTCAACATGAGGAACATTCATCGAAGATATTCTCCTTCAAGTATATCCTATCTTCCTCTTCTTTCATCCAAACCCTTTAATCCATACTTCTTTTGTCTACTTCACTGGGTAAAACATGTCTCCTTTCCTCCTCTCTCGACCATTGCCATTCTATTCATCTCTTCACTTCCTATCCTACACTCATATTCATATGTGAAGTCTATTGCATTTTGAATTTGTGACACATGAATATTCTCAATGTCAAATTGTAAATAAAATTCACTTTAAAACGTAAGGTAGTGCTCCGAGTGCCTCATGATGATTATGAATGTTTTTGATCCAGCCAAAGGTTAACAGCATCAATATCAATCTTTTTTACCAAGAAATCTTTCCAGTTCCTGTTTCGCCAGAATGATGGCTGAAAATACTCAAGCGATGGCCGACCCCACCGAGAAGGTGGCAGAGACCAGCAGCGACAATCAGAATCAAGAAAATAGTAAGACCGCCGACGAGATGGTTGACACCTTCACCTTCTCAAGCGAGGAGATTGTAGATGGCAGCTCCTACTTCCATAAAGGTACGTTGGTCGTAACCGTTACGGGCCGGCAAGCGTCCAAGGCGTCATATTCACTGATAGCCAGTATCATTGCCGGTCCGGGCGGGGTCGGCTACAACGGCATCGCCGCCATTGGACGCTTTGAAAATACGAAGCTGTTTTATGTGACGCTGACGCAGTCAGCGCACATAATTCATTACGCTGCCCTACACGGCAAACGATTCGAATGGTCCAACCCCCAAGTGGTGGTAACCATCGAACAGATGGGTCGAGAACGGGAGAAGGGTACCCTTCACTGGGCCCCTCTCACGATCCGTAAAGATGTCATCCAGAAAATGGTGGCGAAGTTTACCGGGGACCCAAATGCAGAGGTCTTCCCGGCAAAAAATGCAGCGGACAAGTGGGCCTTCTATTATAAGAAGACAAAGAAGCCCATCCCACATTATATCACCCTACATGTAACTGGACATCTTGAAAAAACATGGAAGCTGTGGGTGACTTTGACTGGCAGGAAAACCCCCTGCGAGACTTGCGGCCAGACGTCACACTGGTCAAGTCAGTGCCCCCGACCAGCCAGACCATATGTCACCCCCAGAAAGCCAGAAGAAACGAACAGCACAACAGCAGAACAGAAAGACACACAACAAGTTGCAACACATCTCACACCGCAGACAACTACAGAAGACGGCTTCACAGAAGTGGATAACAAAAGAAAACGAAAATACAGGAAACAACACGGTCGTGACTCTCCAATTGAGAAACGAGACAACCCACGCAGTCCCGTGAAATCACCCCTCCGCGGAGCAGCGCAGGCACGACAACAGACACCACCTCGACAAATGCAAAGTTCGCCACAAAAGACACAGCCACGACAGCAGTCACCCCAGACCAATTTCACCTCACCAAGACAATCAACCACACTACAAAATCAGCAGCAAACTACACCCAACCGGAAGAAAACTGCACAAGACCAACTGAAACCTGCAACTCCACGCCCAACAACAACGACGGACAACACAACAGACAACAGAGCAGACCAGCTCCACACAAACGATCTATGGACACACGCCATCAACAATCTTTCGATTGAAGACAGCCCTATCCTTGTCATGGACTTTGAGATCCCTGACGAGGAACATATTTGACACTTAAAAATTTAAAATTTGTGATATTTCTACAGATTCAGGAACATGTGAGTTTTTTTTTTTTTTCGCAAACCCCTCTTTCCTACTTCTACTTTGGATCTGTGAAGAAACTTCTACCTGACTATCACTATGCCTAAACACACTATTTTGTCCCACTTTGTCGGGATTCTCTTTGCTCTCATTTTCATCTCAAGCAGCACAAATCAGAGCTCTCTTTTACTCTCTACAATAACAGCTTTCTTTACTTCTAATCCGATAACTTTCTTTCAATTTAAAAATATATATATCTCCTATACAACCCAAAATGACCGTTATTCCGGCTTGTGTACTCTACGTCACGCTTTCTATCGCGCCAAGGTCGTATGGGGAGTACGGTGCACGCTTTTCTGCACTTCTTCAATTTGCACGGGATGCGCAAAACAAGGGTGGTATAACTGTGTGCGACTTTCGAAAGTTAGATTTTTATTATATGGGTTACATCCCTTGAATACGTTTTCTTTTAAGATGATTCAGAAATGATCTGGTATGTAAATATATTCATTGTAGGCATAAATAAATACTTAACCCATTGATAAATACGTCACTCTACACACACTACAACGATCGACACAACACACATACACACAAATGGCATCAACAAATAAACTACACATAATATCACTCAACATTAGAGGCTTGAGAAATAAACTAAGACACATAATATCCCTAATACGCAAACACAAACCAGACTTCATTTTTCTACAAGAAACACACATCAGTCAAGACATGCAGGCGCACCAACTCACAACCCAGTTAGGAATAGCCCACGCATGGTTCAGTCTCGGTACAAACTCAGGGGTAGCAACACTACAGACATCAGATGAGTGGGAGGTAACACACACCCACAGAGACACTCAAGGCAGGGTACAAATCACGGACATAAAAAACACACACGATCCAAATGACACTCACACACTAGTGAATATATACGCCCCCGCAGACAAGACAAAGCTCAACACATTCTATGGCAACCTACAAGACACTTTAAGTCAGCAATTCAACAGACACACTATCATCATGGGCGGGGATTTCAATTGCATTCTCAACCAACTAGACACATCACATCCAAGGAAAACAAACGACACTTTCCAGCACATTATAGACATACATGCCCTATCAGATACATACAGAAAAACATATCCCGAAGGCACAGAAACAACATTTGTAGACCAGACTCATCCAAATGGCACGTCAACTAGATTAGATAGAATTTACGTCCATGATAGCTACAAGATACAAAAAATACAACATTTAGATACTACCACTTTCACTGATCACAAAGCGGTGGATCTAGTTGTCAACGGACCAAGCACAAATAATACACACACTGATGCCGTACACTGGAAATTTAACAACTCTCTGCTAGAAAACGAGAAATTTGTTCAGGATATTACACTTTTAATACAAGATTACATACAGACTGCGCCAACTGACAATTTAGCGGAATACTGGGATCTACTAAAAGGCACAATTAAAGTCAGGACTCAAATCATATCTCGAGCCATACATAAACAAATAAGAAGAGACAAACGAATTATAGAAGAAGCTATAAAATTAACAAAACTTTTAGATAAAAAAGCCCCACAAATCCATTTACTTGAGGAAGAACTAAACAAATTGGAAAATCACAGGATACAAGGGGCACAGTTAAGAAGCAAATTCCATAACATCACACATGAGACACCCAACAAACAATACTTGGCAATCGAACAAAACATACAACGCAGTAGACAGATAAATGAAATTAAAGGGGAAGACGGTATCATCATTACAGGAAACGATAAAATAGGTGAGGCTTTTCAAAACTTTTACACCCACCTGTACTCAGCAGAGAGCTCACATTCGGGAACCAGTGAAAGCAGTGACACTTTCACAAAGTGCTTGAATGAGCAAGATAAAATTAAACTTAGCGAGAGACTAACGTTGGGAGACCTAAAAAATGCTCTCGATACTTTTAAAAAGTGTAAGAGTCCTGGCCCGGATGGCCTGACTGCTGAATTCTATTCCACGTTTTTTAACGTGTTGAGTCCACTCCTTCTAGGCGTCTTACAGGAGGCGTTTGAGAGGGGGGAACTCCCCGCTAGCTTCAATCAATCTTACATCACCCTAATACATAAACCAAATACAGACAAAACTGAAATTAAAAATTTTAGACCCATTTCCTTATTAAACACAGACTATAAAATATTAACAAAAGCCCTAACATTAAAACTCAAACCCTTCATGAAGCACCTCATCCACGAAGACCAACAATGCAGCGTACAAAACAGGAACATCATCAAACATGCACATTTTTTAAGAGACATCATTCAATACACACACGAAAAAGATACACAAGCAGCAATACTGTCTATAGACCAAGAAAAAGCCTTTGATAGAGTTTCACATGAATACTTACACAAAACATTAGAGAGGAACAATATGGGGGAATATTTCACAAACTGGGTCAAAATATTATACAATAAACCCGAAAGTAGGCTACTAATTAATCACACACTCACAGACAAAATACAAATAACTCGATCAGTCAGACAGGGATGCCCGTTATCCCCATTACTATATGTGTTAGTGTTAGAACCAATTTTAGAAAAAATCAGACAAGACAAAACAATTAAAGGGACACAGGTACCGGGGAAAGGAGAAACAAAACTCATAGCATACGCAGACGACACTGTATTTTTCCCATCAAACTATACGTCCATAGAAAACATATTAAATACTTTTGAGACCTTTGGCAAACAGAGTGGTTCCAAAGTAAATATTCTTAAATCCAAAATTATGGGGATAGGAAAGTGGAAATTTAAAACTGACTTCCCCTTCCAATTAATGCAGGAACAGAAATTAAAAATATATGGCATAGACTATCAGGCAAACCCTCTCAATAAAAACAAAGAAATGTGGCGGAAATTAACACAAAAGATCAAAAATAAGTTGCAACTATATAAATTTAAAGCTACAACAATATTTGGCAGAAGCGTTCTAATAAACACTCTTATCATACCCCAATTAATATATATGTGTAACATTTTCAGTCCCCCACCAAAGATCATTACAGAAATAAAAATGCTGATTAGAAATTTCGTTTTTATACACACTAAAACCTCCATCAAATACAAAACATTAATGCAAGATAAAAACCGCGGTGGAATTGCCCTACACGACATTACAACCAAAATACAAGCTCTTAGATTAAAATTTTTAAGCGACATAATCGCAAAACCCAAAGAATACCCACTTGCGCACTATTATGTAGGACTTAGGGTTAGTAAATTTTGCAAAGTACAAAATAACACGCCACATTTCTTTGGAACCATATCACCCTTTTATAAAGAGTGCACTAAATACATGCAAAGAAATGAACACTTACTTACGCTAGACACTAAAACTATTTATAAACACCTAGTCAAATCTCAAGAGCCATCACTTAAATACAGAATAAAAGTAGGCTATCGTTTCTTTATTGCAGACTATACATATATATTCAGCAGCCTTCACGCATTAAAAGTATCACCAAAAGTTAAGGAAGTCACATACAGACTACTATACAATATAACACCAATAGGACTCAAACAATTCCACAGGTACAAAACTCGCACACCCAAGTGTCAACTCTGCAGACACAACATCCCAGAAACAGAAGAACATATATTTTTCAAATGCAATATAGTAACGCAAACTGTACATACATTAAGACAGATTATAAACAAACACACAAAAACCAAAGTCAATATGTACAGGGCAATTATGCTAAATAACATTCCCAAAACAGACAAAACCACTCAAGACACATTACTAACACTCTTGGCAACATTCAAACATTTAGTTTGGACCTGCAGAAACAAAGCAACATACGAACTCCACACTTACACTCCTGAATTGTTTAAACATATATATATACAGAATTATTTGTGGGAGTTTTTCACTTTGGAATGAATGTGTTTTTCTCTTTATACTGGACAGCAAAACTGCTGGTTTTGTTTTTTCTCTGCCAGTTATGGAAATTTACTTCTCCATTTTGTATATTGTGCCCAAACTGCTTCAAATCTCAACATGAGGAACATTCATCGAAGATATTCTCCTTCAAGTATATCCTATCTTCCTCTTCTTTCATCCAAACCCTTTAATCCATACTTCTTTTGTCTACTTCACTGGGTAAAACATGTCTCCTTTCCTCCTCTCTCGACCATTGCCATTCTATTCATCTCTTCACTTCCTATCCTACACTCATATTCATATGTGAAGTCTATTGCATTTTGAATTTGTGACACATGAATATTCTCAATGTCAAATTGTAAATAAAATTCACTTTAAAACGTAAGGTAGTGCTCCGAGTGCCTCATGATGATTATGAATGTTTTTGATCCAGCCAAAGGTTAACAGCATCAATATCAATCTTTTTTACCAAGAAATCTTTCCAGTTCCTGTTTCGCCAGAATGATGGCTGAAAATACTCAAGCGATGGCCGACCCCACCGAGAAGGTGGCAGAGACCAGCAGCGACAATCAGAATCAAGAAAATAGTAAGACCGCCGACGAGATGGTTGACACCTTCACCTTCTCAAGCGAGGAGATTGTAGATGGCAGCTCCTACTTCCATAAAGGTACGTTGGTCGTAACCGTTACGGGCCGGCAAGCGTCCAAGGCGTCATATTCACTGATAGCCAGTATCATTGCCGGTCCGGGCGGGGTCGGCTACAACGGCATCGCCGCCATTGGACGCTTTGAAAATACGAAGCTGTTTTATGTGACGCTGACGCAGTCAGCGCACATAATTCATTACGCTGCCCTACACGGCAAACGATTCGAATGGTCCAACCCCCAAGTGGTGGTAACCATCGAACAGATGGGTCGAGAACGGGAGAAGGGTACCCTTCACTGGGCCCCTCTCACGATCCGTAAAGATGTCATCCAGAAAATGGTGGCGAAGTTTACCGGGGACCCAAATGCAGAGGTCTTCCCGGCAAAAAATGCAGCGGACAAGTGGGCCTTCTATTATAAGAAGACAAAGAAGCCCATCCCACATTATATCACCCTACATGTAACTGGACATCTTGAAAAAACATGGAAGCTGTGGGTGACTTTGACTGGCAGGAAAACCCCCTGCGAGACTTGCGGCCAGACGTCACACTGGTCAAGTCAGTGCCCCCGACCAGCCAGACCATATGTCACCCCCAGAAAGCCAGAAGAAACGAACAGCACAACAGCAGAACAGAAAGACACACAACAAGTTGCAACACATCTCACACCGCAGACAACTACAGAAGACGGCTTCACAGAAGTGGATAACAAAAGAAAACGAAAATACAGGAAACAACACGGTCGTGACTCTCCAATTGAGAAACGAGACAACCCACGCAGTCCCGTGAAATCACCCCTCCGCGGAGCAGCGCAGGCACGACAACAGACACCACCTCGACAAATGCAAAGTTCGCCACAAAAGACACAGCCACGACAGCAGTCACCCCAGACCAATTTCACCTCACCAAGACAATCAACCACACTACAAAATCAGCAGCAAACTACACCCAACCGGAAGAAAACTGCACAAGACCAACTGAAACCTGCAACTCCACGCCCAACAACAACGACGGACAACACAACAGACAACAGAGCAGACCAGCTCCACACAAACGATCTATGGACACACGCCATCAACAATCTTTCGATTGAAGACAGCCCTATCCTTGTCATGGACTTTGAGATCCCTGACGAGGAACATATTTGACACTTAAAAATTTAAAATTTGTGATATTTCTACAGATTCAGGAACATGTGAGTTTTTTTTTTTTTTCGCAAACCCCTCTTTCCTACTTCTACTTTGGATCTGTGAAGAAACTTCTACCTGACTATCACTATGCCTAAACACACTATTTTGTCCCACTTTGTCGGGATTCTCTTTGCTCTCATTTTCATCTCAAGCAGCACAAATCAGAGCTCTCTTTTACTCTCTACAATAACAGCTTTCTTTACTTCTAATCCGATAACTTTCTTTCAATTTAAAAATATATATATCTCCTATACAACCCAAAATGACCGTTATTCCGGCTTGTGTACTCTACGTCACGCTTTCTATCGCGCCAAGGTCGTATGGGGAGTACGGTGCACGCTTTTCTGCACTTCTTCAATTTGCACGGGATGCGCAAAACAAGGGTGGTATAACTGTGTGCGACTTTCGAAAGTTAGATTTTTATTATATGGGTTACATCCCTTGAATACGTTTTCTTTTAAGATGATTCAGAAATGATCTGGTATGTAAATATATTCATTGTAGGCATAAATAAATACTTAACCCATTGATAAATACGTCACTCTACACACACTACAACGATCGACACAACACACATACACACAAATGGCATCAACAAATAAACTACACATAATATCACTCAACATTAGAGGCTTGAGAAATAAACTAAGACACATAATATCCCTAATACGCAAACACAAACCAGACTTCATTTTTCTACAAGAAACACACATCAGTCAAGACATGCAGGCGCACCAACTCACAACCCAGTTAGGAATAGCCCACGCATGGTTCAGTCTCGGTACAAACTCAGGGGTAGCAACACTACAGACATCAGATGAGTGGGAGGTAACACACACCCACAGAGACACTCAAGGCAGGGTACAAATCACGGACATAAAAAACACACACGATCCAAATGACACTCACACACTAGTGAATATATACGCCCCCGCAGACAAGACAAAGCTCAACACATTCTATGGCAACCTACAAGACACTTTAAGTCAGCAATTCAACAGACACACTATCATCATGGGCGGGGATTTCAATTGCATTCTCAACCAACTAGACACATCACATCCAAGGAAAACAAACGACACTTTCCAGCACATTATAGACATACATGCCCTATCAGATACATACAGAAAAACATATCCCGAAGGCACAGAAACAACATTTGTAGACCAGACTCATCCAAATGGCACGTCAACTAGATTAGATAGAATTTACGTCCATGATAGCTACAAGATACAAAAAATACAACATTTAGATACTACCACTTTCACTGATCACAAAGCGGTGGATCTAGTTGTCAACGGACCAAGCACAAATAATACACACACTGATGCCGTACACTGGAAATTTAACAACTCTCTGCTAGAAAACGAGAAATTTGTTCAGGATATTACACTTTTAATACAAGATTACATACAGACTGCGCCAACTGACAATTTAGCGGAATACTGGGATCTACTAAAAGGCACAATTAAAGTCAGGACTCAAATCATATCTCGAGCCATACATAAACAAATAAGAAGAGACAAACGAATTATAGAAGAAGCTATAAAATTAACAAAACTTTTAGATAAAAAAGCCCCACAAATCCATTTACTTGAGGAAGAACTAAACAAATTGGAAAATCACAGGATACAAGGGGCACAGTTAAGAAGCAAATTCCATAACATCACACATGAGACACCCAACAAACAATACTTGGCAATCGAACAAAACATACAACGCAGTAGACAGATAAATGAAATTAAAGGGGAAGACGGTATCATCATTACAGGAAACGATAAAATAGGTGAGGCTTTTCAAAACTTTTACACCCACCTGTACTCAGCAGAGAGCTCACATTCGGGAACCAGTGAAAGCAGTGACACTTTCACAAAGTGCTTGAATGAGCAAGATAAAATTAAACTTAGCGAGAGACTAACGTTGGGAGACCTAAAAAATGCTCTCGATACTTTTAAAAAGTGTAAGAGTCCTGGCCCGGATGGCCTGACTGCTGAATTCTATTCCACGTTTTTTAACGTGTTGAGTCCACTCCTTCTAGGCGTCTTACAGGAGGCGTTTGAGAGGGGGGAACTCCCCGCTAGCTTCAATCAATCTTACATCACCCTAATACATAAACCAAATACAGACAAAACTGAAATTAAAAATTTTAGACCCATTTCCTTATTAAACACAGACTATAAAATATTAACAAAAGCCCTAACATTAAAACTCAAACCCTTCATGAAGCACCTCATCCACGAAGACCAACAATGCAGCGTACAAAACAGGAACATCATCAAACATGCACATTTTTTAAGAGACATCATTCAATACACACACGAAAAAGATACACAAGCAGCAATACTGTCTATAGACCAAGAAAAAGCCTTTGATAGAGTTTCACATGAATACTTACACAAAACATTAGAGAGGAACAATATGGGGGAATATTTCACAAACTGGGTCAAAATATTATACAATAAACCCGAAAGTAGGCTACTAATTAATCACACACTCACAGACAAAATACAAATAACTCGATCAGTCAGACAGGGATGCCCGTTATCCCCATTACTATATGTGTTAGTGTTAGAACCAATTTTAGAAAAAATCAGACAAGACAAAACAATTAAAGGGACACAGGTACCGGGGAAAGGAGAAACAAAACTCATAGCATACGCAGACGACACTGTATTTTTCCCATCAAACTATACGTCCATAGAAAACATATTAAATACTTTTGAGACCTTTGGCAAACAGAGTGGTTCCAAAGTAAATATTCTTAAATCCAAAATTATGGGGATAGGAAAGTGGAAATTTAAAACTGACTTCCCCTTCCAATTAATGCAGGAACAGAAATTAAAAATATATGGCATAGACTATCAGGCCAACCCTCTCAATAAAAACAAAGAAATGTGGCGGAAATTAACACAAAAGATCAAAAATAAGTTGCAACTATATAAATTTAAAGCTACAACAATATTTGGCAGAAGCGTTCTAATAAACACTCTTATCATACCCCAATTAATATATATGTGTAACATTTTCAGTCCCCCACCAAAGATCATTACAGAAATAAAAATGCTGATTAGAAATTTCGTTTTTATACACACTAAAACCTCCATCAAATACAAAACATTAATGCAAGATAAAAACCGCGGTGGAATTGCCCTACACGACATTACAACCAAAATACAAGCTCTTAGATTAAAATTTTTAAGCGACATAATTGCAAAACCCAAAGAATACCCACTTGCGCACTATTATGTAGGACTTAGGGTTAGTAAATTTTGCAAAGTACAAAATAACACGCCACATTTCTTTGGAACCATATCACCCTTTTATAAAGAGTGCACTAAATACATGCAAAGAAATGAACACTTACTTACGCTAGACACTAAAACTATTTATAAACACCTAGTCAAATCTCAAGAGCCATCACTTAAATACAGAATAAAAGTAGGCTATCGTTTCTTTATTGCAGACTATACATATATATTCAGCAGCCTTCACGCATTAAAAGTATCACCAAAAGTTAAGGAAGTCACATACAGACTACTATACAATATAACACCAATAGGACTCAAACAATTCCACAGGTACAAAACTCGCACACCCAAGTGTCAACTCTGCAGACACAACATCCCAGAAACAGAAGAACATATATTTTTCAAATGCAATATAGTAACGCAAACTGTACATACATTAAGACAGATTATAAACAAACACACAAAAACCAAAGTCAATATGTACAGGGCAATTATGCTAAATAACATTCCCAAAACAGACAAAACCACTCAAGACACATTACTAACACTCTTGGCAACATTCAAACATTTAGTTTGGACCTGCAGAAACAAAGCAACATACGAACTCCACACTTACACTCCTGAATTGTTTAAACATATATATATACAGAATTATTTGTGGGAGTTTTTCACTTTGGAATGAATGTGTTTTTCTCTTTATACTGGACAGCAAAACTGCTGGTTTTGTTTTTTCTCTGCCAGTTATGGAAATTTACTTCTCCATTTTGTATATTGTGCCCAAACTGCTTCAAATCTCAACATGAGGAACATTCATCGAAGATATTCTCCTTCAAGTATATCCTATCTTCCTCTTCTTTCATCCAAACCCTTTAATCCATACTTCTTTTGTCTACTTCACTGGGTAAAACATGTCTCCTTTCCTCCTCTCTCGACCATTGCCATTCTATTCATCTCTTCACTTCCTATCCTACACTCATATTCATATGTGAAGTCTATTGCATTTTGAATTTGTGACACATGAATATTCTCAATGTCAAATTGTAAATAAAATTCACTTTAAAACGTAAGGTAGTGCTCCCAGGGTGAGGCCCTTCCATTGCACTTCGGTTGGGTTGACCCCTGCGATCGCCCCAAATGTGGACGACTCGAGTGCGTAATTTTTGCGTAAGGGGGACTGCGTTCGCGCTATCCCCTCATCAATCAAATATAATGAATGGTTTGTTTTGTTTCAGCTCTCGTCGTAGTCCTCGGATAAAATATTGTCCGCAGGAACACTGCGCACCACAAAATATGCACTTCAAGAACTACATTTTATGTAAGTACGTGCACAGGAACGTACGCACCTCAGTCAACATGAGCACTAGACTATAGTAAGATAATGGAGAAGAGTATTGAATCCTTTGAAATGCAAAGGGTTTTACGCCATTCTTTGTCTCAAGAGGTATGCAATCAAATTGATACATAGTTGGTGTTGATGATATTATCTTTTGTAAAATATGTATATTACTGATTTTGTACACAGTACTGAAACAGATACATTATACAACAACACACTCCATAATGCAACAACACATACACTACACATGGCTTCAACAAATAAAATACATATTATTTCACTATGTAGAAGTGTCTAGTCTATAGCAGATGTGGATATATTGAGGTCGGATTTATATACAATTCCAGACTGGTCTGTGAAATTACAAATGGAGTTTAATATAGATACATGTACAGGCATCCACATGGGTAGATCCAATATGGAACACAATTACAGAATGGGAGACAACAATATTAGAATGATAGATAAGAAAAGGGACCCAGGTAGCAGTAAAAAAGGCAAATGCAATGTTAGGGATGATAAAAAAGAAACATTAAACATAGCAGCAAGGAAGTGATAGTCCAACTGTATAAAGCATTAGTTAGACCTAGATTGGAGTACTGTGTACAGGTGTGGAGTCCTATTCAGAGACGGGATATAAACATGCTGGAAAAAATTCAAAAAAGAGCGTCAAAGCTGATAGTGGGATTCCAGAATTACAATTATGAGGAAAGATTGTTAAAAACAGGCTTACGGTGTCTAGAGGAGAGAAGAATTTGTGGTGACTTAATACAGGTTTATAAGATGATCAGAGGAATGGATAAATTAGACTATAACAAGTTTTTTTTTTAAAATATAGCCACCACAACAACAAGAGGGTACATCTACAAGTTGACTAAGGAGAGGTCTAGATTAGATATTAGGAAGTATTATTTTAGTCAGAGAGTTGTGAATGCTTGGAATGCATTGCCAATGGAGGTGGTGGAGGCTGGGACGGTTAATGCATTTAAGAATAAATTGGATGCGTATAGCTTTTAGAGCAAGGTGATGTAAATGGAACTGGTTGTATACAGACTCTGCAGAGTCTTCTAAACCAGTATAAAGACGTTAAGTTAATTCAGGATGCAGACACTCTGGTCCCACCTCTTTGAGACCAGGGGTTGCTTGAAACCTGCGGGGTTTGAACCCACACCGTTTCCTTTCATCACTTTGAGAGGCGAGTGCCTCACCTTTCGAACACAGTGACCCTGAAGATCAGTCTCTTTACTAGCAATGAGAGCACTGTCATCAACAAACAGAAGACCTTTGATGGTGTGTGATTTGACTTTGGATTTGGCTTGAATCCTCTTAAGGTTATACATCTTCCTGTCAAAATCATGGATTCTTACGTCCTTGTCTTGAAAGCATTGGTCAGCACGGATTAGACCATTATACTGAACAGAGTCAGTACAAATACACAAACCTATTTAACTTCACTTGTAACAGCATGTTCCGAATACCGCATGAAGGAGAGTTGTATGTTGACTTCCCTTTCTCCAATGATGTCAGTGTCAAACAGGGATGTGTGTTAACACAGATACTCTTTCGGATTAGCATATTTCACCTCATCCTTGCGTGAAGTGGGGACTTTGTTAATATGTTTCACCTTGCAAAATGAAGTGTGGACATGGTCAATGTGTTTCACATAACTGACGTGAGGTTGAGATTTGGTGAGTATGTTCCACCTAACTCTGTTGTTGGGTGGGATCTCGGTCAATATGTTTCAACTGATCACATAAGGGACGGTTATCAAGTCACACTGTGAGTATGTTGTAAAGGGCGACTAAGTCAAGTCATACTGAGAGCATATTGTAAAAGACGACTAAGTCAAATTACACTGAAAGCATGGTGTAAATGCATCTATTTCAAGTCTCGCTGAAAGTATGTAATAAAGAACAACTAGGGTCCGTTGGGTAAGAGGCTGGTTACCCCAACACAATAGGAACAAAACCGTACAAAAAAATGATAACAACTGCTTCACACTTCATGGTACAGCCCACTGTAGATGAAGAGTGGCAAAGTCAAGTCCCTTTAAACTATGCAGGCTTCCGATCCACTTTCCACTTTATCCGTAATGTTGGTTACCTATCTACATTACACGTTATCCATAATATTGGCTACCCATCCCCATTCCACATTATCCATAATGTTGACTTCATTTTGTTATGAATCGACTTCACTGCACTCCAAGCAGACTCATAGGTGATCAGTACTCCAAACAAATGGTGAAGCTTACGATGGATCATGTAGCTTGTTAGTCGTACACAGCCCTGCTGAGTATTATTTCAAAATTTTGCAACCAGCCGATTGCTGGTTCATCGACTGATGTGTCTTCATCCAAAAAACTCCGGTCGAAGTTCAGGTCGTTAGCTCCCTCATTCCCGCAAACCTCAGCATGGTCAGGGCAGTAGATACACACACGTTCCTGAAGGTCTGCGACCTCCATGTCCACTTTCCATTCACGTCACAGTGGAAAACGAAAAAACTATAAACCCTACTTGAGTGATAGACTAGGGACAAATCCCCTAAGAACTAAGTAAGGCAAGAGATACCATGGACAACAAATTCTTCACCAGAATACATAGGAAAACAACAGAATTAAAAACACATCCATAGAGCAAAAGAAGGATAAGATCAAAGAAGTTCCCGGCATGAAATGACTGAAGGTCTCAACATAGACAGGGACACAAGTAAACTCTGGAGCCTGAAAAGAGCCTTAACTGAAGAAACAAGGGGGAGGCATGGGAAGATAGTCATTTAGGAAAATGATAAATATCATGAGGAAAATAACAGCAAACATCCTGGCTGAATATTTCAGAGAGGAGAGTACTACAACATTGACATGAGAACGCAAACTAGAAGTAAAAGAGGAGATAATAGAGAACCTGAAATTGCAAAATGTGGATCCCCGCATGAGGGCATCATTCTTCTTCTTCTTCTTCTGCGTACACAGTCAGACAGTAACCATTATTTTTTCGAAAAAAGCAGCCGTCATCCTGAGGCTGTCGACACTACCATACAGCTTGTCTTGCAGTTCCACTGGCAATGGCCACATCTGCTTTCTCTGATCCTCGTATGTCGGGCAGTTCTGCAGCAGATGTTCAGTGGTCATTTTACCAGTACCGCACGGGCATTCGTCGGTACACCCTATCTTCAGTTTGTTGAATAGGTGGTACCTCAGTCTGTTGTGGCCAGTGCGAAGTCTGAAGACAACGACCTGCTCTCTTCGGTTCAACTGGTAATAGGCATCGTTTTTGGTGTAACCAGTATGTTCGGTTTCCCATTTGGACATGTATCTGGCTTTGATAAGCCGTTTTGACTCTTCGTACGTCATACTGGTATCTGTTTGTGGTAGTCTTGCACCTTCTTTTGCCAGTCTGTCGGCCTCCTCGTTGCCTTGGATGTTGCAGTGTGACGGAACCCACTGTATCACCACCCTTTTTGGTGCGGACTGCTGGCACAGTTTGCAGAGTGCTGCTCTTAAGTCATTAAGCTCAGTGTTCTTCTGGCTTTTTAGCGCTGTGACTACTTCGAGAGCATCTGTCAGCAAGACTATATGGCTCTCATTTTCACTGTGTGTTGCCATTTCTTCCACTGCCGCCCTCAGTGCCTCTGCCTCTGCTCTGAAATTGCTTGTGTACTTACCAGTAGCGAATGACAGTGTTATATTTGTGCCATTTGGTAGGTTCAGGAATGCTCCTGCCCCTCCGTTCTGTGTAGTGTTTGTTACAGAACCGTCGGTGTATGCATGGGTCCAGTCCATGCTTGGGTAGCTTTTCGTTATGAAGCTTAGGGTAGTGTCTCTCCTTTCTTTCTCACTCTGGCAGTTTTTGTTTGCAATACCTGGTATATTTTCTACCACCTCTGGAAATATATCCTGCCTCCAAGTAGGTTTTCGTACAGTAGTGATGGGTTTTGGTGTTGTTAGTGCGTTTATGGGATCTTCGTGCATCTTTGCTTTGGCTATTTCTGCAAAGTTTCTCCGCTTCAGTTTCCCATTTCCCAGATTGTTTAGTCTCTGGTACATTGGATGGTCCGTCAGTCTTCGGCGTTTCTCTGACTGCAGCTGGGCTCTGCAGTCTCTTCTATCGGTCATGGATTGCAGTCTTGTAATCTTTTCAAGTTCTACAATTGGCGTTGACTTCATGCCACCTGTTATAATTCTCATGGCTTGGTTTTGAAGTTTGTTAACTTTATCGAAGTTCGCCTTCGCTGCTGTTGTCCATGCCGCAATGCCATACTCGAGAACTGGTCTCACTCTTCCAGTGTACAGTTTCTTTAGTATGCTTTCGTCTGCTCCCCAGCTTGTGCCAGCAAGTTTCCTCATGATCGCCATTCTTTCTCTGGCTTTCATTCGGTTTCTCTCAATCTGACTTTTCCATGTCATGCGCCGATCAAATGTGACTCCCAGATAGGTTGGGTTGTCGTTTGGCTGCAGGATTTTGCCGTTTAGGCTTAATTTGGTACTTTGGGGTTTTAATGAGAGCGAGAATATTGTGCACGTGGTTTTCTCCTCGTTTATTTTTACCAGCCATGAGTTCGCCCACTCTTCCAGCGATGTTAGGGCCGTTTGCATCCGGTTTCTTGCTATGGTGAGATTCTTTTCAGAGGTCCACATAGCCAGATCGTCTGCAAACATTGAGCTATGGACTCTTCTTGGTATATTCTCTGTAATATCGTTTATATATACCAGAAAGAGTGTGGGTGACAGTACTCCCCCTTGGGGTACTCCCTGCTCGAGTGTCACCTTTTTGCTCATCTGCCCTTGTACTTGGACTCTGGCCGTTCTTTGTTTGAGGTAGTGGTTGATCCACTTGTACATCTTCCCACAGACATCACTTCTTCTCAGCTTGACTCTAAGTCCGTCCTTCCAGACTTTGTCAAATGCCTTTTCCAGATCCACCCAGACAGCTACTGTGTGCTTCTGTGCCTGGTAGGCATCTTCTATCTCCTGGGCTATGAGGATGACCTGGTCCTCAGTGGATCTGTGCTGTCTAAAGCCGGCTTGCTGTGGAATTAGAATTCGTTTTTCTTCCAGATGCCACATCAGTCTGGTGTTTATCATCCGTTCCATCAGCTTGCCGACACAGCTCAGTAGGCTTATGGGCCTGTATCCATTCGGATCTGTTTTATCCTTTCCTGTTTTTGGTACTGGTACCAGTATTGCATCCTTCCATGCCTGGGGTACAATACCCCTTTTCCAGCTTTGGTTCAGGACTGATAGTAGTTTTTTCTTCGCTGTTTGGCCCAGCCCCATCAGCATTTCGTTTGTTATCCCGTCTTTTCCGGGAGATTTCCTTTTCTTTAGTGTTCTCATAGCCTCTTCCATTTCACGCATGGTTAGTTTGGCCATCATGTGCTCTTCAGGAGCCGTATTTATGTTTTCGTGTCGCTTTAGCTCTTCGCTAATGTCTGTATGCTCATCTGCAGGGACCTCGATGTGGTTTGCTCTGGCATAGTGATCGACAAAGGCGTTTGCGGCTTTCTTACCTGTGATCAAGTTCTCGCCCTGCTTGATAGTAATTTGTTTATTTGACGGGGTTTCGTCGTTCATGGCTCTGACTAGCTTCCATAGCTTGTTCCCTTCTTTGTCCAGGTTTAAACTTTCCGTTTTCTTTTTCCAACTTTCTCTTGCTGTTTGCTTGAGAGTGTGTTTGTACTTCGCCGTTTCGGCTTTGAGGGCGATGTTCGCCTCCATGGATTTTTCACGTTCTGCCACGTTCCTAGCATTTGTTACTGCATCTTCCACTTTCTGTAACTCATCATTCCAGTAGGGCTTATAGTTTTTCCTAGCTCCTCTTGGGATGGTTTCAGTGGCGGCTTGCATTATTGCCTTGCTTAGGCTCTCTACCATGGGCTTCATTTTGGTGTTTCGTGTGTTGATGGTTTCACACAGCCCATCTGTCAGGATTTCAAATCTGTCCCAGTCGGCTCGTTTGTAATTCCAACGTGGGAGCGGTTTTGTTTCCTGTGGGCCTACTTCCATGTCAATGGTTAGCCTGATCGGCCTGTGGTCGCTACCTGCCAGTTGGTTTAGCACCTGGCGGTCTATTTTATAGTGTATGTCCTGTGTGGAGAAGGCCAAATCTGGAGTCGAGGTGGTATGCCATGTTCTTGAATAGAAGCTAGGGCTATCTTACGGCCTATTGATTAGGGAGAGATTTGCATCTATCTCCCAATCTTCCACTTCGTCACCTCTGCTGTCTGTGTCAGAGTAGCCCCATCTCTCCGAGTGGCTGTTGAAATCTCCAACTACTATGCAGTTGGAGTCTCTGACCTCCATACTCGAGAGCGATAGGTCTCTGTTTGGTGGTCCGTACAGATTGAAAATGCGGAGCTTCGTCTCTTGAGCCATTATGTCAACTCCTACAATTTCTGCTTGTCCGGTGTGATTGACAGGTACCGCGCTACTCGGTATGCTGTTTCTGGTCAGTATCAGGACCCCTCCTTTGTGGCCTTCTCTATCTAGACGGAAGGTCTGGTATCCTCTGATTGAGAATTTATGGATACTGTTGAGGTGCGTTTCCTGGATACATGCCACGTCAATCTTACCTTCATGCAGGTGGTGTGTTAGGGAAAGTTTTTTGTTAATGACTCCCTCCGCATTCCACTGTAATATTCTGAGGGTCTTGAAGTTTTGGCCAATAGACGTTACCCCATAGCCATGTGCCTTGACTCCACGACACATGGGTGGGTGACCACCAGTAGTCAAGGGTGGGCCCCTTCGAGGCGTGAGGCCCGGCGCTATCGCTGCCTGGCGGGTCTCCTCAGGATGAGCGCCATACGTTTTTCGAATAGGTTGTACTGCCATCATACTGTGATTTACGTTGCACTGTTTTGTTAGGCTTGCGGCCCCGTGCATCCGATTTCAACAGGCGTTTCTGTAGGGATGCCCTCCTTAGCCTTTGGCTGTCCCCAGCCTATCTGCAAGGCAGCAGTTGTTTACGATCAGAGTTTTCTCTCCTATGGAAGTTGTCTTACCAGACTATCGAGTCTTCTCTACTCGTGTCTATAGGGTGCATTGATGATATGATATATGAGATGGACTGGTTTACCCGGAAGAGAGGCAGTCCAGTGTGTCTGTATCCCAGGATCGTCACGTCCTGCCAGAAACGTAGCATTTGCATTTGAGTGGGGTATCTCTTTTTCCCTTTATTTTCTTGGCTTCTATGCAGGGATGGTACGCCTAGCATTCCCCGCCACCTGGGGTGTTGACACAGTGGGGCAGGTGTGCAATGTCCGCTGGTCTGCATCTCTTCTGCGTCCAGTATGATAGTTATATGGCTGATAACGTACAGAGGTAGATATCGTAGCCGGAGTGCATTCAGCCAGAGGACAAGCCTGGTAATGTCACCGAGATGTTGTTCGCCTGGTGTGCAGACAACTCTCATGGTCGGTGGTTGAGTCTTGACAGTTCACAGTGAGGTGGCTGCTCTACTGTTTTCGACACCCCGACCAGGTACTAAGTCTTTGGTTGGTGTTTTTTCGCACCCCATCGCCGTATAGGGTGAGTATCAAGCAGTTGTCCGCCCGCTTTGACTTGCGGGCGGCAAGGACCTCTTACTGTGGCTCTACCTGATAGGGCTGGGGCGCAAGCCCCAGGTCCCGAGCATGTAGGAGCCACCCATTGCAGTGGTGCTGAGATTTTGGGCGGGATTGCGGCTTACAAGGGTTCGGTCGCAATCCCCCACATGGTAGCCTCGCGCCCTTGGCTTATCAGCCTGGTACGTGAACCAAAGTGTCTGCGGCTCCTCTCGATTTGAGCTGGTTTTCCGTAGCAACGCCCAGTCATTTGTAGGGTAAAACTGACCTGTCTTCAGATGATCTATTTCCAGCACCCGTTCACTATTTGGTCAGACGAATTTATTGAGGGCTTTTGTTTGTCAATGACCAGGTATTTGAAATCTGCGGTTTCCGCAGAGTTAAAACACGATTTCCGTAGCGTTCTTTCATTTGAGTGTTTGAGAGCTGACTTGTCATCCGTGAGTCTAATACCAGCGTACGTTCAATATTAGACCCAAACGGCAGTGCTCTCGATTTGTCAGTTGTTCTACAGTATAGGCGTGTTCAGTCAAATTTAGCCGCAGATTCCACACCTGGTGGTGCCCTTCCGTCAATTCCCTTAGCGAGACAATCAAGTTTCTTAGGGGGTAGCCCCAAAATTTTCGAGGGTCTAATTCCAGCACATGTTCTCTATTAGACCCCGCGAAGGTGTACTTTTTGATAGTCATTCCGCAGTGTTGGCGTGGTAAGTTAACTTAGGTCTCAGGCTCCACTCCTGATAGTGCTCTTCCGTCAATTCCTTTATCACACACTGGATGCAGACAGAACCGAGCCACAGGGGCATAACCCCAGAATTCTGGGGGTCTAAGTCCAGCACCAGTTCCATATTAGACCCCAGAAGAGTGGTCTCGGCATGTCACTCATTTCAGTGTTGGCCGTGTTGAGTCAAATTAAGCCGCAGGCTCCACTCCTGGTGGTGCCCTTCCGTCAATTCCTTTAAGTTTCAGCTTTGCAACCATACTTCCCCCGGAACCCAAACACTTTGGTTTCCCGGAAGCTGCCCGCAGAGTCATCGAAGCAACTCCTGCGGATCGCTAGTCGGCATCGTTTATGGTCAGAACTACGACGGTATCTGATCGTCTTCGCGCCTCTGACTTTCGTTCTTGATTAATGAAAACATTCTTGACAAATGCTTTCGCAGTAGCTCGTCTTGCGGCGATCCAAGAATTTCACCTCTAACGCCGCAATACGAATGCCCCCGTTTGTCCCTGTTAATCATTACCTCCAGTTCCGAAAACCAACAAAATAGAACCGAGGTCCTATTCCATTATTCCATGCACCATTATTCAGGCAGCCGAGGCCTGCTTTGAACACTCTAATTTTTTCAAAGTAAACGCGCCGGCCACCCAGGACGCTCAGCGAAGAGCACCCGTGGGAGAGAGCCGGCAGACGGTAGGGCAGGAGACAACGGGCAGTGAACCGGCGCGAGCCGGACCGCCCGCCTGCGCCTGAGATCCAACTACGAGCTTTTTAACTGCAACAACTTTAATATACGCTATTGGAGCTGGAATTACCGCGGCTGCTGGCACCAGACTTGCCCTCCAATAGATCCTCGTTAAAGGGTTTAAAGTGTACTCATTCCAATTACGAGGCCTCGAAAGAGTCCCGTATTGTTATTTTTCGTCACTACCTCCCCGTGCCGGGAGTGGGTAAGTTGCGCGCCTGCTGCCTTCCTTGGATGTGGTAGCCGTTTCTCATGCTCCCTCTCCGGAATCGAACCCTGATTCCCCGTTACCCGTTACAAACATGGTAGGCATGTCACGTACCATCGACATTTGATAGGGCAGACATTTGAAAGATGCGTCGCCGGCACATGAGGCCATGCGATCAGCACAAAGTTATCCAGAGTCACCAGTGGGGACGCCGCAACCCCGCGAGGGGAAACGACGATTGGTTTTGAACTAATAAAAGCGCTCTTTCCGCGAGGGTCGGAGCTTGGTAAGCATGTATTAGCTCTAGAATTGCCACAGTTATCCAAGTAGGATCGTGTCATCTAAGGAACCTCGACTGATTTAATGAGCCATTCGCGGTTTCACCGTGAGACAGTGTGAACTTAGACATGCATGGCTTAATCTTTGAGACAAGCATATGACTACTGGCAGGATCAACCAGATATCTGTCGGAGACGTACGTACAGCACACACCGGTCGGCGGAGGAAGGGTGTGTAAAAAGCCTTGCTGGGACGACGGCCGCAGGGACCGACTGACGGGACGGACGGTTTGTTCCACCCGTCCCTCACTCCGTCGACCTAGGACCGCCTGACAGGGGCCTTCTACACGCACCAGACGACCGACCGACCGGGCTCGCTCGAGGAGGGATGGCAGCGCTCTGTGCAGAACGGATCCCAACGACCTCGGCGACGAATTTCACTGGGACTAGAGACACCATTTGGCCTGCCCTTCTCCGTAGGGAGAGAACGGCAGGGCCTCGAGGCAACGATTCCTGCTTTCCATTTGCCGGTCACAAGCTCTTTGCGAGAGTCGGACCACCAGCGAGACGTACTGTCGAGCTCTGCTATAAGCCTTAGAGAAATCACCACGGACGGACCACGTTTCCTGATACGGACCAGACTAGGGCACCTCGGTGGAGGAGCCACTACCACAAACCGCACCCAATTCGCACTACGGGGAAAGGCAGGCGAGCGTTTTCCGCAAGCCCGCGCTATCGCTCCGCCTGGCGGGACTGAGATCGCTTTACCAACACTGGTTGAAATTGAGTCGCTGCGGCGAGACAACTACCCCAGATGGGCATCATTCAAAATGATAGAGATTAACACTGTTATATATAAACTAAAAAAAACAACAAAAAAAACAAGAAAGTTCCAGGTAAAGATGGCATCACAAACAAAATGATTAAAAACGTGGATCAAGGGATAAGAATAAAAACTCAAAATCTTCAATCAATCATGAAGCATAGGTAAGATCCCAGACCAGTGGTGGGAAGCTATCATTATCTCTTTTAGAAAACCAAAAAAGCACAAGACAAATAAGGAAAGCTATAGGCCTATAAGTCTGCTCAGCTGTGTGGAAAAAGTCATGGGAAAAATGGTAAACACAAGACTAATATAGCATCTGGAAAAACAACCCAGCTTCTACTCAACCGCAACACAGAAGACCAATTAGTGTACCTACCCAAGAAATAGAAAATGTGTTCCAGGAAAAGGAAAAAGGCCTGTGCTCTTTGTGGAAATGGCAAAAGTTTATGACAATGTATGGAGAGAAGCACTCCTCCTTAAACTAGTAAACAACAAAATAAAAGGGAGAATGTACAGTTGGATATGATACTTACTCCAGTATAGAACAGCAAGAGGGAAATTAGATGGATCACTGAGCCATTCGGTAACGGTGTGGGCTAGTGGTTAAGTGACACAGCTCTCAACCCGAAGGTGCTGAGTTTGATTCCCATCACAGCACCGGCCGTTACCCCAGGGAAGCAAACCTTTAGAAAATGCAGGAGGAAGCAGATTCTTACATAAAATGCATGCCAAAGTTGGATGCACTGGGCCGACAGATACAAAATAAAAACCGCAGTCGCACACCCGCCTTGGGGAATAGAGAAATAAGGCAAGCACCAAAAAAAAACTGAGCCATAGAATAACTTCCCAACAAGGCATACCCTAGGGAGGAGTCATCATTTCTACCCTCTTTATCCTGTTCATAAATTATAAAGCGCGAAAACTCCCAATGAAAGTATCCAGTACCCTACATGCTGACGATTTTGCAATGTGAAGTGCTGCAGAAAAACACCAAGGAAGAAACAAAACTTAATCTAAATGACAAAGAGCCTGTACAAAAAAAATACCCCTGTCTATTTTGGAGTTAAAATGGACAAGAGATTCACATGGAGGGAACACTTATAGGAGAAGGAACAAAAAGCAACCAGAAAACTATCCCTTATGAAGAAGCTGGCCGAAACAAGCTGGGGTGCAAATAGCAACATTCTTAAAAATATATTTACTATCACAGTCAGGCCAGTACTGGAATATGGCATGATAGCCTGAACCACATAATTGAAAACTCAGGCTTTATGATAATAACAAATCAAATAGTTGATTTATCCATTGATGGAGCACCATCTTTACTAATTCACATGTATTTATCTCCATAATAATCCAATATCTTCCATGTACTTGCTTAATGTAGTAAAGCTTGTGGTAGATTCAGATGCATCCTTGGCCTCTGGTCCAACCATACATTTACAATTCTCAGACTGTCAATATGTGTTGTTCGTGGCTGTTTTTTTTTAAAGACTACGAGCAAACTTTTTGAACCGGCAAGGAATCAGGGTTGCCATCAAGATCAAAGTATATTGTGCAGTTGTGCTTACTACCCTTCTATAAGTATGTCAGGAAACTCAACCTTTTCCACGGGAGATGTCTCCGTAGAATGTTCAGGATCAGTTGGCAGGATAGAGTGTCCAACTCTTATTTATTTAAGCAGGAAGATGTCAGTAAAAAGAGACAAACTGTACATTTTGACACATTAAAAGCTTAATTTATAGTACATGTGAAACAAGGAAAGTGGTAACAGGAATCCTTACTTGTTATATAGAGCCTTGCTTAAGACACAGAGATGAAAACAAAGGAGAGTCAGTCTTAAAACAACTTTGCCGAAAGAGAAATCATGAAACAGAGCTGGGGCAGCATACAAAGGGAAAAGTAGAGGAAGTTTATTGCTGCCCATAAAGACTTCACCAGGCGTGATGGTCACTAATGGCTTTGCCAATGGATCACAGAGTCCTTGCCAGGCTTAGAGAACTGACATAGACAGATATGGAGGCAGTCCTCAGGCACTGAGGTATTTCTATGGTGGTATTGAACTCCTTCAGCGCATTTCTACATTTTCCATTTTGAAGATGTGTGATGGGGCAACACTGCACTGCATCATGGCCTGGAGTGGTATTTTTGCTGGAATGCAGACTATATTCCACCTCTGTCTCGGGGAACTGAGACGCTAGTCCAGTCAGGCCCAATATACTGACCAGGATGTCATGTCAGGGACAATACACTGACCAAGACCACTATCTATTCTTCATGTAGCTTTCCCTGGAAACAGGTTATTTTCATGATTTCTGTTGCTCCATTTGTGACTCTTATAATGGCTCCAAAATGGATACATTTAATGTAAAATATTTCAGTACAATATGCACATAGACAAGCATACACCGAATAAATACAAAATATGTTTGAATATTACACATTTTATTCATTTCTGAGCAAAGGATGTGACACCCTAATTGTTTAGTTAATTCATGAAATATTTTATCACATTTTTGTACGATTGTTGCAAGTCAATGTCATAATTGCACTTCAATTTCCACTCCATATTTATTTTCAAATTATGACAATGATAATCAATTCACTAAATATTATGAGCAACAAATTTTACAACATAATTTATTTTCAATCACAAGGAGTTCCTAGTCAGTTGTGTAGGATATAAGGCAAAGCACAGCCTAGCTAAATAATTTGTATCAATGAAATGCTTTTTATGAAGGTTTACATTTCAGATTTTTCTTACCTGCATTACAGAAGAATACAATGTGTTGTTCTTTAACACTTGTTTCTTCCTTTGTTAATTTTATCACGTGTTCATTTAATTTTTGAAATCACTTTATCAACACAATAAAAAGTAGTTACTATAAATCTATGAGAATAAAAATATTAGCACCTATTCATCTACATCGATGGTTGGCAAACTATAACCAGTGGGCCAAATTCAGCCTGCTGCCTTTTTTTGTACAGCCCGTGAGCTAAGAATGGATTTTACTTTTTCAAATTCTTTAAAATTTTAAAACACCCACTATAATGGAGTGGTCAACTGCTGAAGAGTTGAGAACATTGGGAGCAACATCAATAGCCAATTAAATAACAGTGCAAATGATTTTGAGTGGTTTTTCTTGGCGCTTGATGAAATTGCTCAGTTGCTGCAGTTTATTTGAGGCGTCAATGCTGAGTTTGAAGTGATTGAAGAATTAGCTTCTATGAATAGTTTGTACAGAACAACTATAGGCAAAAGTATTTTCAAGGATGCTGAGAAAACGTTAACAAAGTACAATTTCAAGTGGAATCAGCTAAAATGTGTCACGACTGATGGTGGTAAAAATATGTGTGGAACAGTGAAAAACTTTACCACTTAACTGCAGTTCTAGCAGTATTTTTCGTATCTTGATGCAAGTGCAGAAGACATTTCCATATTTCAAAATCCATTTGACTGTACAATTGAGGAGCTTCCAACTAACCTTCAGTTGGAAGTGATTAATCATTTGATGATATGCTAACAGAAAAATTTCAAAAGAAATGTCTAACAGAATTCTAAAAATGTCTTCCAAGCGATGAATGTGTTCAATTAAGATCATATGCTCAGGGGAACAGCGCATGAGCTGCAGTGGTCAGCAACCCATAGCTGACTGCTAGCATTGGGGCCAGCGAAACAGAGCTGCCAAGACCATTGTACACCTCCTCGCGTTAATCCTGGATAACAGGTTGCAGCAGGGCAGACTGGCTAAGGAGAAGGGATTGAAAAGGGAATGCTAACCCGGTACTCAAAAAATGCTTGCTGAAGTCAGATGTGTAGGACTAAAAGGTGCAAATATCGCAGTCAAGCTGTAAACTACGACACAACGCATTCCGTTCTCTGGACTACATTCTGCTACTTAAGCCCTCTTAGGGCTTGGTAGCGGGAGATTGAGAACGAACGAAGCCAAGCCATATGCTCAGGGATTTATATCTGTATTTGACAGTACATACTTATCTGAAAAGACATTTTCAAAGATGAAATACGTAAAATCTTAATACGAG
This sequence comes from Ariolimax columbianus, assembly GCA_036924085.1. Lineage (NCBI taxonomy): Eukaryota > Metazoa > Mollusca > Gastropoda > Stylommatophora > Arionidae > Ariolimax > Ariolimax columbianus. The sequence goes on from JAVGWX010000006.1 coordinate 73,736,085, forward strand.
TCAGCATTAGTAGCTGAACATTTGCAATCAATTTTAATGACAAAGTATTAACTTTAAACCCCAATTTAGTGAAATGCTATCTGAAAAAAAATCTGCTCCATTCTTCTCATTAGTAGAGCTATATTTCAAACAATTATAGTGTACTCAATATTAGTACACTACATTTTGTTCAATACATTTGTGAAAACATGCATATTATTTTGTTATTTAAGTGCTCCTAGTTGTATAAATATCCTTGAGTTTGTCTCTTATTCCTCAGAGCCTAAAATATTTACTACTTGGTCTTTAACAAAAAAAATGTTGCCGACCTCAGATCTACATCAAATATATTTACAGAATTCATAGAAAACTATAAATTTCTTGTAGTTACTACTAGCAGTTTGGAGTGACATTGTTCAGGTGTATCTAAATAATGAAACACACAGAAAATACATGAATATCTAATACTAATCAACGTCTATGTGTGAGGTACAAGTTATTTTCAGTAAACTTTACACATAGTAGCAGAGAAATGAGCAAACAGACTATCATCATCATCTCCTTTCCTTTTTTGCTTCAGTGAAACTACCATTACAGTTGGTCTTCTAGCATTTATATTGTATTTCAGTTTATATAGCAAATGTAAAGGAAGGAAACTCGCTTGGTACGGACACATATCGAGATCAAACGGTCTTGCAAATATGATCCTGCATGGAAAGGTGCAAATCAGACGACAAAGAGGTCGTCCCAAAAAGAGGTGGAAGGAGAACATAAAAGAATGGAACAATCTCCAACCAGAGAAGGCACAGGCAGCGGATGCTGACAGAGAGTGATGGCGTGGAATTGTGCGGATGTCTTCATGTGTGCTCCACTGACCTCACCGGTTACAGGATGACCTCACCTGATCTGAATAGTCAGTCCTTCCAACTAAACAAAATTGATATTTGATATCTCTTTGTAAGGAGAAAAATGCATTGGGTGTTATCTATGTCATTTATCTTTGAAATTGATTTAGTAAAATGTTTTGATTCCTTCATTTGTGCGATAATAAAACAGCTGATCTTGAGACAAGGAAAACTAATGAAATTAATAGTCACTGTGCTGTTTTGTACAAAAATAGAGATACAATATGCACACAAAAACACTTGCATAGAATGCGGTTTCAAAAATTGTGTAAGGCACTTTATTTTATAAGAGAAACAAATTTTGAACATTCATATGAAAGACAAAATTAATGACATAAATAAAGAATATAAAATGGAAAGAATGACATAAATGAAGATAAACAAATAAAGACAACATTTGTATAGATTCAGACTGTGTTAACAGCTTCGTCATGAATTTGGAAATATCAGAGCACAATTTTTTTGTACATAAACTTACTGGCCATGGTGGGGACGGTGAGGCTAACGTCTGGTCAGGCAAAACACACTGAATAGACAATGTTAGCCAGGGTCAGGAGAAATATACTGGCCAAGAACCTCACCTGACCTCCTTGTTGGTCGTCCTGGAAACGGGCTGTTGTCGATGACAACAGTCTGGCTACTAAGGTGAGGTTTGACATGATCCTCGCAGTAGTGAGCGACACGCAGATGAAGCCAAACATAGCACAACTGCATGGAGGACCCCAGTCCACCTTCATCAGCACGCTCGGAATGAGGAAAGCTATTGCAAACCACCACTTAACATCCTTTTCAGGGTGCACAAAAGAGTAATCTATTCATTGCGGGCATTCTCAAACAAAAACAGGCCATGGTGTTATTATTTGAGCACGTTGAATTTGGAGAGCCAATTACTCAAGAATTTGGCCACCTTCACATAACAGGTAAGTGACAACAGAGATATTTGAAATGAAAAATTAAAAGAATAAAATCACAGCTCTTCAGCATTTGTGAGCAGCAATAGCTAACAGGCAGTTTTACATAAAACAGTAACAGTCAAGGATCAACATTTCCACAAATGTGGGACAATTTAATTGATTTGATGATGTTCACATTTGATATTGTTGCCACTTTGTGATTTGCTTGTATTAGTTAACTAGTTTCTTTATTACTGTTTTAGTTTACCTTGATAAAACTCTATAACTGGCACAAATTTCAGTTCTCGCCTGCTACTGTTGTTTTGTAAAATTGCATTGCAACCATTTATATTTATTTGAGTCACAATTGTTATCCAGTTTTATTGCAGTTCTTTACATATTTGAATAAAATTAGCTCAAGTTACTGCAATATAATTGTATATAACTATTCAGATTTGTCAATATTTCAATAAAACTGAACTTCTTTATATTTAAAAAAAGAATTACGTTAATTACTATTTAGCTATTACCACACTTAGTCACTGCAAAGCCACTGACGTCACGAAAATTACATCTAGTAGGTCGCCTGTACGCGCCTGACAATGTCACTGCATAGAGACGGTGTTCTTATCATGTATAATCAAACCGGCTACATAGAAATAGTCTGAACATACTGCTAATTTGATTGTAGAGAATTCAGTTTAAAAACAATAGCGATTTTGACATTTCTTTTAGATTATTGAAAATTATTTCTTATGTTTTAAACTTAGATTTGAAGATTTACCCATTATTCACAATAAGGCAGTTAAATTTTTGCAATTTATTTTTCTGTTGATAGATCTGTTTAAATTGTTTATGTAGATACAATAATTACGTTTATAGTGGGAATTGACAGATACGGCCATTATTTGAAAACATTGATAATTCGTTTATGTTGAATTTATTTATTTATTTGTTTTCAAGCAAGGGATGCCGAATGTCTATATGTTTGTGCTGTTTTTCATTTTCACTTTTATTTTCTTGTATCTCAGAAACTAACACACACACAGCAACATCATCCACACCAACAAGTTCTTTATTCATTTATGTCTCTCCACACAAACAAATAATTTATTTACAACAACACACAAAAATGATACAGGCTCTAAAAGTCAACAACCTAGAATAACGTGAAGCAGCAAAAAATAATTCAGTGGCAACAAAATAATTAACTGGCATGGAAAAGTGCATAATTTTTTTATTAAGTGTGGTAAAGGTTAAAGTACAATATATTAAGTTCATATTTACATATTTGTAAAATTGTACGGGTTACCTGTAATTTGTACAATTTTTTTTGCTATTCCTTGAATGTACATGTTTTTTTGTTATAGCGTTTTTCTAAGTTGTAAATTATGTAAATATATATCTTTTTAAATTTGTGTTACAGTCCATCATAAAGGAATTAAGAATGTAGTTATTAAGGTTACCTACAAGAATCAATCAAGTTAATTCAAAATATTTTTTGATAATAATAATAGTTGACCATTGCAAGCATAGATAGTGACAGTATCAGACTTGTGATTTGTGATGCGAAATGTGTTCTCTTATAGCTGTAAAGACCAATCCTGGAATGCATACCCTGCCATTTTCCGAGCACACATGGTCGGAGCCAGTTGTGGAGTCGTTGTGGTTTCGTTTTTTGGGGCAGCACACTACTGCTGAGCTTCTGTGATGGCTTTTCTCTCTGCAATCTGAGCACCTTATGTGACACTAGAGTGCCAAGTGGAATGATTTTGCACAGTAGGTGACATCAGTGTTTAAACTTTTTAGAGATACTTTCAATGAATCTCTGTAGCATTTCTTCTACACCTCTGGTGATCGTCTGTTTGTTGTGAGCTTACCATATAAAAGCTACTTGGGGATGCCCTAATCTGGTATGCCAGCAATATGCCCCACCCATTTCATTTGAGCTTTTTGCAGAAGTGTATGGATCCTCAACATGTTAGTCTTGCTAGGAATATCGAAGTTAGGCACCTTTACCTGCCACCTGATCCTGAGCATCCTACACATACAGCTCAAGTTAAAATGATGTAGCTGACCGGCATGTCTGCTATACACTGTTCATGTTTCGCAGGCATGCAGCAGAGTGGATAACACTACAGAATGATACACTTTTACTATGGTGGTGACATTGATGCCTTGTCAGTTCCAGATGTTTGCTTGGAGCCTCCCAAATGCAGAGCTTGTCTTAACAATACTGTTGTTGACCTCACAGGCAATATTAGCCTCTCTGATGAGGGCACTGCCTAGATTGATGAATCTATCGGCTGGCTGGATATGTCGGTACTGTACATAAATGTTTGGTTTGATGTACGGCTTCTCAGGGGCTGGTTGGAATGGTATCTTCGTTTCTCTAGTGTTGACCCTAAACCAAAGTTACTGCATGACGTCAGAATCTCATGGTGGACTGCATATCTTGCCCTGAGCTAGTATTAAGGGAGTAATCTTTCATGAACAGGAGATCCAAGATGTCCTCACTTACCTTGGTGTATAATTTCAGGTGTCTCGGGATTAACAGTTGACCTTGCGTCATGTACCTGATATGCATTTCAGCAGCAGCAGCACTATGTCCAGCATCAGTGAGCATTGCTACAAAGACAATGCTAAAGAGTGTTGGTGCCAGCACACAACCCTGTTTGACAATGTTGGTGACTGGAAATGCCAGACGATTCTCTTTCATGCAGTACACGAACCATCATGAAATTGACGGCTAACCACAATGAATCTGCCAGGGCAGTCAGACTTCGCCATGATTTTCCAGAGTCTATCCCTATTGACGGTGTAAAAGGCTTGGTCAGATTGAGAAAAACTGTGTGCAGATTACAATTATGTTCTTGACATTCCTCTTGTAGTTGACGTGCTGCATATTTCATGACCCGCACAAAACCCCACTGATTCTCTGGGAGTAGACACTGCTGAAGGTAACCAGTTAGGCGGATGAACAGGACTTTGGCCAGACTTTTGCCCGTGATTGACAGCATGGAGAAACCCTTGTGATTGTCGCAGGATTGACGGTTGTCATTTTGATTATACAGGTGTACAATTGTGGCATTTTCATCACCTATGGAACTTTCTTGGCTTCCCATATACTTTGAAAGAGTATAGTCAGTTCCTGAAGAAGCACAGGACCCCCAGCTTGATATATCTCTGCTGGGATGGAATCAGACTTGAGAGTCATGCCTATGAACATTAAACCGATAGCTTTTCTGAACTCTCCCTAGGTGGGCTTGAGGTCAAGTCTCTGTTCAATGGTAGCCTGCGACATACTAACTATGGCTTGTTCGCTGTGCATTTTCAGATAATCAATAACTTACAGTAGTCAAAAATAGTTCTTGCAGTTGTTGCTCTACACAAAGAAAAGATGCTGATATTACGTAATCTACTCAAGCTAGAACTTCCAGAACTGTTAATTGCTGATATTGTTAAAATTGTGCATGTTTTTAAGTTTAAACTATTGTTGAATTACAAGACCTATAAATTTGAGACCAATGTTTAAACAAAGCTTATTTATAGGCATGTGTTATTTCATGAATTTGTTAATACTTTACATCTGGTGAAGTTGGCATGTATGTGTAAAAAAAACAAATTTGTTTAATATTTGAAACACAATATATCAGTTTGCATTAAATATAAATACATCAGTTAATATTAATATAGTAATGTATAAAAACAATTGCAGTAAACATTCTTGGCATAAATTGTATGAATGAATGAATGAATGGACAGTGTATAAAATATAAAATGTAGAAAATAAAACTTATCACAGTACAATTGTACAATAATAGGGAATACTGATGGTCAAATTATCTTTCTTCAAATGAACAAATGTGATGCATAATCCACAAAGTCAAACAAACGTTGGAGCAGCGCATGAGCTACAGTGGTCAGCGACCCATAGCTGACTGCTAGCATCAGGGCCAGCGAACCAAAGCTGCCAAGACTCTTCTACACCTCCACACGGTGATCCTGGATAACAGGCTGCAACAGGGCAGACTGGCTAAGGAGAATGGACCGAAGAGGGAATGCTAACTTGGTACTAAAAAAATGCTTACTGAAGTCAGATGTGTTGGACCGAAAGGTGCAAATATTGCAGTCAAGCTGTAAACTATGACACAACGCATTCCGTTTCCTGGACTATATTCTGCTACTTAAGCCCTTTTAGGGTTTGGTAGTGGGAGATTGAGAACGAACAAAGCCAAGCCAAGCTAAGCCAAGCCAAACAAAAGTTGAGCCTTATGTTCACAGATATAATCAAATAAAAACTTCACTTTCTACTTTTCTTCTTATCCTTTTCAAACTCTTTAAAAAGCATGGAGCCATCACTGTGGCTGGTTTCCTTGTTCAAAGCCAGTGAGTGGTTAAATGTTCAAAGTGATCTTACAACATAGTGATTATTTCTCAAGGATTAAAGTTTGTCATGATAAGGTTGTGATCCTCACATATAGATTTTCATAAATATTTTGAATATATTCATAATGAAATGATTTACTAGTGGATAGACGCAATGATATTGCTACACAAAAAAATTGTTTTTATTTATATAGCTTTTTTTCAAATGTAATAAGTAAATGAAGGAATTAAAGTATTTTAGAGAAAATAGTTGCTCTTGCAGCTCAATTCTTCTTAAGAAGTTTAAAGGAAAGGAGAAACCAATTTAATTTTTTCAAAATGGGGAAAAAATGGAATATAAATTGTATATAGTTTCATTTAATGCGATCATGAAAAACATTATACATATATATATATATATATATATATATATATATATATATATATATATATATATATATATATATATATATGAATAATGAATATATATTAATTACAAATACTTACTCTATCTTCAAAATTATTTTTCAGAAATATTGTTTTTAATAAGGCCGCCACCACCCAAAAGGTTTGAATGAAAGCCATTTGCAAGGGCCAGGCCATCTCTGTTTATTTAGTTTACAATGTAACATTTTTTGTGATAAAATGTCCTATTTTGTTAAATTTTTTAAATATTTATAGATTTATATATCCAATTTATATAGTTAAAGAATAATTTATTTAAACTGTGGTACATGTAGAGAAAAGTGATCAGCACATAAGTACCAGTTATAGAATGCATTCAGAAAAGTTTTACATATAAAATGTAAATGTAAAATTAATTAGCATTAAGACCACGCAAGGGACATTGATAAAAGTAGAGATTTAGCATGGAGACCAAAGTTTATAATGCTATATTAATTAAATAAAAGAACTAATAAATACAATTTTGCAAAAGTTAATTATTATTTCTGGAGATGTCAATTATAAACTTTTAAAATTCAAACAAGCGAAATCTTAATTTTAAAAGGAAGAAGGCCACATTGTTAGCCAAAGGAAAGCAACAACCTATGTCATAAACAGCAGAGAATATTTAATTCAGTGCTTTCCAAAATGGTGTTAGTAAAGTTGCTGCTAGACGCAAGAGCACACAAAAACACATGAGGGAGCAAGCCTCCATATTGCTCAAATTGAAAATCCTCTAAAATCAAATAAATAAGTCAAATGGTACATTTGCATGTAAAAGTTATCATGCCAATAAATAAATACAAAATTAAATATTCATCTTTGCTGAGAGAATATTAACAATTTACAAACAACATTATCACATTTGATATGGATTAAAAACTTGTCAAAAACTGCTGCTGTTGGCATAAGTGGAACTCATATAAAAACCAGAAAAAACCCAGAAATGTAGGAATAATATATGTACATCTTTCAATAGCAAAAGGTTAATACAATCATCATTTGGAAGCACAACTAGATTCTCTTTACTAACTCCATCATATAATAACCAAAAAAAACTACTTTGAAAAAGAAAAACAATACAATTTAAAAATGTAACAATAAAATGTCAGGAAAGAATTCAGAAACTGAAATTATAAAAGTTAAAAAGGTGGATCAAATTAATTGTTAAACTTCCAGACTTCATTTGCACTAGTCAACTATATCTTGAACATAAGTAACAATCATCTTTAAAGGTAAAGGTAGTCTCATTGTAGATAATGTCCTAAGGAACAAGTGTTAGAGACTTCATTATAGTAGATCTTCAACATTTTGATGTAAGGTGACCAATTTCAATCTTCACTACCTTGTCATCCCTAACACAGAATAGAGTCATATTATCAATTTCTATCTTTACTACCTTGCCATCCCTAACACAAAACAGAGTCATATTATCAATTTCTATCTTTACTACCTTGCCATCACTAACACAGAACAGAGTCATATTATCAATTTATATCTTTACTACCTTGCCATCCCTAACACAAAACAGAGTCATATTATCAATTTCCATCTTCACTACCTTGCCATCCCTAGCACAGAATAGAGTCATATTATCAATTTCTATCTTCACTACCTTGCCATCCCTAACACAGAACAGAATCATATGACCAATTTGAGACTACCATGAACTTGGTCCCATTGCAGTGAGGGATAAGTGCTCTAACCTCTCTGTTTAAGTATGCCCATTATCATATCACTCCCCTACATTAATACAGTCTGAATTGGACTTGATTTTTCAGGTCTCGTAAGAATAAGAAACATGGCATAGAACACTAATTTACTGTTTAGGCTAAAAAATGTGCCAAACTTGATTTTTGTAAGGCAGAAGGATGGCTTTGGGCTACTTTGTGACAAAGACTGACCATAATGTATGCATAGGTATTATTTTAGTCTATCTCTAATGAATGAAGAGTAACATCAGGGCCAGGTGAAGCATACTGATCAAGAGCCCCACCTCACGTTCATGGTAGGTCCCTGGAAACAGGCTGTGTCACAGCAGCTGGATCAACAAGGTGGGAATTGATTCTGTAATTCCAATAGTGATGAGCTACTGAGGAATCTTGTCTGTTACACTACAGTCAGTAGGACACCAGTCCACCTTCTCTAGTATGATGCGGGATGTAAGAATAGCCACTGTAACTTGCCACAAAATGAATTGTAATCAAGAGTTGAATAATTCAGTGGGAGTGGCAGGAAATTTAGAATACCTACTATGGATAACTAATAGCCTTCAGCTACCTGGCAACATAAATTAACATGCCTGTTTGAATACCAGGATTCCAAGTATTCCAAGTGGCTTCCAAAACAACTCTAGATGATGATAAATCTGCTTAATGAATTGACTTGCACAAGTAGCGATTCCAGAAGATAGTAAGTTGTCATTTTAAATAGTCCTTCTCACAATAAATTAATCTGTATTGTCTTCAAATTTATTACCATGTAAGACATATCATCATCCAACATGATTATGCTTTAGTTCTATTTTAAATTCTTAAACATGGTAGCCCATGAACAACCTGTAGAAATTATGGCAGAGCACCAACAGAATGTTTTGCCTGTGGCAGCTTATGGCTGCGAATCATGAACGATTACCAAAACTTCCAGACAAAGAACCTTCTTCTTCTTCTTCTTCATCGTACGCAGTCAGACAGTAACCATTATTTTTTCAAAAAAAGCGGCGGTCATCCTGAGGCTGTCAACACTGCCATAGAGCTTGTCTTGTGGTTCCACTGGTGATGGCCACATCTGCTCTCTCTGATCCTCGTATGTCGGGCAGTTCTGCAGCAGATGCTCAGTGGTCATTTTCCCGGTACCACATGGGCATTCGTCGGTACCTCCTATCTTCAATTTGTTGAATAGGTGGTACCTCAGTCTATTGTGGCCAGTGTGAAGTCTGAAGACAACGACCTGCTCTCTTCTGTTCAACTGGTAATAAGCAACGTTTTTGGTGTAGCCGGTATGTTCAGTTTCCCATTTGGTCATGTATCTGGCTTTAATAAGCCGTTTTGACTCTTCGTACGTCATACTAGTATCTGTTTGTGGTAGCCAGACAAAGAACCAAATCCTGCAAGTCAAAATGTTACAGAAAGATCCTCAGAATACCTTAAACAGAGAAAAAGACAAATGTAGACATTCGACAACAGTTGAGCATAGAGAAGAACGGGTTTATCAATTCCATTTTGGCTAGAAAATGCAAATACTTTAGTCACATCAAGAGATACAACAGTCTTGAGAGAACAGTAATTGGAAGGTATGGTGCCAAGCAAAAGAGGAAGGGGTAGACCAAGAAGATGATGGCACAAAGATATCCAGGCATGCCTGGGTATGACTGTGGCGGAGGCTGGAGTTTTGGCAAGGGAACGAGTTTCTTTCAGTCAGACTGTGATGGGAGCGACGTTCTATAAAGGACATGCTACATGATGACCCATGCAGCCTGGCTGAGAAAATAGGGATCAAAGAGGGAAGGTAAAACTGGTTCCAAAAATGCTATGCTGAAACTGGATGTGTTATGTAGAAAAGTGCAGATATCGCAGCTTCGGTGTAAACTACAACATAACAAAATGTCCCTTTCAAGATGAACGCAGAATAAGAAATTCTTGTGTCCAGTTCTAGATCTAGGTTGATGTTTCATATCAAGTACAGCATCCTTAGTTCATTATCAACAGGTGTAACATTAGTTCAGTTTAGTTCAGTCAAAGAATCAATGTCATTGCGCACGGTTTTAACCCATAAGTGCTCTGTTCTTCTCCGTTTTGCTGGAGAATCTCAGCACAATACACGAACTCCGTAGCACCGACGAGGGTCCCGCAATAAATTGGTAGATTTTTAACATAATTTTTAATAACATTGTAACATTGAAAGTCAATCAATCTACAACCATTTGTCTTTTGAACATATCAGAAGTTGTTTATTTTCTCAGACTATCACACCGTGCCCAATATATTTCTTCTGTCTGCAACAGGAAGTCACCAATATTCTGCTTCTAGCATCTTACTCAAAGAGTACTACAACAATCAATAATTATTAGTGATATTATGCATAGTAAGAAATATAACTTAACTTTGATATCCTGGCTGTTAGTTTCATAGTAAGAAATAGAACTTAACTTTGGTGTCCTGGCTGTTAGTTTCATAGTAAGAAATAGAACTAAACTTCAGTGTTGTGGCTGTTAGATTTCTTTCCTCGTTTTCGTTTACTAGAACCATCCTTGAAGCTACTAACTCCAAGTTTAGAAAATGAATTTCCAACACCTCTTTTAGAATCAGCCAATCTATCGGTGCTGCCATCATGAAATCTAGAAGCAATATTTCCTTTTAACACTGTAGAGCTGTTAACCGTTTGGGAAAGACTGACTCGATGACAAGAGCGAAAAAGTTTAATCTTGTTCTGTAGGACATCATTATTCAGAGTAGGATCACATCTCACTTTCTGGTTGTCAAATTGTAGTCTCTCAAAAGTGTCCAATGGAATCTGAACAAAAACAGTATAGAATAAGACAGCTTTGGTTAAAAATTCCATTACAATAGTTAACGAAAGATCTTCAGAGACCAGGTCAGGTGCATATTGTTGCGTTAACTTACGTTGTCTTTAAACATCATTGTCCAGTTCTTCAGTGTTGTCTTTGACACAATTTTGTCACCATACACTACCTGCATTCTGCAATGAATGTTAACTAGTCGACATTCTTCAGCTGTTAGAAACCAAATCAACACGTACTGATCAACTCTGGGCGGATTCTATATCACACCCTCCATGTTTTCAACGGTCTGTGAGAAAACTATGAGTCGGAGGATAATGAAATTTTACAAACTTGACGGTTGGTATGTGCTGTTTACACCAGAAGTGATGTCATCATGCACATTGTACGTATGTTCACTTGGTGCAGTTCAGTCCAGTTTCATTTGAACACGCCTCGTAGCTAAAATGCTAGTGTCAAGTTCGTGTTGTTGTGTAGTCGAAATTTTGAGAACAACCAAAGCAATACAACAAAGACTTCAGTCCTTTGTTAACATATGTCTACGAAGGATAATAGGCATAAAGTGACAGAACATGGTGAAGAATGGAGACCTATGGAAAAGGAACAACAGTGACTGGATACAACAAATTAATAAAAGAAAATGGAGCTTGACAGGATATACTCTGTGTAAGGCTCCATCCAACATAGCTTAGCACACTCTCACATAAAATCCTCAAGGCAAGAGAAAGGGAGGCGGACTTAAAAATACATGAAGAAGATAATGTGAGAGGAAACTGCAATTAAATGGTTATACCTTGAAAAAGTAGCCTAATACCATGTATGCTGGTGAGATATAGTAAATGGTCTATGCACCAAAAGGTGCGTTGGCTTTGATTGACTGAATAGCTAAAATACTTTACAAATTCATATCAATTGCAGGACTAATGTATTAGTATCCACTTCCTGCTGCAGATGGATGTGTCGGACAGAAAGATGCAATATCCCAGTCAGGCTGTAAACTAGCAACACAACGCAATCTGTTCTCTGGACTACATCCTGCTACTTGCAAGGCCTTGTTCAGGGCTTGGTAGCAGAAGTTTGAGAACAAACACAGAAGAAGAAGAAGTATCCACTTGTTCTCAAAGTGCCAGTGGTAGATGTAAGTGATCTTATGTTCACAGAATGTTATAGAACTGTGCCTAATACTCTTTATTATTCTATTGTTAAAATTATTTTATCATCTCATCTCTTCTGGTCAATTAAATCAGGGGAGGTGGCCCCTTCTTTTGTACATTTGTTGTTATTTTAAGTCCACGCCATTGTAGTTTCTTTAGCCCTGCCGATGAATAATTTTTTTTCTTGATCTTCCATTTGTCCTTGAAGTCCAGCTTTCTTGTGTTTTAGGCTCATGCAGTAGGTAAGTTTGGAGGAATTCTTGTCATATGTCCAAACCATTTCATTCTCTCTCTCTCTGTCAATATATGCAAAACTTTACACTATTCCCACTTTCGGAAGGATTTCTTCATTTCTCATTGTTTCACAAAAATATAATTTCACATGTTGTGATCTTTACTATCAAGCCTTGGTCAGGATCCATTTCTGACAATAACAACACAAAATTCAAATAAATACACTGTTGAATAGCTGAATGGTTTCTATGCCTGCCTGCTGACAAACAAACAAACAGCCAGCACATGACATGGCAACAGCACTGGCAAATCGGCCTGCAGTCCTCAGCCTAAAAAAACCACTCGACTACTTCAGCAATGGGGATAAAGTCATACAACAATACACTTATGATCCTTTGTCATTTCATCAACATAGCTGGTATGTTTGACACTCTTGGCTGACAAATATAATTAAATCCCGTTTTCAACTGTGAGCAGTTAAAAAATACTATGTTTTATAGTTAGGATTTAATTTTCTTGATAAAAGCTAAACATTGCTTCTGGTTACTAAAAACTAAACTACAGGTGAGGTTACTGAGAACAATAAAAGACATTTCCCCCTTTAAATGTCTTTATCATGTACTATAACAAATAATGTGGTGTGAAAGAAAATAGTTATCTAAGTACAAAATAATTAGTATATATACGAAATTTTCAGGATGAACATCGAGGAAGAAGAAGAAAGGATGCACCCCATCTGTTCCTATTCTGTGCTGTATTCTTGAGTTCTACCCATAAGACTCCAGCTGCATTGGTTTCCTCTTCCATTGTTCTTTTACCTCCTCACTTGTCCTCTTTTCTATGGGTTCCAATCCAGAGCATGTCTGGTAGTATTTCCAGTCTTCTTTCTGATGTGTATTCTATCCATTGCTACTTCCTTTTCCCATTTCCCCAATAATATTGGCTATTATCACACAGATCTGTGTTTACTATGATATCTGGTCATCTAAGAGAAAGTATGTGACAAAGACATCTCTTGATAAAGATCTCCCTGCAGTTTGGATGTGATACATTTTGTTACAAGTATTGGCGGCAGTGATATTAAAAATAATAAAGAGACTTAAAAATTAATTACATATCAATAAACCCCACTTACATCACATGTGGAGTCTAATGGTGGTGACATATTGAAGTGACCTGGAGGCAAAGTGAGCTCCTTTCCATCAATCTGTGACTTAAATCTGGAAAATGGTGATTTAAGACCAACTAGTGGTTTCCTTGCAAGTGGTCTGGAGTTTGATAGTTTTAGTTTGCTGTTTCTGGGTTTCATGATTTTGTTCAACAGATCTTGAAGTTTTTCCTCATCCTGCCTTTCCAGATCTTCAATCTGCATGAATTAAAATTAATTTAAGTTAACATCGTTGAATGTTTATAACTAGGGCAAACATATTATTTTGAAATATTCAACAGACCTCATTAATCAGGGCAGCTATGGTGTCAGACTCAGAATAACCTTGCTACAGAAGGTACAGAAGGGATGGCTATAGAAGAAATGACACCTTTACATGTTGAAAACTTATTAATGTTGTTTTCCACTGAATCCCTCTTTCCTTTATTGTCCTAGTACTCTCTGCCCTATTGAAGGTACAGATAGACAGAATAATTGGACAGGTGACCACAGTTGAGAAGATAGTTATGGGAAAACAATGAGTCAACACTGGTAATAGATTGATAGATTACCACAGTCATTATGGGGGGAGGGGGGGGGAGACTAACATCTGGTCAGGCAAAGCATACTGATCAGACATGTTAGTCAGTGTCAGGCAAAATATACTGGCCAAGACCCTCATCTCAGCTTCCCAGTAGTCCTCTCTGGGAGCAAACTGTTTTCATGGCAGCCTGGCTAATAAGGTGAGGGATCTATGTGATCCCCGTAGTAGTGAGTGACACACAGATGAAACCAAGCATAGCACAACTGCCTGGAGGACCTCGATCCACTTTTATCAACGCGCTCGGGATGTGAGGAAAGCTACGACAACCCGCCACTTAATGTCCTTTTCAGGGCACACAAAAAGAGTAATCCTACTTATTGTGGGCATTCAATAACAACAACCACAGTCGTCATAACCCTAGATAGAGAATGTAGAGAGAAGTGCAATGGACGGGCAGAGTTCGAAATTAACTAGCTGATGAATGATAACACTCAGGATAGTCATGTCATTATATATACCTATGGATCAGTGAGCTATCAGGTTTGGGATTTTCTGCTAGAGTAAGAAGTCAGATTTTTGCTTAGCGGAACAGGGCATACATGACAACAACCTTCAGTATGAGAATGCTGTTACCCATCTAAGTAAGTAAGTACCGGTAGCCCGTTTTCAGTCATGTCTGACTATAGGTTGATACAAACTTGGAGTAGCAACTCTCTACTGAGTGTTTGGTTTTCATTTTCCTTGCGGCGTTGAGTTTTAATTTCATTGTGTTGTATGAGCTTATTTTTGTCCAGCCTGAGGTGGCTCTTCATGTTGCATCTCCATTTAGATCAGTATGCAGCTATGTCTTCTCAAGAAGTCAGATCCATATCCAATGCCTTCATGTCCTGCTTACATGCATCTTTGAATCTCAGCTGTTCTTTTACCACATGCCAGCTGCTCATAGAGAATATCTTTGGGGATGCAACCGTCTTCTATGGGACGAACATGACCAAGCCTTCGCGGTCTTCGTTGGCGAAGGAGGGTGTACATACTTGGCAGACTGGTCCGTGAATGCACCTCCGCATTTGTCTCCCTGTCTCTCCATGAGATGCCAAGGATGGATCTCAGGTGCCATAGGTGAAAGGTGTTGAGCCTATGCTTTTGTTTGGCATAGATTGTCCATGTTTTGCTGGCTTCAATAAGCATACTGACAACACAGGCATTGTAGACCATGGCCTTGGTCATGGCTGTAAGTTTGGGGTTTTCCCAGACATGTTTTATGAGACAAGAACATATGATAGCCGCTCTGCCAATGTGATTGTCTATTTCGGGGTCTAGGGAGAGCTTATCATTGATTAGAGACCCCAGGTAAGTGAACTGTTCTACAGTTGCCAGTTCATAGTTATCTATAGTGTTGGTTGGGGTGGTATCTACGTCTTGTTCCAGCACATTTGTTTTATTCAGGCTTATTGTGAGGCAGAAATCTTTGCACGCCTGGTAGAAGTGATCTATCAAGCTATGGAGTTCCTGAGGACTGTGAGTAACAATTGTAGCATCATCAGTAAATAACAAGTCCCTGTCAGTATTTGAGACTTCATTAACAAGGGCAGTCATTGTGTTAGACTCCCAATCCTTACTTTGGAAAGTACAGAAGGGTATGCTAAGACGTCAGTGAATGACAGTTGTTGAGGCCTCAATCTTTAGGGACTGGTGTGGATCTACTATCCTACTCACTCTGGGGTTCAGGGCAATAAAAGAGCTGACCTGACTTCACAAGCACCAATTATGGGTGCATTAGATATGGATAGTTGGGACATTTTCATGTCTATCAATGAATGTTTTTTTTGTTTGTTTGTTGTGTAAACTGTTTGCCTCTCTGTATTCTACTGGTGGAGGCATACCGTTTTCCACCCCGGGTCACAGTCTTTTAGGTGATATCAGGATGCATTAACCAGTGCTTGGATGTTTGTGTGCCTGTATGTACCTATGCTAGTTTGGGCGCTTTCAGAGATCAACCCAACCAAAGTGCAATGGAAGGGCCTCACCCTGAGGGCACATATGAAAGTTGTGTATGAGTGTGATTGTTGGACATGGTAAAATGAAACTGTAAAAAACCTTCCAGGCATTCAAACTCTTTGGCCTTCTTCAGTTTGAAATTGTTTACAGTTATGATAAGTAGACCTGGTGTTCTGCTCATCTTCATTGTTTCTGTCTTTGTTGTGCTAATCTTCATATTATTTCTTTACCAGGCTGTACCAAGTGCATCCATATGATTTTGAAGTCTTATCTTCATCCTCAGATATTAAGCTTTAGTCGTCTTCAAAAAGTGGTTCATGTGATAAGTTGGGTTCTTCCATTGTTATGTTGAATTCCACTTATGGTATTGCAATTTTATTGACATCTATTGCTATTCTGTTGATGTAAATGGTGAATAACAAAAGTAAAAACATAGATTCTTGTCATACTCCCGTAGTTATTTTAAAAAACACGTGACTCCTGCAGCTGCTCTTATTACATTTGTATTCTTATTGCACAATGCTTTTAAATTATCTTGTCCTTGTATTCTAATATTTTCCAGTTTATTCCAATCAACTCATCAAAAGCTTTCTCCTTTTTTATAAATTATATGTTTAAATGTGTATCAAATTCTAATGTTCTTTTACTTAATAGTGCTACGGTAAATAAGACATTGTACATCCCATTCGTTTACAGAATCCAAATTTAGCTTAGTTAAGATTTAACAATTAGTCTTTGTTTAGTATTTTTTTGCATGACTTAGCAGTGATATGCCTCTGTGTGTATCAGTTTCTTTTTCTGCCGATTTTTTTCCAAATTGGTATTGTTATAACTGATTACCAATCATCTAGTACTCTTCTTTCTTTTCATTCTATCATAAAGATTATATCTAGCCACTTCATCCCTGTCTTCCCACAAGATGTTTTTACAGATTCAATAGAAACACCAAGAATTATCATAGAGTAATAAAATGAGTGGTGAGCACCTCTACAGATAAACTTTATAGAGTTTGAAAAGGGCTTTGATAGTTTAAAAGGGCTTTGATAGTTGAAAAGGGCTTTGATAGTTGAAAAGGGCTTTGATAGTATAGACACACAGTTGTATGGAAAATATTGAAACACTATGGAACACCAGAGATTGTTCATAAAAGTTAAAGATTTATATGATAAGGCCATCTGCAGAACAGTATACAAAGACGCACTGCCAAGCTCATTTACAGTTAAAACTTGGATCAGACAGATATGTCTACTATCTCCAATAATCTTCCTTGTAGGTATGGACTTGGTGATAAGGTTAACAACAGATGGTAGGAAAATGGGAATGCAATAGACATTGTATCAACAACTAAAAGATATATACTAATTATGTACATGATCTATGTCTGCAGAAAGACAATCTGGAAAAGCTAGAAAGACTAAAGGTAGAAACATGAAAAGCAGAATTGCAAATGAATGTGAACAAATCAAGGAAATTAGCATAACTACAAAACAAAAAGAAAGAGACTGATTGATTAATAATTGAACAAGTGCACAGTTTTACTTGTAGGAGGTAACAATGACAAAGATGGAGGAAAAAAGATGTTTATGCCAGAATAAACAGAGCCTGATTTGTTTTCAGCAATCTGTAGTTAAACCTTTGAACACAGGACACCGATGAACTGGTGTGAGTGTAAATATCCCACTCTCTGAGTCACTCATGACTTGGTGTGGCATGTGGGCCATTATTCTAAGGTGTATTTTGAGCTGTACTGCTTGGATTTTAGCCATAATATTTGACGCCTACATAGTACACGCATTTCCAAATAAAACAAATATGACAGCATCCATAAAATAGGAAATTTATTATTTTCGTGATGGAAAGTAGTTTTATTCGGGAAATTGCCATTCAAATAGGCTGACAACATAACAAGTCATTGAAAGTATTCTGAACAAGGATTTGGAAGTCGATAAATTGGACTTAAATAATGTTTAATCTGCAAAGGACAAGTGATAATTTGAATGATGACGAATGTGATCAAGCTAGAACTGCTCCTGTCCCTCAGAGGACCAGACTTTTGTTGGAGGAGGAGGGGCGGGGCTAAGTCAGGTAATGTATAAATTTAATTTGATGCAGGATGGTCTTCAATTAACTGGTTAACTACCACAAGCCGCTCCCAGCGCCAGAACACTTATTTAGCCGCGGCCATAAGCCGCTGTGACCGTCAATATTTGTTTCATAGTAAAACAAGTTATAAATTTATAGTTTTCCTTTCCGTTTCGGTACGAGATTTTAATTTACCGAAGGGAAGTTGATTTTTGAATCACATGTGGACCAAATCGGATGTTAAAAATTGTATTCTTGTCATAATTATCATATTTTCAAGCTAGTTACCGAACTGTAAAAAATTGTTTACCATGGCAACAAGCGATAAGGTCCCCAAAAGCACTTGTATGGCTCGTCTAACTATTGAACAGGCTAGAAACTTGTTTCAACAGATAAATAATACTTCTAGTGAAGACGAGGTAAGTGAAACAGATGTCGATAATAATGATTCAATTGATTTTGATGAATACGAAAAAAATAGTACTGACAGCGCAAGTAGTGATAGCGAAGATGGTGCACGTCCTGGACCATCAAAAGTCCCTAAAATGGCTAAGATGGGTGCTAGATTTACAAATAGTTCAGTAAAAAATGGAGCTCAAGAAAGAGAACAGTGGCACCAAGTAACTGAAGGTGAAACAACAGGCAGTATTCTCTTTGTTCCAACTCGTGAACCAGGTATGCATGCAAAACTAGATGCATCTTCCTCTGAACTAGATTGTTGGTTTGCCTTGATAACACCAGATGTGTTAGATTCATTGGTATCAATGATCAATGAATATGCAGAATTGAAGAAATCCAAACAAGTTTCTTTACAAAAGTCTACACTTGCAAGTTGGAAGCCTATCACTGAATATGAGCTGTTAAAATTTTTGGCCGTGATTATTGCAATAGGTTTAGGTAAAAAAGCATCGGTGAAGGATTATTGGGCACACAAACTGCACAACTACAACCCATGGTACAGTCAGATGTTTCCCAGATTGAGATTTGAAATCATTTACCACACCATGATGCATGTTGGAGATGCTGAATCTGTAGGCAAGGACAAAATAGAGCCATTCATGAATTCACTAATAGCAAAGTTCCAGGATGCATTTTATCCATTTCAGGATCTGGCCATTGATGAAATGGTAATAGGCTATAACGGACGCTGGAAGCACAAGCAGTACAATGCCTCCAAGCCAAGCAAATATCACATCAAGACTTTTGGCTTGTTTGATTCTACTACAGGGTATGTCTACTCTGTATTGACATACTTCGGAAAAAACACATCATATCTCCTTGCCAATGACCGTACAAGTCAGGCCGTGAAGGTGTTTGATTACTTGCTGCAAGGAATTGGAAAAGGCCACCATGTATTTGCGGATAGGTACTACACTGTAGACACCGTGATTACATATCTGTTTAGTAGGGGTATTGATTACACTGGCACACTCAACATCAACAGGAAAAATTTTCCGCTTCAGTTGAAGACCATTTCTCTACAGCTCAGAGAAGCTAGATGGTACAGAAATAATGATGGATCCCAGATATGTGTTGCTTGGCGAGATAAGAAAGCCAAAAAGCCGTGTATTGTTGTCTCCACCAAGACTACAGTTCAGATGGAGCAGGTTACAACTAGACGAGGCAACACAGTTGAAAAACCCAAAGTAGTGCAGCGATACAACATGTGTATGAATGGATGTGACCATAGCGACCAGATGGTATCATACTATGGCAGTTTCCAAAGAAAAACAAGAAAATGGTGGAAAAAAATATTTTATTGGATCATTGAGGTTTCACAGGTAAATGCTCATATATTATACACGCTCTGTCATGCTGATGAGAAGCCTATGCCCTTGAAAGTCTTCAAAGAAAATTTGATCCATCAGCTGACTGAGAAGGCTGCATCCATCATCCCGCAAGAGGTAGTAACCACAAACAGCAATAAAGTTGGGAGAAAATTCAAAGAAGGAAACAAAATTAAAAGATATGAGGGTGCTGTGCATCTTGTGGATCACTCAGACAAAGACAGGAACTGCATTGTATGCTCAACTCCTGCAAAGAGAGCCCGCACACATTTTTATTGCATTGGTTGCCCAGAAAAGCCACATCTCCATCCGAAGAACTGTTTTAGAGTGTACCATACACATGATCCTGCAGATGGTGCTCACTAAAGACATTGATGTACTGTAAATAAATTGGAGATATATTTTTTTTTTTAAATGTTAATTTTTCCAAAGATATATATTTTTTTCTTCAAATGTTTATTTTTCAAAAAATGTTTAATTTTTTCTGATCTGGCCTACATGTGGTTACATTAGCTATTAGAAGTGTAAATATTATCCAATTTCTGTGTTCTTGGATTTGTTTTTCTTATTGTTGGATATACTTTGTGATAACTACCAAGTAAAAGATATTAAATGTTTTGGACATTCAAAAATTTAAGGTGAGTTGGCACTTTTTTTATAATTTTGTATGCTTTTCTGTTGTAAATAATAATTTACCATTTACAAATTTCCTACTAAAAAATAACACACAATTGTTTTAGATCTATCTTAGAGAACATTCATTTACCTACAAAATGGTATATCATTCATAAAAATATGTTAATAATTAAGAAAACTGCAGCTAAATTTGTACATACACCTGCAAATGGGAAAATGGGACCTAAATTTAATTCTGCCACAGCCTGTTTTTCAATTCAGTAGCTAATCAGTTAATATATTCCACAATTTACTGTCATAACAAGTAGAAACATTCAAGATGATCAGGTCAGTCAATTTGAGATAGAATAATGAAATTAGAGCATATAGTTTTATCATAGTAATAGCTTTCCTCAGATGTCTACCTTGTGCGTATTTTCTCATGAGCACAAGGGAATGGGATTTTACAGACCTGGTGGCCAGGGTTCAAGGGTTAAGTTTGAAAAAGACCACTTGCCTTTTGGACAGTTTTCACCACTTGTTCCCAAGCTGGCTGCAGATTTGCCATGCAATGCTCCAGGTACTCCTGAACTATGTCCACATGTCCAGGCCCTGAGTTATTGGGCAATGGGCTGTTACACGAGCAATGAGAGATGTTAGAGATAGTGCTGCGACTGGACAGGGATGGAAGACCTTCAAACTTGACATGGCGAAACACCTGTTAGAAGTAAGATTTATAACTATCATCAATTGGTTGTTATGTAGATTAAAAACAATGACTCACAGAACACTGCACATGTATTATCAGCACCTCTCCATATGTAGCCAAGGTTAGACAGCTTGCGAGCCCCAATGATTCCAGAAGCTGTGCTGGTAGGAGTATTACTCCTGGCAGGATCATCCAAGCCATGTCTTGGAAAGGGGCCAGACTAAGGAAGTTGAGAGCAGGTGGAGCACCATAAGTGTAGCTGCAGAACCCACAGTCGAGTAGTATATAATCTGGGCTGCACTAATCATCCACCCCTACTCCGTGGATTAAATGCAATCTTGTCTTGTAATTTGCTGATCATTCTCTATCAATTATACTCATTGACAACAAAGAAATGTAGGCCAGTGAACATTGCATCTCTGCCCCTTTGTGACACAGTCAGACGTGTTGTCACTACAGAGGAATGGCATGCTTGACTGAGGAAAGATGATAAGGTCAATTTAAATGTAGGTACTATGTCCCTGATAGGACCTGACGATCCTGGGACACCAACACACTGGACTGCCTCCCTTCAGGGATACTTGCATATTCCTCATTATAGACCTCCTTACTCACAAGAGGAGTTGCCTCTTCCCTTTTAGTATGTACAGCAGATTTTTTCACATGGGGCAAGGAAGTGTCTGAACAACTTTGTTTATTTGTTTGCATCTTTGATTGGAATAGAGTGTATACATGGTGATGCCCCAATCTCTTACATGGTGGACAGTCATTATTTTCGTTCATTTCCCGATACATCTCTAGTGTATGATACACTTTCCTGTTTCGTTTTTGGAGCCATTGATCTTGATGATTCATCCCCCTTCTTCTCTCTGTCTTCTGCTTTCAAGCAATTTTGTGCAGCCATATTTTTTTAGTTTTCGCGGTGCACGCACTTCCATAACCATTGACTATCTCAGCCCACCTGCAAAGGCAGCATTTGTTTGCAGAGTTGTCTCTTCTGGTAGAAACGCTTGTCTCCCTCCACTATCAAATCTTTCCTTCTTGTTAACGAGAAGCGTACATTATGAAGCTCAGTCCTTTACAAATGGCAGACTGCTAACAAATGAACATGCCTCATAAATGATTAAGGTTCCATAAATGGTGACTCCAGGTGCAGGTAGTCAGCCATATTCTGCCAATATTTCACCAACTCTCAAACAGGCTGTGTAAAGCAAACTGAAAGATCTGCAAGATGGATGTTAGACTAGTGATATCATAAATATTGTATAGTTGGGTGTCTTCAAAGTTTTGATGTGAGTTTATCATTTGCATACCAAATTTATGCAGCTAGAGGTACTGTACATTGTAGTTTCTAATACACTATCCATCGTCTCATGAGACTACACCCTCATCAATGACATGGGCTGACAATGACTAATATGATGCCCTTGACGCAGGACCAGTAACTAAAGCTCCCCGTGATGCCCAACGGTATAAGTGGAAATAAAACTAAACTAATACATCATCCCTAAAAGCAATATGTAATTAAGATTACCTTTTATATCAGTTATGTCAGAAAGTTGTCCCACAATATAGTCAGATTGTCAAATCAACGAGGAAGAACTTTACATAGCACCTGACAAAATGCTGAATCTTTTACGCTGATGTATCAATTACATATGAAAGCAGTGTGTGCTATATGAAACTACCATTGCCTTTACATTTATAAACTAACTGATATATATATATATAATTTTGGTTAGTGGGTGGTTAGGTTTGGGTGAGTGAGTGGGGTGTGTGTATGTGTATGTGCTCGCGGTGGGGTAGAAGGAGAGTTTTGTTTGGGTGGATGGTGGGCAGGTATTTGGGTTGGTGGGTGTGTGTGTGGTGTACATACATAGAATCTGTTTTATCAACAAGAGCAATAACATAGCAGAATTCCGTAATAGTCAAAATATTTACCGGTTTCTGCTTCTGCATGCCAGTTAGGATCTTGAAACGTTTGATCATGAACTCAATCATCTCATAGTCCCTGGCCTCGAGGCTTGTTTTGTAAGTCATTTGTGAACGTGACCATCTGAAGGACCAGGTAAGCACAGCCACACTTAAGGCAATGACCAGACCATACACTAATATACCAAAGGAAATAAAAAACAGGTGTGTGATAACACGACTGCACTCAAACATTGGCCGGAAGTTCGTATGGGTGCCCATCAGACCAAACAAGGACATGAGAGAGTGCTGGAAGCTTTGGTAACCATACACAGCTGATCCATAAAGCTGAGGAGGAAGGAAAATTGTGCAAATAGTTGGAAATACTATAAAGGAAAAAATATTAATTAAAAGATAATTCATTCTAATTTAAAAAGAACCAAACACATTAAAAGATCATTCTAGTTTAAATGAACCTAACACATTAAAAGATCATTCATTCTACTTTAAAAAGAACCAAACATTAAAAAAACACATTCTAATTCATAAAGAACCAAACACATTAAAAGATCATTAATTCTATTTAAAAAAGAACAAAACACATTAAAAGATCATTTATTCTAATTTTAAAAGAACCAAACACATTAAAAGATCATTCTAATTTTAAAAGAATCAAACACATTAAAAGATCATTCTAATTTTAAAAGAATCAAACACATTAAAAGATCATTCTAATTTTAAAAGAATCAAACACATTAAAAGATCATTCTAATTTTAAAAGAATCAAACACATTAAAAGATCATTCATTCTAATTTAACAGAAACCAAACTTATGAGCAACTATGTGTTATTTTTATCATTTGTTCTTTTTCACTCAAGAAAGAGCATGGAGACACGACTAGCTTTTAGTCTCCTTGCAGAAAGCCCTTATCAAATCATTTATTTGCTCCTGCAGAGGTGGTGTGGGTGGCAACTTGTATTAAATTATTTGATTAGCAAACCTATTTTGTCACCACTTTTCTGATATGTAAAGTAGAGTGTAGTGACTCATGTATAGTAGAGTGTAGAGACATGTATAGTAGAGTGTAGAGACTTATGTATAGTAGAGTGTAGTGACTTATATATAGTAGAGTGTAGTGACTTATGTATAGTAGAGTGTAGAGACATGTATAGTAGAGTGTAGTGACTTATGTATAGTAGAGTGTAGAGACTTATGTATTGTAGAGTGTAGAGACTTATGTATAGTAGAGTGTAGAAACTTATGTATAGTAGAGTGTAGTGACATGAATAATAGAGCGTAGTGACATGAATAATAGAGCGTAGTGACTTATGTATAGTAGAGTGTAGTGACCTATTTATTCTCCCCCAGCAAGAGACCCTGGGTTCCACATCTCAGCGAACAACTTTGTGTTGTCTTCTTCTTCTTTCGTTCGCTTTAAAATATTTCTATATCTGCAATGTTGTCTCTTGTATAAATTTCACTGTCTTTTGTAGTTCACATACAGGTCCATAGAGTTTCTCTTCCAGTGTTGTTTCTAGGGACCAGTGAGTTTTTCTCTGTATATGATATTCGAGGCAGTTCTGTAGCATGTGCTCTGCTGTCTGGGGTGCCTGTTGGCATGTACACATGGCTGAGTTGCCAATCTTCATTGTTGTTTACACGTGGCTGTGGAGTCTGTTGTGTCCTGTTCAAAGGTGCAACACAACAGTTTGCTCTTGTCTGTTCATGTTATGGTAATCATCTGGTGTTACTGTTGATGGCTTTCTGATTGATTTGATCATCCTTATCTTCTGTTGGTATGTAACTGACACATCTGGCTGCTCATCTGCAGCATCCTCCTTTGCCAGTCTATCTGTTCTCTCGTTATCTGGTACTCCACAATGAGAAGGTATCCACTGCATGACAATCTTGAGCTGGCTGCTCAGTTCAGACAGTACAGACTGTAGATCTGGCAGTTTCTAAAATTTCAGTGCTTGGAGTGCTGATTGTGCATCTGCCCTTGTGTTGTCTTAGTTTTGTCCCTTTTGCACTCCAGACAGTATATAGGGTCACCACTTCTGTTGACTGTATCTAGGAAGTCTACACCATAGCACTTTGTGTGCTTTTACAGTAATGATTGGGAAGGAAGGCAAAATATACTGATCAGACATGTTAGTCAGAGTCAGGCAAAACATACTGGCCAAGAACCTCACCTCGGCTTCCTAGTAGCCCTCCCTGTAAACGGGCTGTTTTCATGGCAGCCTGGCTAATGAGGTGAGGTATCGACGTGATCCCCGTAGTAGTGAGTGACACGCAGATGAAGCCATGCATAGCACAATCGCCTGGATGACCAGGGTCCACCTTCATCAGCACACTCGGGATGTAAGGAAAGCTACTGCAACCCGCCACTAAACATCCTTTTCAGGGCACACAAAAGAGTAATCTACTCGTTGTGGGCATTCTCATACAACAACAACAGTAATGGTTTCTGTAGAATTGGACTTTTGGAGTGGTGGTTTCTGTATCAACTTGTTTCACATGATGAGGTTGTTAACAGTACACAACTCTTTTTAGTCCCATTTTACAACATGCATGGAGGTTCAGTGATGCTATTCTTTCCTTCCCATTAATGGGTCTAGTGATCCAGTCTTGAAACTTTGTGTAGTGGGAGCAGTGAAGATGCAGTGAATAAGATGACAGAAGTCAGTGACTCATTGGCTGCTTGCACCAAGGTCAGCAAACCAGAAATGACCAAGCTCGTATCCTGCCTCCAAGTGCCAGCCCTGAAAACAGGCTGCACACATGGCTGAGAGAATATGGATCAAAGAGGGAAAGCAAACATGGTGGTAAAAATGCGTCAGGCTGAAGCGTGCAGATATCACATTCTTGCTGTAAACTATGACACAACATAATAAAACATCCTTCTAAGATCAAATGCTGAAGAAGTTACATATTCTCATTTGAATTATTATTTATTCCCAGCTACGATCTAGTAGCCATAATGTAGGTTTTTTTGTGTGTTTGCATTGTATAAACAATCTCATATTTTATCATGTCATCAATGAACAGACTGGTGAAGTCTATATCCTTAGATTGCATGTTACTGACCAGGTAGCCAAACTGTACATATGTGAGAAGCAGAATAATGAATATGAAAAAAACGCCCATGAGGTGTGCACTTGCTGTTGATAATGTGGCATAGAACTTGTAAAATGGTCGAACAAAGCGGGCTTGCCGAACAATCTGTGGGTGACAGAAAAATATCAAAAATGTTTTTGATGGTTTGAGATATATTGTTGTTGTTATTGGTGTGTTAGCTTTATTTCTTTACTCCCCTAGGCGGTGTGCGTTGTACTTTGCTTTTATTTTGCACCTGTCGGCCCAGTACATTCGACTTTGGCATGCATGTTATATAAGGGTCTGCTTCCTCCTGCATTTTCGAAGGGTTTGCTTCCCCGTGTTAATGCCCAATGCTGTGATTGGGGAGCGAACCCAGCTCATTTGGGTTGTGAGCCGTGTCACTTAACCACTAGCCCGCACCGTCTCCAGTTTCAGATTGACTGATGAGTAAACTTGAAGAAACCACACACAAAATATTCTGAAATGTTATTTTTATTGTTGTCTAATTCTTCGTCAGCCTGTTGAGGTAGTGCGCATAGGAGAGGGGAAACTCTGATTTTAAACCCATGTGCCAGGGAGTGCTGGATAGTCCTGGAACGATGTGAATATCATCACATGTCTCAACTAGCATTTGTAGGCAATGACTCCACTGCTTTGTGGAAACCTTGAGAAATGGTAGGGCTACGAGAGTAAACCTAGACAGAAAATCCGGATTAATAGCAACTATGGTTGTTAGTTTCAAAATTGTAAAATCATTCCTGCAGCTGAGCTGGTGCCAAATTGTCATGCTTTTGCATTCCTTTGAATTACACTAGTGAGGCTGAGAGGGGGGATCCTGTAGTTTGGGCAGCCATAGGTATCCATATTCAGCGCCCAGGAGAGGCTACCCACAGGGCGCTACGTGCATGGTCTACAAAGATTGAGACATCTATGATGATGGAAACTACACGAACAGAATGGGGGTTAATGGCAAGCAAGCAGACTAAACGCACGCTGTTTTGGAAATCATGTGAGCTGGGAATGCAGATCGAATATAAATCCCGGTGGAGAGACGTGAGGGACATTACATTATTTAGAATTTGGAAAGTGGCGCTCAGTGGAGGGCAAGCAACGGAGATATGCAGTTGAGGCAGATTTGAGTTGAGAACCACAGAGAGAGAAGATTTCACTTCAGAGACAGTAGAGAAACAGTTCACTACAGAGACATTCGATTACTTTTGAAAGAGATGCTCAGTGGAGAGCAGGCGACGGAGATAAGCAGTTTAGATAGACATGTATCAAGCAAGGTAACTACCCCAATATTATATTGTGGTCGTAATTACAAGTCGTCCGCAGCTAGAGGCAGTTTTCCAGTGATCCCATGGATTATATTTGACGCAGTCTATCCTGATCACGCCGAGACAACTTTGATCTACCGCCGTCAAAGAGGAACAAGACCACGGATGTCATACCTGGGTTTAGAACCAAGTTGCTAGAAGTTTATAGTTGGTAGTGTTACCTGAAAAAATAATATGTTGTATTGTGTTTATATTTAGTTTTACTTGAATTTGTTTAAAGTGTGTGTAGCGTGAAATTGAATAGAGCAGACCTCTTTACTATCTGTGACAAAGCTCCATCAAATTGATCTGCTCTGGTACACAATACATGAATAACATAATGACTTTCTATTGACGGTAATCCACAATGGAAGATGTTCTGAAAGTTACACCTAATTTGGTGCAATTGTTTTCACAGTATTCATATTTTACTGAAGGCATGTGAAGTTGAAAATGTTCTAAAAAATAAAAAGCACCAATCAACATCAGCGTGAGTGTTTACAATTTACGCACGCTCAGAAAGAATGTTCCTGCTGTATTAAATATATATGTATACACATTTATATTTTACACACTAGTGTGAATGATCTTGAACCTTTACTGAATTTGCTTGAAAGAAAATATGGCACCGCACCCTCATCAATAGATTTAGTTTCACTTTCATCGCTCAACTTAGAACTAAGACTAGATAAAGAAATTGAAATATCGCTATCAGAATGATCAATATCTTCATCATCATTACCGTTTAGAATAATATAATCTAACTATTATTGAGCTTATTCTGTAGAAACTCTATTCAGTCTGACTGAAGGGGAATGGGCTAGATTTAAGGCTGCGCTTCCCAAAAAAATTTGGTCTCCAAGTACTAAAATAAATATTTTTTCAACGAAACACATGCTAACTCTTCTGGAAATTAAAAGTACAAAATCTGAACTTCCCCCAATAACCAAAATAAAACATTTAGGAGAACTAGAAATGGGAAACTATGTGATTTTGTAAAACACTTTGTGAACACAGTCGCAAAAGCCGATATATCTGCTCTTGGGTTTTCTGGAAAAATCCGGAAGCCGATGTATCGGCTCACGTTAGTGATTAAGTTAAACACATCTCACATTAACTTCAAACAAATGTGAATTACATACCTTCAGCATGAACAAAAACACAAGGCATGCATGCACATTGCGGAGAACACCATGCAACATAGCTACTTTCTCCAACTGAGCTGGGGCTGTCAGATCTGCCAGGTAGGCTTTAACTGTGCTGGTAGCCATGACAACACATGTAATGTATAGGCCACAGTTTGCCCACAAGAGGATGCAGGTAAAGATATCAAGCCAGTTCCAAAGATTGGTGACAAAAATCAACTTCTGTGATCTCATGGTAGACCCAACCATGAGGGTCATGTACAAAATGAATGGGAAGAACATGATCTGAGGAAATTAGGAATAATTAGGTTGTTGTTAGAAGTCAATCGTACTGAGTTAATTTAAATGATTATTTGGTAGCAGGTTACAGTGGCTATTCTTACATCTGTTCTTTTGACTGTACTGCAATGTAAGGCTCCTTGGTAAGCCTACTACTATTGTGGATCACAGTATTAATCCCCACCTTGTTGGCCAGACTGCTGTGACACAGCTTGTTTCCAGGAGCATAACTTGGATGAGAGGTGATGTTGAAATCAGTATGACACTGATGTTGCTCTTCACTACCAAAAATAGTGGGGCAAAACTAAGCTTCACAAATGCAAATGTATATATATACATATATGTATATATATATACACACACACCCTCACATACACAATATTTATACTAACTGGGGTAACTGGCATTGCTTGGGATAATTATTAAAATAGTTAATTTAAAAAAAACATCGTGATGGCTCTCCAACCTATCCAATTGCTTCTCCATTTTCCACCGCCTTCCCTAAACCTAATCATCTTTCTTACCCTCACCCCACTATTTTTTTCTGTCTTCTTCGATATGTCTATCTTTTCCCACCCACTCAACCTGCTTATTTCTTTTTTAACCCCACCCCCCACCCCCTCACCCCTTCCTGGTCCTTGTTTGTTAGGCAATTTTGCAGCAGATGTTCAGGGGTTACTTTCCCAGTACCACAGGCACATTTGTCAGTAGAACCTTCCTTCAGTTTTTGAAAAAATGGTATCTCAGTCTGTTGTGGCCTGTGCAGAGTCTGAAGACCACGACCTGCTCTTTTCTGTTCAGCTGGTAGTAGGCATCATTTTTTGTGTAGCCAGTATGCCCTGTTTCCAATTTGTCCATGTATCTGGCCCTAATAAACCTTTTGGACTTTGTAAGTCACTCTTGAATCTGGTTGTGGTAACCTTCCACCTTTTTTTGCCAGTCTGCCTCCTCGTTGCCTTGAATGTTATAGTGGGATGAGACCCACTGTACCACAACTCTAAAAAAATGGTTGCTGAAGTTGGATGTGTTGGACCGAAATGTGCAAATATCGCAGTCATGCTGTAAACTATGACACAACGCATTCAGTTCTCTAGACTACAATCTGCTACTTAAGCCCTTTCAGGGTTTGGTAGCGGAGATTGAGAACGAATGAAGCCAGTCCATCATTTGCACATATGTTGCATGCATGCATCAAACACATGCGTTGTGCATATGTACACCACACCTGAAATGTGTCAAGGGGGTCATGGATTATATTTCTCTATACTACCTTTTGTAAATATGTAAATATTTCAAGAAATATTATACAATTTTCCTTTCTATCTCTTTTAGTTTTTAAACTGAAAAAGGATCCTTTTGCTCTTCTTCTCTTCTTTGCGTTCAGGATCTTCTGGTCATGCTATATCTGCAGGCCAGTCGCCATGATGAAGTCTGTAGTCGGCTGCCCCAAGCTTTTGTCTCAGCTCCGCACCCTCTGGCCAGGTCTGGCATCTCATGTCCCTATAGATTGGGCATTCCTGTAGAATATGCTCAGGGTTCTGGCATCCTGTTCCACATGGGCACTCATCAGTGTGTGAGATCTTCACTCGGTAAAGATGTTCTAGTAGTCTGCAGTGTCCAGTTCTCAGGCGAAATAAGGTAGTTTGTTGATTTCTTTTGAGTTGGTGAATTGGGTCTGGCGTACTGCTTATGTTTCTGTCTTCTCTCTATTGGTGTGTATACTGATTTCTGATGATGTTCTTGATTTCTCTGTATGGTACTCGATGATTAAATTGTGCCTTTTTGCTGCCGCCTTTTGCCAAAGCATCAGCTCTCTCGTTTCCCGTGATTCCGCAATGGGAAGGTAGCCGCTAGAGCGCTTTTGTTGAGGATCTCTGGAGTTTTCCCAGTTCTGCTCTGATAACAGTGGTTCGTTGTTTGTTTTTTGTATGTCTCTAATAGTTCTCTGCAGTCCGTGAATACAGCTATTTTTGTTGGAGGTTGCCTTTCTGTTTGAAGTATATTCAGTGCTTGCAGGAGGGCCATCGATTCTGCTCTGAGGTTTGTGAAAAACTTTCCTGTTGGGAGGGCCTCTTCTGTTATATTTCCTCTTTTGTGTCTTATGAATATGCCTCCTCTCCCGTTTCGGTCTGCCCCCTCTGCTGAACCATCTGTGTACACCTGTGTCCATTCCTTGGTATTATATTTCTCCTCAATCATTGTTTGTGCTAAAATTTTCAGCTCGTGGACACTGTGTTGGTCTTTTCTTCTTATTCCTGGAATCTCTGTACTTATTATTTCGATGTTGTTTATGTTGCAGCTTGGCTCTTCATAGTTTATAAGTATTTCTATTTCTGTAGGTTGGTTGGGAATTAGTTCTCCATATTTTTGGTGTAGATGGTTTTATATATGGATGAAGCTGGTTCTCTTGAGCCTATTTTTAACTGGGTGTTTTAGTTTGATATGTATGGGATGATCAGGCATCTTTTCACTATGTGTCAGCACTCTTTCCTCTCATCTAGTATTTAGGGGTCTTATATTTGTGTATGTTTCCATTTTCTGGATTGGTGTAGTCTTCATTCCTCCCGTTACTATCCTTAAGCCTGAATTCTTAATTTTGGTTAGGCGTTCCGTGTTTGTTTTTGATGCTGTGGTCCAGGCTGTCATGCCGTATTCAAGTACTGGCCTGACTGTGCCAGTGTATATGTTTTTGAGGATGTTGCTATTTGCACCCCAGCTTGTTCCGGCCAACTTTTTCATGAGGGATAGTTTTCTGGTTGCTTTTTGTTCTATCTCCTGTATGTGTTCTCTCCATGTGAGTCTCTTGTCCATTTTAACTCCGAGATACACAGGGGTATTTTCTTGTACAAGCTCTTTGCCATTTAGAATAAGTTTTGTTACTTCCTTGGTGTTGGACAGTCAGAAGCATGTTGTAACTGTCTTTGAGATGTTAATCTGCAATCCCCAATCTGTAACCCATTTTCCAACAGTGTTCAGTGCTGTCTGCATTCTATTTTCAGCTGTTGGTAGTTTTTCTGCAGCACTCCACATTGCGAAGTCGTCAGGGTGTAGGGCACTGGATACTTTCTTCCGGAGTTTTCTCACACTGTCGTTTATGAACAGGATAAAGAGGGTAGGAGAGATGACTCCTCCCTGGGGTACGCCTTGTTGGAGATTTATTCTATGGCTCAGTGATCCATCTAATTTGACTCTTGCTGTTCTGTATCGGAGGACGTCTTGAATCCAGCTGTACATTCTCCTTACTATTTTGTTGCTTTATAGTTTTAGGAGGAGTCCTTCTCTCCATTCCTTGTCAAAAGCTTTTTGCCATATCCACAAAGAACGCAAGTACTTTTTCCTTACCTTGGAATGCATTTTCTATTCCTTGGGTTAGGTACACTAGTTGGTCTTCTGTGTTGCGGTTTTTCCTAAAGGCTGGCTGTGAATTGAGTAGGAGATGGTTTTTTTCCAGATGTTTTATTAGTCTTGCGTTTACCATGTTTTCCATGACTTTTCCAACACAGCTGAGCAGGCTTATTGGCCTATAGCTTTCCTTGCTTGTCTTGTCCTTTTTTGGTTTTCTGATGGGGATAATGATAGCCTCCCGCCACTGGTCTGGGATCTTACCTGTGCTCCATGATTGATTGAAAATTTTTAGGAGTTTTCTTCTTGACCCTTGGTCTAGGTTTTTAATCATTTCATTTGTGATGCCATCTTTTCCTGGAGCTTTCTTGTTTATCAGTTTCTGAATAGCAGTGTTTAACTCTATCATTTTGAATGATGACTTCATGCAGGGATCCGCATTCTGTGTCTTCAGGTTCTCTTTTATCTCTTTTTTTACTTCTAGTTTGCGTTTTCGTGTCAATGTTGTGGTACTCTCATCTCTGAAAAATTCAGCTAGGATGTTTGCTGCCATTTTCCCTGTATGATGTTTCTCATTTTCCTTAATGACCATATTCCCATGGCTCCCTCTGGTTTCCTCATTTAAGGCTCTTGTCAGGTTTCAGAGTTTACTTGTATATCCCTTTGCTAAATTTTATAAAATGAGGATGAGATGGGGCTTTGCATAAACAACATACCTTTTCTTTGCAGACACACACATACACACATTCTCATATATTATTCAAATGTAGGAAGAACTTGTACCTCTACACCTCACGGTAGAAGAGGAGCGGTAAAAAAGGAAGAACTTGTACAAAACATTGTTGGACCATACACTGAACTAAAGGCAAAAAAAAAATCACAAATCACAAACACATCTGTGACTAAATAAATGTCTACCTACCTGACAAACCATGAGTGGGTCCACATGACTTGGGATGAACCTGAGCAGGTGTTCCGTCCAGATTGTGGAGGATGCAAGAATACCACCTAAAAAGGAAGGATTCAATACAGTGAGCTATTTTCACAGGTTGCTTAAAAAAAATAAAACTACACAGTATAACTCAAACAATATACTATGTTTTGGGTACACAGAGAAAAAAATAAAATCACTCAAACCTTCCAAGCATATTGAAAAAGGTGGTTAGAGAGAATTATGTGTGAGATTATCAACTTCATGTGAAAAATATTGCTACAGAAACCATCACTGTCGGAACACACAAAGAGCTCTGGCATGTTCGTACAACTGAATGTTCAAATTTTAGAACAATCGGCCTGATGAGTCATACAATTAAAATGCTTCTAAAAGATATACAGGAAAGAATTAGGCAGAAAGTAAACAACAAAGCTCTGGGTGAACAATTTGGATTTCAACCAGATAGTGGAACAAGAGAAGCAATATTCTGTATTAGAACACAAGCAGAAACAGATTTAAAAGTACCAAAAAAGATAATTTATATATAATTTATAGACTACAAAAAGACTTGACAGAGTCCAGCATGATGAGCTAATTACATGTCTGGAATATATAGGCATGGATGAAAAAGACAAAAGTATACTCAATAATCTATTTTTTAAAAATAGTAAAAGTAATCTTTAATGAAGAAAATTGTCTATGTCAGGATTTACTCACTCTATATTGATGTAAAAAAGAGGACCGAGACAGGGGTGTATACTGTCCCTTTGTCTGTTAAACATTTACACTTAACCAATTAAACTAGACAACACACAAAATGTCTTTGAAACAAAAAAAAAAAAGCAAATTTTTACTAATTTATTGGTCCTGAACACAAGAATGACAATAATTTGTCGTTTGTCTCTTATTTTTGAGAAAAATACATTTTGATGTGATTATCACTGAGTTTGCATAGAATACATAGGTAGCCATATTGTAATGCTGTTTAAATATCTAAATATTGTATTCTATTGCATCAGTCCGCAATATACACAACACCCTCGACGATATTGAACCATTTTCTTATATTTTGTAGTTCAGTGATGACATCATGGTATTATGATCACTGGTAATAATGATGCAGTTGTTAATTGTAAGTGAAGCTTCGTAGGATCAGTTTTGAGGAACTCTCATTTACCCCTTCATCATACGTACAACACAAGTGATCCCTGCAGCTTAAAGTCTTCAGTTTCATTGCCTCATAACTGTGTTAATAGTGCAGATAACTTTTGATACATTTGTTGGGAAGTTACATTTGCAAGCCAGAAAACAGTCCTCACTCTAATAATGAAAACTGTGTATGACTTTTATTTTGAATACACAATTCACCACCAGTACAAGGCGTAGATCCCACTCATATGCTGCATCACATGCTCAAGAAATCTTCTTACGTGACTGAAAAGTGAAAAAGTAGTGACTCATCTCCTGTTACAATCTGATGAAGAAAAACATCTCCATCGAGAGAATGATGGTCGAAATGCTCCAGACAAATTGTCTATCGTGCTATTTTGTGTCTTGAAATAAGACTTTCCATTGTATATACTCTTCCATTCACTTTATAATAAAATTACTGTTACTTAATGACTGTACCTCATAAATCTCAGGGTTATCACCATGTGTTAGCATCTGGACAGTATGTCAAGATCATGTGATGGATCTTACTGTGGTGGTTTCTGTTACGTTTGTTTTGCATGATGAAGTTGACAGTCCCATCATCTTCTTTTATACATCTGGGGGGGGGGGGGTTAGGGAGAGTGTAACAGATGCTCTCCATCATTACCTATTCTGTGCCGTCTTCTTGAGTTTCACCGATGAGACCCCAATTGAATTGACTTCCTCCTCGACTGTTGCTGCCTGTGGGTTCCAATCCTGTACATGTTTGGGAATGCTGTCCAACTTTTTTCTGAAAGTATGTCTTATCCATCCTCACTTTCCCTCGCCAATTCCTAGCTGTATTTGTTGTTGCCATTTTGTTTCCCACAGATCTGTATTTGCCATTACCTCTGGCCATCTAACATGGATAATGCAATGAAGACACGATAACAAAAAAGTCTGCAGTCTGAATGTTGTAGATCTTCTTCGCTTATTATTTTGTCTTCAGAAAAGGAAGAGGTTGCACAGATACTCTATTTACTCTATAAGACAGATTTGTGAAAAAACTATTGCTCAGAAACAGAACATTGTCTTTGCAGACCAGGAGAAAGCTTTGACTGAGTGGATAGAAATAAGCTATGAGAGATCCTAGAAAACTATGTAGTGCAAGGACAATCATTAAAAAATGTAATAGCAATGTATAAAAATAGCTAATGTACTGTTAGAACACAACGAGAACTCACTAAGTGGTTTGCAGTTATGACCTGAATAAGACAGGGTTATGTACTATAACCACTTTTGTTCATTGTATACATGAATCAAATAACTGAAGCAAAACTAAAAACTACCACAATAAACGAGCTCCTTTTTGCAGATAATCAGAGTATAGTTCATTCAGATGAACAAAACCTCCAAGAATATCTTAATGCTGTTGACAATGCCTGAGATAGATATAATATGAGGATTAGTACAGCAAATATGGAGACAATGATAATCAGTAGAATAGAAAAAACACTAAATATACAGGTAAAAAGTACAGATCAAACAAGTCAGTGAATTCAAATACTTGGGCAGCGTGTTCACACAAGATGGAAGGCTAGATAGAGAGGTGGAATCAAGAACACAGAAAGCTAATACAGTTTCCTATTAGCTTTCACCATTACTAAGACACAAACACATTCCAATGAAGACAAAATGACAGCTGATAAATAGTATTTTTATACCAACTCTCTGCTACCAGCGTCATTCATGGACTATCCCCAAGGCACAAGAAAGAAAAATCATGGTATGCGACATTAGGTGTTGTAAAGTGGCTGTCAGAGTCACAAGGCTGGACAGAGTACAAAACGAAGTAATCAGACAGATGGTGGGTGTGACACCGTACATGGAATACACAGAAAGGCAGAGAATAAAATTGATTGGACACCTGACAAGAATGCAACCAAAGTTGCCAGCTGCTTGTATCGACAATACCAGACATCAGGGTCGGAGACCACAAAAAAGATGAATGGATGGTGTCAGTGAGACAACAACATCTGCGACAAAGCTGGCACACGACAGAAAACTAAACCTCTCCCCGACGTCTAACGACACAAGTGGATAGAAGATGTTGATGATGATGACTAGGGAGAACTTAAAGAAACATTTATAACTCAAAACAAATGTTCCCAAATGTATAATCTCACCAGAGGTTGGAAACTCCAGCACAAGAGTAACACAAGATGTCAGGTCCTTGCTGGGACTGTACAGTGTAAACTCAATAAAGACTGCTCTGGTCTGTAAGTCTACCCACCCCTCTGACTCCAGCTGTTGGAGGGTAGTCAAACTGTCATGGTAGGTCAGACCGAGTCGCTGTATGTAACCACCACCGAGGTATAACAGTGACTGGCCAAACTTGGAAAATCTTAAGGAAATAGTTTCACAAATGAATTAATGGAATTATCCTTCCTCTTCTTCTGACATTTTTTTCAGCATTATCAATTGTTCAAATTAAAGGTGAACAAATTTATAAACCACTGGTAATTTTTCAATCACAGTAATTACCAAATGAGCTTTGTGAGATACCTTAAAGTATCATCCTAAGTCAAAACTCGAGCAGTATCTGGCTTGGCTTGGCTTCGTTCGTTCTCAATCTCCAGCTACCAAACCCTAATAGAGCTTAAGTAATAGAATGTAGTCCAGAGAACAGAATGCGTTGTGTCGTAGTTTACAGTTTGACTGCGATATTTGCCCCTTTCGGTCCAACACATCTGACTTCAGCAAGCATTTTTTTAGTACCGGGTTAGCATTCCCTTTTCGATCCCTTCTCCTTAGCCAGTCTGCCCTGCTGCAACCTGTTATCCAGGATCACCGTGTGGAGGTGTAGAAGGGTCTTGGCAACTCTGGTTCACTGGCCCTGGCGCTATCAATCAGCTATGGGTCGCTGACCACTGCAGCTCATGCGCTGCTCAGCATCTTGATTCCTTGAGCAGTATCTAACTGACTACTCTTTAGAGAGAACATTTCCTAAAATAAAAAATTAATGATTTTCAACATGTCTTTTCTTAAGAGCACGTTTTTGCTAAAAGGCAGCAATATTCTCATTTGTACCTGGCGCAATTACATTTATCTGACTCTTGAAGCAAAATGGTGAGATCATTAAACTGCAGGAATATACATCTAAGACCAGTTAATATAACACAGAAGTTGTAGTTTTCTAACTTTCCAAAGTTGGTTTTCCTTTTCTTGAAGAAATTCCTTAGTCAATCAGTTCATAATATGAGGAATAATCTTTCCATGTGTAAAACAAGTCTACTTCTGTTTGATATAAAAACACATAAATGTTTTAACCTTTACTGAACCATTGGCAACAAAATCTGTTTTGGGCATTGTCCGAATGGCTGAATTAAAAAACAGGACCACTTCCGCCCACCAAAAAAACAACACAATGGCTTTTTTTACTTTAGAAAATTAAAAACAAATTTTTTTTGGTTTCACATGGATTTGGGAGGTTTTCCCCTCTTGAGGGTGATGAAGTTAAGTTGTTGCAACAGACTTTTCTGAGGTAGGTCTGTTTAGTTTCTTTATGTAGATGTTATAAATACGTTAGTAGTGGAAAATAACAGGTATGCCGATCTGGTTAAAAACACTATCAATGCTTTGTGACAATTTTGGGGATTGACAAGTCGTCTGGTCTACCCAAAAATGGGTAAGTCTAAATGTTTGTGACGTAATAAAAATAATACGGAAACAAGAAAGGTTAATAATATAAGATTACTGAACATAACATTGGTGGTTTAGCTTAGTTGGTGGTTTTCTACTTGTGCTGTTTTCATCTGATGAGTCTTGTAGATCAAATGGTTAATTTTGTAGTTACTCTGCAAAGTTGTTTGCATTTTCAGCTCTACTAGTATTTAGTTTTACTGTAGTCGATTTCATATTCAATTGAAAACTCTTCAAAAATGTATTCCTGTTTCCATTAATTAATGCACATTTTTTACTAAGAGAACTGAAGAACATATCATCTGATTGCATGTGTCATTAATTTTAATCTGGCATTGTCAATCAGCTTTATCATAATAAAGATAATTTGTCACCTGTTGAGCTGTGAACTGGAGAAGTAGGACCAGTTAGCTGGCCCTGGAGTCCAACCTGTAGCATAAGAAGCTGTGTCAGGATCACTAGTACCACTGTCTACACACTTTCTTGTGACAAGCTCTGGTACTGACAGCAGTGCAGTATTGAGAGCAGCTGGACACGTCACTGGAAGTACATGGATAAACAAGAAGTCACTACATATCTATGATGCATGGATGTTGTGATAAGCAAAGCTGACATTACTGCACTTTTGGCAGACATATAGGTGCTCAATTTCACATCAGCAGATGTGAAGGGCTTAGATATTGTTAGTTCTTGTAGCTCCCTGGTTGTACATACTCCTATCTGTTCTAACATACCTTATTTAAACTGCTTTAGAAGACTCAGCTGAGTCTGTATACAACCAGTTTCTTCTACTTCACTTGATATAAACATTACTATGTGCATCCAATCTATTCTTGAATGCATTTACTGACCCTGCCCCAACTATTTTCTATACAAAGCATTCACCACTCTCTGACTAAAAAACTATTTCCTAATATCTAATCTGGACCTTTCTTAATTTGTAGCTGTGTCCTCTTGTCCTTGTAGCCAGTTGTACTTTAAAAAACTTGTTATAGTCTTCTCTTAAGCATACCTCTACACAATATATATTAGTTTGCTTATTCACTTATTCGTTGATTGCAGTGTCACCATCTACCTTATTTTTTATACTTATTAATTGGTGTTTTCACTTTTATTTTCATAATTGTTTCTGCTTAAAAACACATATGACAAGGGCTTCAAATGAAACTCTTAACATTGATATATACATTTGAAACACCGTTGGATTTGGCAGTACTGTTGTTAAGGACTTCAAGAGTGTTCTGAAAGTGGTATCATGATGCAGATGAGCCACATGATGTCATAGCAGAAATTTAAAGATTACTATCGAGCAGTATGCGCAATATAGCGTACAACATGGTTGTCTCACTGCCAAATTGAACAGTGGATTAACAACATTGCCTTTTTAGTTTTTTTGTGGTCAGAGGGTGTAAAAACTCTTGAAATCTATAGTAGAATGAAGGTTCAGTATGGAGACAGTTATTTGAGTTGAGGGAGATTGAATGAATGGGTAGAGAGATTTCAAAATGGAAGACAAAATGTCATTGATGAACCTCAGAGTGGGAGACCAGCAAACGATATAGTGATCAGAAGATCAACCAGTTTGTCTTTGGCAACAGACTAGTCACTATTTATGAAATAGTTGTAGATTTCTGTAGATTTCAACATCAGTCACAGCACTGCGCACAAAATTCTCCATGATTTTTTGTTTTAGTTGTTGGCGTTCACCTTTTTTATTTTGCGCCTGTCAGCCCAGTGCATCTGGCTTCAGCATGCATTTTATGTAAGGGTCTGCTTCCTCCTGCATTTTCTAAGGGTTTGCTTCCCCAGGGTAACGGCCGGTGCTGTAATGGAGATCGAACCCAGCACCTTCTGGTTGTGAGCCGTGTCACTTAACCACTAGCCTACGCTGTTCCCACTTCTCCATGATGACCTTGGTAATATGAGAGTGTGTAGCAAATGGGTCATAGGTTTACAATGAGATAATGGAGGCTGTGCAACATTGGTTAATGTCCCACCAAAATATTTTTTCTCTATAGGGCATCCAGAAACTAGTGGACAGGTGGACCAAGTGTGTTTCCAGGCAGGGAGACTATGTAGAAAAATGAGGCACAGAAAAAATAGTTTTGTTCATACTCTTATAAAAAAAGGTATTAATAAAATTCATGTAACTTAAGGAACTTGTGATTATATAATCTTATTACAGGTCATGGGATAAGACTTGGTTTGCGGGTGCCGTAGTTGAAAGATCCTTTCTATTACTGTAGATGTATGGAGCTAGAAACCTGTTCATGTAACACAATTTTTTACAGAAATCATTCATGCATGAACACAAGAACGGCTACAATGCGGTTTTGCCCAAAATGTTGGGGTGGCGTCAGGTATGGGCAAATGCAGTGGCGGATCTATGTCCGTACAGAGAAACTCTGGGTAAACTAGACGTGCAGCAACCTGATCATAAACCTAGCCTGTTTAGCTGTGAAAGATAGTTCTCTAACTACTTTATCAATTGCATTCTTAAATTATAGAAGGCAAAAATAAAGTTACCATTATTGACTAATGGCTCTCTGCTGGCTTCACTCTACACATGCATTGTCGAAGAAACTGTATTGGGTTTTACTAAACCTATAGATAGAATACATAGAAAAGAGCAGTGGTTACCTATTTCCCCTCGTATCTGTCGCAGCCAGGCAGGACCCATGAGAGATCCAAAGTTCTCAATCGGTTGCAACTGTTCATAATGTAAGGATCTAGCCAGTACTGTTTGAGTCCATTGCCAGAACTCAGGGATACTGGAAGTAATAAGCAACAATTTAACAAGTAACAACAGTCGGGTCACTACAGGTGAGAGGTAAATGTGCTTGTCTCTCAAGAAAGTGTGAACTGGTGGTGTTTTGAATCCTACAAGTTTCAAGTGTTTTATGGTCTGAAGGGAGATAGGAGGTAAGAATAGTGTCTTGTCATATTGGAGATTGATGAAAAACACAGAGATCCCCAGTACATTATGCATGTAAAAAAAACAACCTTTGGAGAATGTAGGTCAAAATTTAAAGAAATAATCTAATACCTACCCAATCTATCAATTAAAAAATGTAGTAAAATGCCTTACCCAATCTGCCAATCTATTAAAGTGCAGGAAGTAAACATTACAAAAAGAAAGTACTACAGATAGTCTTCAGCTATTTGGCATCACACATAATTTGCCTGTTAAAATACCAAGTATTCAAAGTAACAACAAAAAGTCAACATGTTTACTTTAATAAACAAAAGCGAATCATGCACTTAAGAGTTCAATGAACAGAAGTATTGTTAGCCTGATCATGTAATTATAATTCTAACTGTTAGACATACACATCTCTTAAAATATCCATGATTAACTGTCAATCAATCAAAACACTTCAACTTCTCAACAAATACTCGCCAGGTCATTTTGGTCATCATTTCCAGATCCCCCTACATCTCTCCTGCCTGTTTTAGGTTTGTGGTGACTATCCTTCTTCATGAGTATTTATGTCTGACCCTACTTCTCCTGCCATCAGGATTCCAGAACAGTGACTGACTTGTAATGTCATCAGCTGGTTTTAGTAATGTGTGTCCTATCTATCCCCAATGCCGTCCCTTTTACATCTAGTACCACTGGCATCTGTTCAGTTCTTTCCAATTCTATATTAATGACTTTATATAACCATTTTATTTCCTCAATTTGGCACTAGCATCTATTGATGAAAGCTTAAACCTTTATATTTGTTCTCCACATCACAGAGACATACAATAGGACGGACTTGACATTGAAGTTGAAGATCTGTATTTTTGTAAGGTAAAAAAAGGTAAATGAAGTCCTTCAGCAGACTTAACCGCTGATCAGGAATGAAGTGTTGGAGACTGCAGTATACTAAGCTACAGCTTATGTGAAATGGAATGGCCAGTTCCCTTCCATGCTGCCTTTTCCTTCCCTAACCCTAAGGCAGATACTTAGCTAGGTTGGCTGGAGCATGATGGTTGTGGGAGTTGAAGCCCATATCTTCAACTTAATTTATTCCAATTTCCACAAATTCCCATAAGCAATAGAAACCCCTCTGGCCTTATATATTCTTTATTTTATATCTCTATTAATATTTTCTATCTGTACATTTTTTCAAATGGACCATCCAGTAAAAATGTCCACTGATCTCTAAGTAGTGAGATCAGACACCTGTGTGCAGGCAGTGGCACGCACGATTAAAATTCCCTTGGCAGTTGGAAATAGAAAAGAGTAGGATTAACGGCCACTGCTCTGGCAAAATTGGGATTAAAAACCTACTCAAATTATTCTAGGTGTTCTTGCTCAACAGAAAATATGTCACAAAAAGGAGACTGTATGGCTATAACATCAGGTCTTGGTTATGTGGTTAGTGGAGTAGCATAGATGGCGTCTGACAGGCTAAGAGTCTACCTTGCTCTAATTTAAGCTTCCACCATCACCAGTCCAAAAAATAGATGATCCTATATTCCAGGGGCTACCAACTTAACGTTTGGTAACAGATACTGGGATTGACCTGGCAAGTCACTAGCAGATTTTCACCTGCCAACAAAGTATGAAACAAAGGAGGTCACACCTCACCATGACATCTTCTTCTTCTTCGTTCATCCTCAGATCAAAGATCTGGTTTGTCTTACAAAGGACACCGTTGTTTGTAAGGCTGTTTCGTCTCCATACAGCTTTTGTCTCATATCTGTCTCACGAGGCCAGCATTGTTCTCTCTTTTCCTGCATGAGCATGCAGCTTTGCCGGATGTGTTCCACGGTCATGATATGCCCCCCTACATGGGCACCTGTCATCTGTCCCAATCCTCATTTTGTTGTAATGATGACCCTTGAGTCTGTTATGCCCAGTTCTCAGCCTGAAGATGATAACTTGCTCTTCTCTAGTTAAGTTATAGTAGCTGTCTTCTTTTCGGAAGTTGGGGTGTTGATCAGCCCATTTTACCCTGAAGTTGGCTTTAATTATGGTCTTGGCCTCATTATATGTGATACTCAGATCTGTTTGTGGGAATGCTTCTCCACTCTTTGCTAGTTTGTCTGCAGCTTCATTGCCTTCAATATTTCAGTATGATGGGATCCACTGTATAACCAACCATGGGCATTCTGCTGAGAGCTGTGTCAGGGAGAACATACATTGCTCGAGATCTTCATCTTTGTATTGTTTTAGCGCTGCTATTACTGACGTGGCATCAGTCAAGAATACTATGTTTTCTTGGTGGATATCTTTATCTTGGATTACAAGCTCAGCTGCAGCCTTCAGTGCCTCTGCTTCTGCATGGAAATTATTGGAATATGTTCCCGTTGTTAATTCTAAAGTTTTTTCTTCTCCATTCCTTAGTCCGTAATAGACCCCTCCACCTCCATTGGATGTGGCTTTGTTAGATGAGCCATCTGTATATATGTGTATCCATGTTTCTAGTGGGTATACTCTAAGATGTTCTTCTGTGATAAATTTCCTTTCCAATTCTGTCTTAGTTACCTTTTTCCCTATTCCCTCTATGGTTTCTACCATCTCAGGGGACTTGGCTTTTTTCCATGATGGGATTTGGGATGTTTCTTTTAGATCTCTAACCACTGCCTGGCTTATGTTTTGGTCTGCTCTTGCAAGTTCTTTTGTTTTTTGAAATGAAGTGGTTTCTCTTTAATCTCCCTCTTTCCATGCGATTTATCCTGTCATATATTGGGTGATCAGGCATTCGTTTGAACTTCTTATCCTGCTGGAGTGTTTTTTGGTCTCTGCGCATCTCCATAATTTTGATTTGTGTGATGTCTCCATTGCATTTATTGGTGTTGTTCTCATAGCTCCAGTGATGATACGTATACCTTGGTTTTGGGTTGTATTTATTTTGTGAAAGTTATTCTTTGTTGCTGTGAACCATGCTGCTATCCCGTATTCTAGCAC
This sequence comes from Ariolimax columbianus, assembly GCA_036924085.1. Taxonomy (NCBI): domain Eukaryota; kingdom Metazoa; phylum Mollusca; class Gastropoda; order Stylommatophora; family Arionidae; genus Ariolimax; species Ariolimax columbianus. The sequence goes on from JAVGWX010000006.1 coordinate 73,780,225, forward strand.
TGGTCTCACATAACCTGTGTACAGTTTCTTTAGGGTGCCCGTGTCCGCTCCCCTCATTATCGCCATTCTGTTCTTAGCTTTGTTGGTGGCTTTTTTTATCTGGTTTTTCCATGTCAACCTTGGGTCTATTGTTATTCCCAGATAGTTAGACTTATGTCAAGGGGGAGAGTCTGGCCATTTACTTTCAGGATCACTTCTTGGGGCTTGAGAGATAGAGAGAATATTGTGTACGATGGTTTTGGATTCGTTTATAGTGATTTGCCATTTTTTTTTCCATGTCTCTATTTTATTTAGAGTCTCCTGCATTTGGTTTCTAGCTACAGGTGTGGACTCTTCGGATGTCCGTAGTGCCAAGTTATCTGCATATAGTGCACTGTGTACTCTTTTATAAATTTCTGTGATTATATCATTAATGTATATGAAGAACAGCATGGGTGAGAGTATTCCACCTTGTGGAACTCCTTGTTCCATTTTCATTTTTTTGCTGAGGTGTCCTTGGAGTTGCACCCTTGCTGTCCTGTTATCTAGGTAATCACTGATCCACTTGTACATGTTGTTGGTTACACCCATTTGCAGTAGTTTGAGTTTTAACCCGCTCTTCAATATTTTATCAAAAAAGGCTTTTTCTAGGTCTATCCAGACTGCCAGTGTTTTCCTTTTTTCTTGAAATGCATCTTCTATCTCCTGCGAGAAATTTGTCACTTGATCTTCGGTCGATCTGTTTCTACAAAAACCTGCTTGTTGGGGGATAAGTAAATTCTTTGATTCCATATGCCAGGTTATTCTAGTGTTAACTATTCGTTCCATTAGTTTCCACACACAGCTGAGTTGACTAATAGGTCTGTAACTGCCTGGCTTCAAGTTGTCTTTCCCTATGTTTAAGGATGGGGATAGTCCTTGCCTCTTTCCACACTTTTGGGGACAGTTCCTTGTTTCCAGCTTGTGTTAAAAATGTGGCTTCAACCTTCCAGCAGATAGCCCCAGTTATGTGGCTTCAACCTTCCAGCAGATAGCCCCAGTTATGTGGTGGTGCTTCCCCAGCATTGTCTGCATTAAGACAATGCCTTTTTCCAAATAATGAAGACCACATGGAGTTTCTTATTGTATTCTATGGTTTTTTCACTCAACTGCCTGAGCGTAAATATAGCATCTGAATCCTGATTGTGAAGCACTCAGCATCATCTAAACAATAGCTCGTACTTACTGTTCAAGGACCTGTGTTAAAATTTCCCTGACATGGCTAAGGAAAGATATGCCCCTATACAGCTGCAATTCTTTCTGCTGCTCTTTTTTTTCCTTATAGGTACTACCACCTCTCTTTGCCAATCAACAGGCACCTTCTCTTCAATCCATTCCTGATTAAAGATCTTTGTGAGCTATCTTACTCCTACATCTTGACAAGCTTTTATGGTATCTGCCGACATGTTGTCTACACCTGGGGCCTTGTAGTTAGGGTTTCTTTTAATTGCATCCCTGACTTCTTGCTTGAGTATTAATCTGTTGTTATTTACAATATGGGATAAGATGCTGAGCAGCGCATGAGCGTCAGGGCCAGCGAAACAGAGCTGCCAAGACCCTTCTACACCTCCACGTGGTGATCCTGGATAACAGGCTGCAGCAGGGCAGACTAGCTAAGGAGAAGGAACGAAGAGGGAATGCTAACCCAGTACTTAAAAAATGCTAGCTGAAGTCGGATATGTTGGACCGAAAGGTGCAAATGTCGCAGTCAAGCTGTGAACTACGACACAACGCATTCTGTTCTCTAGACTACATTCTGCTACTTAAGCCTGGCAAAGATGGCGCCATAACTGGCTGCGAGTCTACATTTCTCTACTGTTTTGGATCATTATGGATGCCGCCAGACCACGGATTTGCCTGGAATTCACACTAGTCGACGACTTACACTTGTGTTCACGGAAACGTGGTGTTGTTTTCCGTCGGGACTTGTTATTTCGTTCTTTTTTTGTGATTTCTTACATCCGTTTATCCTAGTCTGGACGCCGGCTGAATGGAACTACGCTTATACCTGCGTCGTATTTCACGAGTTAGTTCTGCCGGTTCACCTTCACGAATTTGGCGTGTGGGAATTTTAGATGCTACTATGATGAGCTGAATACAGCTGGGGAGAGATGCCAGACTCACTCACATGCTGAGTGTTGTCCATACGACCTCTTGTGGTTATCGAAAAGGCACGACAAACTGCGTTAGATGCCTTCCAACCTTTCTACCCTGCGGGTTACATGTTTACGGAAAGGCTTCGGTGGTAACCCTGAGGCAAAATCTGCATCCTATGCTATCTCCAGTCGTCTCGATGAATGTCTTGCCACTGGCAAAAGGTAGCTTAGGCTCTGTGAGTGAGGTTGACAAAAGGCGCAGTTTCTTCCTCACTTTAATCCAAATCACCGCGCAAGTCACCCATTTCAGCGGCCACAGCAAGAGATACGACTGCCCTCACGGCTGAACAAAGAGAGTGGTCTTCATCACTTGTGATGGACAACTATTAGCGGGAGATTGAGAACGAGCAAAGCCAATCCAAGCCATTTACAATATATTTAAGGGTTTGTAACAATGAATGATGTTGCACAGATTCTATACTTGGGACAAATAAGTCTGTGATATACTCCTCCCATCTGTCTCTTATCCTTTCATGTGTACATTGATGGTTAACCTAGTTAAATTGACATCAATGAATATGAGCATTAGAATGATGATGTTCATCCATCATGTTTGATAATGACCATTTATGTTCATACATTTGGAATGTGTTCAGTCACTCGATGCGTTTAAAGGTCACTAAGGAGCTTGATGTGATTCTGGAAATACCTTGAGCTGCGTAAGCAGGGAATGTGCACATGGTGGGAAAGTTTAATTTCACTGGCTTTTCTTGCCTGTTTCTGTTGTCCAGGTGCTGTTTTTATGGATGCTTTGCACAATGTTGCACCTGCGCAAAGATGTGCACCATGCTGTATGGTCTTGCCCAGCAGCTTCCCAAGTGTGGGGTATTATGCCAAAGACTTTTAGTGAAGCCTTAAACATGTCTTTTAGGCGCTTCTTTTGGCCACCAAGGGAGCATTTACCCCTCTGCATCTCACTATATTAGGATATAGTGACCATTACTCACCTTCTGAGGTTAGTTATGTTCAGATTCCGCGAACTGCCAGGATTCTTATCCAGGTCTGAATAAAATTTGCTGTGGATATTGTTAGTGGTTTGGTACATGCTGTCACTGCTGTAATTGATGTAGACAATGGCTAGAAAAAGTCCAAACATAACGGTGAACACTAGGACGTCTCTCATCATAGTATGCAGTCTCTGTATCTTCTTCCCTTCTTCTTTGGCTTGGAGTAATGCAAAGCCACCAAGTGGTCGGATTCTCACATCCTAAGCAATAATTAAAACAATGTATTAACTTCTGTAACAGTTCCAGCCCGAGCATAAGCGTTTAGGGGAGGGATGATGCCGTCGGCGACTCTGAGAACAAAGGTACCTGAATGTGTGCCAAGGTCACTCTCCGTCTCGACACTACACCAAGGTCACTCACCGTCTTGATACTAAGTCAACATAGGAAAACGAGGTTGGGGGAAAGAAGGTGTCTACACAGGTAAGAGGCTAGGTGCTGACCACTGGCATTGCGATTTGGGTAGTGTGAGATGAGTGACAGGAGTTAGAGTGCTGCGTTCCAATGGCAGCTGAATGGCTGGGTCAAGATATCCCACAGACTGACCATTGGACGACTCTGATACTGCTTGAGACTATATAATACTAGACAAAGATTAGCTCAAGCTGTCTGGCCATGGAGAGTAAGAGCGAGAGACAGAATTTAGCTAGGAGTCTGTTTAGCTCACCGACAATAGAAGAGTGATTGATAGGCGTGTGAGAACAGGGTTGCTGAACCAGCATACGCCTTCGAGTCTTGGCCAGTCGCTCTATAAGGTGTGTGTTGGGTGTCCTGTGTCTAAGAGAGATGTAGATGTATGTGTGTAGACACCGAGGGAACAATGTATGTTCCAGAGTGTGGGTATATATGTGAGTATAAGTTGAATATATTGAATGTATTATGTCCAGATCACCCGCCTGAGGGGATCTGAGTGTCACAGAATACGAACATGAGGATGAGATTTTGATAGTGTGTTGAGGGTGCAGATAAGGGGAGGGGAGTGTGCGGCTAGAACTAGGTTGGATTAGTTAGGAGCAACATCAATAGCTTATGCTTATAAACTCCATGTATCTATTTAGTTAAGATTGTATTTCTTGTGTTATTTGTAATTTCATTGCATTTACTTTAATAGGTGTTGTACGAGTATGATATAATAAAGATGCCACCTGCTGTGTGCTATGTTATTTGCTGTATGTGGTCATGAATGATGTGGATGAGTGTGGTAACATTATAGATAGTGGAAACCTGGACTCTGCTACACTTCACCAATATCAAAATTAAACTACAGCTGGATATATAAAATCTCATTGGCACAAAGGATCAGTCATCCAAAGTGATTATAACAGTCAAACAGGTTGGTGGTTGTAAGAAACGACATTCTGCAAAGAACATGCAACTTACATACTCCATTACAGCTGGGTCAACTGGAGCATCCTGGAAGTGGGAGTTCAACCCCATACCTCTGTTGTGAAAAGTCAGTGCTCTACTACTACACTAATCAGACATCTTCTCACAACTACAAGAACATGTCAATGCTTTTTTGCAGCTTTCTACAAGGAGGACAACCTCAGTGCTGGCCCCATACTCTTATTAGAGCAAAATATAGTCAAGTTAATTGAGTGGTTGACTGAGGCCAAGATGCAGCAGTGCATGAGCTGACAGCAACTAGTGACTCATAGCAAGTCGCTTGCATCAGGGTCAGCAAACCACAACTGATTAAGACCCTATTCTGCCTCAACAAAGCGGCCCTAGAAACATGCTGCACTAATGTAGTCTGGTCAAAGGATAGGGATAGCAGTGGGAAGGCAAACCCAATACTCAAAAAAGCCAGCTGAAATCGGATGTGTTTGGCCAAAAGGCGCAGAAATTGCAGCAATGCTAAAAACTTATACACAACATCTCAACGTCCTTTTCAGGATGAACGCCGAAGAAGACAAAAATTGGTTGACTCTTTTGTCATGCTGTCTGCATTTTGTTTCTATTTATTTCTGTGATGCCCTTTTTCTTCTATCCACAAAGGTTCCATGGGAGAAAACAATATTAGAAAGATAGATAAGGAAAGGGACCTAGGGGTTATAATAGATCATACAGGAAAGGTGAGTGAGCAAGTTAAGGTAGCAGTGAAAAAGGCAAATGCAATGTTAGGTATGATAAAAAGAAATATTAAACATAGGAGCAAGGAAGTGATCGTCAAACTGTATAAAGCTTTAGTTAGACCTAGATTGGAGTACTGTGTACAGGTGTGGAGTCCTTATCATAGAGGGGACATAAACATGCTAGAAAGAATACAAAAAAAGAGCGACAAAGATGATAGTGGGATTCCAGAATTACAGTTATGAGGAACGACTCAGAAAAACCGGCCTACAGTGTCTCGAAGAGAGAAGAATTCGTGGTGACTTAATACAGGTTTATAAGATGATCAGAGGAATAGATAAATTAGACTATAACAAGTTTTTTAAAATACAGCCACCTACAATAACATGAGGGCATAGCTACAAGCTGACTAAAGAGAGGTCCAGGTTAGATATTAGGAAATATTTTTTTAGTCAGAGAGTGGTGTCTGCTTGGAATGCATTGCCAGGGGAGGTAGTGGAGGCAGGGACAGTTAATGCATTTAAGAATAAACTGGATGCGCATAGCTTTTAGAGCAAGGTGATGTAAATGTAACTGGTTGTATACAGACTCTGCAGGGTCTTCTAAACCAGTATAAAGACGTTAAGTTAAGTTAAGTTATGTCAGTGAAATTTGTTCAATACCATACTACATTTTATTTGAGCGGTACCTTGGATGAAAAGAATCGAGCCACTCTCCAGCTTCTAAACATGTTATAAAAGGTGACTAAAAAGGGCTGTGCTTGAGGCTGGCAACCTCATCATGTAAATAATATTGCTATTTTAATCAGTAAAAGCTCATGTACAGGCTTCCTGCAAAGAGACCAGCTGCAGTTAAAACTTTTGATTCACATTGGAATAGAATTGTAAACGGTTGCAAATGCTTACTTTAAAATGTGCTCGCTGCAGTGCTAGCCTATGCTTCAAATTGGAGTAAAAAAGGTGAATGATGATAGTATATTTTCTCACAATGACTGATCTACCTCTGTTTTCTTCTGTAACCAGAATTTCATAATCATAATAAATAGTTGTGAATATTAGTCCAAGAACACAAAGAAAAGCAAAAGCAATATAAGCAGTGGTTATCTGATGAGAAATCTGATGAGAAGTAAAACTGTATATTACTGGTCAAGACCAAAATTGGTCTAGTGGTTAAGTGACACAGCTCACAACCAGAAGGTGCTGGGTTTGCTCCCCAATCACAGCACCGGCCGTTACCAAGGGGAAGCAAAGTCTTAGAAAATACAGGAGGAAGAAGACCCTTAGATAAAATGCATGCCCACGTCAGATGCACTGACAACAAAATAAAAACATAGTGTAACACACTTGGGAAATAGAGAAATAGAGAACAAACAAACAAAAATAATTTTAAAAAAAGGATTACTGGTTACCGAAGTACAAAAGATATTTAAATGCAGGTGCTCATAAGTACAGTAACAGATGAAGATCAACACTTGCATAAAAAAAATGTCATTCTTTTAATTTATATTAGCAGCTCTGCAATTATTTGTTGTTTTGTTATTCAAATAGATTTCCATGTTTCTGGTTTATTTGTTGCTATACAGATTTAAAAAATTTAGTTTTTAAAGAACGACCATAGCCATAGATCTTAGTTAACTGGTTTCTTCTGCACTGTTTTCATTTGCCCCAGACATAGATAAGCACCTTCAAATGGCGGAAATGTAGTTTTTCAGCTCTTACTGTGCACTTTATTTTGTTTTTCAATCACCATTGTTTAATAAGTCAAAAAATTATTATCCAGTATTTGAAGACATTAGGGAAACAAATAATTGGCAACTGATAAAAATGAATTAAAACATGAGCAGGATAGCAACAACTGCTTTATAAATTGAGAAAAATTAAGATATTGAGAGGTAATTTTTCTATCACAACAAGCTCTTTCTTAACTTAACTTATCGTCTTTATACTGGTTTTAGATGAATACAGAGTCTGTATACAACCAGTTTCTTGGAAGGTGGATGTGCGAGTCTATCTTAGTAGACTCAAACACTAGAGCTAAGTAGACCCGCAGCCAGTTAGGCGCCATCTATATCTGCTCTTAACAAACCACCTGGAGAAAGGTACAAATAACTTGGGTAAATTTTAAACTTGAATTTTGTCTGGACAGCAGCCGTTAAGCCTACTCTTTTCGATTTCCAACTGCTATGGAATTTTTAACGTCCGCGACACTGAACACGAGAGTCCAATCTCACTACCCAGAGATCAGGGGAATTTTTAACAAGAATATTCACATGAATAAAATCAGACTCCACCGTGATTCGAACCTGCACCTGAGCCGGACACCTTCCCTGAAGACCACTTAGTCGCCTAAAGGAATAATTTACATGAATAGATAACAGATGAAAATGTAAATTTTGGTGAAGTGACAAAACAGTCAAACACACATGAACATCGCAAAAAAAACATAACTGGATAGATTTTCCGAACCATAGGAAACACAGGGAGAAATGTCTACAGATACATGAGCAAAACAGTTCTTGCCATTCTTCATATGCTTTCATACATCAACTTGAATATCTCTAAAGCAGTGGTCAGCTTGAGATTATCATTATCTTCATAAAGCTCGCCCAGAACACTGGATGATTTTTGTAGCTTGCTGGTTGTACACACTTCTGCTCTGTCCTCTCAGGAATCCATCATATTACCTATCATGCAATGTGAGGATTGCTGATTCCTTGATTTCAGTGTCAACTCCTGTTTGATTTGAGATCATTTTTTTTATGTTATGCTGAAACAACATTGCAATCGTAATTATTGTATCTCTTACCTTTAGCTGTTCATTGGATTCAATCTTTGGCCTGATGTCAATCATGTCTGGATTATCTTCCCCTATACCTTCAGCATGTGCCGTCTTATACACAGCCAAAACTAGCACCTGTCAAACACATATATTTAGGTTTTATGAATTTAAATTAAACATCTTTGTCAATAGTTGTGACAAATCTATTTATTTTACAAGTGTCTCAAATAAGCTGTGCTGCCAAAGCATAGCTTTAAAATATTACATTAGGGCAGTTTTGAGGGCAGGGAAAGAGACCATTAGTATTTAGTATAGGCAGGGGAAAATAAGAGACCAAAATGTCTTCATCAGGTACAGAGATGACACAAATAAGACTTAAAAATCTAAATGACTTTAAAATGGTTAAAGATATTTCATTATTCTAAAGAAATTATTTTATAGAAAAGTAAAAGAGGATAGGATTCTTGAACTTACAAGTAATATTGCAGTTCAGCTGCAGTTTGACTGATTGTAGGGAACCTGTGTTAAGGAACATATGGTTTTTTTGTGGATGTGAATTCTGTAGCATTTTGTTTTAATTGATAAGATTATAAGCTACGTTTTTATGGCATGCAGTTTAAGGGCCATGATATTGATTTTTTCTCACTAATAAGAGGTTTTGATATGCAAAAAAGTTAAATTTTATATATATAAATAAATATATATATATATATATATATATATATATATATATATATATATATATATATATATATATATATATATGTCCTGTCGGACTGAAGTAGAGGATATTATATTGTATTGCACTGCACTGCAATGCAATGCATGCATGCATGCATGCATGCATGTATGTATGTATGTATGTATGTATGTGTGTGTGTGTGTATGTATGTATACATTGTTTAGTGCCTATAATACATTCTGCGAAATATGACATTATGTGATTTGAACATTGTGCAACATCCTACCATAGCATACACTGGTTCACCAACTTTGTGTTGTTTAATTATGTTTTGTTTCACTTCCAATTCAATACTTTCTTCTCTTTGCCTTTTGCTGCTTCTAACAACACTAGAACTGGTAATGTATTTTAGAAAGACAGTTAAACAATGATAATGCAGTAATGCTTAAGAAACGTGAGATTCACAAAGTTTTATGCTGGTTCTTACAGTTCTAAGCATGCGCTGTTAATTGACAAACTTTTAATTTATAATTCAGAAATATTTTACATTAAAATAATAGTACATTGCATACACAGGTCAGTAACATATGCGTTTATTATTACTATCAAGACATATGCAGTATATTATAGGTTATATATGTAGTATTAGTATTAGTTAGCCCTTCGTGAACGAAGATAATCCTATTCTGGATCTACACATTCTACAGCATGAGGGACATATGTGGATGTCTGAAAGAAAGTTCTAGAGAAAATTGCCAAAATATTATACAGTGCACAAAACTGTCTTCCTCGTGAATTACAGGGTGAGAAAATAACAGAACCACTGCACCGTACTGTACTGGTTGTGAAAGACAACTATGTGAGCTTTCGCAGGGGACTGGCAACCTCACTCTTGTTAAATAACAGAAATGACCCCTACAAGAGATTATAGACACTTTTATGCAGTCTTCCTGTAAGGAGGTCAACTGTAGTGGTAGATCACATGCTCCCAATGAAGTGAGATATGAAAACGATGACAGAAGAGTGAGTAACTTGTTTTCATGAACATTTGGATTAGAAGAAAAAGAAGGGAAGACCCAGATAGTAAAGTTTGAAAGTGTTAGAGAATTTCTTAAATAAGAAATAAAAGTACTTAAACTAATAATGAATTAATTGATCGACGACTCACCTTCAAAGGCTCAACAATCATGATAGAGATGACGAGAGTGATGCATAAAGATACGACCCACTTAATTGCTACACTTGATCCAAAGCTGTATCCATACAACAGCACCAGGATGATAGATAGCAAACACAGCACAGCACACACTGCATAAGCCACATACACACACCAAAAAGGCAGCATACAGCCAGAGTTTTTCTGCATGCTCATCTGGGAAACCACACTCAGTGACCTTAAACGACCTGTAAATAGTATAGAATGAAACTATTATTATTCATTACAGTATATTTCACATTCCTGGACTTTCTGAAGAATTTATAGGGCTAATGAATTTTAAATTGATTATACTGGTAGTCCCCTCGCAGTGTGCTGGGAAGGTTTTTTTCCCGTCTGATAAAAAAAACAACCTAGCATCTTGCCAGGGTTCAAACTGTTATCTCTCTTACTAGAAGACTGGTTGTTGTTGTTGTTACTTAATGCCTATGAGTATGTTTACTCTTTTGTATGCCTTGAAAAGGGAGTTAAGTGATGGGTTATAGTAACTTTCCTCACATCCCAAGCATGCTGATGAAGGTGGACCGTAGTTCTCCAGGCAGTTGTGCTATGCTTGGCTTCATCTGCATGATGCACGCTACTATGGGGATCATATCAATCCACATCTTGTCAATCAAAATGCCTTAAAAACAGCCTGTTTCAGGGAATGCTACATGGAAGAAAGATGCAATCTAGATCAGTATGTTGTGCCTAACTAGATTAGTGTTTCGGTTCTCTTGCATTAAGCTATCATCCAAGCATTTCATTGCTCTTGCAGTGGTGACTTGTTTTACATGATGAGGTTTCCAGCTCAATTCACAACTCTCTTTTGCAACAGCCTTTTATGACATGCATAGTGGGGTGAAGTGGGTCTATTTTTTACACTTCAACTATAAAATCTACAGGGGCAGTTTCCTGACACACTACATTATGAAGTTTTATTTCATGCAACTTCCCTGCTGTTTTCCCTATTACTAAGTCCGGTATCAGTTTTTAGCTGGGTGAACCACAGCGCTTTGTGGCTGAGAAATGTACTGTGACAGTTTTGCCCATAGTGTTCTAATAGTGTTATTAGAATTTTGAACTTACTCAAAAACCTTGTTAAAAAACCTTGTTAAAAAACCTTGTTAAAAAACCTTATTATTACAGTTTAAAAAATCTTATTATTACAGTTTAAAAAATCTTATTATTTAACTTTTCTTATATTGCAAGGGATGACAAAAATCAATTTTTACGTCAAGAAAGGAACATTTATACTGGCCTGATAATATTGTTTTTGACTTTGATGAAGATGACACAATACTTGGTCTTGCTCCATCCTGCAGCAAGGAGGAACTGCCTTTCTTGGTATCCCCAACAGAACTCGGCTTATGCGAAATAGAATCTGGTAGTGTGAAGTTGGTTCGAGAAGGTTTCCTAAATGAAAGATGGCAAGAAAATTAAAGATAATGGGTGAAAATGAAAGAATGTAAGAAAATTAATGATAAACAGAAAGAGAGACAGAGAGAGAGAAAGAGAGAGAGAAAGAGAGAGCAAAATATAAATTTTATAAACGTGAGAAATCATAATATAATTAAGAGGTCATGGTGCAAAACATTAAAATGAAGTAGACTAAAATTAAAAGGACACATGCAAAGAAAGGAGAGCCTGGCAAACTTTTAATAGGAAAACAAAGAATATTTGAATTGGATATATTATCTGATGTCTGAAAGCATACAACAAAGAATATGATTGTGAAGAAGAAGAAATAAAGTTACGAAAAATTATAGGATCACACATGATCAAAAAATGCCACAATATATAAACCATATAAATGTAATTAAGGAACATCTAAAACTGTGTCCATCAATAACTGCACATGTTTGTAATCATAGGAAACTGAAACAAACTAGAAGCACTGTGTTTAAGATGGTTTGAAAAACCCGATAAAGTGAATATAAAGTAACTGCAGACTTAAAGCTCAAAGTTTTCGAACAAAAAAACACACATTAAGTGAGCCCAATTCTCGCCACCCTCTTCTCCTCCTCTTAATAAAATTCCCCCACTTCTTTCTGCTATTTCTCTTCTAAAACATGTACACATGAATAATGTGTTATTGAACAAGTAAATAGATCAAAGCTGCAGCAGCATTGACGGTTGTTGTTTCGAATGTCCACAATGAGTAGGTTACTCTTATGTGCGCTCTAAAAAGGGCGTTAAGTGACGGGTTGCAGTAGCTTTCCTCACATTTTGAGCATGCTGATGAAGGTGGACCGGGGTTCTACAGGCGGTTGTGCTATGCTTGGCTTCATCTGCGTGTCGCCAGAATCTACTACGGAGATCACGTCGAACGTCGCCTTGATAGCCAGACTATTGCCGTCAACAACAGCCAGTTTCCAGGACGACCTACAACGAGGTCAGGTGAGGGTCTGGGCCAGTCTATTTCTCCTGGCCCTGGCTAACATTCTCTGATCAGTGGCATTGACGGTTAAAAGTCTATAAAAATATGTACAGATAATGGCTCAATGACCGCACAGAGACATACAAAAATGATGTCTACTTTACAGCCTCAAGGCCTTATATTCAACAAAACGAATGAAAACAGCTAACAAATCACAATAAAAAAACAAGACATGATGTATAATGAGCCATTTAAGCTAGTCAAGGCTTTGTGACCATAATGTAAGTACGTTGGGGACCCAGTGGTCTTGAGGTAAGGTGTTCGCACTTCAGGTGCTACGGGTCACGAGTTCAAATCCAGGTGAAGACCGAGATTTTTCACGTGGATCATCCAGTAAATAGTTTCCCGATCTCTGAGTAGTGAGATCAGACACCCGTGTCAGTGGCACAACCGTTAAAAATACTTTAGCAGTTTGAAATCGAAAAGAGCAGTCTTAACGGCCGTTACTCGGGTAAAAATCCAAGTTAAAAATCGACTCAAATTATTCTAGGGACACACAAACCCCCCCACCCAAGAATATGTTGCAAAAATTTGTATGTGTGTTTATAATATCAGGTCTTCGTTATTTGATTAGCGGAGCGGCATAGATGGCGCTGGACAGGCTGCGGGTCTACCTTGCTCTAATTTACGCTTCCACCACCATCAGTCCCAAAAATATGCGATTGTATATTCCAGGAGCTAACAGATGTTAGCTGAAGATAGATAGATAGATGTAGCTACGTTTTGTTTTTGTGCTGGTGCGACCACTAAGCTATTACCTATATGTGTTTTTATCGACTATTCAACAATTAAAAAATACTAAATAAAGGTATCAGCAAAACGTTGTTTCCAATGAAGCCAACAAACGATAATATAATAATTAAATTGTTTATACTTCTGGAATGATTAAGAACATTGTCATCTACACATAACTATTTCATGGCCATAAAATGGATGCCCATAATATACTTGCCTGCCATAATTGGGAATGAATTCAACTTCCTTACGAGGATTGAATATAGCAGCATTAGTTTCAACTGGAATGAGTTCTGCTTCCTTGCGAGGGTTGAACGAAGTTGCATTGGTTTCCTCCACATCATCTGTAAATCCTTCATTCACCCAATCATCATCTGAGTCAAAGAGGCCATCACCTCTAGCTTGTTTCACTCTGTAACATTTGTATAACAATTCATTCTACAATAACATTTGTAGTAATCCATCTTGTATCAATTAATTATCACTACACACTTATAACAATAGAATAAAAAATCTGGTAACAGGATAAGAAAAAGAACATGAGACAATTAGATAAATGATGTAAAATAATTCCAACCACAACACTACAATGCTGTATGGTATAGTGACATGGACAATGAACAAACAGTTAGAGAGGGAAATTATTTAAGGTCTTTAAAATTTTGATATATGGAAGAAAATATCACGGAAAAATAGAAAAATAAAAACCAGGAAGTCTTGGAGGAGTTAGAGGTAAAAAGAGAATTTATAAACAAAATCAGCCATAGAAAATATATTTTGTTCGTACCAAAAGACATGGAACCTTGCTGAAAACTGTACTGGAAGGAAAAGTAGAGGATGAACATGTCTAAGGAAGACAATACTTTAATTTGGAGAATAACATCAAGAGCTGAACAAGGAAAAGCATGTACGATTGCACCCTCAAGGTTCGGGACAGAATGTTGGAGATTGTTTACAGTTTGACCTTTAATGATAAAAAACACTGGCCAACAACTGTCAACATAAAGCGCTTGACTTATGAGAGGAAACATCAGCTCCTTATGACACTTTGCAGCAACTTGGACACAAAAAGGAAATAATAAATCTAGCAATTATATAATAATCCACCATGTAACAATTTTATAATAATCTACCCTGTAACAAATTTATAATAATCTACCATGCAACAATTTTATAATAATCCACTATGTAACAATTTTGTAGTAAATTCATCCTGTAACAATTTAATACTAATTCATCCCGTAAAAATGTTTAATAATGAACATGTAACAACTTTCTAAAAATTCACCCTGCAACAATGTAATACTAATTCATCTTGTAACAATTTTATTTTCTGTAACAATTTTATAATGATTAATTCTGTAAAAAAAATGTTTAACAAACCATTTCATTACTTCAGCAACATTGCAAATCAGATATAAGGTATACACCTGTTTTAATAACCTTCAATTAAAATATCTTCACTTGTTTTATCCAGCCAATGATCATGGAACTAGATTACATGAGGACATTAAATAAAAGTCCAATTCATACTTTGGCTTTGAAACAGATGCTAGCAAAAGTGGTAATGCTTTGGAGGGGATGAAGCAACAATTCCAACGTGTTGTGAGAAAAAATAATAACAAATGATATGGTATCACTGTGAATACTTCCAATTACAGATAGTCTAATTATGTGTATGAAGATCTTTAGATCGTAACTGTAGCTCAATTTGTTTAATACTAATAAATTTTATTTTAAGAAAAGCTATTTGACATAGGGAGTTGCTGTATTTGTCTTGAGCTGTAAAACAAAAATTGGCAACATTAGGCCAGGCTGTAAAGAGTTCATATCTAACTGACTTGCTCTATAAATATTAGGCCACACAATTTCAGTTGTAAAAGATAAGCTGCATAATTATAAGAGATACTAGAAAGACTAACTTTAGTGTTAGCTTCTTCTTTCTCTTCTCCTCATCTTTTGCTATCTCGGCTTCAGCCTCATCTAATGTCTGTTGCAAGTCTTCATCACTGTCCTCTGCTGACTGGGGCTAAACATAGACATTTGAGTCAACTTAGACAACAGGTCAAATAAGACATTTGGGTCAACATGGACAATAAATTTGAAAAAAAACTGAAGACAGGAGGTAACATTACACTAGACCCTCATTCATCATCATCATCAGTCCCACAACCTAGAAGACAGTTGAGGCACCGTTATTGCAGTTTGTCGTATTAGCTCCTGCCATATAACAATAGTATGTCTTGGGCCACTACACACCTGACGGAGCCCATCTCTTTCCAGGTTGCAATTCATTACAGTTGTGTCTAAGTTTCATACAACAAAGTTGACACTGTGAAGTTCAGCCATGTGAACTAGACCATGAAATATGACATATGTTTAAGCGTAGTGCTATTCATATAGCCGATGTCCATTCCAGGATAATCGGACGAAAGAAAACACACAAAACAAACCAATTAACCAGTCCAAAGGGAAAACAACAACACGTTTCCATGGACACAAGTGTAAGTCGTCGACTAGTGTGAATTCCCGGCAAATATATGGTCTGGCGGTATCTATTATGAACTAAATCAGCGGAGCAAAGTAGACACGTAGCCAGTTACGGCACCATCTTTGCTGCTCATTATTAATGACCCTCATTATCAATGGTTAATTGGTTTTTTAAAAATACAATGGATAAAGACACATCAGATAAAAAGAAATAGATTTACATGCTTTAATGTCAATTAATTCCTGATAAATTCATATATTAAAGCAGTGACTAATTTTAAATTTTACATTAAAGATGTTGGTGTTACAACAATTAAGTAAGATGACACAGAGTTGTTACAAAAATAATTTAAGTAAAACAAAATTTGTAGCGTACTCTCACTATTGCTACTAAATAATATATGTAAATTCAGGGAAATGAAGACTAATACCAAATTAAGATTGTTTATTTTCTGTGTTTAGTCAGTACTCCCGCACATAGAAGGAACCTGGAGAACAATATAGGCATTACACAGAAAACTTAAGTCGTTCGTCAATAAATGTCTATCAAAGATAATGAGCACAGGCTGGAAAGGAGTAATAAACAACCAGTGGAGCGATGAACCTTACGTAGAAAATAGGGTTGGATAGAACACATGCAACGGAAAGCACCACCAAGTGTGGTCAGACAGGCCCTGACATGGAATCTACAAGTAAGGAAAATGAGAGGTAGACCAAGAAATACCAGGAGAAGTGACTGAAAATCAACTTCGGTACCTGGACCTCAACTGGAGCGAGACAGAAAGGGCAGCTCAAGACCCAACTTGCTGGAGAGGGGTTGTCAATGGCCTTGAATAAAGCAATGTGATTTGATAAAGATGCTCTTCGCTATGAATTTTGCATGTACAGAAATGGCTTTGATTGATTGGAAATGATGTGTGAATTGAAAAGTAGATGCAGGCCAGATATCAAACATTCCTGCTCACATGTTGTCTAGCAGCAGACTATATTGTTTAGATGTGAAGAATCATAAAAGTAAAGGAAATGCAACTTATGATGACTCACTACAACATACACTCTTACCCGTCCCTGTGTACATGAAATAATTTTATATATTGAATGATGGATGTGCAAAGTCCACTAACAGATACCAAAATAGTGGTGTTAAATTGTGGATGACTGATATGTGAAATGATGGATATGCAAAAGTATGGTTAGTGAAGGTGACAGATAGTGTGGGTGACAGATAGTGTAGGTGACAGATAGTGAAGGTGGCAGATAGTGCAGGTGACAAATACTGGCTTACTGTATGGGTAACAAATGGCATAAGTAAAAATAAAGACATATGGGTCATCAAACGATTTGGTAACTCTTTTCTTTTTTGTCGCTGCTTCAGATTATTTCCTAGCATTTATTTCGTTAGTACACGCCTCCAGCATGTGTATAGAATTTACTGACTAAAGTATGTGTCACAGTATATGTTGTGTTCAGTATATGTCTGGAGCATATGTTGCTTTCAGTATATGTCTCCAGTATATGTATGGGGGGGGGGGGGGGGGGGGTGCAGTAGTGAAGTGGTTAGTGCACTGGCTTCCCAGAATGTTTTTCTGATCACAAACCGGCCCCTGTAGTTGACCCAGCCACAAAAATTGGGTACCAGAAAATCTGGGAAGTAAAGGCGGCCGGCGTGATGCTGACCACATAATCCACTATGTGCTGTTGGTTATATTTCCTTTGCCCTGCACGGTGTAACGGGATCTTTACTTTAAAAAAAAAAATATGTATAGAATAAGCTGACTATAGCATATGTCAAAATATATGTTGTTTTCGGTGTATGTCTCCAGTATATGTCACAGTAATGCAGCCTTCAGTATTGCGTAAGTATATGTCACCTCCAGTATATGTCTTAGCATAAGTTACCTCCAGCATATGTCCTAGCATATGTTACTTACAGTATATGTCCTAGCATTCATTACTTCCAGCATGTCCTAGCATAAGTTACTTCCAGTATATGTCCTAGCATATGTTACTTCCAGAATATGTTCTAGCACATGTTACTTCCAGTATATATCCTAGCATAAGTTACACCCCCACTATATGTCCTAACATAAGTTACACCGTCCCTATATAGCATAAGTTGTCTTCAGCATATGCCCTAGCATGTTACAACTAGTTTATGCCCTAGCATAAGTTACAACCAGTTTTTGCCCTAGCATAAGTTACAACCAGTTTATACCCTAGCATAATTTACAACCAGTTTATGCCCTAGCATAAGTTACAACCAGTTTATGCCTTAGCTAAATTGCCTCCAGTATGTCCTAGCATAAAGTTGCCTCCAGTATGTTCTAGCATAAGCTGTCGCCAGTATGTCCTAGCATACGTTGCCTCCAGTATGTTCTAGCATAAGTTGTCGCCAGTATGTCCTAGCATAATTTGCCTCCAGTATGTCCTAGCATAAGTTGCCTCCAGTATGTCCTAGTATAATTTGCCTCCAGTATGTTCTAGCATAAGTTGTCGCCACTATGTCCTAGCATAAGTTGCCTCCAGTATGTTCTAGCATAAGTTGCCTCCAGTATGTTCTAACATAAGTTGCCTCCAGTATGTCTAAGACAAGTGCTGCTTTTTGAAGATTACATGTGTTTGGGACCAGCAAGGAATCAGTGTTGCCACCAAGATAAAAGTCTATAGTGCTGTGGTACTAACCACTCTTCTATATGTGCACAAGACATGGACATTCTATTGCAGCCATGTCAGGAAACTCAACAATTTCCATATGAATTGTCTCCAAAGGCTGCTCAGATTAGAGTACCCCCAACTCTAAAGTCAGATAAACTAGGCATGTTGCTCACATGCCTGATAAGTGCATCCCTAAGCCGCTGTAGTGCGGCAAGCTCAGGACAGGCAAGTGCTCGTCAGGTGAACAGAAGAAATGATAGAAAGACTTTCTAAAGTATCTTTGAAAAGTATCATCATTGAGAGCTGCTAGCTATGAACCACTTGGCCTGGCTCACTGCTGTGACACATGGTTCTCACATTGCTGAAAAGAGAATTATTACTGAAGTGCAGAAAAAGTGAGCTGCATGAAAGGACAGAATGCAAGATGGCCAAATTACTAAAGCTGTCCACATGTGCCCCACATGCGATAGAATTTGTTGTGCTCAGATCGGTGTGTACAGTTAGATGTAGTCACATGTGAATACACAAGTTTGGCACTGATGTCATCTTCGCTTGAGGTGTGCAACCATTATTATTATTATTATTATTATCAGGCATGTTAGTCACTGACCGCTATACCGGCCTCTGACCAAGGATCTAAGAAAAAGACACGTCAGGACAATTTCATACACAAACACCACACTATCTCATACACAAACACCACACTATCTCATTCACAAACACCACACTATCTCATGCACAAACACCACACTATCTCATACACAAACACCACACTATCTCATGCACAAACACCACACTATCTCATACACAAACACCACACTATCTCATACACAAACACCACACTATCTCATACACAAACACTACACTATCTCATACACAAACACCACACTATCTCATACACAAACACCACACTATCTCATACACAAACACCACACTATCTCATACACAAACACTACACTATCTCATGCACAAACACCACACTATCTCATACACAAACACCACACTATCTCATGCACAAACACCACACTATCTCATACACAAACACCACACTATCTCATACACAAACACTACACTATCTCATACACAAACACCACACTATCTCATACACAAACACTACATTTTTTTGTGCACAATTACCACTGAAATATATCACATTAATTCTCACCCATATACCACACTTTTAATCTATTAACATACCTTGCTCCTGTGAAAATTCCTAAAAGTCCGACCATATTGTTTTGACACAGTACTACAGCCCTCACCACTTGGACCTGTACTACTATGCTCCGTCTGTGTCTTGGTGTTACTGTGCCAATGGGACACTGCATTTGGCCAATTCTTCATGATGCTGTCTTTGTTCCAAAAATTCTATGAAAATGTGGATGAAAAATACGGATCACAGAAGACGTGGCTACTGTTCAATCAAATATTACATTAACAAGGAGGATGTGGGGGAGGGGTTATCCTTCCATACTGTCCTCATCATACTGCAGTCCATTGTAATGTCAAACAGAGATAAAATATGGTTTCGAAAGCACCTTGGTAGGGACAATACATATGGATAAGGGGAACAAACTGAAATCATTCAATTGAGAGGGAAAGACATATTTTTCCCTAAGACAGAATGCATTGTATTGTGTTTTGCACCTTTAAGGCTCAGTGTATTCAATTTAAGTACACATTTTTTAATGAGAGCTTCAGATATAGGTTGACCATGCTGGTTCATAAATCCAAACATATACAAGTTTGGTTTCTTGACTGTGCACCTAACCACAAGATTATGCGACACCCCCCAAACTACATCCGCCCAATCCTCTGAATAAAAAAAAAAAGATACTTGTGTCTTGCAGAATTTGTGTAACATTTCTCTTATCTGATATTACAAATTAGTTTGTAATGTAGCTTTAGTAGAGTCTGCTTTCAGAATAGTTTGTAATATAGTTTTAGTAGAGTCTGAAAAGTAACATACTACATTTCAGTCGCATTGTTTGATCAGGACAATCTACACATGAAATCCTAAAAAAATGTTGGACAAAAAAGACAAAAAGCAATAACAAAAAATAAAATAATAATTTTTAATTTTTTTAAATAAATAAAAGACTGGGCTAATGCTGACAGTTGAAATATATTCCTCAAGTTTCATATTAGCCCCTTAACTCATCGTAGGGAAACATTTGTGATCTGTGGGTCAATAAAAGAAGTTGGGCATTACAAGAGCCAGTTGAAAGTTCTATTTAACCATATATATTTGGCTTGGCTTGGCTTCGTTCGTTCTCAATCTCCCACTACCAAACCCTGAAAGGGCTTAAGTAGCAGAATGTAGTCCGGAGAACAGAATGCGTTGTGTCGAAGTTTACAGCTTGACTGCGATATTTGCACCTTTCGGTCCAACACATCCGACTTCAGCAAGCATTTTTTGAGTACCGGGTTATCATTCCCTCTTTGATCCCTTCTCCTTCGCCAGTCTGCCCTGCTGCAGCCTGTTATTCAGCATCACCACGTGGAGGCGTAGAAGGGTCTTGATAGCTCTGGTTCGCTGGCCCTGATGCCAGCAGTCAGCTATGGGTCGCTGACCACTGCAGCTCATGCGCTGCTCAGCATCTTGATCCCAAACCATATATATATTAACACACACACATGCGCACACACGAACACACATGCGCACACACACATATCATCATCATCATTGGCTCTTTTTGTCTTGTCAGACAATAGTAATTGTGCTATTAGCACAATGACCGGGCTGAAATATAGAGACCCTGTGTTGTCCATGCAGTACGGTCCCTCTCTCAGACTGCCTTGTTTACTCCAAGGGAAAGGTAATACCAATACATTTTGAATAAGGCAAGCTCCAGAAGCTGTTGGATTGGCAGAGCAATGCCCTATCTGTTTGCCTGTCAGGGCTTCACTCCTAGACCAGCCACCAACCAAATCTATGGGGCTGGTCTGTTCTGCCACAACACTTAGCTGAGATTGTCTTTCCTCGCTCTAGGATAAGGCATTGTATCGTCTTGCGTGTGCTCCTTTGCACATCGTCGGTTGTCAGTTTTGGTAGATGCTGACCAACTTTCAGAGTTATCAGAAAACAGGTTGCACAGTCATATCTGATAAAACCAGACAAGATACGTCAGCATCTTATCTTCAAGGCTACAGATGGTTTGAAATCAGAGTTTTCCTTGTCCTAGATAAGCTGCCTTCCTAGGCTTTCGATCCCCATCTGCCCGAAACTACTGGTTTTAAAGAGCCAGTGACTCGCCTTCCGCCCCTTCTTCTGTTAATAAAAACAGTTCTGCCGTGCGAAGGCCAGGAGTTGGACTGTTGTCATAGGCTATATGAGACACACGCCATGGGAGCATTTAGTTGGTGTTGAGAGTTCATCCTCATTCCCACCCCTGGCTATAACAACATTTAGAACCATTTGTATACATATATAAAACTACATGAGAAATTTAGAAATATGACATTCTTTTCTTGTGAAGGGGCCATTGATAATTATCTTGTTGGCTGTAAATGACTCCTGAGTCGTAATTTTCTCACACCTGCTCTAGCTGCATTTAGCAATGCCTTATATTGCATTAGAACAGCATAAGCTGCAGCGGTCATCGACCCATAGCTGACTGCTAGCATCAGTGCCAGCGAACCAGAGCTGCCAAGACCCTTCTACACCTTAACGCGGGGATCCTGGATAACAGGCTGCAACAGAGCAGACTGGCTAAGGAGAAAGGATCGAAGAGAGAATGCTAGCCCGGTACTAAAAAAATGCTTGCTGAAGTCAGATGTGTTGGACCGAAAGGTGCAAATATCGCAGTCAAGCTGTAAACTACGACACAACCCATTCCGTTCTCTGGACTACATTCTGTTACTTAGGCCAGTGTCAGAGTTTAGTAGCGAGAGATTGAGAACGAACGAAGCCAAGCCAAGCCATATTGCATTAACAAAGTGACAAAATGTTTTTCAAATCTTTCTAACTGGCCCTAAAATCTTAGATTAGAGCTGATAATAAGAAGTGCATACTAACTCTCTGACTGCCTGTGCCAGAGATTGGTGGTCTTTCCTTTCCACTGACAGTGCTGTCACTGCTTCCTTTCCTTCTGTTTCTGTACATAGGAACTGTTCTCTTCAGACCTGCAGGAACTTGCTGAAATAAGTCAAATCTTTTTAATTATTGACTCATCATGGCATTCTGTTTTGATTAGTCTGTCAAAATTATGTCTGATCATAAATTGGATATCACTACGTAATTTATGTACCACAATAAATTCCCATTGCAAGCAAAAATAGCTACAGCATCAGATTTGTGGTTTACTTGGATTAAAATGAGGAAGTGTTGTACAGGTGGTCAACCTTATTCTCTCATCTTGAGTTAATCATGTCCAGTGGCAAAACATAGTCAAGACATCTGAAGATAAGATAGGATGCAGTGAATAACCATGGTTTTCTAGTGTCTCACCATACTCTATGTGTTCTACATTGCATTTCTGGGAATGGCTTTACTTTTCATTGATCCAACTAATGGTTTCATCCGCATAGCTAGCAGTCTAGTTTTCAGTCTAGTTCCTCAAAGTTTGAGTGACCCCCTGGACTGCCCTCCTCTCATTTAATGCAACAGTTGAAGCAGTGTTGCAGGGTGTGGTCACTGTGCATGCTGCAATTACTTGGAAACACAGGTGAGAACTGGGTGGAGGTGGGGACCAAGGATTGGCAAACTACTTCCAGTGGAAGCACAACATGCTCTTCTTACTAGCTGCGCTACCTTTCTCTACCACCCCATACTTTATGAACCACAAGTTCAATGACTATTATGCCTCAGTCCTACCCTTTCCATTTACAGGGGTGTTCTTTTCTTTCACTTTAGTTCATATGTCTTCTCCATATTAAAAAGTCACTTGAAATGGATCTCCAACGACCTCAGCCTCTTGCTATGATCGTACAATCTGCCAGGCATCTTCCTGTCCATTTCTTGATGTTATTTATAGCATTGCTTACCTCTGTCACATTGCCTCCCACTTCTCCTTCCAGTATTGTATTCAACCAGGTGTTATTGTCCTTTTATGCAACCAAAATATCTTAATTGCCAGACTCAGATTTTGTTCATCCATTCTATTTGTACACCCTAAATTATTTAAGAACATTCCCTTTCCCATGCCCCCTCCCCCCCTTCCTTTCCCCTCAATATGTTTTGTTTTCTTTTCATGTGATATTCCTCATTTTTCTGTATCTCCACATTTCAAAGGCATCAATATTCATATTTTAAAGACATCCATTCTCTTCTCCAATCAAGTGTTCATTCTTCATGAAAGTAAAGATGAGTATATGTAACACCTGATCATTCTAATTTTAAATTTGTGAGTTATTTAAAAAAATGTCAATATATGATTCTTGTTGGTAAAAACAAATATGGCAAACAGCCTTTATTCTTCAACACTATAAAACCTTCTCAGTGAATGCTATGCCAGTGGGGCAGAAGATGCAGCACAGTGAATGAGCTGACAGTAGCCGGCAACTCATAGCTGGCTGTTTGCATAAGGGTCAGCAAACCAGAGCTGACCAAGACATAATGCACTTCTAAGTAGCAGTCCTGGAAAGCTTCTGCACTAGTGTAGTCTGGCTAAGGGAATAGTGATTGTAGTCAGAAGGCATACCCAGTAACAAAAAAAAAGCCAATTGAAATTGGATGTGTTGCGTTAAAAGGCGCTGATATCACAGCCTTGATGTAAACTACGACATAATGTCACAACGTCCATTTTAGACCGAATGTCGATGAAGAATTGGACTTCAACAAGAGAATAAACTATCGATAGTTTAGTATATATATCCAGCTACTCACATTGAAGGAATCTGTGGTGCTTTCCCGGTCTAGGGCTGGGATCCAGTCACCTAGTGGAGTGGCAATTCGGTAGCTCCCATCTCCTGATATGGTACACATGGCATCAATCTCCAGAGTCTGTGCAGAGCCAGGACGCAGTGCTTCTTGAAACATGGATGCCTTGAAAAAAGGTAAAAAATGGTAAAGGTCAAAACTGTTGTCTGTGATGCTTAGTTTAGTTTAGTTTAGTTGAAGAATCAATGTCAATGCACACGGTTGAACCCATATGTGCTCTGTTCTTCTCCATTTTTTTGAGAATTTCAGTGCAATGCATGAACTCCGTAGCCCCAGCGAGGATCCTATAATAGACATAATTTTGAGTCTGTGATACATTATTAGAGACTCCATTTTTACTAAGAATTAGCTTTTTCTGAGGTGGAGTGACCAGCAGCCTTCCACATTGCTTGTTAACCAGGTACACACTTACAGCTGGGTTGTTGTTTGCGAATGCCCACAATGTGTAGGTTACTCTTTTGTGTGCCATGAAAACAGCTCGTTTACAGGGAGGGCTACAAGGAAGCCTAGGTGATGGTCTTGGCCAGTATGTTTTGCCTGAACTTGACTAACATGTCTGATCAGTATATTTTCCCTGACCAGACTTTAGTCATCCTCCCCTTACAGCGGCGTAGACTGCAGCATATTGATACCAGGGAGTAAACTTATTCCCTCTGTCATGAGAGACAAGAACTTCACCCATGGATTGAAATACTTTCAAAAATGGGATGCCTTAAATATTAAGACATGTCAAATAACTCAAGGAGCTTGATAATATTTAATAAGAAAATTGATCTGTTTAAGAGAGTAAACAAAGCATGCTACCTGTACTACAAACATATCATTATCTTTCATTTTCAGCTCCAACAAGAGTGATTGGCCTACATGAGGAAGCCAGAAACAAAGCGTGTATGTACTCTTGCAGTTGTGATTCTTTGTAGCACATTGTTTTAAATGATGAGGTTGCTATCCCAATTGAGCTTAGTTAAATTTCACAACATACATCCTACTTCTTATTTTTAATGATTCTCAATACAAAATATCGCTGCTTGCACAAGTAGCTAGTTGAAAACTGTAGTAGTGAAAGAGCATTTTCTGATAATAATGACAATTTTTTTGTGTGGCCAAGTCACAGAATTAAATAGTTTGCTTTTCTAAACTTGAAATTAAAAGTTCAATCAACCTGCAAACTCTTTCTGCTGGACTGAGTACCTTGTGTTATAAACGAGCGAGCAGATTGGGCTTATTAATATTGGTTGACAGCCAATCTAAGAGAAGGAAAACTCTGATTCTAAACATGGGTAGACGAAGCTCGCTAGTCTGTTCAGGCAGTTCGCCTACAAGAGGGGGAACTCTGATTTTAAACTGAGAGCGCGCAAACCTAGCATTAGGTACATACAGATACACACAAACATCGAAGCACTAGTTTATGCATCTTAATATCGCCCAGTTGACTACGGTCTGGGGTGGAATAGGCGCGCCTCCGCCAGTAGAAACTAGTGAGGCAAACACATAAAATAAAAAAAAAACATAGCACTGAAGACCACAGTACTGCTTGAGCCCAGCCCAATAAGCAGAGAAATGCATCTACCGGCTACAACAAACTCGTACAAGAACTGGGACCTACACAATGGCAACCACCAGTGTAGAAGTACTGGTAGACTAAGACTAAGACTATGAAGATGTGTGAGCATCTGATTAGTGGGACCATAAACCTTTACAAATCATAAATGAAAGATCTCCTACTAAAGACATTCTATAATCCTGCTATTCAATCAGGCATATTTTGTATCTGTTGCCAGATAGCCAAAGTTGTTTGAATTTTTTATTCCAGTTTTCTGCCAATGCTGGACCAAGAGTTTTACTTGGTCTCTCTATCTCATTGATGGGTGACTGAGGGGATGCTTATAATTGTTCAGTTCATTTCAGGTGTCTGTTCCACATTGAAGGTCAGCTGCAATGGATTTTCAATTTCCAATAATAATTATAATTGTAAGACCAACACAATATCACTTTTTGTGTTCATCTCTTGTCAGGCACGCATACCTTTTGGCAATTCTTTTGTATTTTCTTAACACTGCAGTATCTTTAATACTCTATTCTATACTATTCTGCTGGTGATCTCTTCATAGAAATATAAATGTTTTAAAATTTATCTAGTTTATCTATCTATCGTTAGACGTCGTGTGGATGTGCGACCTCTTTTGTTTCATATTTTTGGCAGGTGAAAATACACTGGTGACTTGCCAGGTCAATACCAGCATCTGTTAGCCCCTGGAATATACAATTACCTATTTTTTAGAATGGTGGAGGTGGAAGCGTAAATTAGAGCAAGGTAGACTTGTAGCCTGTCAGGCGCCATCTAAGCCGCTCTGCTAACCACACATAACCAAGACCTGTTGTTATGACTATACAGTCCCCCCCCCCCAGTTTTTTTTTGGTGACATATTCTCTGTGGGGCGAGAATCCATAGAATACTTTAAGTAGATTTTTAACTTGAATTTTGCCAAAGCAGCAGCCGTTAGGCCTACTCTTTTCGATTTCCAACTGCTATGGTATTTTTAATGTGCACGCCAGTGTACACGGGTATCTGATCTCACTACTCAGAGATCAGAGGAAATATTTACTGGATAATCCACGTGAAAAAATCCCGGTGTCTAGTATTCTGTAATTAATCCAAATTTTCCATCGCTATGTTTCATCTCCAATTTCAGAGTCTGTAAAGTTCATGTATACAGGTTTTTCCCATTTATGTCTTTGCTCTATGATAATTATGAATGTTGATATGTATGTTCGATGCAAGATCTTTATTTTCAAAATTCTGCCTTCCCATTTGTTAGTTTTTCAATTAAAACTTACATCAAATTTGAGAATTATTATTATTATGTCTTATTCTAATACGGCCTGGAGCACTATTCAATTTGCCTTTCCTATTTATGACATCTGTAGCTTTTAGGGGAATGAAGGCGCAGAAGTGAATAAGCTGACAGTAGCCAGCGACTCATTGCTGGCTGCTTGCATCAGGGTCAGTGACCCATAGCTGACCAAGACACTATTCTATCTTCAGGGGGCGGCCCTGGAAACCGGCTGTTTTCTGATCTCCACTATTAATTTATTTATACCACAATAGAATATAATAATTTGATCAGATTTTTACAAAGACAATTAAAAGGAAAAAAATATAAGGATTTGAACCCTGGACCTTCCCATACCATAAGTGAGAATTATATGATTCAATCATTCAATAAAATCACCCCCAGTTACTTTTGATGTTTATTGGAAATAATAGGATGATAAAACAATAAACATCAACAAGATTATGTGATCGTCTTACCTTACATCTACTCTTCTTAAAAATGAGCATTAATCCAAACATAGATGGTACAACCATCAGTGTGGATATTAAAGCTATAATAATCTCCTCCCAGCCATAAAAGTTCCATGTTAGGGGGGCATTAGCCTCTGCTGGATCCTTGAAAAAGCCATACCACATTGCATTGACTGACATGTAGAGATACACAAAGGTAATGCAACAAGTGCAACGCTGAACACGTGTGAACCGACTGTGATCAGGTTTGTTTGACACTGAGATCCATGTATGTACATCTGCCATTAAGCCATGAAAAATGTTGCTGAATCGAGAGTAGAATTTCTTCAGCTCATTTTCATCTGTAATGATTAGAACAGTGCAATGCATTTAAATAATCTCTGTTAAATTTGATTATCAATAAATAAGAAAGCACATTAGGATAATTTCAAATAAAACTAAAGTTAGGATGATCCAGCGGCCTATGGGCTTCTGCCCTTTGGTCCAATGCCATATAGTGGTATCTGCAAGTGTTTGTAAGCTGTTTTCACACACTTTGATGAGAGAGACTGAGCACTTATGGGTATGCCCGGAGTGCAGTGACGTCGATTCTTAGAAACAGAAACAGAAAGCTGTTGTTTAGTTCCATACAAAGTGTCCAATTTGTCTGGCCTCGGAGAAAGAAGCTCCTTCCTAACACTGGCAAGCGCTGGACATTCAAAAAGATGATGCTCAACAGTTTCATAGGGATGTGTGCACATCAGCACTCTGGAGTGTGTTCTGGTTGGATTTTGTTCAAGTGGCTGTTAAGTTGTATGTGTTAAGTGTGAAGTCGGAAAATGGTGCTTTGGTCTCTCCATTTCAGGAGGTTGATGTTGTCTTTGAGATTTGGGATGGCCATATGTTTGTAGATTTCTCTCCCAGTATTTCCCATTGGCCATCTATTCAGCCAGTCCTCTTTATTTGTAGTCTTCAGTAGTTGTTTGACTGTCTGTAGGGTTGTTTTTATGTATTGTTGTTCTTGACTTGCTCCCTTCTTAGCTAGTTTGTCTGCCTTGTCATTGCCAGGTGTATTTGAGTGACTCACAATGCCAAAACCAAAATTAGGATACAAATAATCATTTTGGTCTCATGGAGCATTACCTGATTTTTCTACTCTTTCCTCAGTTGGTCCTGTCAAAGGTCAATTATGGGTTTGGCACCCTCACTCTGTCCAGGTCACAGTGTAGCAGATTGAAAAATAAACAACTAACGATTTGAAATATTCCTGGGTTTGACTAGAGATACCCTCACTGTAATGTTGAGATATATTTGGATTTGGTTGGTAAAAAAAACCTACAAAATCCTAAGCCAAAGTCAATTCTTGAAAAACCACAAACAATAGACAGACATTGCATAAAAACACTGCAAACATTAAGTGAACCAGAATCAAGAGAGGAGTGTCATATATGGATTAGGCAGAGAGGTCGGTTAGATAGTTAATTCATACAGGTGAGAGAGTCATCATCATTTAGGGCAAGGAATGCAGAGCGTGTGGAAATACAAAAGCAGAGCTTGAAGCTAAACAGCTGGTAAAAGATCATACTCAGGAAGGGGATACAATTGTATATACTGATAGATCTGTGCTATGATTGGGCTTCTCAGTTAGAATGAGAGACAAAGTCATTGCCAAGCAATGAGAAGCCTACATGGCAATGACCTCCATAGTGACAATAGAGAAGGGACAGTTACTGTAGCTCAGAGATGGTTGCCATCTGAGACAGTATAAATCAATGTGGTTAGTCAGACTATTATTTTTATGATTCAATATTTCCAGAAGGGATGGCTAGTCAAATGATTGAGCCTCAAATTATATGGGCTTGTGTGGATCTACTGTCCTGGTCATGTTGGTGCTAGTGTGGATCTTCTATCCTGGTCATGTAAGGGCTTGTGTGGATCTTCTATCCTGGTCATGTAAGGGCTTGTGTGGATCTTCTATCCTGGTCATGTAAGGGCTTGTGTGGATCTTCTGTCCTGGTCATATAAGGGCTTGTGTTGATCTTCTGTCCTGGTCATGTTGGGGTTTGTGTTGATCTTCTGTCCTGGTCATGTAAGGGCTTGTGTTGATCTTCTGTCCTGATCATGTTGGGGCTTGTGTGGATCTTCTGTCTTGGTCATGTAAGGGCTTGCATGGATCTTCTGTCCTGGTCATGTAAGGGCTTGTGGTTGATCTTCTATCCTGGTCATGTAAGGGCTTGTGTTGATCTTCTGTCCTGTTCATGTTGGGGTTTGTGTGGATCTTCTGTCCTGGTCATGTTGGGGTTTGTGTGGATCTTCTGTCCTGGTCATGTTGGGGTTTGTGTGGATCTTCTGTCCTGGTCATGTTGGGGTTTGTGTGGATCTTCTGTCCTGGTCATGTAAGGGCTTGCATGGATCTTCTGTCCTGGTCATGTAAGGGCTTGTGTTGATCTTCTGTCCAGATCATGTTGGGGTTTGTGTGGATTTTCTGTCCTGGTCATGTAAGGGCTAGTGTTGATCTTCTATCCTGGTCATGTTGGGGTTTGTGTGGATCTTCTGTCCTGGTCATGTTGGGGTTTGTGTGGATCTTCTGTCCTGGTCATGTTGGGGTTTGTGTGGATCTTATGTCCTGGTCATGTTGGGGCTTGTGTTGATCTTCTATCCTGGTCATGTAAGGGCTTGTGTTGATCTTCTATCCTGGTCATGTAAGGGCTTGTGTTGATCTTCTTTCCTGGTCATGTTGGGGTTTGTGTGGATCTTCTGTCCTGGTCATGTTGGGGTTTGTGTGGATCTTCTGTCCTGGTCATGTTGGGGCTTGTGTGGATCTTCTGTCCTGGTCATGTAAGGGCTTGTGTGGATCTTCTGTCCTGGTCATGTAAGGGCTTGTGTGAATCTTCTGTCCTGGTCATGTTGGGGTTTGTGTGGATCTTCTGTCCTGGTCATGTTGGGGTTTGTGTTGATCTTCTGTTCTAGTTCTGGTCACATTGGTGCTTGTGTGGATCTACTGTCCTAGTCCTAGTCATGCTGATATTTATGACAATGAAAGAGCTGATATGCTGGCTTCAACACTTATGGATCTGCTCAAAGTGTCACAAAGTTAGTATCTGCTAAGCATAAATGGCCCAGTCATGTACTGCACTGTTAAGCCATTTTTGGTAAACATACTTCCCCAATGCTCATTCTTACCCGAGGCTTTCACAGTTCTCTGAATGGTTCCATCATCTTTCTCCAGCGAGAGCCAAGAGTTGACCAGGAATGTAAACTTTGATTCTGTCTGAAGATCCTTTACCAAAATGTGGGAAAGAAACCAGGAGGGAGACAGACCTGTGTTATCGTGCCACACAAGTATCTTAGTAATCTCTCCTAAGTTTGTGTTGTTGGCCATCAGAAATGTGTCACGGCAGTTTCGCTGGAATGCTCCTGGCTTGGTTAGATGCCTAGCACCTCCTTTGTACGGACTTCCATACAGTTTAATGCCTACATTGGCACTGGTACCTGATAATGAACAGAAAATATATAATTTGAGTTCAAGTTGCTGGAACTTCTTCATTTCTTAATCACTTCTTACACCTTAAGCTAATAATAATTTGAAAATTAATTAACCTGTCTGTTAACACTGATGAAAGTTATATGACAATAATAATGTTCCTGTGAGTCATTTAATTTAATCAATTACATCCTTTGCAACAATGTAGCTAATTTTGATGAAAGTGGTAGACAACTTTCTGACTGTTTCTGTAAACACCTACATGTACAACTTCTCCTGTAGCTACCCACATCAACAGCCCTGTCATCAAGGCGCAATGGAAAATTGAGTCCAGGGTATCAATAATCATCTGCTTCTTGGATGATAGGCAACAACTTGAACCAAGTTACCTCATATTTTGGTGAGGAAAAATGGAGATCTCAACAAACATATTTAATACATATTTCATACCTAAAGTTCCATGGTTTTCTTCATTATTCTGAATTTTTTGTTGTTGCAAGTTTTATAACCTTAATAATTCACTGCAGTCGAGACGATGGTCAAAGGAGAGGAATGGGTCCACACTGGGGAAACACTAACAGAGTACCACACGGTCATCATAACCATGGGCAGTGAATGTAGGATGCGGACAATAGCCAGACAAAGCTCGAAATCAACCGGCTGATAGGCGCCAACACGCATGAAAGTAATACCATCATATACACTGATGGGTCGGTGCAAAAGTAGTGGAACATCAGGCTGGGGTTTCTTGGCTAGAATAAAAGACAGGATCGTTACTGAACGAAGTGGCGCATACGAGACTGCCACATCAAGTATGAGAATGGAGATGGAGGTAGTGACTGAAGCTCTGAGGTGGCTGTCTGAGACATCTTCAACAGGAGTAGTCATCATGTCAGACTTCCAAACACTACTTCGGAAGGTGCAGAATGGGTGGCTATGTCATGAGTGGATAGCAGCGCTGAAGACCTCAAAACTACAGGGGTCATGCTAGGGTTCCGGCAACGAGCGAGCTGATTTTTTGACGTCACATGCACCCATAACAGGCACAGCGGACATGAATAAAGGTGACATAATGAAGGTTATCAAGGACCACCTGCTGGAGAATGACACTGCTTTGGATGAGTCTGCAAGGCACAGGCTGCGGCACTTTGGAATCAAATTTGGATTCAGTGGATCAGCGAATCTGAGAGGACGAAACAGGAAGTTGTACAACAGGCTACAGGCACCATCAGCATCCACACTTTGCGCCATCTGCTGAGAGAGACTGAGCACCTATGGGTATGCCTAGAGTGCAGTGATGTCGACTCCTAATACAGAACAGAATAATTCACTATCTCATCTTATTATTATTTCGATTCCTGTATTCTAAATTAAACTCCTCTTCTGCCATTCATTATCCGTATAATTATCTAGGACAATGTTCACATAAGATGTATTATCATCTTACTGTTTGTGTTAGATGTTCTGGTTTGTGCTGCTGGAAGTACCTGAGTACCTAAGATTTATTGGCTATCACGTAAGTTGTTTTGTTGGTATTGTCTTTGCGCCCTTGTAAAACTGACACATACTTATCTCTGTTATTGTATAATACACGCTTAGAAGAACATGTATTTTTAAGATAATAAAATGGCTTCTTGTGGCAGAAAACCAGCAGTCCTTGGGCTTTGGCACTTTTCTTGCAGTTCTCACTACATTGTTGAAGTGCTAGAAAAAATGTAACAATATCGTGTACTGGCATCTTCAAAAAGAATTTACTATAGAAACAGAGAGATTAATATTATAGTTCTGTGAATCAAACACAGCATCTCCAAGTAAAAGCTGCCATCATGCCATAAGAATTAATTTAACTTAATGTCTATATACTGGTTTATAAGACTCTACAGAGTCTGTATACAACCAGTTTCTTGGAGGGTGCAAGCCCATCTTAATAGACTTAAACACTAGAGCTAAGTAGACCCGCAGCCAGTTAGGTGCCACCTATAGCTGCTCTTAACAAACCAAAATTGTAGAAAAGTTAACTTTTTTGGGAAGGTTTTAACTTCAGTTGAAAATAAATAATTGTGCAGTATAAACTCATAGTGTTAACAGTACTATTCTTTCTACTTCTGTCGTTGAGCGATGTGGAAAGTTTAAGTACTCTATCCTGCATCAAGTACATGCATTGCATAGGTCAGTGTGAGCCCATATCTTTGCACAATCACTCCAATGTCATTTATCCACCTGTCTCGCAGTTCCTTCTTGCCCTGTAGCCATATTTACCAGCAGTAGAAGTTGATGAGGGTGTATTCTGATGAGATGACCGAACCAGCGTATATTTTGTCTGGAAACGTACTCTGCAGAAGATGTAACGCCGACCATACTTTTAATGTCATTGTTTTGCAGTCTTTCTTTCCTGATAACACTGATGACCTTCTATAAACACTTAATTTTTCATGTTGTTAAAACTTCAATATTTTTTTCAGCTCCCTTGTGATGCACAGGTTTTAAAAAAATACAAGCTAAATCATCAAACGTTATCCTGTCTATATTTGTTGAAGTGTTTGTGGCTTGAAGTTTCTACAGGATGAAGTAGTCAGCCCCATGTTCAAACCCACCTTAGTTGCCTCTTATGACCTATATGGCAGGTTACAGTGTTAAAATTCACTGCTCATCTTCCTGGAGGACATGGACGACCGACCCGAACCAGGCACGTCCACAGGTGGCGGATAGTGGAGCGACCGACCCCAACCAGGCACGTCCACAGGTGGCGGATAGTGGGGCGACCGATCCCAACCAGGCACGTCCACAGGTGGCGGATAGTGGGGCGACCGAACCCAACCAGGCACGTCCACAGGTGGCGGATAGTGGAACGACCTCCAGATATGGAGTGTCAGCTGCGATATAATCCAGGTATAATAACTGGACGAATAAGCAGTCGTGGACCAGCCGGCGGTATATTCCAGCAAAATTGGGTGGGACAACAGGTGGCACTGCTTTCCCCACTGAAATACCCCATGTGTCCTATGACATGTACACCAAGCAGGTAAGAGCCGCTATATGCTCTAGCCACGGGAAGGAAACCATTGTAGACAAACCAACCTACTGCCTTGCAGGTACCATCGGGAGATGGAAAGGCTATGGGAGACAACCCAAAACAGAAAACTCAACCCGACATGCCGAAGACGGAGTGTGTCAGCTACGGCGCAGGAACCGGAAAAAATCAGGGCACACACGCACCAACAGGATATGGTCATGCGACAGTCTTCCCTATCGTCATGGTGTCGCTCCTACAAGTTACAACCAGGAAGGAGCGGTGGGGGGCCCCCAGGCTTGAGGGGACTCACCCAAGCAACCGGTGCCTCTGCTAATCTAGTGGTCAGGGGGAGGCAGAGTAGTGCGACTGATCAACAAACAAAGAACCTAAAAGTGATACAATGGAATGCAGAGGGCGTGAGAAACAAGAAACCTGAACTGCAAGAATTTCTCAAGGAAAACGATATAGACATCATTTGTATTCAGGAAAGACACCTAAAAGAAACTCAAAAATTTTCCATCAGAGGATATGAATGTTTCCGCCAAGATAGGGAAAAAAGATCCAAAGGAGGAATAATAATAGTAGTTAAATATTCTATACCAGCAGTAGAAACAAATAGATCTGGACTAGATGAATTAGAATACATCACAGTAAAGATATTCTTACCCAGTGATAACCTACTTCTGTAGTCCACCAGCCACAGCTCTGGCAATACACAAAGTAAAAATAGAAGAATCGAGACACCTCATAGTAGGAGATTTTAACAGTCACTCCTCAAGCTGGGGCTACGAAACAATGGACCAGAGAGGCGAGGAGGTAGAAGATTGGATGATAGAAAACAAACTCATCCTAATAAATAGGCCAGATGATAGGCACACATATTACTCTAGAATATGGAAAAAAATTAGTACTCCAGACCTTTCGATGGCAACGGACGACCTTCACCGACTAATAGCAAGAACAGTCAAGAGTCAACTGGGTGGGAGCGACCATGCCCCAGTAACTTTAGAAATATGTAATATGGGACAAACAGAGATAACAGATAGGCACCCAAGTTGGAATTTTAAAAGAGCAAACTGGACCCTATTTAGAGAAAATGTAAATAAACTCTGTCAAGATATATCCCATGCCAAAAATTTTTAAAAAAATGTTACCATCAAGACAGAGGCTATCATCCAGGCAACAAAGAAATCAATTCCACGTGGAAAATGGAAAAACTAAGGAAAATGCACAAGGAACTAAGTGAGGCAAGAGATACCATGGAAAAAAATCATTCACCAGAAAACATAGGGAAACACAGCAAAATTAAAAACACATTCATAGAGCAAAAGAAGGAGGAGATCCAAAGCAGTAGGCATGAAAAGACTGAAAGCCTCAACATGGACAGGGATACAAGTAAACTCTGGAACCTGACAAGAGCCTTAAATGAGGAAACCAGAGGGAGCCATGGGAAGATGGTCATTAAGGAAAATGAGAAACATCATACAGGGAAAATGGCAGTAAACATCCTAGATGAATTTTTCAGAGATGAGAGTACCACAACATTGACACGAGAACGCAAAACTAGAAGTAAAGAAAGAGATAAAACAGAACCTGAAGACACAGAATGCGGATCCCTGCATGAAGTCATCATTCAAAATGATAGAGTTAAACACTGCTATTCAGAAACTGAAAAACAAGAAAGCTCCAGGTAAAGATGGCATCACAAATGAAATGATTAAAAACCTAGACCAAGAGTCAAGAAGAAAACTCTTGAAAATCTTCAATCAATCATGGAGCAACGGTAAGATCCCAGACCAGTGCCGGGAGGCTATCATTATCCCCATCAGAAAACCAAAAAGGGACAAGACAAGCAAGGAAAGCTATAGGCCAATAAGCCTGCTCAGCTGTGTTGGAAAAGTCATGGAAAACATGGTAAACGCAAGACTAACAAAACATCTGGAAAAAAACCATCTCCTACTCAATTCACAGTCAGCCTTTAGGAAAAACCGCAACACAGATGACCAACTAGTGTACCTAACCCAAGAAATAGAAAATGCATTCCAAGGTAAGGAAAAAGTACTTGCGGTTTTTGTGGATATGACAAAAGCTGTTGACAAGGTATGGAGAGAAGGACTCCTCCTAAAACTACTAAACAACAAAATAGAAAGGAGAATGTACAGCTGGATTCAAGACGTCCTCCGATACAGAACAGCAAGAGTCAAATTAGATGGATCACTGAGCCATAGAATAACTCTTCAACAAGGCATACCCCAGGGAGGCGTCATCTCTCCTACCCTCTTTATCCTGTTCATAAACGACATAGCGGGAAAACTCCCAAAGAAAGTATCCAGTGCCCTACACGCCGACGACTTCGCAATGTGGAGCGCTGCAGAAAAACTACCAACAGCTGAAAATAGAATGCAGACAGCACTGGACACTGTTGGAAAATGGGTTACAGATTGGGGATTGCAGATTAACATCTCAAAGACAGTTACAACATGCTTCTCACTGTCCAACACCAAGGAAGTAACAAAACTTATTGTAAATGGCAAAGAGCTTGTACAAGAAAATACCCCTGTGTATCTCGGAGTTAAAATGGACAAGAGACTCACATGGAGGGAACACATACAGGAGATAGAACAAAAAGCAACCAGAAAACTATCCCTCATGAAGAAGCTGGCTGGAACAAGCTGGGGTGCAAATAGCAACATCCTCAAAAACGTATACACTGGCACAGTCAGTCCAGTACTTGAATACGGCATGACAGCCTGGACCACAGCATCAAAAACAAACATGGAACGCCTAACCAAAATTCAAAATTCAGGCTTAAGGATAATAACGGGAGGAATGAAGACTACACCAATCCAGAAAATGGAAACATTTACAAATATAAGACCCCTAAATACTAGACGAGAGGAAAGAGTGTTGACACATAGTGAAAAGATGCTACGCATGCCTGATCATCCCATAAATTCAAACTAAAACACCCAGTTAAAAATAGGCTAAAGAGAACCAGGTTCATTCATATATCAAACCACCTACACCAAAAATATGGAGAACTAATTCCCAACCAACCTACAGAAATAGAAATGCTTATTAACTATGAAGAGCCAAGCTGCAACATAAACAACATAGAAATAAGTACAGAGATCCCAGGAATAAGAAGAAAAGACCAACACAGTGTCCACGAGTTGAAAATTTTAGCACAAACAATGATTGAGGAGAAATATAATACCAAGGAATGGATACAGGTGTACACAGATGGTTCAGGAGAGGGGGCAGGCCAAAACGGGGGAGGAGGCATATTCATAAGAAACAAAAGTGGAAATATAACAGAAGAGGCCCTCCCAACAGGAAAGTTGTCCACATACATTAGAGCAGAATCGATGGCCCTCCTGCGAGCACTGAGAATACTTCAAACAGAAAGGCAACCTCCAACAAAAATAGCTGTATTCACGGACTGCAGAGAACTATTAGAGACAATACAAAAAACAAACAACGAACCACTGTTATCGGAGATCAGATCAGAACTGGGAAAACTCCAGAGATCCTCAACAATAGCGCTCCAGTGGCTACCCTCCCATTGCGGAATCACGGGAAATGAGAGAGCTGATGCTCTGGCAAAAGATGGCAGCAAAAAGGCACAATTTAATCGAGTACCATACAGAGAAATCAAGAACATCATCAGACATCAGTATATACACCAATGGAGAGAAGACAGAAACATAAGCAGTACACCAGACCCAATTCACTATCTCAAAAGAAATCAACAAACTGCCTTATTTCGCCTGAGAACTGGACACTGCAGACTACTAGAACATCTGTACCGACTGAAGATCTCACACACCGATGAGTGCCCATGTGGAACAGGATGCCAGAACCCTGAGCATATTCTACAAGAATGCCCAATCTATAGGGAAATGAGATGCTAGACCTGGCCAGAGGGTGCGGAGCTGAGACAAAAGCTGTGGGGCAGCCGCTCCGACCTAGTGAAGACTACAGACTTCATTATGGCGACTAGCCTGCAGATATAGCATGTCCAAAATAATCGTGAACGCAAAGAAAGAAAGAACTGCTCATCTTTCGGGTTCCAGTAACACTTGTAGGATGTTTAAAACTTGCATAAAATAAATCAGGAAATACAAATAAAGTAAAATCACAGAAAATGGAATTATAGGTCTATGCTGAGAAAACTCAAAATTCAACAATTCTAAAACATCATAATCATTGGCACTGTAGTAAAAATAATATTGGAATAAAGTTCAAGATCAAAATGTGTGAATGACAGTCTTACAGATGCATACTAAATATAGACTGTCAACTCAGATTTCTGTGAAATATTGTATGCTTTTAATAAAAGTAACAAAAAACAAAATTAAAAAAAACATAATTTATATCATTTGTTTTGTTAATAGTAATATTTTTTGATAAATAAGATAAATAGCAGAGAGCGAAGACCCAATAAATACAAGTTATTTTTAGAACTCAAATAGACCGTCTCAGTGTAAAATAGGGCACAGACACAATAAATTTAAAAAAAATAAACAATGCAGACTCTACAAAACACTATTAAATTAACACAAGGTGTCACAATGCAAATAAAGGAAAACATGTTTTATAGCAATGGTTGGCTTGGCTTCGTTCGTTCTCAATCTCCCGTTACCAAACCCTGAAAGGGCTTAAGTAGCAGAATGTAGTTCAGAGAACAGAATGCGTTGTGTCGTAGTTTACAGCTTGACGGCGATATTTGCACCTTTCGGTCCAACACATCCGATTTCAGCAAGCATTTTTTGAGTACCGGGTTAGCATTCCCTCTTCGATCCTTTCTCCTTATCCAGTCTGCCCTGCTGCAGCCTGTTATTCAGGATCACCGCGTGGAGGTGTAGACGGGATTTGGCAGCTCTGGTTCACTGGCCCTGACGCTAGTAGTCAGCTATGGGTCGCTGACCTCTGCAGCTCATGCGCTGCTCAGAATCTTGATCCTTTATAGCAATGGTTGAACTGGATGTTGTTATTGTCAAAAAGTGACAAATTGAAGAACAGATATTTAACTTTCTTGAGTAACTTGCTATTTAAAAAAATTGTGCTAAGCAAGAATAAGCAATCTGGCATAGAAAAATATTCACCTGCACTGTAGCGACATCCTGTTACTACAGTGACCTCGTATAGGAAAGATCCAAGCTGGCCACACAGTGGGATCTTGGATATACGTTTAAGATCTAGACGATCCAAGTAATTACACAAAATGGCCACCAAGATATAGATCACAAAGATGATGGCCAGAGCTATAAAGACCACAGGATTGTTTAGTATGTCCAAGTTCTGAGGATCATTATATAAGATAATAAATTTTGTATACCAGACACCAACAATTAAAAAATAAATATAAACACAACAAAGTAAACAGACATATTGCAACACAAATTATTACATTAGAATCAGTACTTAGATTCATTTCAGCACTTGTAAATTATGTGTCACAGTGAACAAATATTTTTATACTAGTATTTTTCAAGAATACATTTCTTTTTCTTTGGCATTCATCCTGAAAAGGACATTGTATAAAGGCTGCAATATCTGCGCTTTTTTTGAGTACCAGGTTTGCCTTCCCACTGCCATCCCTATGTCTTTGCTAGATTACACTAGTGACTAGTGCAGCCTTTATCCAGAGCCACTTATTCACGTCTGTATCTTGGCCCCCACATTTGAAACAATTATTAACTGAAAGACTCCTTAGAGCTGATATATCAACTTGCAAACTTTCTTCCAATGCAGTAGAGTCGATATGTTGGCTTGAACGGTTGTCATAATTATACATAAAAGCTATTTATTATTTTCTAGACACCTGTTTAATTTTTCTCAGTGCTGATCCTTATACCAATTGTACATCTTCCATCTTCTGGTATGATAATTAACAATTACAATTAAGAAAACCACTAGCTTACAGCAAGGTCTGCAAAGTCAATGTCAACTATTGAAATGATCCCTGCACCTCCAAATGATGTAAGATGATTGCACTGGCAGGAAGTTACAACAGCGGTAGATTCCTCTTGTGCCTGACATCCATTGTTTGCCCAAATCTGGTTGGCTGTGTTGAAGTACTCGCAACTAGAGAAGTACACCCCCACTAACAGCACAATCTCATTATGGTTGTAATCATTAGTTGCAACAATGTGTAACTTGTCCGAGGTGTTTATGATGCTGAAAAAAAAAAATACATCTAGTTAGTCTCTCAGGCCAGAATCCTCAAACATTGTATTTCTATTTTCAACATGAATATTAAAAACATTGCCAAAGGCAGCTACGGGATGTTGTGCATAACAATTGCATCCTCTTTATATAGAGCAAAGTGCTATAGAATCTACCTCTGTAAGAGCCCCCAGATGCTTTGTGGACCACGCTCCCTGCTAGGAGGCCATCTGCAAACAATGTAAGTTGATCATGAAGATATGCTCAAGCCGTATTTATCTATTTGTTCTTCTTCTTCGTCATTCATTCTCAAAGTACTGCTACCAAGTCCCGAAAAGGCAAGATGTTGTCCGGAGAAAGGAATGCATGAGGTTATAGTGCAGCTTGACTGTGACATTTTTGGGTTAGCCTTTCCTCTTCGATCCCTTCTCCTTAACCAGTCTGCTCTGTTGCAGATCACTGTGTGGAGGTGTAGAAGGGTTTGGTTCGCTGGCCCTGATGCTTTGGGTCGCTGACCGCTGCTGCTCATGCATTGTCAGCATCTTGATCCCTTCTATTTGTTCTAGATTCCAAAATATTTTCTGTGAAATACATAATAAAAAGTGAACAAAGATCAAAGCACTATCCCACTATTGAACAAAAAGCAGAAATAACTTACTTCTGGAAAAATGTGTTTTTTCTATGATCTGTGCCCTTTGCCATAAGGGCAGGTGTCAAAGTTAACCTTTGGCTGTACTGCTTAGAAGTCGGAATGTAGTTGATGCCAAGGTAGGCAGAGACACCTGTGGTGGTGCTATTTGTAGCGTTTTTCTTCGTGGGTAGGACAGAAAAGCGAAGCTGAAAAAAAAAGAAAACAAGAGAGAACTCTAATACTATTTTCTGTGCACATTGCCATGATGATCCTGGGTTGTCACGATCAAGACTTTAAATAACTAGTATAATTCTTAATCAAAATATAATTTAATTAAAACATAATAATTCAGAGCACATACGATTACATAAAAAGACTTATCAATGTTCTCTTCTTCTTCTTCTGCGTTCGTTCTCAATCTCTGCTACTAAACCCTGAACAGAGTTTTGCAAGTAGCAGGATGTAGTCCGGAGAATGGTATGCGTTGTGTCGCTAGTTTACAGTTTGACTGGGATATTTGCACTTTTCGGTCCGACACATCCGTCTTCGGCAGAATCAATGCTCTAATTCTATCCTAACACTTCTTATTTCTTTCTTCTTTGTGCTTATCCTTTTATGCCTTTCAGCGTCAGGTTATGAACAGATCTCTAAAACAAGTTTGTTTGTGTTCCTCATGCACATTACCATTTACTGCCTCAGATATTTCTGTAAGCCCAAATTTTTGTGGTCTACCTTTGACTTTTAATCTGTTGTATCTAAATAGCATTGCTTGTTGGGGGATGCTGTGTGGTGGTAGTCTTGTTACGTGGCCAAACCATTTTAGTTGCTGTCTTTTAATGTAGTCTAATATTGGTGTTCTTCCCACTAATTTTCTGATGTCATCATTTCTGATCTTGTTCTCCTTGTTATGCCCATCACTTTTCCCAGGCATTTAATTTCTGTTGTTACGATGTAGCATTTTTCATTTTATGTTAGTGTCCAGTTTTGACATTGATAAC
The DNA here is from genome assembly GCA_036924085.1 of Ariolimax columbianus. Taxonomy (NCBI): domain Eukaryota; kingdom Metazoa; phylum Mollusca; class Gastropoda; order Stylommatophora; family Arionidae; genus Ariolimax; species Ariolimax columbianus. Next base: position 73,821,915 of record JAVGWX010000006.1, read on the forward strand.
AAAGTGTCAGGACGAAAATCGTGTTGTAATAAGCTCTTTTGGTAGTTATTGTCCCGTTCTAGCAATTAAGTATTGGAGTTAATATTGATCTAATTTGCCTTATTGCATCTTTGTTGGATTTTTGCAATAATTCTTTCGTTTGCTCCCTAAGTATGTGAAATCTTTCAACTGTTTGATTTGCTGTTTTTCAAACTTTGATATTGATGTCTCTGGCTATTCTAGATATTTTCATAACCTCAGTTTTTTCTACATTAATTTTCATGCTGTATTCTTTACATGCATTTAGTTTGTCAATATGTTGTTTGAATTGTAGTTCTGAAGTTGCTATGACTGCTTGATCATGAGCAAACGAAGTTCATTTAAGAGTTCACCAATGTTGCTACCTTCATTTAGGTTGGCTGTTTTGCATATTTAAAAAAAAAATTAACACTGAAATAAGTAATCACTTTTATCTGATAATCAAACTCCATGAAAAAAAAATGACAGAAAGAAAGATTCCAATTTCCTTCAAGATAAAAAATTTTCCTAATGTTCAAAGAGGAAATTATATCTAATGTTGAAATTTAATTAAATTGCAAAAATTAATCAGATGAATCAGAACTAAAATTTCCTTTATAATGAACATTTACCAAGAAATTATTTTAAATCATGAAATTCCAAAAAAGGAAATTTTTCAATCATTTAAAGAGGAAATCATATACAATATTCAAATTTGACTTGAGTACACAAGTTAACCAGCCATTCTATGAGGAAATTATAGCTGATGTTTAAATTTCCTTGATTTTCAAAATTTATGAGGACATTATATCCAATATTTAAATTCCGTGTAAAACTAAAATTCCCTTTAAACTATATATTTACTTGCAAATTTAAGAAATTCCCTTAAAAATGATCAAAGTAAGGAAACGAAAATGATATTTAATGCATTACCTGTACATGTACTCCGATACCTGTAGCAGCACCGTAACTCACATCTGGCACCTGCCATACTTTACTTTTAAGAGGGGCAATAGTTACATTTTTGTAGCTGACATTCATCACTGTATCAATGTCACTATCACTGACTGTCTCCTTGCTCAAACAAGAGTTGGTGTGGGCAAGAGATGAAAACATGCACAATTCAATCCTTGCATTATCAGCCAGGTTTGCCACCTGGATGTAAGAGCCATTAGTTTCATAGAAAGAGATCGTCTGGACTGAAATTTGAGTCCAGGCAGTGATTCTGTAGCCGTAAGTGTAAGGGTTCCTCTCATGGCTGATCATGACTTGAAATACTTCATCCAGAATGTCCTTTTTATCAGACAAAATTGTGGATGGAATTGAAATCTCTGCTGTTTTTGTCACATGATACAGCTCAATATCCTTGGCGTATGATCGTGACGCTCTAATCTGAAGACATAATCAAAGATTCTGAGATACACAAAGCAAATCAATTGAAAATAGCAGCACTATTTTAAAATCAAATTTAACAATGGTCTCGAGGCAAGGTATCTGTCTTGGGTGCCGGAGGTTACGGGTTCAATTCGCGGTGGAGACAGAAATTTTTTTCACGTGGATCTTCTGGTAAAACTTCCCTTGATATCTAGGCAGTGAGATCGGGCGCCTGTGTTCAGTGTCGATCACATTAGAAATCCCTTGGCAGCTAGAGATGGAAAAGTGTAGGCTTAACAGCCACCATCCCGATAAAATTTAAAAGTTATAGTTAAAAATATACCCAAATTATTTGTACCTTCCCCCAGGCCTAGCAAGCCGCAGGAAGTTTTAAAATATCTACTACGCATAGCCAAAGTTTTAGGCTTTAGGCTACCTGGCAACAGACATTAACATGCTTGCTTGAATACCAGGATTCCAAGTATTAAACAGTTCATTGTAGTAGTTTTCATTTTTGTGCACCCTGAAAATTGTGTAAAGTGACTGGTTGCACTTTCCGAGCGAGCTGATAAAGGTGGGAAGGGGTCCTTCAGGTGGTTGTGCTATGCTTGGCTTCATCTGCATGTCGCTCACTACTAGTGATCATTTAAATCCCCACCTTGTTAACCAGATCGCTATAAAACAGCTTGTTTCCAGGGAGAACAAAAGATTAAGTTAGGGTCAACAACCTAAACACAGACAAATATTTGTTACATAAATTTAAGAGGAAGCACACAAAAACATTCTTGTTTTTACTTATCAGCAACCTTAAAAAACTTAAAAACCCAAATGTTTTTGGGATACGTCTGTGTGTGATGTAGAGACAAGAATAATACCACTGTCACTCTGAGAGCATATTGTTAATAGACTATTGTTTATTTGTATTTGTTTGTTTGGATCAGCTTCCCTGAGCAATTAGCTATTTGGGATTCTAGACTGGGGAGCGGGGGTCCTGTAGAAGTCAGGTAGGTTTCCAGCTCCTTCCCAACCACAGAGGAGAACATGGTGCATTTGATGGTGTTCAATGCCAAGCCAAAAGAATTCTGAGGAGCCTCTGACAGTCCTTACCATCTCTACCAACATACGGGTCCCTAAAAAGGAGTCCCGCATCTGCCAGTTCCGTCATGTTTCAGATTTGAAAATGGGCAAGGGACATTTTTCTCAAAGGGTAGCATCGAGCTGGGGGATAAGAAAAACTTTAGTGCACAAAAGGAAAGCAAGACAATACACACAAAAAGACATGTAAACTTGAAAACCCCACATATTCTTTTTTTACTTCTTCTGATCACAGAGAGAATAAGTTATTCATTCTTTTATTCCTGTCTCACAAACGACAAATTGTTTCTAGAACTTTCTATCAAATGAAAAGACATAGACTCAATAGACTTTTGTCATATGTCAATTGCTGGGCGATGTCATGAGATGGAGAGGCTAATACACTTGAGGAATAGGGCCACACTGTTAGATGCCTCCTGTGACATGCTCAGAGTATGGCAGTGGCCCCATTGACATCTCTGTTAAATAGAGTCCTTCCTGAAACCATTCGGGCACAAAAGTTCACATAAACATAGCCTCTTACACAAGTAAATATCTCTCAGAGTGAATTTAATGCATCTGACTGTAAAATGTTAACATAACTAACCTTGATTCCACCAATGTCAAGTTCAAGGCTATCTTCATCAGAAATCATGGTCTGCAAGGTTGACACAAGGACACGCTCTAATAGTGGGACAATTGCAGACACCACATATTTTCTGTGGGTCTCGTTGAGGTTGATATCTGTGAACTCCAAGCCACCAACAATGGCAGCTATTTCTGGCCTTAGATCCCTAAAGCTAGTGTTGAAATTATCAATTGTAATAGTTCGTCCAGACTCCCAAACACTCTCAACTGAATATATTCTGGCATTTACAGCGCTGAGAAGGTTCCTGATGGTAGAAAGTAGGTCATCAATAGGCACATCATTGCTGTCAAGGCCAATACTGACTTTCTGTTGTAGGACTCGGTTTATATTTTGAAGGGTTGTGGCTAGAAGCCGCTGACTGTCCTCAGTTAAATACTCATTTGAGTAATCCTGTAAAGATATACGTAGTAAATTCTGTCAAAATGTAGAAGGATTCTCGAAAAATGATGTAGTTAATGAGGTTAGACAAGTACATATATAGCCATTTGGCAGTAATATAGAAAGGTTAAGGTTTACCTTTAGCTCACACTGCGGCAGATGTTGAAGTATTAGTTTGCTCTTCATCATATATAAATATTGGTATATAATAATAATAATAATAATAACAATAATTCGTCTATTACTGTCTATGAGGACTGCCAACATAATTTCATGTCATACTGCATCTTTGAGCATGTGAGTGCGCTTGTGACTGATCAAGCCAATGCGAGCATGGAAAGCTCAATGACACGACTGGCAAACATAGTTCACAGTTGCTTCTGGTATTCTTTCTGCTCTAGACTTGATTGTGCGTCTATCCTGGGCTGCCTGAACGTGGAGGCCCTTGCATATTTGTGACCACACACTTCCAAGTTGAACAATTTTGAGTCAAGTTTTCCCAGGTATTAAAATCTATTTGACAGCACTTAAGGGACTCCTCCAGACAGTTCTTGAATCATTTTTTTGGACATCGCTGTGATTATTCTTCTTCACTCACTATACAGGAGCCTTTTTGGAGTGTTTCTCTGGACATTCAGGCAAGTTGGCCAGCCCATCTCAGTTGAGTTTTTTGTAAAAGTGCATGAATGCCTCATATGTTGGCTCTGGATAGTGCTTCATTATCTGTGATATGGTCCTGACAGCAAATATGCAGTATGAGTCTCAGTCAATTCATGTGGAAATGATTTAGCCTTCTGGCATCGCAAGCATAGACATTCCAGTTCTTACACGTGTAGAACTTCCTCGACATTCCCACACTGTAGAATGCATTTACTCAAATGCTGTGCTAGCCTTAGCTATTCTATTAGCCAACTAATCAGCAATAGTCACTGATTGCGACAGCGTACTTTTAAGGTAGACACATTTTTCAACTGCTTGTAATTTCTGTCCCCTCACTGTAATCACTGGCTGCTTATATTCTGTGCCTGGTACTGGTTGGTACATGACCTCAGTTTTCTTTGTGCTAATGGTCAAGCCAAAATTGTCACAAGCAGCAGAGAACTGGTCCATGCCCTCATGCATATTTCGTTCTGAGCTTCTATTCAGAGCAAAGGTATCCGCAAACAAGAGATTGCATATTTATCACGCACAGCCTTGGTCTTTGCATTCAGTATGCGAGAATTGAATAGACAACCATCCACAAGGAACTTTATTGGAATGCCATACTAGATATCTTTGAAGGTGTTTATTAGCATAGTTGAAAGCATCATGCTGAACAGGGTTGAAGCAAGTTTACATCCCTGTTTTCCATCATTGTTGACCTTGAACGATGTAGAGGTCTTGCCATTGTCAAGTACATGTGTGCACATGCCCGTGGAGGTGTTTCACCAGAGTTATAAATTTGCCAGGACAGTCAAATTTGGACATGATCTGCCATAGTCCCCCACTGACATATCAAATGCTTTTGTGAGGTTAACGAATGTAGTATACAAATCCCAGTTTTGTTCTCAACAATTCTCCTGTAGCTAGTGAATTGCAAATATTATGTCAATAGTCTCTAGACCAGCTCTGAATCCACATTGATTTTCTGGGAGGTGATGGTATAGCTAAAAATGTTTGTTCAGGTGATTGAGTAGTAGGTGCGTGCGGATCTTGTTGGCAACAGACAACAGTGAAATTTTGCGATGATTGTCACACTCCTGGCGATTGAAGCCTTTGAAATATTTGTCTACAGAAGACAGACAAATTTCTTGGACAGAGAGGAAAAGAAATAATGATGTCCTGGAACAACACAAGCTGGAGATGATACTTCTGAAGAAAATAAAAAGCATAAAAACAATATTTTGGTCATTTCAAGAGACATGACTGTCTACTCATAGTTCTATTGAAGAGAAAAGTGGGCGGTACGAGAACCCCACAGCGGCAGAGATACAGATGGACAGACATCATCAAGATGTGGTCGGGACAAAATCTGACTGAGTCTACTGATCTGGTGTGGGACAGAGACAGGTAGAGATCCATTACCATCAACTTCCACTGCGGAGACGGCACTTAATGATGATGATATGAAATGGCTTGGCTTGGCTTCGTTTGTTCTCAATCTCCCGCTACCAAATCCTGAAAGGGCTTAAGCAGCATAATGTAGTCCAGAGAACGGAATGCATTGTGTTGTAGTTTACAGCTTGGCTGTGATATTTGCACCTTTCGGTCGAACACATCCAACTTCAGCAATGATATGAAATAACTACAATCGCTTTGGAAATCATATATACTTTCATGAATGGGACAATATCTATGATTTGCAGTAAAAGAACAAAATTATTCAGAATGAACTGAATGTTACATACTGTAAGTAATCGCAATGCAAATGCCATTTGCTGAACATCTTCCAGTGTTGAGATGGGCACAGCAGTGGACAGACAAATGGTTACAGCATCTCGGACAGCTGCTCGTGTCTGCTCTGATTTGGTTCCTTTTCCAGCTGTCTGTGCCTCCTGCTCCTTCTGAGACTCCACATTCAACTGCTGTCCCAAGGCAATGGCATACTGCAACAAAGACACTGGTGTAGCCTGTTTGATGAAGGATGGAAGGAAAGTGTCTGTCATCAGCATCAAGTAGTTCGTCTTTGTCATGTTGCGTGACTGGGTGACATTAAACGTGATCACGCTGGGGAAAAAAGTTTTGAGGTGTTTGTTTATTCAAACAAAAATAAGGATAGTTTTCGCTGGCTATAATAACATTGTACCTGCCTTATGTAAGGATTGGCCAAATTTTGTAAATTTGTTTATTTTCACCAGTGTATGGTCTTTTAATTGTCTTATAACATTTTTTGAGCAAATAGAAAAATAAATATGCATTAATATTTTTGTATGGTTTGTATTTTTGTAACCTCTCTATCCCAATATATTATCATAATATAAATTTAAAGAGTTTAAATTCTCTAGTATACAAATAAACTACAATTAATTGAAACTAAAAATATTTTTGATTAATTTTCCTTACATCACATGCTAAAATTCTAGTTTATACCATCCTATACAGAAGATATGTTTCATGCCTGACATCTTGTGTTTGACTTCCATCAGTTCGCATCATGAGAAGATTCCTAAGTGCCAGACTTATGACTACTTGTGCTTAGAGTACAGTTTCTTTTAAAAACAATCATGGACTTTCAGTGAAAAAAAAAAGAAAAGATCCTATTTACACACCAGTGTAGTATATTGGGAATATGTTGTTAGACCAATATTTTCCTGATTACCGGCACACTAGGGGTGATGTGGTCAACATTATGCCACCTGCCTTTACTTTCCCAGGTGATTCTGGTGCCCAGTTTTTGAGGCAGTGTCGACCACAGGAGCCACTTTGTGATCTGAAAAATCCTGCATCAACTGGGTCAGGTCAGGTCATCCCGTAACCGGTGAGGTCGTTGGGGCACACATGAAGACATCCTCACAACTCCACGCCATCCCTCTCTGTCAGATGCCGCTGCTCGTGACTCTTCTGGTCGGAGACTGGTCCATTCTTTTATGTTGTCCTCCCATCTCTTTTTGGGCCGGCCTCTTCGTCATCTGCAAAACGAGGTTGGTAATCGTTCGGCCCCCTATCTTGACAGTACCAACGTGACCTCCAAGTGCCTCACTCATAATTCCTTCAAGGAATATATTGAAAAGAGTTGGAGAGAGTGTACACCCCTGTCTCACGCCAACTGATATGCAAAACCAGTCCCCTTGCCTCCCATTCACAAGAACTGCATTAGACGCCTTGTTATACAGGTGTTCAAGGACCGTTATAATATTTCCGTTGATATTATGCGTCCACATGGTTGCCCAAAGCGCTTTATACCATACCCTATCAAACGCCTTCTTAAAATCCACAAACACATTACAGTGTTTGCTGCTGTTCTAGATATTTCTCGCTTAGCAGCCTTAAATTAAATATCTGTTCTATAGTGCTTCTTCCCTGTCTGAACCCTGCTTGCTCCTTGGCAATAATGTTCTCTGCTTGGGGTTTCAATCGGTCGAGGATTAATCTACGCATGACCTTGCTAGGGTGGCTAATCAGGCTTATTGTTCTGTAATTTTGGCACAGCTTTAGGTTTCCAGACTTATGTAACGGTATAACTATTGATTTCGTCCATAAGTCTGGCCAGTTTCCTGTCGCCCATATTTTGTTACAGATGTGTGTCAGGCCTTCCACCACTACCTCTCCACCTGCTTGTAAGAGCTCTGCTGGTATATTGTCCACGCCGGCCGCCTTCCCTCTTCTCAATGTCTTTACCGCTGCAATTACCTGTTCCTTCGTTATCAGTTGGTTATCCTCTATATTTGTTGGTGTTGAGGGGGAATGTTTTCTTAGGTTTGTTTCGCCTTTCATAGTTATATAGCTCGGAACAGTACTCTGTCCATCTTGCCAGTACATCATTTCCCTCAATGAGACACATGCCGTTTTTATCATGGATCATAAGGTTCCTGCTTTGTTTTGGTGTTACCAGTTCTTTGACCACCTTGTATGCTCCTTTAGCATCATTTCTGTTTAGTCTCTCTTCGATATTTGCGCATTGCTCACATATCCACGCTTCTTTTGCCTCTCTCATCTTTTGTTGTATGGCTTTCTTGACCTCTTTATAACTGCCGACCTCCTCCGGTAGGTGATTGTGTTTTTTCAGTGACCTTCTTTTATCACACAGGTCTAGAATGTCTTTGGTCACCCATGGCTTCTTTTTTGTTTTGTGGCAAACCCCAATCCAGTACACTATCCAGTGTGCTGCCTCGGCTCTTTGAAGAAGGGTAAAATATCTTAGTCTGATGTCTACCTCGATGACCTGTTTAGATTGAATGAGACCTACTGGGAGCTTTTATGAAAAATGATGCTGCTATTTTAGATTTATTTGTTTTTTTGGATCTTTCATAACATTTTTTTTCTTTGTCTCCAGAACAGGGACTCTTAAACTGCTATATTACTTACTTGACTTAATCCTTTTGGGTTCCCTTAGAGAATAAGACTGCAATATACGCTCTTTACAGACTTATTTTACACTACCTTCTTTGGTCTCCTCACTTATTGTCCCAGTGAGCTCCCATTCAGAGCGTACACTGGCTCTGCCTTTCAAAAGATTGGGTATTGAGCTGACTTTCACTAGCTGTTCTTCATCAGATCTTGTCATGGGACTTTAGTGTGAGGGATTTTGAAGAGTAGACTCAGTATAACTGACAGTTTGAGCATGTGTCTAAGTTTCTTTAACAGATGGGCTTTGGATGTTAGTTTTCACTTTAAAACTATATTTTATGTTAAATATTTTCTAATAGGATGCATACAAAAACTTTTTATCTTAAAGTATTAATTCTGTTAATATACTAATTTCTTTGAATGACTATTTCTGGTTAAAAACAAATGGCAGCAGCAGATAAATATCATATAAATTCAAACCTTTGTCCACCAAGAACAATGGCACCAAATTCATCCCCTACCATCACGATGAGATTAACTGAATCTCCACTGAAGGGGCTCAAGTAGACAGACTGGGTTTCATCTGTGCCAGAATACAATGTGTATATCTGGTTTTGGTTGGTTATTGGATCCTGTGTGTTTACGTAGATTTTGTATAAAATGAGGGTTTCAGGATCGTCACTATCGGTCCAGCCAGAACATTTGATAGTGACCTGTAAATTGATAGTAAAACTGGTAAATATTTTGAAATATTTATAAAAAGAAAATACTCAAATTATACTACAGTGAATGCAGCAGTAGAAAAGTAATAGAACAACACTAAAACAAATATACTACTCAAATAATACAAGAGCCATGTTCATTTTTCAAGTTAGTTGAGGAAGAAAAATGTCACTGCAAATATTAAAATGGCTTCATTTTTTATATTGTGAGATAAGTTGTCTTGAAATTATAATATTTGCAGTAATTATATTTTTTTCATAATTCAACTGAAAAATGAAGGTGGTCCCTGTATCCTTTTGAGCAGAATACATCAAAGTTGGAACAAAAATAAACACCCCACAAACAATCGTTCAGGAAAGAAATGTAATGTAGAAATTGAAAAACATTCTATGCAATCAGTGTTTATCAATATAGATCAAAATGAGAGTTATTTGGTGTTATATGGAGCCAATCTTGGCATGTAAAAGTAAATTATGGACAAAAAATATAAATCAAAAAGAAGATCCCAGGAGACTGCAAAGATAATTGATTATGCAGAATCAGATTTTAATTTTTTAATTTATTATTTTCTTCCTTGGTTATACTCTTTATTTCTATCACTTCCACCTAGTCAAATAACTTTAAATAATTTGCATAAAATGATAAAAATAGACTATATTCTCATTAAAGTAAACTACATAATTTAATTTTTAAAAACCAAGCAGTTACTATAACCAACTCAAACAATTGTGTAAACAGCTAATTGCACAAAAAAAGACACACTTAACTTACTTGATTTTCCAAAGGAATTATCTTTATGGGACTGAAGGTGCAACTGCCGCCTGATGGTGGCTGATTGGCTGGTAGAGTCAGTGAGGCATTTCCAAAAGTATCTGTACTATTGATACATGACACCCGTGCAAGAAATGTATAGTTAAAGTAATCTCTGAGGACACCCCACTTATTTAAAACCAGATGCTCCTTATTCAAGCCTGTTGAAGTCTGAGAGTTGCTTGGGAAAACCTCTGTCTCTCCCTGAAAAATCTGAAGAATTTGAAATAACAGCAAGATGGTAAAAAAAATACCATGTATTGTCAATATTTTTTTAATTGATGTTCAACTTAATTATTCCTTTCATTTCAGCTGCTATTTAGATTTTTAAAATTCATGTAGCCATAGTGATTGTCTACATCAGGTTTTGTTGTTGAACTAGGGCATAGAGCTACCAAGCTGTTCGCTCTTTCGCAGCCATTGCCGAGTTTCTTTAGCATCATTGACGTAGGTTTTTTTTTTGTAGCTTTCCTGCACTTCCAATGCTTGTTGAGTTGGAGTCATAAACCTTATCGTGTCTCTCAGACATACCCTTCTAACCATCGACATGCAACTGGGAGATCCTGTCTACTTTTAAGCTCTGTGTGTTCTGTCGTGTTCTTAAGAATCAACTTCACTGCACTCCAGGTGTACCTAATATATCTATCTTACATGGCAAAGGGTGTGGATAATAATGATTCATGTAGCTTGTTTGTTGAACACAATCATAACATCGGATAGTCTGCTTTGCCAGAGTAATTATTTAGCTTACAGTACCTAGCAGCTATGAGTATAGGACAATTTATGCTATAGATTTTCTAGATTTGGGGATGTTATATAAGCCTTCAATACTAGTTTCCAGGGCAAAAATCTAAATTATGTTAAAAATTGACTCAATCTATTTCAGGATCCTCGCCGGTGCTTCAGAGTTCGTGCATTGTGCTGAGTTTCTAAGTATAGAAATCTATACCTTTACATTATGAAAACCTACTGGATAATAGTAGATAATCTCAAAAATCCATAAAAGAAAGTGCTCAATTTGATAACTTGGGACTGATCTACTGCGATAACAAGGGCTGGATAGTTTCCAGTTTCCGTTTCCTCCAATGATATCTATTCATCTGCCCCCCCCCCCCCCAATTTTTTTCTTCTGAATACTTAATACAAATAGTTTAAATTTTTTTTAATGTGGAACACAAATTAAGCTCAGTTGGCTGGATGCAATAACAAATTGGCTGGATGCAACAAAATAGGTGCCAGTTAGACAGCCAACCATAAACATCTAAAGTAAATAAGCATTTACCTTCCACATAAATGCTGGCTTACACTGACAATTTTCACAGGTAGCTGACAATACCACATGCTGACTGGAGCTGACTCGAAAACTGCCTGAAGCCAAACATGACTCACACACAACACTAGCAATAGGTATAAAGTTCGGAACATCCACCACCCAGATCTGAAGTAATAAGGTGTGTTAAAATTATTATTTTTAAGTTCATCTCTTTTATGAGATACAGGTTTGAACATGTCACGTCTAATAATAAATAGAATGCTAATGCAATGCAAAAATGTTGATGAAAATTATGTCACCAAAATGGCCATAGATTAATGACAAATTTGATGACGAAGTTAAGTGCACTCTCTGTTTTAAAAGTTGGCTGCTATAAACCTCCAACATTCACTATTACTTGCCTTGATGGTATACTCTCTGTTTCTTGCCTTGATGGTATACTCTCTGTTTCTTGCCTTGATGGTATACTCTCTGTTTCTTGCCTTGATGGTATACTCTCTGTTTCTTGCCTTGATTGTATACTCTCTGTTACTTGCCTCGATGGTATACTCTGACAGACATTTTTTAGTCTTGATGTTTTTCTTCTTCTTCTTTGTTCTCAATCTCCAGTTACCAAGCCCTGAACTGGGCTTTGCAAGTAGCAGGATGTAGTCTGGAGAACGGAATGCGTTATGACGCTAGTTTACAGCTTGACTGCGATATTTGTAACTTTCGGTCCAACAAATCCGTCTTCGGCAGGATGTTACTATCTCACTTATAGTACTATCTTCCTTAGCTGTGTGAGAAGTGCAGCTGGAAAGACAATCTGTGACCGAATCCGCAACACCACACTGATGCAGATAATGGGTATAAACCCAGTTAGTGCCTATATTGATGCCCACAAAAATCAAGTGGTTTAGTCATTTAGTAAGAATGCATTTTAACCAGTCTGCAGCAAGAGCATTTCATATGAAGGTTGCCAGACCGCATGCAAGGGGCTGACCTTGCTCAACGTAGGTGGATCAGAGTGTCTTTGACACACTCATTAAGTTCCACCTAACAACAGCACAAGCCTCCCACCTGGCGATAACAAGAAATGTATGTTTAATGCCTCTCTGCAACAGCTGATAGCAAGAGAAGTAGGACAAAAGAAGAATAAAAAGTCTACAGATGTTTCTCATGATCTGCTTGCAGATCTATAATGTGGTACTAGGTCTATAGTGTGGTAGTGTTGCCCTGCTTCAGGCTCATTTGCCTTCTCATTTGTTGGGACTCCAACAAGGTAAGGAATCCACTTCAGCCTGAACAGTAGGTCAATTGATTTATGATAAAGAAACCGAATGAGAGCCAGAGAAAGAATGGCAATCATGAGGAAACTTGCTGGCACAAGCTGGGAAGCAGACGAAAGTATACTAAAGAAACTGTACACTGGAAGAGTGAGACCAGTTCTCGAGTATGGCATTGCGGCATGGACAACAGCAGCAAAGACGAACCTTGATAAAATTAGCAACCTTCAAAACCAAGCCATGAGAGTTATAACAGGAGGCATGAAGTCAAAGCCAATTGTAGAACTTGAAAAGATTACAAATCTGTAGTCCATGACCGACAGAAGAGACTGCAGGGCCCAGCAGCAAGCGGAAAAACTCAGAAGACTGACTGACCATCCAATGCATAAGAGACTAACTTTGGAAATGGGAAACTAAAGCGGAGAAACTTTGCAGAAATAGCCAAAGCAAAGATGAGCGAAGACCCTATGAACGCATTAACAACACCAAAGCCCATCCCTACTGTACGCAAACCTACCTGGAGGCAGCATATATTTCCAGAGGTGGTAGAAAACATACCAGGTATTGGAAACAAAAACAGCCAGACTGAAAAAGAAAGAAGAGATACAACCCTGAGGTACATAACGAAAAACTACCCAAGCATGGACTGGACCCATGCATACACCGACGGTTCTGTAACAAACATAACACAGAACGGAGGGGCAGGGGTATTCCAAATGGTAGAAAAATAACACGGTCAGTGGCAACTGGAAAATACTCAAGCAATTTCAGAGCGGAGGCAGAGACACTGAGGGCTGCAGTAGAAGAAATGGTGACAAGCAAGAGAAATGAAAGCCATATAGTCCTGCTTACAGATGCCCTGGCCGTAGTCACAGCACTAAAAAGCCAGAAAAATACTGAACTTAATGACTTAAGAGCAGTACTCTGTCAACTATGTCAGCAGTCCGCACCAAAAAGAGTTGTGATACAGTGGGTCCCATCCCACTGTAACATCCAAGGCAACGAGAAGGCAGACAGACTGGCAAAAGAAGGTGCAAGACTACCACAACCAGAACCTAGTGTGACATACAAAGAGTCAGAAAGGCTTATTAGAGCTAGATACATGACCAAATGGGAAACCAAACATACTGGCTACACAAAAAACGATGTCTATTACCAGTTGAACAGAAGAGAGCAGGTCGTGGTCTTCAGACTTCGCATGGGCCACAATAGACTGAGGTACCACCTATTCAATAAACTGAAGATAGGTAGCACTGACGATTGCACGTGCGGTGCTGGGAAAATGACTGCTGAACATTTGCTGCAAAACTGCCCGACATATGAGGATCAGAGAAAGCAGATGTGGCCATCACCAGTGGCAACACTAGACAAGCTCTATGGCAGTGATGAGAGCCTCAGGATGACCGCTGCTTTTTTCGAAAAAATACAGGTTGATGTCTGACTGCGTACGAAGAAGAAGAAGATTTATGATAATAAGGAACAAAACCAACTGATAAAAAATGTCCACTGTATATTATTAGGAGAAATCTTATATAATAACTCTTATATAAATGGTGAACATGTGTCATCTTGGCTGTAGTAAAATGCAAGGCTCTTCAGTTAGCTCATCCTCTATGCGGTTTGTATCAGTTTGTTTTGTCTGACTGGACATTTCCCCCACCACCACCGTTAAATGTTTGCCGCAGGTTTTCTCCAATGGAGGCCACCTTCTGCGATAACACATGCTACTATCATGTGTCTAGGTTTTTTCATTTTTTCCTTGTGGCTCACAGTTTTCTTGTGGCTCACAGTTTCCTTGTGGCCCACAATTTCTACAGGATGGAGTACCAGTCCCCATGTCCAACCCTCCTAAGTCATCTCTTACAACATGCCTGGCAGGTTAAAATGCTATTATCCTGTTCTATCCTTTTGGACCCTGACAACACAATACTAACACCAAGCTACTATTGAAGCAAAAGAACTTAAACTTAACGTCTTTATACTGGTTTAGAAGACTGCAGTCTGTATACAACCAATTTTATTTGTATTCCCTTGCTCTAAAAGCTCTGCGAATCCAATTTATTCTTAAATGCATTAATTGTCCCCGCCTCCACTACTTCCTATGGCAATGGAATCCAAGCATTCACCACTCTCTGACAACAAAAATATTTCCTAATATCTAATCTGGACATTTCTTTAGTTAATTTGTAAGTATGCCCTCTTGTTGTTGTGGGTGGCTGTATTTAAAAAAAAACTTGTTATAGTCTAATTTATTCATTCCTCTGATCATCTTATAAACCTGTATTGTCACCACAAATTCTTTTCTCTTCTAGGTGCTGTAGGCAGGTTTTTCTGAGTCTTTCCTAAAAACTGTAATTCTGGGATCCCACTATCAGCTTTGTCACTCTTTTGTGTATTCTTTCCAGCATGTTTATCTCCCCTCTATGATAAGGAATCCACACCTGTACACAGTACTCCAATCTAGGTCTAACTAAAGCTTTATACAGTTTGACTATCACTTTCTTGCTCCTATGTTTAATATTTCTGTTTATCATACCTAACATTGCATTTGTCTTTTTCACTGCTACCTGGACTTGCTTACTCACCTTATCTGTATGATCTATTATAACCCTAGGTCTCTTTCCTTTTCTATCTTTCTAAAATTGTTCTCTCCCATTCTGTAATTATGTTCCATAACAAGAGGAAAAATTATAAATTATCTAGGTCACAGCCACAAGCTACAAAAAGTTTCATTAGTTGCTCCAAATTTTTTGCTGGTGTTTTTCTCTGGAAAGAAGAAACACACAAATTGTTCCTCTACAGTAAATATGTAATGTTACATTAACTGATTCTATTACTTGTTTTGCTTCCTTTATGACTTGGTGAAGACTTACTATTTGCTCTGTTGTGTCTGCTGCTCGTCCAGGGGCATCAAGCTGAAGAGTTACGCTGTACTTTCCAGCATTAAAGCCATTGTAATAGAAAGTGCTATTGTTGATGTTAGAGAAGCATCCACCCGTGGTATTAACCTGTAATATATAAAATATGTAATATAACAAGTGTGTACACTTTTATCCCAGACCACTCATGTCTCATTGGAGCGAAGAGCAATCAGAGCCAGGTTGTTGTTTGTTTCAAATGCCCACAATGAGTAGGTTTACTCTTTTGTGCGCCCTGAAAAAGGACGTTAAGTGGTGGGTTGCAGCAGCTATCCTCACATCATTAATGTGCTGATGAAGATGGACAGTGGTCCTCCAGATGGTTGTGCTATGCTTAGCTTCATCTGTGTGTTGCTCACTACTATGGGGATTATGTCGATCCCTCACCTTGTTAGCCAAGCTGCCATAAAAACAGCACATTTACAGGGAGGGCTATGAGGAAGTCAAGGTAAGGGTCTTGGCCAGTATATTTTCCCTGACCCTGACTAACATGTCTGATCAGTATGTTGTGTTTGACCAGATATTAGTCTTCTTCCCCTTCAGAGTCTGGTAAAACATACTGATCAAGTCCCCACCTCATGTCCTCGTTCATACATCTGGAAACAGACTGTGGTCTGGCCAATTAGGTAAGCATAGCAAATGCCATCGTCATAGTGGTGAACTTACTGAGGAGCCTCATACTGCACTACAGCCAGGTAGACTTCAGTTCATGTTTTCAAGTATTCCTCAGGATGTAAGAAGTCTCATTGTAATGTGTTACCACAGAAACAATGTGAAGAGTTACTTCAACTCAGTACGAGTAGCTTTGAACATCTCACAGGCATGAGAATATGATATTATAAGAATTATATACACCAGGAGAAAAGTAAATCAGCACCAAAGTAAAAACAATGAATAGATCAGGGGTCTCAAACACACAATCTATGATATGGTTGGCATCCAAAGTTAAAAGATTAGTCCCATGGCAACAATTTCCATCGGGAATGAAGATAACTCTTCATGTACTAAGCTTCAGCCTATGTGAGGTGGGGTGGCCAGTTCCCTTCCTTGCTGTTTTTTACCTTTGTCAACTCATTCATCAGGTACCCATTAACAGCAAGATTGACTGGAAGAGCAGCTGTACCAAGGATGAGCCACAGCCCAGATTTCTGTTCTGTCCATTCCTGAACTCGAACCTTGGCAAGCTGTAATTCCAGTCTAGTTAGCCAGCTCACTGTGGACTAGGCTACAACTACACCTAAATATGTTCAAAACATATATGATGATCAAAGTAAAGATCCCATTAATACGCTGGTGTGGCATATTGGAAATATGGCGTTAGGTCAATTTTATTTATTGATCAACTGCACTATAGGAGTGAAGTGATCAACAACATGCTGGTCACCTTTACTTTCCCAGATTAATAATATGGTACCCAATTTTTCAGACTGGGTAAGCCCCAGGAGCCATTTTGTGATTGGAAAAATCCCACACCAACTAGGGACTGAACCCCAATTGCTCAGCTAGGGAACCAGTGCACTAACCACTGCACTACGTTGACTTCCTCAAATGATGATCATAACAAAAGATTGAATGACTTGTTCATATCAAGAGATGCTAGAAGGAATTGTATGTCCTGGATGTCAAAAAACATGCTGGTATGACATCTTGCCCCATCCACCATACTCACGGGACCTGGCACCTAATCACTTCTTACTGTTCCTAAACATTTAGAATCTGCTTTATTGACATTTCTTTTCTGACAACCAGGACAAGTTTACTGAACTGGAGACGTGGTTTTAGGTCAAGATGGAGGAGGAGTTCTACAATTAGGGCTTCAGGAAAATGAAGAACAGATGGGAGATGTGTTTTGCCTTGCAGGTTAAATACATAGAAAATGACTGAAGTTCACACCAATTTCCATGCAAGTTCCTTGACTCATTCATACTAGAGATCAAGATGCTGAGCAGCGCATGAGCTACAGTGGTCAGCGACTCATAGCTGACTGCTAGCGTCAGAGCCAGCAAACCAAAGCTGCTAAGACCCTTCTACACCTCCACGCGGTGATCCTGGATAATAGGCTGCAGCAGGGCA
Organism: Ariolimax columbianus; assembly: GCA_036924085.1. NCBI lineage: Eukaryota > Metazoa > Mollusca > Gastropoda > Stylommatophora > Arionidae > Ariolimax > Ariolimax columbianus. The sequence continues at coordinate 73,839,435 of JAVGWX010000006.1, forward strand.
GACTGGATAAGGAGAAGGATCAAAGAGGGAATGCTAACCCAGTACTAAAAAATGCTTGCTGAAGTCAGATGTGTTGGACGAAAGGTGCAAATATCGCAGTCAAGGTGTAAACTACGACACAGTGCATTCTATTCTCTGGACTACATTCTGCTACTTAAGCCCTTTCAGGGTTTGGTAGCGGGAGATTGAGAGCGAATCAAGCCAAGCCAAGCCATTCATACTAAAGTACAAAACTGTTATTCCCTCCCTCGTATGTTATGCAGCCATGATGCTTATTACTTGTTGAGTCATGACTTATTTAAAGATTCACTGTATATGTCTTCAGTTTTTTTATGTATTTAATGATCAGGATCTTATATGAATACTACTACTTAAAAAGTAGCGATCAAGCTACATTGTTCAGTCTGCGAACCAGCCACTGGAAACATTATCTATCATTTGGTAAGTAGATCAAAGATTGGGCACATAGATATGTGCTAGTGTGGAGAAAACAAACAAACAGTGAAACATGTTCTCCAAGTCTTACAGCTGCAGTTATTTGAGAAAGAAGATACTAGTATGAAAATATGATCGGCTCTGTTTTCGTGAGCCTGTTAAATGTTGTAATTTTTTAATAAGTGAAAATGCTAAACCATGTAACCCAAACAAAATTGTACTATTCACAATTCATGTTGTAAGGGTAGCCCAACTGCAGACCTGTAGACTAAATGTGACCCAAAAATAGGTTGTGCCCAACGCAGATTAAAAATATTTCAATAACTCAAGGGGCGTTCAGAAAGTAATACACCACATAATTTTTCTCAACTAATAATAAAAATAGAATCATTCAATTTTGCACACTTCAAATATGGCATGTGTACCAAATTGCATTGCAATCCACCAAATAATACAACTGCACTAAACCGTTGAAATGGAGCATGTTAGCAACTTGCATTATAAGAAGTGAATTGTGATAGAATTTCTTGTTGCAGAAAAGGAAACGGTTGTGAACATTCACAAGTGTCTATGTGATGTGTACGGCAGTTTTGTAGTCGACAGGAGTACAGTTAGTCACTGGTTTAAGAGAATCAAAGAATCAGGAAGTGTAGATACGGAGCTGCTTGATCGGTCACACAGTGGAAGTCCTGTCTCAGCCATCAACGCAGAAATGTTGAAATGAGCTGAGGGCATTTTTCTTACTGATAGGCAAATCACTACTCAACAACTGGCCTTATATCTGTCAATCAGCTTTGGTAGTGCAAATGCAGTTATAAAAACTCTAGGATTTTCTAAGGTTTGTGCAAAAATGGGTTCCTCAAAATCTCACAAACGACCACTGATTGCAAAGGAAAACAATTTCTTCTGAATTGTTGGAGCGTTTTAATGCTGATGGAGAGAACTTTTTGGCTAATATCATTACAGGTGACGAAACCTGGGCACATGATTTTGATCCTAAGACAAAAAGACAGTCCATGGATACTCAATCCCCACAAAGAAAATAATTAAAGACAACTCCTTCAGCTGGAAAGGTCATGATCACTGTCTTTTGGGACATTGAAGGTATGATTCTTGTGGATGTGATGACAAGAGGAGAGACAATCAATTCGCAAACTTACATTAAGATGTTGAAAAAACAATTGACGTTTCCGCAGAGTTCGGCCGCACAAGAATCCAGCAGACCTGCTTCTCCTTCACAACAATGCGCACCATCACACAAGTCTGGCAACACGGAAAGCAATCATCAAATTGGGTTGGACTGTACTACCCCATCCACCCTATAGTCCAAATTTGGCATTTGATTTTCATCTGTTTGGTCCACTCAAAGATGCACTCTGTGGGACAAGGTTTGAAGATGAAGAAGAAGTGATTCATGCAGCCAGGAAATGGACACATGATCAAGACAAAATCTGGTACGGGCTAGGAATGCATACACTTGTATTGCGCTGGCATAAAGTTGTACAAGTTGATGGAGATTATGTTTAATAATACCGATGTTTACATGACATGTCCATGCATATTATATAGAAATTTTACACAAAAAACGATGCCTATTACCAGTTGAACAGAAGAGAGCAGGTCGTGGTCTTCAGACTTCGCACTGGCCACAATAGACTGAGGTACCACCTATTCAACAAATTGAAGATAGGTGGCACTAACGAATGCCTGTGTGGTACCGGGAAAATGACCGCTGAGCATTTGCTGCAAAACTGCCCGACATACAAGGATCAGAGAGAGCAGATGTGCCCATCACCAGTGGCAACACTAGACAAGCTCTATGGCAGCATCGACAGCCTCAGGATGACCGCTGCTTTTTTCGAAAAAATAAAGGTTGATGTCTGACTGCGTACGATGAAGAAGAAGAAGAAGTATAGAAATGTTATGCCTTTTGAATAAACAGCTCTTGAGAAAAACAATGTCGTGCATTACTTTCTGAACACTCCTCGTATATAACTAACATGTTAGATGTTTCACTGCCTTAAGTCGTTATTCAAAAATGTTCCATCTGAGATTACATTTTTAGTTTCAACACAGCCATGAAATCACATGAAAATCAGCTGTTCTAGGCTTTTACAATAAATTTGTGTCAAGACTGCCCCATGAACTTTATATTATTGATGTGGTGCTTGGAGTTGAAGTGGTTGAACCAATGCTAAGGTGCTCTTGGTGGAACAAAGTTATAATCTCAAACAACTTTTGAAACCAGTTTAAAAATGTCTGAAAGGGAATTTTTTTGTTTTTGTTTTTTGTTTTGCCTTATTTCTCTTATCTCTAAGGCGGTGCACTGTGGTTTTTATTTTGCGCCTGTCGGCCCAGTGCATTCGACTTCAGCATGCATTTTATGTAAGGGTTTGCTTCCCCAGGGTAACAGCCGGTGCTGTGTTGGGGATTGAACCCAGCACCTTCTGGTTGTCAGCCGTGTCACTTAACCACTAGCCCACGCTGTCCCCTCTGTAAGAGAATGATTGATTGATTTTGTCTATTGATTTGTCTTATTATTTTCAACCTGGGTACCACTCGAGTGCTGTAAAAGAATAAAGACGTAATATTATTTCAATACCTCCACACATATCCATTTATAGATCAAAGTGGATCCTATTAATCGATCTGGGTCAAAAGACAGTGATCCATCAAAGTGGAGCTTTGATCCAATAGCCACAGTTCTACCAGAAGAAACAAAGAGAAAAATTAAAACATAGAAGTACAAAACATGAAAAACAGAGAAGTTGAAATAAAACATCCGGAACCAAAAGAAAAGCATTTCACAGTGTTAAATCAAATACAGGATTCAAGAAACTGATTACATTTTCGTTACAGAAACATAATTGTCCCAAACTTGCCTAAGGTCTCACAAATAACAATTACTGCTGGTCATTGTATGAGCTCTTGAATGTATTCAAAATCTCCCCAATGGCGATCAGATTTGTCCTTCTGTTCTGCTCCTAAGTATCAACTTCACTGGACTCCAGACATACCAATTAGTACTTAGTCTCTCTAAAAAAATGGCAAAGGGTGTGGATACTGATGGTTCCTGTAGCTTGCTGGTCGCACATACTACTTCTCCGTCCTCTGGTGTGTCCCTGTCTACTAGTCCACACTTGATTTAAAAGCTCTGCAGTCCGTGAATTGTGGATTCATCTATTGTGGTGCCAGGTATGTTGGATTCTGTTCTGGTTGGATATGTTGCCATTTATTTTGAGTGTTTTTGCTGTCTGTTTCTTATTATATAAACTAAAAACTGCATTTGTGGTATTCCTCTCATAAATGGTCAGCAACCATAATTTTGTCTAGTTCTCTAGTTTTATCAGTGCACCTGCATTCTATTATTTGCAACTGCTGTAGATCCTTCTCTTGTCCACAGTTCCAAGCCATCTGCGTACATTGAAGCGTGTACTCTAGTGTGGATGTCTGTTATTATATTGTTTATAAAGATCAGGAAAAGCATAGGTAACAATACTCCCCCTTGTTGGACTTCTTGTTCTAATGTTCTCTTTCTGCTATATTTCCCCTCTATCTGGATTCTTGCTGTTCTATTCTCCAGGTAATGGCAGTTATACACATGTCCTCTTATTTCCATTCTGAGGCCCTTGATCTTGAGTCGAAGGTCTTTTTAATGTTTTCCCACACAGCTAGTATGTGCTTCTTTTCTTGCAAGGCATCCTCAAACTCTTGTGAAATGTAGGCCACTTGGTTTTCTGTTGATCTGTTTTGCCGGAATCTACTTTGCTGTAGCGCTATTAGTTGTTTTCCTTCCAGGTGCTACATGTCTTCTATTGACCAGCTTTTTCCATTCATTTGCTTATGCAACTGAGTAGGCTGACTGATCTATAGCTACCTGAGTCAAGTCCGTCCTAGCCTTACTTTAGGATAAGCATCTTGATGACTTTCCATTCCACAGGCACCTGTTCTGTCCTCCAATTGACATTCATTATCTTATATTGTATCATCTTTGATTTCTGCTGCATCTTTATTAGCATCTCATTTGTGACACCATCCTTACTTGGTGGTGTGTCTTCTAGTTCTGTCAGTGTGAAACTGGATGTCAGATGCTCTTCTGCTATCATGGGCATATTCTTTAGTCCTTGGATCTCTTTTTTGACCTCCTGCTGTCTGGCCTTTGGTATTTTCACCTGGCTAATACTTGCATATTTTCCTCTAAAGATGTTTGCTACTCTTTTGTCCATGTGCATATCTTGAATGTGTTCTATAATTATTGGTGGCCGGCTGCTTTGAGGATCTTAGCCAATTTCTAGAGTTTATTGCTGTCTCTGTCCAGATTGAGAATCTCCGTTTCTTTTCTTTACTTCTTTTCTGCATCTGGCAGAGGCTGCCTTGAAGGCTATATTGCTCACTGTGTTTTGTTTTGCTGTAGCTATTTCTGTGAAGGAGCTCAGTTATTTTTCCTTCTTCTTCTTTTTCCAACCTTTGTTATTCTTTTGCCCAGTATGGTTTGTAATTCTGCTTGCTCCCCTAGGTACAGATTCTTTTGCGGTCCTTAGGATTTCCTTAGGATTTCCTTAGTTCTGTCATATTCCTTACTTTAATGTGCTGAGTGTTTATAGTCTCACTGTATTTGTCTATGAGCCTTGTAAATGATTCCAAGTCTGCTCCTTTGAAGATTCAACGATAAAGTGGTTTTGTTCCTAGGGTACATATTTGAGGTTGATTGAGAGAAATCCAAGACCCTTCTCTTCTTGTGTTATCAGGAAAATCCCTGTGGTATCCTGAATAGTTGTGATACATTGGCCTGAATTTTTTTCACTCATCCTTCAATGCATGTGCCAGAACTTCTTGCAGATATTGTAATTACGTTAATATGATCTTGCTAATTTTACTGGACAAATGTGGTAGAAAGAAAAATCCCTAGATGTAGCTAACATGCTAATTTATTTCTCTTTTTTCTCAGGTATTGTAGCCATTCAGTGTTGTAGGTCTTCTTGGCCACATAAGGTTACCTTGGAAATTGCTTAACTGTTACTATGTTTACAAGAGAGATTACATTGAATTTAAATGAAATAGTCATAATCCATACATTTCACTCCTATTGATGCATGAAGTTAAAATTGCATTGATGGTTTCTGTTTCATTGCATTTTGCATGATGAGGTTGCAAGCATTAAGTACAGCCCTTGTGAGGCACTTCATATGACATGCATAGTATAAACCATTGTCTTATTCTTCCCTACCCAATAAGGAGATCTCAGTATTCTTCTTCTTCTTCTTCGTACGCTGTCAGACGTCAACTTGAATTTGTTTGAAGAAAGCAGCTGTCATCCTGAGGCTGTCGACACTGCCATAGAGCTTGTCTAGTGTTGGCACTGGTGATGGCCACATGTGCTTTCTCTGGTCCTCGTATGTCGGGCAGTTTTGCAGCAGATGTTCAGCGGTCATTTTCCCTGTACCACAGGTGCATTCGTCAGTGCCACCTATCTTCAGTTTATTGAATAGATGATACCTCAGTCTGTTGTGGACTGTGCGGAGTCTGAAAACCACGACCTGCTCTCTTCTGTTCAACTGGTAGTAGGCATCATTTTTTGTGTTGCCATTATGTTCTGTTTCCCATTTAGCCATGTATCTGGCCCAAATAAACCTTTTGGTCAAAGTATTCAAACAGGGGAGGCAATAAACAATTAAAATGTAGTATAAAACTCATACCTTCTGTTTCCACCTTTAATAATTGCTTTGAGCTTTGAGGCCGTTACATTGACTGCATAATAGAGGGACAATGACATACTGGTGTACTGGTAGCCAGTAACAAACTGTACACAGTAGAATCCTAAGTCCAAAACATTTGCACTGATAAAAATTGAAGGACTTGAGATAGCTGTGTTTCCAATGTCAACCTAAGAGAATAATTTTCAATAATTAAATGACAATATCATATATGACAGAACATGTGTAAAAGTAAAGTAAAGATCCCGTGTGGCACATAGGAAATATAATGTTAGGCCCATATTCTTATGTAACCAACGGCACATAGTGGATGATGTGGTCAGCATCACGCCGGCTGCCTTTCATCATCATCATGTAGCATGTCCTTTGTAGAACGTTGCTCCCATCACAGTCTGTCTGAAAGAAACTTGTTCCCTTGCCAAAACACCAGCCTGCTCCACAATCATACTCAGGCATTCCTGGATATCTTGGTGCCATCGTCTTCTTGGTCTACCCCTTCCTCTTTTGCCTGGCACCATACCTTCCATCACCCTTCTCTCAAGACCGTTGTGTTTCTTGATGTGACCAAAGTATTTGCATTTTCTAGCCAGAATGGAATTGATAAACCAGTTCTCTTCTATGCTCAACTCTTGCCGAATGTCTGCATTTGTTTTTTTCTCTGTCCAGGGTATTCTGAGGATCTTGCTGTAACATTTTGACTTGAAGGATTCGATTCTTTGTCTAGAAGTTTTGGTAATCGTCCATGATTCACAGCCATAAGCTACCACAGGAAAAACACAGGCTTTCAAGACTTTTACTTTTATCATTTTGTTGGTGCTCTGCCATAATTTCCCCAGGCTGTTCAGTCTCTGCATTGCCATAGCTAGTCTTCTTCTGATTTCTTTCGTGCAGTCGCCGTTTTTGTCAATTCTGGAGCCCAGATATTCAAAATGTGTGACCTTATCTATTTCCTCACCACCCACTGTAAATTTATGTTGACATTGTGTTTTGTCGGTGGTCATTATCTTTGTTTTATTTATGTTTATGAACAGGTTTTGATCTGTATTGTGATCATTTACAGCTGAAATTAGCTGCTCTAGCCCTTCTGCACTTCTTGATAGTATCACTGTGTCATCTGCGTATCGTAACTCTGGAATCTCGCACCCCCAAATTGTAATGGGTCGAAACTTTCAATGTTCACATCTTCTCGAACATTTCTCATTATACATTCCACATATATGTTGTACAGATAAGGTGAGAGGATACATCCCTGTTGGACTCCCTTTTGTACTGCAAACCAATCTGATGTTTGCCCAGATACTCGGACAGCGGCTTGTTGATCTTGGTATAATGTTTCAATGAGATGGACTATGTGCAAAGGAAACCCCATTTCCCCCATGATTCTCCACAGATTTTGAAGTTTTACCGTGTCGAAGGCCTTAGTGTAATCAATAAAACATGTGTACAGGTCTACATTAAACTCTCTACATTTTTCATAGATATTCCTTAAATTGAATATGTGGTCCACCTATTCAACAAATTGAAGATAGGGTGTACCGACGAATGCCCGTGCGGTACTGGTAAAATGACCGCTGAACATCTGCTGCAGAACTGCCCGACATACGAGGATCAGAGAGAGCAGATGTGGCCATTACCAGTGGAACTGCAAGACAAGCTCTATGGCAGTGGCGAGAGCCTCAGGATGACCGCCGCTTTTTTCGAAAAAATAATGGTTACTGTCTGACTGCGTACGAAGAAGAAGAAGAAGAAGAATATGTGGTCCCGGGTCCCTCTGTCTTTCCTAAAACCTGCCTGGACTACGTGAATTTCAGATTCAAACCTTTTCTCTATCCTTCTTAACAGGATTTGCAAGAGTATCTTGCTAGCATGGCTGATCAGCGCGATAGTTTGGTAGTTCGTGCACAGCTTCAGGTTGCCTTTTTTGGGGGGAGGAATATAAATTGATTTCTTTCATGCTTCTGGCCACTCTGCACTGTGCCATATCTGTTTACACAGCTTGTGATAGACTCGAGCACATGCCTCCCCTCCTGCTTGTATTAGCTCTGCTGGGATATCATCGCATCCTCGGGACTTTCCCTTTTTCAGACTTTTAATTGCAGAGCGTACTTCTTCCAATGTTGGTTCAGGTTCTTTCTCTTCCTTTGGTAGGATTGTAACTGAGCGCTTTGTGCTATCCCCATACATGGTTCTGCAGTACTCTCTCCATCTGTTCAGTATGTCTTTGATTTCTGTTTATGTGTTATCCTCTTTGTCATTTATGACATGAGGAACCGGACGGAACTACCTTGTCAGTGTTCTTATTGCTTTAAATGCATCTCTCACTCTGCCTTGTTGCTGTAGGTTTTCTATATCCTTACACGTTTCTACTATGTATCTTCTTTTATCTCTTCTTATTTCTCTTTTAACTTTTCTTGCGCAGTTTTTATATGCTGTGTTGGTCCCCTTACTTCCCATTTGTTTTAATTGTTGCCTTTCTGCAATGAGTTTCTGTGTTTCCTCTGTTATATAGCTCTGTGTCTTGTGCGACATCTTGGGAATAATTTCTTTCGCTGTCGAGATCAAAATATCCCTTGCGTAAGATGTCAACTCCTCAGATGTCATCTCTTCCTGTACCGCAAGAAACGCCTAAAATTTGTTTTCTACTTTGATGTTGTATTCAGTAGGTATTGCTGATAGATCGAAGTGTATTGGCTGGCAACCTTTGTTGATCCTACGTAGTCTTGTTTGGAAAACTGCAAACAGTAATTCATGGTCCGTATCGCAGTATGCGCCTGGCAGCGTTTTTGTTGCCAGCACATTTGATCTCCATCTTTGTTGCACTAGGATGTAATCTATTTGGTTTCTGCTGTTGCCATCAGGGGAGGTCCACGTGGATGTTGTTTGAAGAAGGTGTTGGCAATGGAAAGGTTGTTTTCCGTGCAGAATTCAACTAGTTTTTCTCCTCGCTCATTTCTGTGTCCCAAACTGAAAGGTCCTCGAACACTTCTCTGCTCTTCGGCTCTTTCCTCTCCGACTTTAGCATTGAAATCACCAATGATGATCAAGATATCTCTTTTTTCAACTTTGTCCATCGTTTCTTGCAAGGTGTTATAGAAATCATCTATTTCACAATTGTCTGCTGCTGATGTTGGTGCATACACTTGAATTATTGTTAAATTTCTAGTCTTTTTCTTTAGTCTGATTACAATTATTAGGTCGTTGACTGGATTGTAACCGAGTAGTGAAGGTGCCGTCTTTTTTGACAGAATAAAGCCGACCCCGCATTTTCCGCCCTTGTCCATCCCAGAGTATATGAATGTTTCTCCTGAGGAGCTGGTACAGTGCCCTTGACCGGCCCATCTGTGCTCAGAGACTCCAAGAATCTCTATCTTGGTTCTCTTCATTTTTCTTCCAATCATGAACAACTTGCCCTGGTATAGGCTCCTGACGTTCCAGGTGCCTATTCTTAGTTTTGTTTTTAGTCCCATTTCAGAGCTGTCCACTGTAATGCAGTCAGGCTTTAGGCCGTCATCTCTATTACTTGTACTGACTCTGAAATCGGCCTCTTCCCCATTTGGCGTCGATGATCTGCCTGGCCTGAGGGCCTCACCATCAGATCTTTGAGTTTCGTTTTTCTCAACTGTCATAAGCTTGTGGAAGAGGCGGAAGATTGACCTGTGCGACAACGACTCTATAAGCGGGAGCTGGAAACGCCTGGTATCGGGCTAAGGGCGCACCAGAGACCATAGTTGGTAAGCGGCCAGAACAACATTCAGAAAGCAATGGCAAACTACTGGATGTAAAATGCCAAGAAACTTATGACAGGCTGCCTTTACTTCTATATATATTTAAACAACTACAGAGGAATTTCGCTTCGGTGTACCATTGAGAAGATGCTTGCCAGAATTGATCTGCGCAGACTCCAGGTCCTAGGAGAACAGGTTTTCCTAGAGGTTTTCGTGGGAATTGGTCTACCACAGATATGATATTCTCGTTATGACAGTTGCTAGAGAAATGCAGAGAACAAAAGCAACCATTGTATATTGCCGTCATAGATCTCATGAAGGCATTTGACTTGGTCAGTCGTGTGGGTCAGTTCAGAGTGCTCAGGAGGATTGGTTGCCCACCGATTCTTCTGAGCATTATCGAGTCGTTCCACACTGACATGAAAGGCACCATCAACTGTGACGGTGCGTCCTCAGAGGAGTCCGCAATCAAGTGCAGAGTAAAACAAGGCTGTGTACTTGCTCCAACCCTCTTTGGAATATGTTTCTCACTTCTCTTGAGGCACGCATTTCGTGACCAAGAAGGTGTTATCTTCATTGAATCTCGCACAGATGGTGGCCTATTGAATTCCCAAAGGCTGAAAATAAACAGGGTGCTGACGAGAGAACTGCTCTTTGCAGATGATGCTGGAATTACGACTCACTCAGAAGAGGAACTGCAAAGCTTACTATCTGCATTTTTGGATGCCGTCAGTTAGTTATGGTTAACTATCAGCAAAATGAAAACACAAGTTATGGTCCAGGGTGGAAACAAACCACAAATAATCTTCATTGATTGAGGCTCTCGATGTAGTAAATTATTTTGTGAACTTGTCAATATATTCCATTTTATGTTTTCTTATACATGTTTTGACCTCTGTAACTGTATAATTTATCTGTGCTTCTGCTTTGGGTGATTTCGGTTAGGCAAATCTTGAAAATAGTTTTCTTCTTTTTCCTTTCTTCTATTTTATATAATGTCTCTGTTGTGATCCCTTCCTTGAGTCGAATTCTCTTAAATCCTACAGTTTCTTTGAATGTCTTATTCCACATCTCATTAGCCTGTTCCCACATACTATTTATGTCCATCTCCTTGTCCTCATATAGCTAGCTATCTGTTATTAAATTTTATGATATTATATCTAATTCTTCTTGCGCCCTGTATTAGGCATGTAAAAGACCTCTTCCAACTTGTTGTAAAACTTTTGCTTCTTTTCATCTTTGGCCTCATTAGTTGGGACATACCACTAAATGATGCTGAAATTGATGTGTTTGTTCCTAGTTCTAAAGCTTGCGCTCATGATTCTATAGGTAATACTGGTAGCATTAAATTAAAAAATAAACATGTCTAAAGGCCAAAATATTCAGGAGAGAACATGTTAAATGGGTACTTGACTCTGTTCAAGTTAGTTTAAATAAGGTTGTGATTAAGGGAACTAACTAGTCATAATAGCTAGAATAAAATAAACAATTGAAAAAAAAGAAGCTTTTATTTCAAAATGCATTAAAATATACAATAATTCAGTTCTATTTATCACTCATAATGTTACATCACAAATATGAAATAAAAGCGTGGAGTGCTGAAAAGTTCCAGCAGGTTTTAGTTGTGTATAAGTATTCAATGAGCGATTGGCAGCACATGAGCTGCAGTGGTCAGTGACCCATAGCTGACTGCTAGTGTCAGAGCCAGCGAAACAGAGCTGCCAAGACCCTTCTACACCTCCACGCGGTGATCCTGGATAACAGGATGTAGCAGGGCAGACTGGCTAAGGAGAAGGGATCGAAGAGGGAATGCTAACCCGGTACTCAAAAAATGCTTGCTGAAGTCGAATGTGTTGGACCGAAAGGTGCAAATATCGCAATCAAGCTGTAAACTACGACAACGAATTCCGTTCTCTGGACTACATTCTGCTATTTAAGCCCTTTTAGGGCTTGGTAGCGGGAGATTGAGAGCGAACGAAGCCAAGCCAAGCCAATGAATGATTAGCGTAAGATGTAAAAGTAAAACTAAGTTAATAGAACTGAATAATTGCACACTTTTTAGTGCATTTTTAAATAAATGTGTTTAACAAAATTTTTAATTTGTTTTATTTTATTCTTTTTTTCTTTCGGAAATGGGAAATTTTTCTTATATTAAATTATAATAATAGAAGAATAACAAAAATCATAGGACTCGTCTAGGATTTGGACCACAGACCTCTGGGACCTTAGGCAAGGATCACACTTCTAGACACCGTAACAATTGAAAATACAAATTTACAAAGGATGTATGTTGTGTTAGTATGTTTTGACTGTGCAGGTAGACAAAAACCTGTTATGTTTTGCACAAAAATGACTGTACTTTATTGATTATAAATTCTTCCAAATTGTACCAATATTATCCTCAAAATATAATTAAAGTGTATTGTCTTTGGGTTTACACTTGTCTTGAAAGTTTAAACTTTCTAGCTTATTGGGAATTGTCTGAATTTTCAAATACAAGATTTGGCCCTAATTATCTAACTGATTGACTGACCAACTAAAATAACTAACTAACAAACTAACTAACTAACTAACTAGCTGACTGACTGACTAACAAACTGACTGACTAGCTGACTAAAATAACTAACTAGCTAACTGACTAACTAACTAACTAACTAACTAACTGACTGACTAACTAACTAAGTGAAATTAAATAAAAGTATTTAAAAAAAGGTGACATTGATACAATGGTCTTCAACACTCTAACTCCAGCAGCAGTATCTACTATGAAAGTGACTTGATGTTATATAAATGAATCAATATTCAAACCCAAAATGTGAAGGAGAGTAAAAAAGTAACCTTAGTTGTTTTTTTTATGAGCATAATATTCAATATTAAGGTTATTTTTATGACTTCTTCTCATATGGTCAAATACCTTTTCTTCAGCTTCTTCATCTCCTGGACAGTCAGAGTTCCTGACAACAGTCCATTTGTGGACTGCTAAGTAAGTTGTGCAGTCTTTAGCATCAATAGCCACCTCAAGCTCCAGAGATCGGGATCGCTGAACAGAGCGCTCAATGGCACCAACTCTTAACACATCAGGAAGCTGGCACAGGAAGGCTTTCACTGTGAAATCTAGAAGCACTTGAACTTGACTAACATTATTAGATACAACAAGAGTTAGAATATAACTTCCTGAGGTGGATAATGATGTGATGTATATGTTGCAATTGCACGTGAACAAGCTGTAGTTTGCTATGCTCCACTCAAAGATGGCTGATTGAAAGTTGTTGCCAGTTGCTGTAAATGTCACATTCTGATTCTGGAAGATATAACTTGGGCTTGGTTCTGACACAGTCAAAGTGACATGGCTGATTGGAAGTTGTGATTGTATCTGACAACTAGTTGTCTTTATACTAATGTCATTGTGAGCAATAAGGATTATGATATAGCTCCCCTCATATGGAAAATTGATGCTTATGTTTTGACCTGTGAAAGTTTTGTTTTGCCTACTGATCTCAACATACCAGGTAAAAGTGATGTTTGTGCCTGAACCACATGTGGCTTGTAGGGATGTCAAAACCTGAGCCACTCGGGTCACCTGGCAATTCTGGATCTGAAGGTTGGTGATAGGATCCAGCACTCGGACGAGGTTCTCCTTGCTCATTGAAGACACATTGTTGGCTGCAGTAATTAACACCTTGTATAATCCAGCTACCGAAAATAGTTTTACAAAAGATGACGTTAGTTTAATTTCTCCTTCTAACTGCCATATGTAGTTAACATCTGTAGCGTCAAGATTTGTCCCCCCTGTGAAGGTCAGACTTGAGCCTGTGACCACCATAGAGTCTTGAAGTGTGACTTTCAGCTCTGTAATTGCACCCTGAACCACTAGAGTCAAGTGATCCTTCTCTGAGCTCAAAACATTCTTAACAGCCAAAATAACTTGATAAGTCCCAGTTAAGTTAAAGCTGAAAGAAACACTCATCAGATCTGACATAAATTGCCTGCCACTGAGATTATGGGTAATTGTCCAAAGGTAGATTAACTCTGTCCCTGATACAGTTGATGAATACAGGTCAAGGATTGTCCCCCTGCTTACAAATGGTAGATTCAAGTTTTGTTTGATCTGGATGGTTACATTTGAAACTCTACCATGTACAAATACCTGAGCATAGACTACTACAGTGTCAAGGTCATTTGTGACTGCAACTTGCACTGTGAAGTTACCAGCTGTATTGAATGGTACAATCACAGAGTCATTTCTGCTGATCTGGGATGGCCCATTAAGAGTCCATGAATATGTTAAGTTAGATCCAGTACCAACTGTCACACGAAACAACACAATCTCTCCCTTGAATACATGCAGGGATGAAGTCGTATTACTCTCGATGACCACTTTGGAAATTCGTTCTTGTGCCTCTACTGTGATAGACGTATTCTTCACACTAAAATAATTTTCTGCTTGGAGATCAATCTGGTATGTCCCATCAGACTTGAAGATGTACTTCAAAGTGGAGTTACGAACAACTGTGAAAGGTAACAATGTTCCCTGTACTCTCCACTCAAAGACAGCCAAAAAATCGGTATTTATTCCAGGTGTGAATGAGTATTCAAAACCAACTGCTGCATATAAATTCACTGACCCTGATTTTCCTTTCAAGCCGTGTTTGATTAAGACATCTGTAATCTGATTCAGCACAGCTACCTGGTTAGGCTTGGTCACAGATGAGACAGCATTAGATATAGTTACGGAACATTGGTGATAGCCAGCAGAAGTAAATGTGTGATTCAAAGATGTAGCGTTACTGCCAATTACATTCAATGAGTCACAGCTCCATTGGATATGCACACTAGTGCCAGAAGAGAATGCAGCTTGGAAAATGACACTTGTATTTACCTCCACAACTGAGAGGCTGGAATTTAGACTCACATCAGTAACCTCATCCTGTGCAATAATGCTTACGACCAATGACTCATTACTCACAGCATTTTCAGCCAGTACTGTCACCAAATAAATTTTTGCGGAGGTAAAATTGTGCTGTACCAGCTTATTAGTCTGAGTAACAAATGAATCCTCAAAACTCCATGTGTAGTTCACAAGAGTACCATACAACACAGATGCTTCCAGTGTTGTATTAGCATGTGTTTTGGCATAAAATGATGAAGGACAAGAGTTGCAATGAATATTCAATGCTATAATTATTTCTATGGCTAGGAGTTCCACTGTTTTTGTTTGATAATTCAAGTTATTTGCCACTTTCACAGTAACAAAGAAAACTCTAGCCTCAGTGACTGTTAAATTGAGTGTTTCACGCTGAATTATATCTTTGCCATCATCCACAGTCCAGGTATAGGTAAGATTTGAGCCTACATCTACTGTAGCATGAAAAAAAACATGAGACAAGGCACTAGGCTGCTTCAATGCTGTTATGGTGTCATACAAAACAAACAAGCCTGAGATTTCTTCCTCGACGCAAATTTCCTTTTTGTCTGATATAAAGTTGGAGCTGTTTTTCCGAACTGTCAAAAAGATGGTGTAGATGCCAATCAAATTATAATCTGTTGATGCACATTTACTTGAATTTCCTTTGCCATTCCCAAAATTCCAGTCATAATTTAATGTATCTGGTGACTCTGACGCAACCTCTGCACTAATATCAACAGTTTTATTCACGGCCACACAGTTCTTTGCAATTATTCTGATGATCTTCAACAAATACTTGTCATAGGCATACATGGTCAGTGTAAAGGTTCTCTCACTGACTGCATTTTTGGCTGTAACAGTAGCTCTATACACATCAGCTATTGAATATTTGTAAATAAATATATGGTTTGCTTGAAACAATGTCACTGTAATATTGTCCCCGAAAATGATTGAATACTCAACACAAGAACCAGACTGTTGAGCAGCTATGAAGGTTAAGTTCTCACTGAAATGCTTTGGTCCATCATAGGTAAGGTTGAGACCAGTGATTACATTCTGAGCCTCAATGATGATAGTTTCATTATGGCTGTTGCTGCTATTGTAAGGGGACATCACTGTCACTAAAATGGTGAAGTTGCCTGGTGTCTGGTACTGATGTTTTAGTTCTTGTGTTCGCATTGAGCTCCGCCATGTCACACCTTGGCTTTCATCATTCCAGTCTACAATGTAAATCAGCATGTCACAGTCATCCCCGCCTGAAAGGGAACAATTATCTACTCTTATGGTCAAGTTGAAGTTTTGCTGAGTTACAACATATCTGCTGGGTGTGCTGAGAACAACTGGGAAATCTATATTTTTGTACACCTCTATGATCATTGACGAAGAAGTGCTGTCCTCAAACAAGTCAGACAGTTGCAAGACAACTGTTACATTCCCAGCCATGCTGAATATGTAGGTATATGATAGATTTAAGTCAGTCTTGTTAACCAACAGATAGGACTGGAAGCTCTCTTCATTGAAGGACCAAGTGACCACAATGCATGATCCATTTGCCACTTTCACTGTGGCAGAAACAGTCCCAAGAGAACCAGCAGCAACTTTGTCCAGAGCCTTATCAATAGACATATTGTAAAAGTTGGCTCTGATCTGAGCGTGTACTGTAAGATTGACAATCATCCACGACATAGGGTTGGACACATTGACAGACAAAACATACACCCCAGAACTGGAAAAAGTCCTTGGAAGAACTGCTCGATCAGAAGGTGGAGGATTAATCACACGTCCATTTTCATAAAATACAGCTGTGCTCATGTCTCCAGTTTTTACTTTCATATAAAATTTCTGAGCCTTCCCTTTTTCAACAATGACCGCACATGACGTACGGTTCACACAATTATCATGATAGAACTCCACAGCTGTGATAGATGCATAGGAAATAATATTTATCTGTATTGCCTCCCAACTGATGTCATTTGTGACATTTACTACAACTAATGAAGAGCCTGACGGAAATACTTGGGACAAGCTGGAATATGGAGATACTAGAAGGCTGCTGTGGAACTCACACATATCTGGTAGAGATGTGATCGATGCTGAGCAATTCAGAGATAAGGGAGTCATTATACCACTTCCACCATTCAAAAACCAAGTTACTGAAAGGTCTGACCCTTTCAGGACTTTCACTGTCATGGCATGGGGAAGACCAGCCTCAACATTAGCATTCAGCATTTGAAGTCCTTGACGAGAACTGACTTGGCCTGTAGGTTCTGGATAAACCCATAGCAAGCCTCTCACCTCATCCATGACTGTGACTGAGCAGATCTTTGGACTAGGAGAGTTGGTTACAAGTGTAAAATTGTAAACCCCAGCACCTGTGATATAGTTTAAGGCCATTGGTGACAACATAACTTCCTTTGTAGTGTAAACTATATTGATTTTACATAACATATCATGCTTCAGTTGATATGTCCTAGGGTCTACAATTTCTTTGTTACTCATCCAGTAGTCAGTACTGGCTGACAACACAGAATGTCTCCAACTGGAAATGCTTGCCTCTTCACAAATGGCAATCTCCTTGCTATCTGACTGAAACCCTATAATATCTCCTGCTTGCACCATTACTTGAGCCACTGGCTCAAACTGTATTTGGCTTATTCTTGTAGGCACCTTAATAGTTGTCACATATATAAGCTGAAGCTTGAAAGTGTTGGAGTTGATGATCAGATTCTGACAGTTAATGTTGCTAATGGGGGAAATAGATGCACAAGTGCATGGCTTTGCAATGGGCAAACAAGTGTTGGTGAGCATACATAAGTACTCCTCATTCAAACATGCCCCATTTGCAGAGCATATGCTTTGTGTATTAGCACAGGTAAACAGTGGGCTTGAATTGTTGCTGCAGCCTGGAGAAGTAAAACAAAATATATCAATAATCAAGACAAAGTCAAAACAGAACAAGAAAACAGCAATTTATATTTGTAATAGTAAATGTCTTAGTCTTAGTTGATACGTACTTTTACAGAGGCAGATGTCCCTGTGTAGGTCCCAGCTCTGGTGTGAGCAGGAGTGGGAGAGTTTTAAAACTTCTAGAAACGCTAAAAGAGGAATGTGTTCCATGTAGGGAGATAAACCCCAAGCGTAAAAAGTGGATAACTAGATTTGTAGTGAAATGTAGAAGAGCTAAAAATAAAGCATGGAAAAAATATATAGA
The DNA here is from genome assembly GCA_036924085.1 of Ariolimax columbianus. Classification (NCBI taxonomy): domain Eukaryota; kingdom Metazoa; phylum Mollusca; class Gastropoda; order Stylommatophora; family Arionidae; genus Ariolimax; species Ariolimax columbianus. Next base: position 73,857,426 of record JAVGWX010000006.1, read on the forward strand.
GGCAGGTAAATCAAAATAAACATATTTAAAATATTTGGAAAAGCAACATATCTCAGAAAGCGAATAAAACAACAAAAATAGACTTCAAAAAAAAACTTACTCAGAGGATCAAGACTGATAGTAAAAGCTTCTTCTCTTATGTTAGAAACAAACAAAGAAGAAAGACAAAGCAGGCCCTCTCATAGACAGTGCAGGGAAAATAATAAGTGAGAATAGGGAGGCAGCTAATCTACTCAATCAGTACTTTGGCAAAGTCTACACAAAATAGGACTGCTCCAAGATCCCAGAGCCTATAGATATTTTTCAAAGAGACATGGATACAGCGGGATTAAGATCAATCTGTATTACAGAGGAAATTGTTTTTAAAAATTTGGAGGGGTTGAAAGTGGATAAATGTCCAGATCAAGATGGTATTCATCCAAAATTGCTGTTTGAAATTAGAGACCAACTAGCAAAACCATTGGTTATATTATGTTCTCAATCACTTACAAAAGGGATTGTTCCACGAGATTGGAAATATTCAAGAGTGATCTCCTTATTCAAAAAGGGCAAAAAATCAAATCCATCGAATTATAGACCGGTGAGTTTAACGAGCATAGTCTGTAAATTGATAGAGTCAATAATCAAAGAAAACATTGTAATGCATTTAGACAAATTGTATCTAATTAGAAATAGTCAGCATGGGTTTACTAGAGGGAAATCATGCTGAACAAATCTATTAGAATTCATGGAGGAGATAACCAAAATGATAAATAAAGGGGAGCCAGTGGACGTTATTTATCTAGATTTTGCAAAGGCCTTTGATAGAGCACCTCATAAAAGATTATTTCGAAAGTAAAAATCACATGGAATAGGTGGGGAATTTCCCAAATGGATTGAAAATTGGTTAACGGGAAGAAGGCAGAGGGTGGGCATAAATAAGGAGTACTCAGAAAAACCAGCCTACAGTGTCTAGAAGAGAGAAAAATTCGTGGTGACTTAATAATATGATCAGAGGAATAGATAAATTAGACCATAACAAGTTTTTTAAAATACAGCCACCCACAATAACAAGAGGGCATAGCTAGAAGTTGACTAAAGAGAGGTCCAGATTAGATATTAGGAAATATTTTTTGGTCAGAGAGTGGTGTCTGCTTGGAATGCATTGCCAGGGGAGGTAGTGGAGGCAGGGACAGTTAATGCATTTAAGAATAAATTGGATGGGCATAGCTTTTAGAGCAAGATGATGTAAATGAAACTGGTTGTATACAGACTCTGCAGAGTCTTCTAAACCAGTATAAAGATGTTAAGTTAAGTTTAGGATGTAGCCGGGAGGAGGTTTTTCTGCTCAGCGGGATAGGCTCGAGCAGTGAGATGCCTCTATAATTATTACAGCCACTTCTATCACCTATATTTTTGGATAATGTGAAGAAAATTTTTGAATGCCTCATATCTTGGGGTATGATGGCCTCTTTCCACCTCTGGCATAACAACAAGTGTAGCGGTTTCAAGAGTGCGTTTTTACAATGTTTGATCAGATCAGGTGGGATCCCGTCGCTGCCCACTGCTTTACCCAGCGCCAAGTTGTCATTGGCTGTTTGAGATCTTCTAAAGATGGTTCAACGTCTAGCTCCTCCATTCTGCATAGCCTTGAACAGCATCAAGAGCCGTGGGAGTGACTGCACTGTCACATGAGTAGAACTCAGAGTAATGCTCTAGCCATCACTCCATCTGCCTTACTTTGTCAGTTATTTTCTCACCACTAATTGATTTTAGCACCGCTGTCTTCCTGTGCACGGGACCAATAGTTATTTTAATGCCTTCGTACATTTCTCTGATATTGCCTGTTTTTGCTGCAGATTGAATATTTTCACTGAGGTTGAACCAGAACTCACTTGGACAGCAGCAAGCTGTTTGGTGAATTTGGCTCCTGGCAGATTTTAGGGATTGCAGAGTAATTGCAGGAATAATAAGCCACAAAAACTTCAACAAAAATAGACAAGTCAGTTACAAGGAAAATGTAATCCTACTGCCAATGACAAAAACTTCAAGTGTCTTGAGAATGCAAGGCACCCTCAAAAGTTCTCATCCCTGACCAGCCTGTTTTCTTCTAAGAAAGCGTCTAGGTTAGATAGCTGGAACGTTCGTGCCATGTATGAAGACTGCACATGTGGCGACGGAAATGCAGAGCTACAAAATTGCTACTCAAGTTGAAAGGATAAAACTGAACACAGCTAATAATAATAAAAGCTGTCCATCGCAAGCAATGATGACAACAGCAGTCAGACCTGTCGTGCTATATCTCCCCAGTGAGTTCGAAGGTGGCTGTATAGTCCAATCCTGGCACAGAAAATCCTTCCACAAACGTAGCATTTAATGTCAGAATTGGACATGTGAGTGTCAGTTGTTTTGTCTTTATGCAAAGTGAGTTTTTTCTGTGCTTCGGAGGTCCGGCGTTCCTCAGCAATGGAAGGGCCTCTGATGGTGGTTATACGCCATGCCTTGTGGTTCTGTGCGAGACATTCCAATGCATTTACGTCGATACTGAAGTGTGTCAAAGATACTTTAAGGGAGTCTTTGAAAAGCTTCTATTGGCCACCAGCTTGACGCAGGCCATCTTCCAGCTCACCATACATTAGTTGTTTTGGGATGCGTTTGTCTGGCATGTGCACGACATGGTCGGCCCACTTGATCTTGGTTTTCTGCAACAGTGTGTGGATGCTCGACATTTTTGCTTTCATGAGGATATCGGTGTCTGGTACCCTATCCTGCCATCTCGTTTTGAACAATCTATGAAGGCACCTTGTATGGAAATGGTCTATTTTCCTAGCATGGCTGCTGTACATAGTCCACATCTCATTGGCATAGCACTGAATATAGGTACTGTCCTCCGGGTACACCAATGTAGGATACACCTTGCTGTAGGTGTGGTCCTGATGCTACCAAAAGATATGCAGAAGGCACTTATAGAATGGAAGGCAGTGGGACCAAGAATGTTGATGGCTACTTTTATACTGTCAAAAATGAAGATAAATATAAATATTATCCAGTGTTATGCACCAACCAATGACAACAAAAAGAAAGACTCAGCTAAAGAGGAATTTTACTCAAGATATCACAATGTCATGGATAAGAGATAGATGAAAGACATTACAATTTTGATGTTGAAAATGATAACATCATTTTTGAAGAGTTCAATGACAAACATGAGATCAGAACTAAAAATAATAATGGAGAATAGCTAAGGAGTAGTGAAAATGCATTTGTGCAGAGGATGACAGATTTGGGATTGACTAGGGAAGAGGGGAGGAAGTGTGTTCTGTCTGGAAAGATCTCAAGAATGTGAAATCAACACCTGATTGGGACTAAGTATATATACAGCTTGGCTGGCTGCTTGGACAAAGAACAAAGCACTTATGAGAATGTTCTCTGTGTGATGATGTTGGTTCCAAGAATCAAGAATCAAGCCCACTATTAAAATGTAGTAGCTGTTGTATCTGTGGGAAATTTACCTGGACGGACCAAACTTCCAGAACTGCAGATTGGTCTCCATATCTGCAAGGCTAAACTGGTGTTCGCTGCCAGACTCTCCACTTGTATGTTCCATCTTACAATAAGACCAGAAGTAGAAACCCAAGAACCTGAAAAATAAATTACTAATTATTTGTTTGTACATTATATTCTGAGCATTTGGGTGGCAGAGCAGTTAGAGAACTTGTCTCACACTACAAAACCGACGGAGTACGAATTCTTGTGATATACTCTTGTGCTTTAGGAGAAAACCCTAAGGAAAATCTGCATCCTGTTCTGCCCTCAGCCGTCTTGCCACTGAATCAGGGTAGTTGAGGACAAGAGAGTGACATATGCAACTGTCCTTCACTATAATCAAATTCAAGTGCAAGTCACTTTGCTTTATTGTCACGTTCGTAACACCACTGTCTACTATGAAAAGCACGATAAGGTTGCCTTTCATATTTGGTGCATGAAACATTTGCACCCTCATGGATCGTGTGCAAAACATTCTCCATCCAGGTGGGAGTAGGAATCCTATTTCTTTGTACCAAGTGCAGCAGAAAATTCAGTGTTCAGATTGGCTTATTTAGTCATCTTCAAACTCACACGAATATATGTTGTGTTCATCATTGATTACGATGGACGAACAACACTCTTGTGTTCCTGTAGGCTCCCTTGTAGATTTATCTCTTTCAGCATATCCTCTTTTCTCTTCCAATCTCTTTGTATTTACATGTCTTCTTTTGGTTGTCCATTCCTTTCTTCCCGTTTGTTTGTAGGTGCTATTAAAAAAAAATGTATATACCCATATTGTGCTCATTGTTTCTTGCATTATATATTTATTTGTGTTTCTGTTCTGTTACGTTTCTATGCCATTGCACTCTAGGCAGACTCAGAGATACTCAGTCCCTCTCAGCAAATCATGAAGAGTGTAGGCACTGATGGTTCCTGTAGCTTGCTGGTTGTAACCACTCCTGTTTTGTCTTCTCAGGCATCCATCTCTGATGAATCCATGTACGATTTCAAAACCCTGCAATCTGTGTATTGCTTGTTGTTTATCAACTGCCATATCTTCATCAAAAAGGCAGTCAAAATGTCACCTCTATCCATTGCCAATGACCCCACTGCAGGTCCTTCTGATGCTAGGATAATAGCTCTTTCATTCTCATAAACTCCATCATAGGCAGGACAGCAGATTCACACAGCACAAGTACCTGATGGTTCAAGACCTCTAAGTCCACTATTCACTCATGCTACAGCAAGCCCTTTTGTAACTTCCAAAGCAAGGATTGAGAGCCAGAGATGATTGCGATTCTCATTATAGAGGTCCAAGATAGCCCCCCGAAGTCACTACCTTGATCCCATTATTGTACTGGACATTGTTGTCAAGTATGTACTGCTCCTTTTAGCAACGACCCTGTCTCTCACTTTTGCAGAGAAGTCGCAACCAGCTTTCTTGCCGAAAAACACAGATCAATCGATATGTATGACAGTATCCGAATCCTGGACAGTTTCACTTATTAGTTTAACCTTAAGGTCTGCTTTCTCATTGCACCAGTCTCTGCATTATTTCCTCAAATGACTCAGTGGTAGTCTGATATTTTATCTCCAGTTTGAATCCATATTTGTGTTTATGTGTATATTTCTACGTGTGTGCTTTTTAATTTGCATTCATTTTACATGTAATCATATTGACCATTTATTGTCTGGTCCACTCTTTTTCATAACTAACATACCACAACTCACATGTTCCTGGTCAGTTTCTGCGTAATGACTGCCAACTCAAGCCATATTGTATCGCGAATTACATTGTCTTTGTTGTGATTCATTAGTTGTTTTCATTTGTTCTTTGTCCCTGACAAAGGCCTTGTGGTTAAAACATGGGTTTCGTTTTATTTCTGTGTGGTGATCAAAAGAGACTTTACCTATACGAGGTATTAAAAAAAGTTTCAGGGTTGGCGTCATAATTCTGTAACGATGGGATACAGCGGAAGTTACCAGGCACAAGTTAAATTGATCTCTGAACCTATTGTACTCGGAGACTGAGTCAAGTATCCCACCTCATCTGATTTATTTGCAGCGCATTTGTTGCAATGTCATGGTAATTTATAATTTATATCGATCAGCAAATTTGCTTGAGATTTTGTCAAAAACTTGGTGAAACATGTAAAGATACATACTTAAAGTTACAGACACTCAATGAGCAAGACTGTATACACAAGTTTTTGAGTGATACAAACATTTTAAAGGTGGTCATGAAAGTGTTTGGCATGATGAACTGTCTTGGAGGCCCGCAACTATCAAAAGTGAAGACAATATTGAATTTTTTCACACAGCAGGTCAGGTCAGGTCAGGTCATCCCATAACTGGTGAGGTCGTTGGGGCACACATGAAGACATCCTCACAATCCCACGCCACGCCTCTCTGTCAGATGCCGCTGCCTGTGACTCTTCTGGTTGGAGACTGGTCCATTCTTTTATATTGTCCTCCCATCTCTTTTTGGGTCGGCCTCTTCGTCTTCTGCCATGCATCTTTCCGTGGAGGATTGCATTTGCAAGACCATTTGATCTCGATATGTGACCGTACCAAGTGAGTTTCCTTCTTTTGACAGTTGCCAAGAGGACTTCGAAAGGCCCTATTGCTGTTGTAATTCTATCTCGTATTTCCTCATTTGTAACTCGATATTTGTGCGTGACGTTTAAAAGTTTTCAGAAACATCTCATCTCCAAGGCCTGTATCCTTCATTGAAGGTCAGCTGTAACTGTCCATGTCTCACACGCATAGAGGAATATTGACAGTACCAGTGTACGCAATAATATGATTTTTGTGCATAGTGTTAACCTTTTATCTTGCCAGATTTTGTTAAGCCGTGCAAGCGGCGCTATTGTCTGTGCTATTCTCGCCAAGACCTCACATTTTGATCCTTTATCACTGACAATCGACCCAAGATATTTAAAACGGTCAACCACTTCGAGTTCCTTACCGTTAGCTTTTATCCTGTTGTTGAAGCCCTTGGCGTTGTTGGTCATTAATTTTGTCTTTCCAGCGTTTATCTCCATACCATAGTCAAGAGCTGTTTCATCGAGCCTTCTGACATATTCCTGGAGTTCTGCTTCTGAACCCGCCAATCCGTCGATTTCATCTGCAAAACGAAGGTTGGTAATCGTTCGGCCCCCTGTCTTGACAGTACCAACGTGACCTCCAAGTGCCTCACTCCTAATGCCTTCAAGGAATATATTGAAAAGAGCTGAAGAGAGTGTACACCCCTGTCTCACACCAACTGATGTGCGAACCCAGTCCCCTCGACTTCAATTCACAAGAACTGCGCTAGACGCCTTGTCATACAGGTGTTCAAGGACCGTTATAATATTTCCGTTGATATTATGCGTCCTCATGGTTGCCCAAAGCGCTTTAGACCATACCCTATGAAATGTCTTCTTAAAATCCACAAACACATAATACAGTGTTTGCTGCTGTTCTAGATATTTCTCGCTTAGCAGCCTTAAATTAAATATTTGTTCTGTAGTGCTTCTTCCCTGTCTGAACCATGCTTGCTTCTCAGCAATGATGTCCGGCCAGTTTCCTGTTGCCCATATTTTGTTGCAGATGTGTGTCAGGCTTTTCACCACTACCTCTCCACCTGCTTGTAAGAGCTCTGCTGGTATATTGTCCACGCCGGCTGCCTTTCCTCTTCTCAATGTCTTTACTGCTGCAATTACCTCTTCCTTCGTTATCAGTTGGTTATCCTCTATATTTGTTGTTGTTGGGGGGATTGTTTTCTCAGGTTCGTTTCGCCCTTCATAGTTATATAGCTCGGAACAGTACTCTGTTCATTGAGCCAGAACGTCATTTTCCTCAATAAGGCAATTGCCGCTTTTATCATGGATCATAAGGTTCCTGCCTTGTCTTAGTGTTACCAGTTCTTTGACAACCTTGTATGCTCCTTTAGCATCATTTCTGTTTAGTCTCTCTTCGATGTTTGTGTATTGCTCACATATCCACGCTTCTTTCGCCTCTCTCATCTTTTGTTGTATGGCTTTTTCTTGACCTCTTTATAACTGCCGACCTCCTCCGGTGGGTGATTGTGTTTTTTCAGTGACCTTCTTTTATCATAAAGGTCTAGAATGTCTTTGGTCACCCATGGCTTCTTTTTTATTTGGTGGCATCCCAGGATCTCTGTTGCAGTATCTATGAGAGCTGCGTTAAGAGACTATGTAACTGTATCTGTATCCAGTCCCTCTCTGAGAACCAACAGTGGCGCAAATCTCCCTCCCACCCTTGCTTGGAACACTTCGGTGATTTATGGGTCCATTAGTTTGTCCAGGTCAAACTTTAGCCTGGTCACATCCTTCTTTGTGACTCCCTTCAATCGCAGACGCATGGTCATCACAGCTGTGCTGGAAAATTCCTGAATCCCAATTAGTGAGTTTGGGTCAGTTCAGTTAATTTGGGCATGAAAAGCATCTCATCCAAATTTGTTCCAAAATTTTTCCCAGCAGACCAGAAAGAGGCCTGTGTTTCAGCTGCTTGTGACCTGCTTGAGGGCACCAAAAATGAAAACAACTTTTTTTAAACAATCGTAATTAGTGATGACTCGTGGGTTTATGGGTTTGACCCCTGATGCTAAAGCCCAGTTTTCATAGTGGAAGATTCTAAACTCTCCCAGACTCAGGATGTTGATAAAATACAACAGAATGCAATGATGCATCTTTACATTACCTCAGAATATGACTTCAAAACATGTTTTGAGTCGTGGAAACAACTAAGTGTGCGGGTTAGAATGGCTTTAAAGGCAATAAACTTAAAAATATATAACTCTTGTTATATATTTTCAATAAATCCAAGTCGCATACTTTTTAATCACACCTCGTATATGTTTTTATCTATGTTCTATATCTATCAACATGTGCCTAGCACAAAGGGGAATATAACTAAAATCTGGCTAGACAATATACCTAACAACAAGGTGACTTGTAAAGATGTCACAACTTGAGGTGGAGTTGTAACAATTCCTGTAACTGGAGATATAAAGTCACTTATCATTGGTACAAAGCCTGCCACCAGCCAGGGAATCTTCACTACACCTGAGAAGTAGAAAAAGGTAAAGGTAAGGTGGAACAATATAAAAATATGGTGCTAGGGATGATGTATTAGAGAATTTATTATCTTAGCTTTATTGAGCAGTTCCTTTTCATGCATTCCCTAACATATTCAGGTATTGAATTACTGATGGGTGAAATTGGATGTGAAGTGTCTAGATTGCATACCAAGTCACATATTGGATGTGAAGTGTCTAGATTGCATACCAAGTCACATATTGGATGTGAAGTGTCTAGATTGCATACCAAGTCACATATTGGATGTGAAGTGTCTAGATTGCATACCAAGTCACATATTGGATGTGAAGTGTCTAGATTGCATACCAAGTCACATATTGGATGTGAAGTGTCTAGATTGCATACCAAGTCACATATGCAGTGTAAGGCAAGTTAATTAAGGGATTGCCATAAGAAGACATGAAAATGCAAATCATTCATTCAGAAGACATATTACATACATCAAATGGACTCTTGTACTAGGTACATCAATAAAGAAACAAAAGTATTTATCTAAGATGAATAGTGGCAGCTGCAAAGCAAAGTAGTCAGATACATGGTTCGGAACCCAAACATTCATATGTTTTGTTTCAGCAAAGTAGTGTCCCTATTGGAAGCAAATTTATTAACAAAATTTGTGCTGAAGTCAGATGCTCTGGGCTGCAAAGCACCAACAATACATTACACTTTGTCTTAGGAAGGCGAATGAAGACAAAATAGTAATGGTAACTAAAAAAACAAGAACAGTCAATATGTAGTTGACACCAGAACAGTCACAAATGTGCAATGATGTTTCAACTTAAAAAGAACTTGATCAAGGTCTGAACAAATAAAAACAGCACAAAAACAGCACCAAAATAGCAGTTTGGTTGAACTTCCTTATGGCTTAGATGAGCGCCTTTTTTTCTGGAAAGATGATTGTATGTTATTTTGTTGTTCTTTTTTTTTGCATTTGCCTCTATTCCCCAAGGCGGTGTGCGTTGCACTGTGGTTTTTATTTTGCGCCTATTGGCCCAGTGCATTCGACTTCAGCATGCATTTTATGTTAGGGTCTGCTTCCTCCTGCATTTTCAAAGGGTTTGCTTCCCCAGGGTAACGGCCGGTGCTGTGATGGGGATCGAACCCAGCACCTTCGGTTGTGAGCCGTGTCACTTAACCACTAGTCGACGATGTCCCCTATTTTGTTTTCATAATGCTTCCTATTTTACGAACTTGTCCACTCTATCTTCTCCTCGTATGCCACAGTGTGATGGTATTCATTTGCAGCTGTGTTGACTGGAGTGTGATGACTGTGGAAGTTGAACCCTGTACCTTTGCTGTGAAAAGCGAGTGCTCTATCCCTTGACTAATCAGACAATCATACAAAAGTAATATTAACATTTTTTTATTACCAGAATATGCCACATTAACATTATTTTTTGTTCCTCCTCATAGTAAAAAGTGGCTTAAGGACGTGTGTAAATGGCTCTAGTAACCTCATCATGAAAAACCAAATTAATCTCTAAGGTAGAAGATTCTCCAACTCATGATGCTGCACACACTGCCATAAGTCTGATCAGTACAGCCTCATCTTTTAGTTTGTAAAAAAGCTCTAGAAACAATAACCCATACATTAGACAGGAATCAATATGTGAATAATTCACTTTCCCTGGGATCAGGAAAAAAGAATGTAAAAAGATGTGCTACAGGAACAACTAGTAAGTAAGAGGAAATAAAAAACTTGGCACAGACTTTCTGCAAGGCAACAAAATGTTTTATGCAGTTAGAAGAGATGCTGCATGGGCAAAGGTACCACAATATATCAGACATATACAGAAAAATGGCTGAATCATCAAAGTTTGGATGTAAAACTCACCTCCAACAAAGTATTGACATGCATAGCTGTTCAAATTGTCACACACTTCAGGACGCCATGTGCCTGAGCTGTTAATGGACACACAAGGCTCCACTCCTGCTCTTTCCACCCAGTTTGTATATCCATCTAGGATTCGGCCATCTTGCCATGTATAATGACCTGATGCAGTCCATGCTCTCAGACCAATCCATGCCCAGCTACTGAAAAAAATTATATCTTGGAGATTACTTTTATACTCTAACTTGTCACTTTATCACTTCAAGTGGTTCGAGGATAGAACAACAAATGTCTCCCCACTTGAAGTGACAATTCATCCAAGGAGACTATCTGCAAATGTTTAACCAATGGACATGTAGAAACAGTCTTTCACAAACTCAAAACATACACTGCGGGCACACTGGTGTATATTTTCATAAGAAGGGGGCTGTCTAGTGTTGATTAACAAGCATTTATGTAGACATGTTATAAATTTGATGTATCTAATGAACAAACACAAACCAACTATACATGTTGGCCATCATTAGGAAAAAATGATGAACATACATCGGACGTCCTTAGAATGAACAACAACTGTCTTCCATTGCAAGCAAAAGAGGGAGTCACAAGGAAACACTCAGAAGATCAATCATCCGAGAGAGCTCAACTATGGACCTCAGCACCATACAAGATCTAAAAACAGTGGCGTCACACCGTTCCCACTGGATATAATTTGTTTCTGTCTTATGCGCCGTAGATAGAAATAATGCATGGCTCAGGTATACGCACATTCAGGTATACATATGTGTATGAGTAGATAAGCATGTAGATATATATTATTGTATGTATGTATAAATAAAAGTAGATAGGCATGTGGATATGTATTTATGTATGCTTGTATCCATGTGGATACACATGTAAGCATGTACGTGTGTATAGAGGTTGGTATGGATGTATACACGTATGAAAACTTGTCTTTCACAAGGTGCCAGCAGTGCAGAAATCATCAGTCAGTCATATTTCCAGGTGGTTCGTCTACTGCCAAAGCATGATGCAGTGAAAGAAGGGTTTACAAGGTGGTCAAAGCAAAGCAGACCAGACTCTTATCTTAAAGGAGTGCCACAAACCACTTTGTAGATTTCAAAAGCCTTCCCAAAAGTAAATATGACAATGTCAGCATCCCTCCTAACACAAAGGGATAAAACACAAGATATCCACACAATATCAGTGTGCATGTCTTAATGTTATGCTCGCCACCTATCACTATAATTACTTACTTACTTACTTAGTCGCTCCTCTTCTACCGTGAGGTGTAGAGGTCTATCACTATAATACAGTTCAGATTATTTTAAGTTGGGAATAATATCAGCTAAAATCAAGCACCATTTACACAAGAAATATTGATATGAACAAACACCATCATCCATCTCATGAACAATCACCATCATCCATCTTATGAACAATCACCATCATCCATCTCATGAAAAATCACCATCATCCATCTCATGAACAATCACCATCATCCATCTTATGAACAATCACCATCATCCATCTCAAGAACAATCACCATCATCCATCTCATGAACAATCACCATCATCCATCTCATGAACAATCACCATCATCCATCTCATGAACAATCACCATCATCCATCTTATGAACAATCACCATCATCCATCTTATGAACAATCACCATCATCCATCTTATGAACAATCACCATCATCCATCTCATGAACAATCACCATCATCCATCTCATGAACAATCACCATCATCCATCTTATGAACAATCACCATCATCCATCTCATAAAAACTTGTAATACTCATCCCCTTCACATTTTTGTTTGTTCACTTGCAGTTTCACCTCATTCCACTGAATGTTATGTCCCCAATTTTTTGTTTAGGATTTATGCAATAAATATATGAAAGAAAAAAGGGGATTGGTTTAATCTTAGCTTATTCCACTTTACCTAGCCATATCTGCCAAAGACAGATGTGTCGGACCGAAAGGTGCGAATATCGCAGTCAAGCTGTAAACTAGTGACACAACGCATTATGTTCTCCGGACTACATCCTGTTACTTGCAAAGCCCTGTTCAGGGTGTGGTAGCGGGAGATTGAGAACGAATACAGAAGAAGAACCTAGCCGTAAAAATGGGTACTTGTAGCTTGCGAATGCCCACAATGAGTAGGTTTACTCTTTTGTGCGCCCTGAAAAGGACATTAAGTGGCGAGTTGCAATGGCTTTCCTCACATCCCGAGCATGCCAATGAAGGTACACAGAGGTCCTCCAGGTGGTTGTGCTATGCTTGACTTCATCTGCGTGTCACTCACTACTATTGGGATCACGTCGATCCCTCACCTCGTTAACCTGGCTACCATAAAAACAGCCCGTTTCCAGGGAGGGCTACTGGGAAGCCGAGGTGATGGTCTTGACCAGTATATTTTGCTTGACCAGACATTAGTCTTCCTCTCCAAAATGGGTACTTAATTCAGATATATGTTCTTCTTCTGATTCCTGAGAAAATTAAATTTGTCACTTTTGTATTCACTGTATCTTCTATTGGGGTTACTGTTTTTAGTTGTCTTTCAATCTCAGATAACTACTCCATACTGTGCAGACTTTCATCTGTACAGTCATGAGGTGTGCAATGTCTAAACAAGTCATTAAGCCTAAAGTGGTTCCCTGTTATAGGGAAGGCAAGGCAGTAAGACAAGGAACCAGTCACCTCTGCTCACAAGGCGGAAGACATAGTAAGTAGCATGTCCTTTGCAGAACTTACAACCGACATACTATTTGGCTGTTATAAATTTCTTTGCAAGTGTGTAGTATGGTAGGTTGCCATTACTTTCCGTACATGGAGGAACGAAAAAAAACCGATGTCTACTAAACTGGACACGAGCGTGTTCTGAACCGGGTGCATTGGAATTATGAAACACACACACACTCGTAGGCCATGCAGCGAAAGACATACCACATCAAAATTAAGTTTCAAACATGTCATCCCTTACACCTGTATCTTTGCTCTATGTGTCTCTTACCTTGACAGAAGACCAGATACAAATGCATTCTGAGTTGAATCCAAAATGGAGGCAAGCCTGCCATTCGTGTAAGTGGACTGACAAGCAGACTGCGCCTGTTCCCATGTGACAGACTTGAATACAACAACATAACATGTCTGACCATCGGACTGCTGATTTCCTATACAGCTTACTGGGTCTGCAACAATATAAGCAAACTTCACCTTCAATATGGCATTGTTTAAGAAAATATTCAGCACTTTTACGTACATTTATAGGGAGAGGAGACTAACGTCTGGTCAGGCAAAACTTACTGATTGGACAATGTTAGCCAGGGTTAGGTGAAATATACTGACCAAGACCTCCATCTCACTTCCACAAAGTTCTCCCTAGAAACAAGGTGGTGGATTAATGTGATCCCTGTAGTAGTGAGCGACATACAGATGAAGCCAAGCACAACACAACTATCTGGAGAACCCAGGTCCACCTTCATCAACAAGCTTAGGGATGTGTGGAAATGTAGAAAGCTACTGCAACCCACACTTAACACCCTCTTCAGGGTGCATAGAAGAATAAACGTACTCATCATGGGTATTCGACAACAAGAACAACATGTACATTTTCAATTTTGAGAAGAAAAAAAAAATTATTGATACAGCTTTTGTCTTCTTGCTGGGGTCCACCGGATGCATTTATAAGGCTGAAGAATAAAGACAGCTCCCAGCAGTCACCACTCAGTGTGTAGTCTAAGTCCTTTTGTTCTACCCCATAATAAAAAACCTAGGTCCCTAATTTGGTTTAAACAAAGACCTATATTAAAACCGTGATGAAAGTAGTGTCCTCCTAACTTGGAGACAGTTATCCTGATTGCTCGGACTTCCGCTCCAATTACCCTATTTAGAACCAGATATAAATTTTAGTGAGGGTCTTTACTTAATTAAGATGTTTTATTCGAAGAAATAAAGCTAAATCATAAAATGGTATGTATGCATGATTTACATACCACAAAAATAAACAATGGATAATTCAGAAAAATCTTCATCATAAAAAAATTTAAAAAGAAATAAGACATTTCTTCTTCAGATTTTATTTTGCTTCATAGCTCTGCTCTTGCTGCTGACATTTCCAGACAAGCGCACGTCTGATTATATATTTAGATTGTATCCTTTTATGTGTATCTTATCTATATCTACTTTCTATTTGAATCTCTAATTGTACTGGCATCATGGGGATCTTTTCCCTGGGTTTGTATAGTTTTTTTTACTTCTGGCAATATGCGTTGAAGAAATCAATTGACAAAGCCTACAGTTTGATGTTGCACTACGGTCAGGAAGACCTACGTCCACCTTCTCAAGTACGTCTCGGGATGCTAAGAGAACCATTTGAACCTGCCACCAAAGAAAGTCCCATAGAGATTCTAACTCCAACTCTAACACAATTTTTCTAACACAATTTTCTCAGAATGCTGAACATACACAACAAAAAATGTATAGTTTGAAACAAATTAAAAGATTCCAAGAAAATTTGTTTCTTCAACATGTAAAGTTCTTAGAAAATATTTTCTTGTGACTCCAATACAACATTATACCATTCAAATCAGTCTACTTTTAAAGTGATGTGTAATGTTTGAAGTCTCCCAACTTAACTTAACTTAACTTAACTTAACTTAACTTAACTTAACTTAACTTAACTTAACATAACATAACTTAACTTAACTTAACTTAACGTCTTTATACTGGTTTAGAAGACTGCAGAGTTTATATACAACCAATTTCATTTACATTTTCTTGCTCTAAAAGCTATGCAGATACAATTTTTATTAAATGAATTAATTGTCTCTGCCTCAACTATTTTCTGTGGCAATGCATTCAAGCATTCACCACTCTGTGACTAAAATATATTTCCTAATATCTAATCTGGACCTTTCTATAGTTAATGTGAAGCTATGCCCTCTTATTCTTGTAAGTGGTTAACTGTAAACTATTGACACAACGCATTCTGTTCTCCGGACTAGATCCTGCTACTTGCAAAGACCTGTCAGGGCTTGGTAGCGGGAGATTGAGAACGGAAAAAGAAGAAGAAGTATTCAGACTATAAAACCAGCTGCTCATCACAGTATCAAATATTATTAGTGTTTAACAGATCAAAAATAAGACACAGATGTGTGCTCGTTTTGGTCAGAGATATAAGTAGTAGAATATGTTTCCCAATTATGCCAGCTCTATTTTGGAGGTAGAGTAATGCATGAGTCTCCAACCCATTTGAAAGATAAACTGTACGTTGATAAACATATGACAGAATGATAAGTTTCTCTCAAGTGATGCAGTGGCCTGAAAGGGAAGCAAGTATAGCAATACTGTACACAGTCAATAATGTTGTAAGAGGAGACTATGGATGTTAGGCTACCTCATGCTGTAGACATTTTAAGTAAAAAAAACTTCAACAAATATGTACAAGTCAACTAGAAAGGAATATACAACTCAATAATACAAGACGGAAGACGGTCCTCTATCAAGAGGGCTAATGATGCAATATAGAGAAAGACATAAGGAATATGCACATCTGACGTTTCTGTCTTTTGTCTTGAAGAACTGCCAAATTTGATATCTGGAATACTCATGCAATGTATGAACAGGAAAAGGCTGCACAGGTTGCAGTGGATCGAAGAAAAAGCAAAATTGATATCAAATTGGATAAATAGATGTTATTTGGCGGTTAGCTCGTAAAGTAACGTGAGAATAAGAGACGAATCCCAAATTTTGTGAGGATAAATAGATGTGAGAGAGAACTATGAAGAGTATAGTTTAATTTTTTTAAAAGAGGATTATCCAACCCATTTCAAGGTAAGCTATTCAACCAAATTAAGAAATAAATTATATGGTGACGAGACAAGCCTGAGATAGATCATCAATCGTTTGATGATAATATGTTTTGGTTTTTTAAGAGTCAAGAAGTTGCAGAACTCACCTTTCTCACACACAAAAGGCAACTGTTTATTACAAGCAACCCCCTGGAGTCCTGCACTTGTAATTGCAACACAGTTTCCTTTAGAAGCATCTAAAAGAGTCTCCCTGAACACAAAGGCTTTGATGGTAGTGTTCTTCCATGTGTAGCTCTCCAAGGAAGTAACCAGCTCGGCTCCAGTATAGTAGTGTGTGCCTATAGAAAATGGGTAGTCAATAATATTGCAAACACCCATCATGGGTAACACATTGAAAGAATTTCACAATTTCACTGTCAAACTGAAATGGATAACACATTGAAAGAATTTCACAATTTCACTGTCAAACTGAAATTTTTTAAACATGTGTATGCTTTACAGTTAAAATTATAGTTACTTAATCCTAGCTATATATTTCTGCCTACTGTTTCACAGCCGACCCCAGACATTTTATTTGCAGAAGCATGCATCTTCTTTTGTATATTTTCACCTCCACTTTGTGGGAATGAAGACTAACAAAAAATTTACTTATTAGACATGTTGTAAGTCAGGATCAGGCACAATATACTGACCAAGTCCCTCACCTCGGCTTCCCCATAGCTCTTCCTAGGAACGGGCTGTTTTCATCGCAGTCTGGCTAACGAGGTGAGTTATTGACATGATCTCAGTAGTAGTGTGTGACACACAGATAAATCCAAGTACTTCACAACCGCCTGGAGGAAACCGGTCCACCTTCACCAACACGCTTGGGATGTGAGGAAAGCTACCACAACCCACCACTTAACACCCTTTTTTGCTGCCGAATACAGATGTGTTGGACCAAATGATGCAAATATCGCAGTCAAGCTGTAAACTAGTGACACAACGCCTTCCGTTCTCCGGACTACATCCTACTACTGTTTGTTTCCAACAAGTTCACGGTAGTGATCTTAAATCTTATTTTGTGACACATTCTTTCCAGAACATAATCTCCTTTACAGCTGCCCCGAACACATCTTGAATTCTGACACAACGATCTGGTTCACACATGAACATCGTCAAACTGTCAACAATATCCTGTTACCATCTTTCTCTGGGATGACCTCTGCCCCTTTTCCCAGTTACAGTGCCTTCCACTATCGATGTTATTTATCAGACAGTTTTGTTCTATTCCTAATTGTTTAACAATTTATGTATTCGACTTCTTCTCTGTTATTTTCGCAGAATGCAGGCAGTGTATGGTGACAAAAGTGTGGCAAACGTAAGCTCCGACTGCTATCCACCAAAATTACTGCATCAATTTTTGCTATGGCATCTTCTGACGTAATAATATGCGCCTGAATTGGTTTCAGAAGATCTTTCGTTAACTCACGTCCTTCTTTAAACACCGCTGTCCAGTTCTTCACTGTTGTCTTCAGCACACTTTTGTCACCATACACTGCCTGCATTCTGCGATGAATGTCAACTGGTCGACATCCTTCGGCTATTAGAAACCGAATCACCGCTTGCTGATCAACTATGGACCGATTCCGTATCACACCCACCCTGTTTTCAACTGTCTGCTGAGGAAACTATAGGTCAGAGGATAATGAAATTTTGCAAACTTGACGGTTGGTATGTGCTGTTTACCTCAGAAGTTACGTCATCATACCCATCGTATGTATGTTCACTTAGTGCAGTTAGGTCCAGTTTCATTTTAACACGCTTAATATGACTCTACAGGAAGAACAGATCAGGTGATTCATTAAATATAGATAGTTTGAAGTTGAGATCATGCCTACCTGTGCCATTCTGGAAGATCAAAAAGCTGGATCTGAGTTCAACAATTTCTTCAGTGGAATAAAATCTCAAAAGCCTGGCCCCTTTTGAGGTGCAGGCTAAATGAGCTGTGATGATCGTACTAACAGTAGTGAATGTCTGGATACAACGGCCTCTAAACTGTGTCCACAATGGCTCACATTCTTCTGTGAATGCATTAATCCATTAAAAGTTTAACATTAATAAGAGCAAAGGGAAATTCTTGTAAAAATCTACTGTTGGTAATAAATTTAAAAAATTGATTGGCAAAGATCAAGAAGTCAATAATACAACTTGATCTTAATAAAATCATCATCTATTTTTTGCTCCATTGCTCCAATATGGGCTGCCATTGCAGTTGGCCCCCTTACAGGACATATGTATCAAAGCATTTATGTGCTCTTGTAGCAGATAAATTCTGAAGCTCCTTGTTTGACATTATGACTTTTACAACCCAATGCACACTTCTCCTTATTAACTTTTACAGAAAGCTGCAGTGGACTTCTTCTTTACTCTTCAATAAGGAGCACTAGGCCTATAAACATTATCATCAAATGATGTCCCTTTATGCTTCAGTAGGAGCATGGGCCCATTTCTACAGTTGCACTCCTTGAAGTAAGCTTCATGTATGTGCTGATGTAGCAATAGTTTATGTATCACTTTGTTTAACATTATAAATGTTGTTATAGCAAAGGGTCAGATTAAGGATGAACTATCAACACCAACTAAATGCTCCCATGGTGTGCGTCTCATGTAGTCTCTGACAACAAAGTCCATCTCCTGGCCTTCGCAGAGCAGAACTGTTTTGACTAACAGGAGAAGGGATGGAAGGCGAGCCACTGGCGCCTTAAAACCAGTAGTTTCAGGCAGATGTGGCTCATAAGTCTAAAAAGGCAGCTCATCTAGGAGAAGGAAAACTCTGATATCAAACCATCTGAAGCCTTACAGATAAGATACGTATCTTGTTGGGTTTTGTCAGATATGACTGTGCAACCTGTTTTCTGATAACTCTGATAGTTGGACAGTCTGCCAAACTTGACAACCGACGATGTGTGAAGGAGCACACGCAAGAGGATACAATGCCTTATCTTAGAGCGAGGAAAGGCAACCTCAGCTGAGTGTTGTGGCAAGGCAGACCAGGCCCTTAGCCTTGGTTGGCGGCTGGTCTAGGAGTGAATCCCTGACAGGCAAACAGATAGAGCATTGCTCTGCTGATCCGGCAGCTTCTGCAACTTTCCTTGTTCCAAATGTATTGGTATCACTTTTCCATTGGGGCAATCAAGGCAGATCAAGATAGGGACCATACAAGCATGGGGAATACATGGTCTCTATATTTCTGCCTGGGATTTGTGCTAAAAGCACAATTACAATTGTCCGACAAGATGAAAAAAGCCAATGATGACGATGATAAGCATGTATGTGCTCTTGTAACAATAGTTTCTGTATTACCTTGTTTGACATTATATGATTTTCAGCTTGATACACAGCCATCTTTAGCAACATTTAACAATATTGCACAGTATGCTCTTAACCACCTACCAATCTGTCTGCTGAATCTCAGGATCCTCCCCCAGATAAGGAAACCACCATCGACACATCCCCCCTCCCCCACTATAGATGAAGTCCTTGCTGCTATTCGGAAACTCAGAGATAGACGATCGGCAGGCACGGATCATATCTCACCGGAGCTGTTGAAACATGCCATCGACCCGATCAGCTTTGCCCTCCATCATTTATTCCTGCAAGTATGGAGGACGGGCACGTTCCGGAATATTTGGCGCGATGGAATTGTTGTCTCCCTGTACAAAGACTTGGAGAGTCGCAAAGACTGCAATAATTACAGGCCTATAACACTACTCTCGGTACCAGGTAAGGTGTTTGCCAACATGCTACTGGCTAGACTCAAGCCTCTCTTGAGCACAAAACGTACCGGCACTATCCTTGCTCTACACCTCATCGCCGAATTATACCGGGCCTTCAATCGAGCCTTGTACGCTGCATATGTGGACTAGATGTCCATCTTTGACTCGGTTGATTGGCCGGCTTTATAGAAAGCCTTCTAGGGAATAGGCCCCCCCCCCCTGTTGAACCTGATCAAGAAGCTACACAAGGACACTTGTGCCAGAATTTGATTGGGTGGCACTTTCTCTGACATATTCCCAATGACTTCGGGTGTCAGACAGGGATGTGTTCTTGCCCACGAGTTATTCTGCAGTCGACTGGCTTCTTGACCACCTCAGCGCGCATCAGGAGGGTATATCTATTGATCAGTCAATCTTCACTGATCTCGTTTATGCGGACGACATTGTTCGGTACAGACAGATCTGCAGTGTCAAGGCGGATCGGACTAGCTGTGTCCACTATGCACGACCTCCGACATGTGTGGAGTAATGGCAATATCTCTGTTGAGACAGAAATCAGCATCTACTAGTCCTGCGTGGTCCTTGTCCTACTTTACGGCTCCGAAACCTGGACATTGCTGAAACATGACATGTTGAGACTGGAAGCCTTTCATATGCGCAACGAGCAGGTGATCCTGGGCATCCGATAGCATGACTACATCTGCAACGTGGAGGTCCCTGTTAAAATAGGCCTCTACCTAATCTCAGAAACACTAGACCGGGGCAGAGTTTCTTTGTTCGGTCATGGTGTAAGGCTGGACCAGGAAACCTGTGCCCACAAGATACTACATAAGTCGTTCCTCGGCGCCAAACATCTTCCCCCAATCAGCTGGAGGCACAGAAGAGGCCGTCCCCATACAGTATGGCTCCAGCAAGTAGCAACTCCTCCTCTATGCTGGACGAGGCCTGGAACCACGCCACAGATGTGAGTCATGGATGCGGCCGACTGACGCAATGGGCTTCAGACTCTTGAGCGAAGATTATTATTATTAGTGTTCAGTGCGTTCCAGGATGAAAATAATAGGACCACTGCCACCACCCAAGCATGTTGGAAAGGGTGACTAAAGAGGTTTGGGATGGATGCTAGCAACCTCATCATGTTAAAGAAAAATAGACATTATAATCAGCCACTGTAAAAGCACAGATACATACTTCTTGTAACGGAACCAGCTGCAGTTATGACATATGCTTTAGTAAGTAAAGGTTTGTTCCATAGAAGTTGCAATTCTGTTCGGGAATGAAGTTGTTAGAAACTTCAGTATACTAAGTCCCAGCTAGTATGAGGTAGGGTGGCAAGTTCTTTTCCTCGCTGCTGTTTACTTCCCTAGTCGTATGTCAGGTGACCATTTACAGCTGGTCGTGGGAGTTGAAACCTTTGCCTTGTAAAGCAATCAGATGCTCTTCCGAAACAGAACATACTGGCTACACAAAAATCGATGCCCATTACCAGTTGAACAGAAGAGAAATGGTCGTGGTCTTCAGACTGCGCACAGGCCACTATAGACTGAGGTACCACCTATTCAATAAATTGAAGATAGGTGGCACTGACGAATGCTCGTGTGGTACCGAGAAAATGACCGCTGAACATTTGCTGCAAAACTGCCTGACATTCGAGGATCAGAGAAAGCACATGTGGCCATCACCAGTGGCAACACTAGACAAGCTCTATGGCAGTGACGACAGCCTCAGGATGACCGCTGCTTTTTTCGAAAAAATACATGTTGACGTCTGACAGCGTACGAAGAAGAAGAAGAAGGTGCTCTTCCCATGCTTTATATTGAAGAGACAAGGTGAATGATTGCAAATGTTTTCTTTTAAAATGGACTGGCTACAGTGGACAGCCTAATATTGAAGCTGAAACGGGAATAAATAAATGAATGAATGAGTGTGCAATGTTTTCTATTTTTGCTCCCCAAGAACACAAAACATTTTTCCAATTCCAAAAATTCAAAAACAAAAGGTATTTCCTTTAATTTAGAAAAAAAGTTGAACCAACTGTCAGATTCAGTGATGTATCCTTGACCATTAAGATTTTGGTGCTGTCTTGTCCATTGTACTTTCTGGTTCCAAGCTGATGTGAACACTGCACTGACATTCAGAGATTTAGATGCTGTGACCACAGTTGATGGACAAACCAATTTGCCTGCATCTGAATTTGACACAACAGTCAACCGTTCAACCACTTGAACAGGGAGAACCTTCTGTGAAGAACTGCTGGTCAAGTTGACTGTGACTTCAAACTGGCCTGCATAGACATAAATATGGGAGACAGATTTGCTATTTTGTATTGATGTGGTTGTAGTGTCTCCAAAGTTCCAGTTGAATGTATCATAAATGGAAGCTGCACCACTCAAAGTGAAATTCACCTTGTTCATGACCTGAGGGAGAGTTGGTGAGATAGTGACGGTCAAATCATACAGCACGCTGACAGCCACACCAACATTACTGTAACTGCCATTGCAGAGAGTGGATGAAGTAGCAGCTGAAGCAGAGCACTCTGGGCAACCACTAATACTGACTGCATCCCCACATAGGCAGTTGGCCCCTCCAATGTCATAGACAAAGTAGCTGTTACTGTTTTCCTGACACAAGTCTCTGCATGTTGCCTTGGACATGATGCCACTTTCCTCCCCGGAGAACTGGACAATTGAATAGTTATAATTGTAGAAGTTGTAGACACATGAAGCTGCCTTGTTGGGACCTGAGAACAGAGCAGAATTAATTGAACAGGATGTATGAATAATATTCTAAAGTGTGCTCATACTTATTTAGAACTTTCAGGACATTTCAATTCATTATTTATAAATATACAAATGTATACGAGGTCGGAAAAATTCAATTACTCACCTGGAAGTTTGAAACTCTAATCTCACTCAAAGTACTCTCCTTGGAACTCCACAAACTTCTCCCAGTGGTCCCGCCATTGTTGGAAACATTTCAAGAAGGCCTATTTGGGAATGGAGTACAGCTGGGTCGTCGCATTTTGCATAATGTCTTCTTGTGAATCAAATCAGGTTCCTTTCAGTGAAATTTTCAGCTTGGGAAGCAGCCAAAAATCGCAAGGAGCCATGTTGGGAGAATAGAGAGCCTGGCAAACCAGAGGAAGGTTGTGTTTGACCAAGAAAGCTTGAATCAGATACGAAGAATGTGCGGTTGCATTGTCATGATGGGTCTGTCAAGTTCCAGTTGTCCACATGTCCAGTCGTTTGTGTTGAAAACAAAGGCGATGGATGGTCTCCAGTTCCAGGTAGTAATCTATGGTAATGTTTTGACTTTGTAGTGCATACTTGTGATGCACAACCCCACAGGAGTAAAAGAAAATAGTCAATATGACTTTGACATTGCTGCGCACCGTGGTGAATGAAAACCTGTGGAGTGCTAATTACACTTAACACTGACTGCCTGAGACTGACGCAATCTGCAAGCGGAAAAAAAATTCATTCATGCACATGACAGTTCCCTATACCTCCCTGCTGAAGGACAGCCCCCATGATTCATTTGTTTTCGGCCAAAAAAATATAATTAAGGTCGGATACTTTTTGAACACACCTTATTTATTTAGGGTGTGTAGGTATATATCTACCAGAAGAATATGACTTCACATATACTGAGTTTGTTACTAAGGAAAATAAGTTTAAAAAAATTAGAAGAGAACTCTCTGTATGTGTGTTGCTTGTTGGCATTAGGGTTGATCAACAGGAAGTGATGTTTCAGTTTAAATTTTTAATTGGTGAGTTCACCTGTTACTGTTGATCTAGTGTCCAGCAGCAAGATTTGTAGTTTAGATGTAAAAAGTAAATAAAAATGTACTTTTTGTCAATCCCCTTAATAGATCATTTCTGCCATAACTTATTGCTGAGCTCAAGAAACTTGAGATAATAAATGACAATGACAGATAACTAAATAGTAGTGTTAAATCATGGGTAACAGGTAAGTGAAATTATGGATATAAAAAATGATAGATAAGAAGAGCCTATGTGCATACCGTATTTACTTGAATATAGTATGACTTTGCAAATAGTAGGATCCTAAAGTTTTAAAGGTGTTCCATGTTTCACACGACAAACAAATGGTCTTGAATTTTGAATGACCCAACACAACGACAATAATGTAGGTTGTTGTTATTGAATGCTCACAATGAGTAGAATTACTCGTTTGTGCGCCCTAAAAAGGACGTTAAGTGGCGGGTTGTCGTAGCTTTCCTCACATCCCGAGCGTGCTGATGGCAGTGGACCGGAGTCCTCCATGCATTTATGCTATGCTTGGCTACATCTTTGTGTTGCTCACCTACTATTGGGATCACGTCGATCCCTCATCTGATTAACCAGGCTGTTGTGAAAACGGCCAGTTTAGAGGAAGGACTGCATGGAAGCCAAGGTGAGGTTCTTGGCTAGTATATTTTCTCTGACCGTAACTAACATGTCTGATCAGTACGTTTTGTCACCTAATTGAGGTAAAAACAATCAATTTGACATGTTCTGTTAAAATGTGTCATTTTATGTACAACTCTACTAAAGTTAATAATAAGCATGTTTGAAAAACAAGAGTTTTTATTTCATCAGTAAATTGTAATTTACAACTCAAGGTAATATCATCATCATCATATGTCGAGCTGGATGGCGTTGATGGATCTACATTCACTCCTATCACGTATGTTGTTTATCATCTCTGTTGATGATCACTCTCCGTGTCATTTCTTCCTGTTGTCCAATGTTTTTTCTCTCTGCCTCCCTCTATTTCTCTTCCCTGTTATTTTACCCGTTGTCACAATGTGTTTCAACCCGCTTCTTCTCATGGCATGCCCGAAAAAGGATGACTGCCTTGACCTGACTTTTGCAATGACTTGTCCTTGTGTCTGTGCTTCTTCAAGTGCCGAGTTGCTAGTCTTCCTTACTCTCCGCGGAAGAATTCTTAACATTCTACTGTAAAACTACATCTCCGTTGCCTCTATTGATCTTTGGACTTGTTTGCTAATTGTCCATGATTCACTGTCATATATAAGTACTGGTCCCACATGAAAATACAGTAAATCAAGCGATCCTTCATTTTATTTGTTCCAAATAAGAAAAAGGGGTTTAGGATACAGTTTTTCTCTTTTAAGGAAGCCTGTGTCAATGTATTTATGTGCTTTTACAGTAATGAATGCTTCAGCAGTTTATTTTATATGATGAAACCATAATCTCCATCCACAACCATAATTAATCATCTTTGTGATAACTTGCTTGTAGATTAAGGTCGGCATAATGGAGTGATCCCTTTATTCAAAAAGGGCAAAAAAATCTGATCCAGCGAAATATAGATCGGTGAGTTTAACGAGCATAGTCTGTTAATTGTTAAAGTCAATAATCAAAGAAAACATTGTAATGCATTTAGACAAATTTAATCTAATCAGAAATAGTCAGCATGGGTTTACTAGAGGGGGATCATGCTTAACAAATCTATTGAAATTCATGGAGGAGGTTACTAAAATCATAGATAAAGGGGAGCCAGTTGACGTTATTTATCTAGATCTCTTTGCAAAGGCCTTTGATAGAGTACCTCATCAAAGATTATTTCGAAAGTTAAAATCACATGGAATAGGTGGGGAATTTGCCAAATGGATTGAAAATTGGTTAACGAGAAGAAGACATTGGGTGAGCATAAATAAGGAGTACTCTGAGTGGTGTGAAGTGAAAAGTGGAGTGCCACAGGGCTCGGTTTTGGGACCAATTTTGTTCTTGATATTTATAAACAATTTCGAGACTGGTCTGTAAGCTGGCAAATGGAGTTTAATGTAGATAAATATACAGTCGTCCACGTGGGTAGATCCAATATGGAACATAATTACAGAATGGGAGAGAACAATATTAGAAAGATAGACAAGAAAAGGGACCTAGGTATTATAATAGATCATACAGGTAAGGTGAGTGAGCAAGTTCAGGTAGCAGTGAAAAAGGCAAATGCAATGTTAGGTATGATAAAAATAAATATTAAACATAGGAGCAAAGAAGTGATAGTCAAACTGTATAAAGCATTAGTTAGAACTAGATTGGAGTACTGTGTACAGGTGTGGAGTCCTTATCATAGAAGGAATTTAAACCTGCTGGAAAGAATATAAAAACGAGCGACAAAGCTGATAGTGGAATTCCAGAATTATGGTTATGAGGAAAGACTAAGAAAAACCGGCCTACAGTGTCTAGAAGAGAGAAGAATTCCAAGTGACTTAATACAGATTTATAAGATGATCAGAGGAATGGATAAATTAGACTATAACAAGTTTTTTTTTAAATACAGCCACCCACAAGAACAACAGGGCATAGCTACAAATTAACTAAAGAGAGGTCCAGATTAGAAATTAGAAATAATTTTTTAGTCAGAGAGTGGTGAATGCTTGCAATGAATTGCCACAGGAGGTAGTGGAGGCAGGGACAGTTAATGCATTTAAGAATAAATGGGATGCACATAGCTTTTAGAGCAAGGTAATGTAAATGAATTTGGTTGTATACAGACTCTGTATACAGAACAGAATAAAGACGTTAAGTTAAGACGTTAAGTTAATCTTTCTTCCCCAATGAAATGCCCTGATACCCACAAAGAGTTTTTAGCCAGTGTAGTGGCTTACAATAATGCTGATAAAAAATGTATACATTGTAAGTAAATTTTATAACTCTTCAAAAAGAACAGAAATAAATGACAAAGAAAAAAATACAATAAAATACTGAAAAAAGTAGGTCCAAAAGAAATTAATAAAAAATTTGCAAAATAAAATAAGAAAGCATATAAAGAAAGAAAACTGAATTGAAGCAAAAGAAAACAATTTATGGTAAATGAAAGAAAAAAGAAATAAAATGAACATTACAAAAGTGCTAAACAAAAAAACCAATTTGTTGGTAAATTCAACAGAATTTATGGTGGAAATATTGTTTGATGTATTTTCATGCAGTTTTTGATAGCAAAAGAGCCACAATATCATGTGCACTGATTTCTGGTTTAGGTGATCAAGTATCTCTTTTATATCTGGCCCCTACTGTTGTTTATTAACTCTTCTTTATTACCTTTCATGCAATGATATGTAGTTATGTATTGTTTTTGAATTGTCGTCGCCTTACGTTTTCCCTCCCAGCCATTTTGCCTGTTGTCACAGTATTAAGAAAGAGTGTATACTTTTAGTAGTTCGTTTGACTAAACTTAGCACTCACCACATGGAATAAGTAAATCAGATTGCCAGAGTGTGCATAAAGTTGCCCAGTTGGGAGGGGATATCCCTGAAAGCAATGTCCGTTTTTCACGTCTAGAGATTTGTCCACTGCCACCACAGCCAGCTTGAGAACAGTCAAGATAAAGATGCAGGGAAAAACAAGTATGTGGAAGGTTGAAAATGTTGTATTATAACTTTCCAAACAAATATCCATCACTAATTGCCATTTAGAACAAATAAATATCCATTACAATAAAATAACCATCACAAAAAAGATTCCTTCTAAAATAAATATCTGCCACAAATCCACTTAAAACTAGAAAAGCTGAGATTCCGTTAAACATGAAAAACAAAACTTCAATCGTTAACATTATTTTTCCTAACAAAATTATTTATAATCCTGCCATATTGTAATCTTGGTGCTTATCAGGCACAGCATATGCCCTATGCCAGATAGCCAAATGTCTTCTAAACTCATCTCTGTCTTTTTTTTTTTCGAGTACCAGGCGAGACCAAGGTCATATTGCGGGTCATCCCTTCATCTCTTTGGTGGACATCGGAAAAAAAAACTTCAGGTGTAGGGCCAGCATGACATCACTTTACATGTCCATCTATTGCCAGACAAGAGTACCACATGGTCAACTTACTATACTTTCTTAGCTATGCTGTATCTACGATATCATTGAAACAAGTTTTACTCTCGATGGTGGTATTGCGGATGTGGTCCCGCAGTGAAATTAACAATGTTTTAAGCTTCTTTGCCTGATGAGTAGCTTGGAACCATGCAATGTAAATTTATCATAGGTTTCACACCTTATAGCCATATACCATGACTGGAATGACCATACTGTTGAAGGTGTGAGCTCTTACGTCCCTGTTTTCGTCAGTTATGTACAGGCCCAATGCAACTGAAGTTAAACCACCCTGCTGCTATCCTTCGTGAGATCTCTTGGCACATTTCGTGAGAGTTCGTAATTTCTTGGCCCAAAAGTAGATGTATTAAGTCATGTTTTTGAGTGGATCAATTTGAATCTGCATTTCATCAAAGAGGCAGAAAGTGTTCAATATGTATTGGGTATGTTGTTTATTTATTTTTAAACCAACTGACATGCTTGCATTGTTGATCAGGTCACTTAGGTATTGCTCAGCTTTCTTATTTCACTAGAATATATTACACCATCTTTAACAAACATAAAATAGAATTGCATAGCACCAATTTTTCTACTTTAAAAATTCTAACAGATAATACCATATAGTCCAACAGCCTGTACACACATATATATATATATAAAATCATTGCTCCTATTTTGCTGAGCAGCAACATGGGACAGCCAATGGAGAAAGTGTGCAGAAAAGTATTTCTCAGGTCTTGTACTGACTGCTGGAGAACTTTGTTTAACATGATGAGGTTGCCAGTTCCACCATTTTATACACACACTTAACTTTTTCTCTCCACATGAAGCTTAGAGTATACCCTGCAGTTGATCCCCATACAGGAAGCCTGTATCCAAGCACTTGCAGTGATGATTTCAATAGCATTGACTTTGCATGTTACTGTCTGTTGCTAGTTCCATGAAACAACTTTCTTTAGTCCCCTTTGGCAACATACTTGTAATGTAAGAGTCATCTTATAATTTTTACTGTGGGTACCATTAATAAATTAATTCATTCATGTCCTTTGCCTCCTTTGTTAGAGCATAGGGTCAACACTGCATTTGGCGTACCAGTTTTTAGGAAAGCCTGATTCCTGTAATTTACAGTGTGGTTTCATAGCAAAAGTTTTACATGATGAAGTTGCCAGCTGCATGCACAACAATCTTTATACATCTCTTACAACATACAATGAAAAAAGCAGTGGCCCTATTCTGTTTTTTTTGGAATCACTAAATCTAAGCTAAAAATCTTTTACAACATGTAAGGCAGGGTAAATAAGTTATACTCTTTCCAGGCTAATGAGCAAAGATTTACATGAGGAATATCATATGATACATTAAAACTACAAACACAAACACTAATCATCCTGTAAATATTTCCCCTGATCTCTGAGTAGTGAGATCAGACACCCATGTTAAAAATACCTTAGCAGTTGGAAATCGAAAAGAATAGGTCTAATGGCCGCTGCTCGGGCAAAATTCAAGTTAAAAATCTACTCAAATTATTCTAGGGATTCTCGCCCCACAGAGAATATGTCGCAAACAAGGGGACTGTGTGGCCATAACAACAGGTCTTGGTTATATGGTTGGCAGAGCGGCTTAGATGGCGCCTGACAGGCTGCGGATCTACCTTGCGTTAATTTGCGTTTCCACCTCCACCAGCCTAAAAATAAGCAATCATTTATTCCAGAGGCTAATTGGATGCTTGGATTGGCCTGGCAGATTTTCACCTACCAAAAAAAAATATCAAAAAAAGGAGGTTGCACCTAAGTGAACATAAGTGGACTGAAGATAGATAGATAGATAGAAACAAACACTGAACTTACAAAATGGGTAGTTGGCTAGTCCAGTTACAGTGTTTGAGTCAGCCTTCTTACTGCAGTACGTAGCATCCTTGCTGACAATTGATCCTCCTGATGCAAGCATGGACTCCAAGAACCCTTTCAGCCACATTAAGTTGCAGTCACATGACCAGGGGTTTCCTGCTAAATTTCTAGAACGTATGATCAGGTTTAGATAAAGAAATGTTTTTAAGATTTGAAAAAAGATTCACAACAAAATATGACAGCAATTTCTCCACCAACATCTTTTCTTGGTTTATTCATTATCCATGACAGAATGACTACAGTAACCATGTCTAATCTCATTGCCCCAGGACCACCCAATGGGAAGAATAAGTGAAGTAATTTGCCCTAGGCTCCAAACCAGTGAGGTTCCTAACAATTATGCATGACACTTCATAGCAACCAATACTGTATCCCTACACTTTGATGTTGTTGCTCAAAGCTACTCATGCTGGGCTGAGTTAACTCTTGACAATATTTCATTGCTAGCCAGTACAGTGGCTCTTTTCACACCCCAAGGCATACTTGAAAAGGTGGACTTAGCTCCACCTGGCTTTTGTGCAGAGCAAGGCGCCTTAGTAAGTTCACAATTATGGGGACAACAGTGTTGATCTCCACCTCACTGGTTAGACTGCTGTGACACAGCCTGTTTCCAGGAGCATGATCGAGGATGAGAAATAGGGTCTTGATCAGTATGTTTCATCTGACCATGATACCTCTTTGATCAGTATGTTTCATCTGACCATGATACCTCTTTGATCAGTATGTTTCATCTGACCATGATACCTCTCTGATCAGTATGTTTCATCTGACCATGATACCTCTTTGATCAGTATATTTCATCTGACCATGATTCCTCTTTGATCAGTATGTTTCATCTGACCATGATACCTCTTTGATCCGTATGTTTCATCTGACCATGATACCTCTTTGATCAGTATGTTTCATCTGACCATGGTACTTCTTTGATCAGTATGTTTCATCTGACCATGATATCTCTTTGCTCTCCACACTTTGACAAGAGGTACAACTGCTAGAGAAAGAGACACAGGATGATACACAGAAGTTTTTTATTTAGTTTTTGATAACGTGACTTTGAACGGAGTAAATATGAAAATTGATAAGTAGCACTAGGGATAGGAACTTGTGGAGATTCATAATCATGAAGATGAAGAATATCAGTTAAACAACAAATTGTTCTTCTTTCCACTTTTTGTTCTGCTTGTACCTTTCAGCGTCAGGTTAAAAAGCGGTTTCTGGACTGAGTACTAGTATATATTTTGTACACGGGAAGGTTTACTGCTTCTGTTATTTCTGCTATTCATCTTTTGCGTGGTCAGCCTTTGACCATCTGTATAGCATTGCTTTCTGAGGGATACTATCTGATGTTTGTCATGTCACATGGCCGAACTATTTGGTTTGCTGTCTCTTGATGAAGTCTAGCACTGGTGTTGTATCTACTCGTTTCAGATTCTATCCTTACTTGTTACTCCAAGCATTCTGTGCAGGCATTTCATCTCTGCTGTTATGATGTTTCTTTTATCTTTGTTTGTTAATGTTTCTGGCACTGATAGCACAATGTGGGTAGGAATATTGTGTTGTATAGCATTATTTTTGTATCAATTGCACGTGTTTAAATAGTAATATTGGGACATTTGTCCAATGATTTTTTTTTTTTGCGTTCGCCATATTTCTCTAATTCCCAAGGCAGTGTGCGTTGCACAGTAGTTTTTATTTTGCGCCTGTCGGCCCAGTGCATCCGACTTCAGCATGCATTTTATGTAAGGGTCTGCTTCCTCTTCCATTTTCTAAGGGTTTGCTTCCTTGAAGTAACGGCCGGTGCTGTGATGGGGATCGAACCCAGCATCTTCGGATTGTGAAACGTGCCACTTAACCACTAGGCCACGCCGTCCCCACGTCCAATTATTTGACTTGCTTTATTACATATATTTTGGATCTGGACATCAACTTTTTCATCTGCTGTGATTATGATACCCAAAATACGTGAAATTTGTCCGGTTTTACTTGTTGGTTTTGTATGAATATTGTTTCTATTTCATTTATTGCAATTGTCATTACTTTTGTGTTCGCAATGAGGATTTTCATACTGTAACCGCACAGGCCTCATTAACAACGTTGATATGTTCTTACAGTTGTTTGTCTGAGATTGCTATTAGTGCTTGGTCATAAGCAAAGTGAAGGTCATGTAAATGTTCACTGAGGTTGTTTTTCTGAGATTGCTATTAGTGCTTGGTCATAAGCAAAGTGAAGGTCATGTAAATGTTCACTGAGGTTGTTTTTCTGAGATTGCTATTAGTGCTTGGTCATAAGCAAAGTGAAGGTCATGTAAATGTTCACTGAGGTTGTTTTTCTGAGATTGCTATTAGTGCTTGGTCATAAGCAAAGTGAAGGTCATGTAAATGTTCACTGAGGTTGTTTTTCTGAGATTGCTATTAGTGCTTGGTCATAAGCAAAGTGAAGGTCATGTAAATGTTCACTGAGGTTGTTTTTCTGAGATTGCTATTAGTGCTTGGTCATAAGCAAAGTGAAGGTCATGTAAATGTTCACTGAGGTTGTTTTTCTGAGATTGCTATTAGTGCTTGGTCATAAGCAAAGTGAAGGTCATGTAAATGTTCACTGAGGTTGTTTTTCTGAGATTGCTATTAGTGCTTGGTCATAAGCAAAGTGAAGGTCATGTAAATGTTCACTGAGGTTGTTTTTCTGAGATTGCTATTAGTGCTTGGTCATAAGCAAAGTGAAGGTCATGTAAATGTTCACTGAGGTTGTTTTTCTGAGATTGCTATTAGTGCTTGGTCATAAGCAAAGTGAAGGTCATGTAAATGTTCACTGAGGTTGTTTTTCTGAGATTGCTATTAGTGCTTGGTCATAAGCAAAGTGAAGGTCATGTAAATGTTCACTGAGGTTGTTTTTCTGAGATTGCTATTAGTGCTTGGTCATAAGCAAAGTGAAGGTCATGTAAATGTTCACTGAGGTTGTTTTCCTCACAAATGTTGCCTTTTTTTTTATTTATTTTACTTATTGTGTCTATATATATGTGATAAACAGTATGAGAAATAGTACACAACCTTACCGTACACCGATCCTAATATAAAATGTCTCTTAATATCCTGTTTGTTTGTACATTGGCTATTTACATAAAGATTTTTACATAGGTTGGTCTAATGTTTATTTGCTCCATAATGTTCTAATGTTGTCCACAGTTGGTATCTATTCACACAATAAAATGCCTTCTCTTGGTCTACGAAAGCAAAATAATGTTAAAACCTGATAAACTCAGGAAAATAAAGGTCATGCATTCTCATCAGCACTTTCAGCAATGAAAGGGACTAAGCACATATCTAGGCACCCAGATGCAATGAAGTCTGTTCTATGAGCCATTTTTCATTGTTAAAACATGTTGTTGTTGAATGCCTACAATGAGTAAGACTGATCTTTTGTGCGCCCTGAAAAGGGTATTAAGTAGTGGGTTGCAGTAGCTTAAATCACATCCACAGTGTGCTGATGAAGGTGGACCAGGGTCCCTCAGGTAGTTGTGCTATGCTTGGCTTCATCTGCATATTGCTCACTACTAAGAGGATCACGTTGATCCCCTACCTTGTTAGCCAAGCAGCCATGAAAACAGCATGTTTCCAGGGAGACATACGTGAAAATGAAGTGGGGTCTTGGCCAGCATATTTACCTGACCATGAATAACATATCAGATGAGTATGTTATGCTTGACTAGGCATTAGTCTCCTCTCCACGTTAAAACATAATTAATTTGTACCTTCATGTCAATAAAAATTTGATTATGTCACAACATTAAATTGGTATACCTTCATTTAGTTAAGAACAATACAAACAACAGCTGAAGATTTAGCAGAAAAGATGCATAGATTATACCACCAGAAAGAACCTGACAATAACGGAAGACTTCAGCTTGATTAGAACTCATCGGTGAATAGACGGACATGGCTGTGTTCAAGGCATCCAAAAATCCATAAAAATACTGAGTATGTCAATCAAAGTACTTACAGCACTTTAAGCTTGCTGAGTCCATCAAAAATGGTGGCTGGTAAAGTTGTCAACAGGTTGTTGCTCAGGTCACTGCAATAAAGATGACAGTGCAGTGAAAATGTCAGTGGTGAAAGTGTAAGCTTCAACCTTTGAAGTTCAAGAGCTTTTACGTACAGGTCAGTTGGACAAATATATATATAAAAACACACAAGGGACAGTCATTATGTAACATCAATTTTGTTATAAAGTGCATGGAAGAGTATGTACACTGTAAAATCTTATTTCAGGAAACAAATTGGCTTTTTAGCAATATTTAATGTATAGATTGTGACAATTGAGCAGTATGTGCATGCACAATATGGCATACAACATGACCGCCCCACTGTTGACTTGCACTGTGAAAGAACAATGAGGTATTATTGTGGTCAGAGGGCATGAAACCTTCTGCAGAAGAATGAAGGTTCAGTATAGACAGTTTCAGTCAGAGGAGAATGTATGAATGGTTGTATCTATAGTGGAGTGGAAATGAAATACAGGACCGACGGAAAACTTTTCAATCACAGGTGACTGCAGGCTCATAATGAAGGTAAAGGACACAACCATCTCCCATCTCTAACTTATATATATATATATATATATATATATATATAATCATCCTCATCTGGTTGATCAGATCAGTCCTAAGACTGGTTGTAAGGTTGTCTGAGCATGTCTCTCCATTGGAGCCTATGTTGTGGAGCTCTTTTCATTTCAGCATAGGTTAGTACTGTAATATCTCTGCATGTCTGAGGTGTAAAGGTGAGTTTGGTTGCCCCTTTCCTCTTTTTCCCTGGATCTTGCTCTCTGGTATTTTCTGTAGGTGACTTTCATGTCACATATTGTGTCCCAGCCAACCCAATATATGGACAAGGGACATTACACAGCAGAATCAAGCTCCACTCATTTCTCACTGCCCTTCTTTCTCTATTGGAGCAGGGTTAAGTTCCTATTATTTCTCAATGCCTTTCTTTTTCTAACAGCAGAGTTAGATTTTATTTCTTGCTGCCTCTCTTTTTCTAACTAAGAGCAGTGTCAGTCAGGTAGCTTTTATTCCTTGCTGCCTCTCTTTTTCTAACTAAGAGCAGAATCAGTCAGGTAGCTTTTATTTCTTGCTACTTTTCCTGCTCTAACTAAGAGCAGAGTCAGGTAGCTTTTATTCCTTGCTGCCTCTCTTTTTCTAACTATGAGCAGAATCAGTCAGGTAGCTTTTATTTCTTGCTGCCTATCTTTCTCTAACTAAGAGCAGAGTCAGGTAGCTTTTATTTCTTGCTGCCTCTCTTTTTCTAACTAAGAGCAGAATCAGTCAGGTAGCTTTTATTTCTTGCTACTTTTCCTGCTCTAACTAAGAGCAGAGTCAGGTAGCTTTTATTCCTTGCTGCCTCTCTTTTTCTAACTAAGAGCAGAATCAGTCAGGTAGCTTTTATTCCTTGCTACTTTTCCTGCTCTAACTAAGAGCAGAGTCAGGTAGCTTTTAGTTCTTGCTACCTATCTTTCTCTAACTAAGAGCAGAGTCGGGTAGCTTTTATTTCTTGCTTCCTTTCCTTCTCTAACTAAGAGCAAAGGTAAATAACATCCTCACCTCATTTTTACAGCACAGAAAACCATTTTATGCTGCAACTGGATCATGAACAGTGTATGTTTATTGTGAGAGACAATTGCTCTACCAGATCTTAAATTCCAATGCCAAAACCTTACTTTTAATAGAAAACGCCGACAAAGTGGTTGCGTTCAGGTATCTGGCACACAAACTTACATGACCTGTAGATGTGAGTTGTGAGATAAAGTATCACTGGACAAGGAAGTCAGGTCCATGTTGTTTAGTTTTCTGAGAAATCAAAATACAAATCTTAATTTTTGTAAAATTTTCTTTAAAAACAGCAAAAAATTAATTTTAAAAAAAAAAATTTCTTTCTCCTTCTGATCCTAGTTCACATATGACTCTTTAGTGCATGGGAAAACAAGCCAAATATGGCCTGTCTAGGTGTATCCTGTAGATTGCAATGTGAGAGACATAGCAATTTGGTATAAGAGATAATGGGAGAAGATGGGGTATTATATATGAGGCTTGTTCAAATGAAAATGGACATAACTGCACCAAGTGAACATATTTAACTTAACTTAAAACCTTTATACTGGTTTAGAAGACTCTGCAGAGTCTGTATACAACCAGTTTCATTTACATTACCTTGCTCTCAAAACTATGCGCATCCTATTTATTCTTAAATACATTAATTGTCCCTGCCTCCACTACCTCCTTGGCAATGCATTCCAAGCATTCATCACTCTCTGACTAAAAAAATATTTCCTGATATCTAATCTGGACTTCTCTTTAGTTAATTTACAGCTATGCCCTCTTGTTCTTGTGGGTGCTTGTATTTTGAAAAATGTGTTATAATCTAATTTATCCGTTCCTCTGATCGTCTTATAAACCTGTATTAAGTCACCTCGAATCCTTCTCTTTGCTAATCACTATAGCCCGGTTTTTCTGAGTCTTTCCTCATAACTGTAATTCTGGAATCCCACTATCAGCTTTGTTGCTCTTTTTTGTATTCTTTCCAGCATGTTTATATTCCCTCTTTTATAAGGACTCCACACCTGTACACAGTACTCCAATCTAGGTCTAACTAATGCTTTATACCGTTTGACTATTCAGTACGATGCACATGATGAAGTCACTTCTGGTGTTAACAGCAGATACCAACCATCAAGTTTGTAAAATTTTATTATTCTCCAACTCATAGTTTCCTCAGGAGACCGTTGAAAACATGGCGGGAATGATACAGAATCCGTCCAGAGTTGATCAGCAAGTGGTGATTCAGTTTCCAACAGCTAAAGGATGTCGACCAGTTGACATTCATCGCAGAATGCAGACAGTCTATGGTGACAAAAGTGTGGCAAACGTAAGCTCTGGTGACGGTCCACCTGAATTAATGCATGAGTTTTGCTGATGATATTTTCTGACGCAACAATATGCGCCTGACTTGGTATTGGAAGATCTTTCGTTAACTCACATCCTTCTTTAAACATCGTTGTCCAGTTCTTCAGTGTTGTCTTCAACACACTTTTGTCCCCATACACTGTCTGCATTCTGCAATAAATGTCAATTGGTCGACATCCTTCAGCTGTTAGAAACCGAATCACAGCTTGATGATCAACTCTGGATGCATTCTGTATCATATCTGCCATGTTTTCAATGATCTACTGAGAAAACTATGAGTCGGAGAATAATGGAATTTTGCAAACTTGACGGTTGGTGTGTGCTGGTTACATCAGAAGTGACGTCATCATGTGCATCGTACGTATGTTCACTTGGTGCAGTTAGGTCCGGTTTTATTTGAACACGCCTCGTAGTATAAAAGGAAAAATCCAAATATTTCTAAAGAAGAAGAAAAAGCAATAAAACAACGAAACATAGAATCCTCATTAAAATAACAAAAATAATAACAAAATCAGTTGACCATCGCAAGCAATGATGGCGATAGTGGGAGGATATTTCTGCAAATCGTCTTTAATTTAACACTGTGACTTGTGCATTAATTAGATTTTAAGTGAGGAAGATTTGTGTTATCATTAACCGTCATTATTCTAAGTTACCTTGATCCAGTGTCAAGACATTGTAGTTGCAATCAACTGGATTTAGCACAGGATGCAGATTTATTTATATCCTGGGTTTACTTCCACCCTTACAAGACCTGAGTAGGTCTGTTATTATTTCTATAACTTACATCTCTTCCAGGTTGGTCATACAGCTCAAGAAATTGACGGGGAGGCTGGAAATGCTGTTTCCACCAATATGTCTGAAATATAAAGTCCACACAAAACATTAACAAATATTAGAAAAGATGCGAACAATAAATTTAATAGAACAATTCTAAAGAGCAAATAACTGTATAAATAAGTAAAGGTAAAAGTAGTCTCATAACAGACATTGATATTGGAGATCAATTGTTAGAAACTTCATTGAATTTTGGTCTCAGCTTTTTATGAGGTGGGGCTATTAGCTCCATTCCTTGTTGCCTTTCATATATCCTATATGTAAGTTTGGTACCCATTTACAGCTGGGTAGACTAAAAAAAAAAAGTACACTTCGTCTAAGTCAAGGGTCTCAAACACATGGCTCATAGGTCCCATTCTGTCCTCCAACACATATAGAGTGGCCCACAACATAGCTAGCATTACATGTTGGAAAGGGTACATAGACTAACGTCCCATAATCAGTTGAAGCATACAGACCACGATCCCACCTCATAGGGGGACTCAGTGGTCTTGAGGCAAGATGTCCGCCTTGGGTGAGATTGGATTCCTGTGTTCAGTGTCGAGCACGTTAAAAATTCCTGCCCGGACAAAATTCAAATTTAAAATCTACCTGTTATTTGTACTTTTCCCCAAGTGGGAAAGAGCAGTTATTGATGGTGCCTAACTGGGTGCTGATCTACTTAGCTCTAGTGTCTGAATCTATTAAGATGGACTCGAACATCAGTAAAAACCACCCTCCAAGAAACTGGTTGTAAACAGACTCTATAGAGTCTTGTAAACCAGTATAAAGATGTTAAGTTAAGTTATATCCATTCCTTGCACTTGGAAACATGTTTGTTATAGCAGCCTGGTCAAAGAGGTGAACGCCTCATGAGCTGTAGCGGTCAGCGACCCATAGCTGACTGCTAGCGTCAGGGCTTGCGAACCAGAGCTGCCAAGTCCCTTCTACACTTCAATGCGGTGCTCCTGGATAACAGGCTGCAGCAGGGCAGTCTGGCTAAGGAGATCGGATCGAAGAGGGAATGCTAACCCGGTACTCAAAAAATGCCTGCTGAAGTCGGATGTGTTGGACTGAAAGGTACAAATATCGCAGTCAAGCTGTAAACTATGACACAATGCATTCCATTCTCTGGACTACATTCTGCTACTTAAGCCCTTTTCAGGACATGGTAGTGGGAGATTGAGAACAAAGTCAAGTCATATTATAAAGATTAATTCTACACGAAGTGTGATAGAAGTTATTCAGATTTTCATCATAATTTCTTGTAGCTTGCTGGTTGTACACACTCATGCTTCATCATCTCAGGTGCACTCCTTGCTCGACCTAGATTTCAAACAGTTGTAATCAGTGGATTGTTAATTCAGAGACTGAAGTGTCATTATTTTTGCATGTTCCACCACCATGATGAAAGCTGGTTCCAGAAAAGTACAGGTTTTCATTAAAAAGTGCTTGCACAGAATACTTTGAATGACAGGGATACTAATGTATAGCTTCTGGAAAGAACAGGAAAATCCCCAGTGGGTCAGGATATAATGCAGAGACGGTAGAAGAAGCAGAAGCACACATTAAGGAAAACATCAAACAGCATTACTTGCTAGTCTCTTGTTTTGGACCCCAAAGGGCAAGAGGAGGCAACCCAAGCACATTTGGAGAAGGGAAATAACCATAAACATGGTAGAATCAAAACAGAAGTGGGGTCAGTTGGAGGTGTTGGCAGGAGACAAGAAAGGCTTGGCATTTTTATTTTTTTATTTTTATTTTTTTGGCGTTCGCCTTATTTCTCTAATCCTCAAGGCGGTGTGCATTGCACTGCGTTTTTATTTTGCGCCTGTCGGCCCAGTGCATCCGACTTCAGCATGCATTTTATGTAAGGGTCTGCTTCCTCCTGCATTTTCTAAGGGTTTGCTTCCCCGGGGTAACGGCCGGTGCTGAGATGGGGATCGAACCCAGCACCTTATGGTTGTGAGCCGTGTCACATAACCACTAGGCCAAGCCATCCCTTGGCTTGGCATTTGTTTGTTGAGAGTCTATGCTCCAAAGTAATTGATGATGATGACATTGTCTATAAACTATGTTTCCATTATGGATGCTTTATGAAGCCAGGATATCAACTCTTTCCGTGATGAATATCCCATGGCCATTGATGTAGGTCTACACAAGCCCATCAGGTATTGATGCCTCTAATTTAATCCTACCAGACCGCTGTACCCTTTTTCCGGTAATTTCCTTAACTGACGCTATACCGCTGGACCGGTTTTGCGGTACTTTAGGTAGTACGTAATAAACTGCGTCAGAATCTAAAAATAACCAACCAATCGTGGTCAATCCTCGTGATTAGTCATTGCAAATGGCTGGCCCCATGTTTGAATTGATTTTGTGGGGTTTAACGTGAACAAATTCGGAAAATTGACAATAAAACGAGCGGCTGATGAACCAACCACTTCAACAGGAAAGCAAAGTAAGTCTAGGCTTATGACAGTCCAAGAGGTGATCAATAATTTGGTTGATTCAGACTCTGTTCAAGTGAAACAGACAGAGAGAGCTCGAGTGATGAGATGAAGGCTTTTCTTGGACTGAGGATCTATATGGAATACTCATGTATAAAGCCCAGCTATCAGGATTATTGGACAAATGAGGGCTCTTTGTTGTGTTTACTCCCGGATTTCGAAATGTTATGACTCGAGACAGATTCTTTGCCTTTTTCTGGGTTGATTGGCTCACAAAGGTGGACTATTGACGCTAGATGAAAGGTAAACCTATTTTCTACAATGTCTCCAAGTTACATCTTATTCTAACCACTTGTTTGCATGTAACTAACATTTTTCTATATCATGTTGGTTTTTTCTCTTTAATGCTCTGGAGCCCAGGAATGGGGGACAGTTAGGTTCAGGGCCTCAGGTGTGGTAGGGTTAAGTCAAACTTTGGTTCTATTAGGTAGGCATAAACGTAGGATCGAGACATGTGAAATGCGGTGTGTTTGAAGTGGAGCAGGAAAGATAGATCATGACAAAATTTGCAACAGCACATTGAGGAAAATGGTGGGGTTAATTACTATATTGAAGCACAGAAAACAAAGTGGTTTAGACATTTGACAAGGATACAGTATGACCATCCTACAGCGAGGTCATACTAGCAAAGATTTAGAGCCACAAGCAAGGTGTCGACCGGATGATGATGATGGATGTTGTTATTGTTGATGTTGAATGCCCACAATGAGTAGGATTACTCTTTTGTGCGCCCTAAAAAGGACGTTTAAGTGGCAGGTTTTCGTGGCTTTTCTCACATCCTCAGCATGCTGGACCTCCAGACGGTTGTGTTATGCTTGACTTCATCGTGTTGCTAATTACTAGGGGGATTATGTCGGTCCCTGACCTTGTTAGCCAGGCTGCCATGAAAACAGCCCGTTTTCAGGAAGGGCTACGAGGAAGCCAAGGTGAGGGTCTTGTCCAGTATGTTTTGCCTGAACCTGACTAACATGTCTGATCAGTATATTTTTCCTGACCAGACGTTAGTCTTCCTTCCCAATGATGATGGATAGAACGGATCAAAGAAACACTCCAAAAGTTCAATATATCAGCAGCAGAGGCCTCCCACCTAGCACACACCAGAAGTCTACGTATACCTCCTCTCTGCGACAGTGCAGGGCATGAGCGGTAGGACAAAAGAAGAAGATGAATCTAAGTCTGCCATCCACTAACCCTAGCCATCCATTCCATACCTTTCAAAACAAAGATTAATAATCCATAAGTATGAAATATATATACCACGAAATAAATATACCACATGTAGCAATATCTCCCTAGATGGTACAGATAAACGAGCGTGATTTGAAAAGTTTTGCCTTTGATGAGATAATTTCATTAATGTGCAAGATTTTCACATCAACTATACATTTTCTTAAAGCTCGGAATGTCGTTTAGGTGATGTGGCATTATTTTTCAATGTAGTCACCTTTCTAGGTCCACACACAAACATCAATGTTGAACAAGCTGTTTGAACATACTGGCTACACAAAAAACGATGCCTATTACCAGTTGAACAGAAGAGAGCAGGTCGTGGTCTTCAGACTCCGCACAAGACACAATAGACTGAGGTACCACCTATTCAATAAACTGAAGATAGGTGGCACTGACGAATGCACGTGTGGTACCGGGAAAATGACCGCTGAACATTTGCTGCAAAACTGCCCGACATACGAGGATCAGAGAAAGCACATGTGGCCATCACCAGTGTCAACACTAGACAAGCTCTATGGCAGTGTCGACAGCCTCAGGATGACCGCTGCTTTTTTAGAAAAAAATACAGGTTAACGTCTGACAGCGTACGAAGAAGAAGAAGAAGAAGATGAAGAAGAAGAAGAAGAAGAACAAGCTGTTGTGTCTCATCGAGGAAAAATTCAGATGTCCTCTCCCAAAACCAGGTACGCACAGCTGCTTGCCCCTCCTCATGAGAAGCTTAACAGTGTCCCTTTAGGTGTTCCTTCAGGTTCGGGAAAAAGAAAAAGTCACAAGGTGCCAGATCGGGGTTGTACGATGGGTATGGTAAAATGTCGTCAACCTTGAGATGCTCCAACGCAGCAACTATTTGTCAACTCATGTGTGGGCCAGCATTGTTGTAGTGAAGA
This sequence comes from Ariolimax columbianus, assembly GCA_036924085.1. NCBI lineage: Eukaryota > Metazoa > Mollusca > Gastropoda > Stylommatophora > Arionidae > Ariolimax > Ariolimax columbianus. Next base: position 73,899,593 of record JAVGWX010000006.1, read on the forward strand.
ATTGTAAGCTTGTCCGCACAGATAATCGTGTTCAAAGTTTCTGCAAAGTTTTCACATTTCAAACAGTTGATGGTATTGCCATGATTTAAAAAATTCAATGTGGACTATGCCCTCGCAGTCCCAAAAGATGGTCATCATCCCTTTTCCCGATTGAGGCAATGTCCTGTAATCAGTCGCACGCTGCGAGCCTTGTCATGCAGATTCACCATATCTGGATTTTCACCTTTTACAGTTCGTGCCCACCTCCCGATGGTACTGATATCCACACAGATATTACCATATACTGCAGTCATTCTTCGATGCATGGCAATGGGTACACAACCTTCTGCCGTCAGGAATTCAATCACAGCACGTTACTTCAACCATATTTCCATGTAGGCCGCCATTTGACTGTATGCTGTGTGCATGCGGCACGTTCCAAGTGCATGCCAATACATGCCACTACATCCCCCTATCGTCACTTCATGCCACTATAGTCACTTCATGCCACTACATGCCCCTAGAGTCACTTCATGTCACTAGATGCCCCTATAGTCACTTCATGCCACTAGATGCCCCTATTGTCACTTCATGCAACTTCATACCCCTATAATCACTTCATGCCACTACATGCCCCTATAGTCACTTCATGCCACTACATGTCGTATAGTCACTTCATGCCACTTCATACCCCTATACTCACTACATTAGGGATTATTTTCAAATAGATGTCACGTGGCTCTGAGCACATTTGTCATAGTTATGGCGTTGTAGGTAAACCTTTTCAAATCACCCTCATATTGTTATAAATACTTACAAAACCTTCAGCTTGCAAAGTGAACTGAAAGCATCAAGTCCTAAATAACCAAGTCCACAGTTTTCTATATACCTGGATATAGAAAGAAGAAACACGCGAGAACAATATCAGCATATTATTTCTGCTTGTGCAAAATTACTTTGCGCATGTAAAAATATAATTGCATGTTTTCCGTTACAATGTCCCCCTGCACAATTACTTTATAACCTAATCAATTATTACATCACCTCCATAACAACTGTATCACCTCGCAATTACTTTAAAGCCTGAACAATTATTACATCACCTCCACAATAACTGTATCACCTCACAAATACTTTATAACCTGAACAATTATTATATCACCTATACATTTTATACATTTCACTCTGTGACCTGAACTATCACTTCTCACTGGCACAGTTACTCTGTCTCCTTGTTGGTATTTGAAATGTGAGAAGGTTCACCAAAACAGTTTGGAAATGTTGCATGATGTGGTGTGGGAATGTGTGGTATTGGAATGTGTGGTATGGGAATGTGTGGTGTGGGAATGTGTGGTGTGGGAATGTGTGGAATGGGAATGTGAGGGATGTTGAAATCTTCTGTGTTAAAAAAAATTGGTGGTGTTGGAATGTGTGGTGTGGGAATGTGTGAAGTGGAAATGTGTGGTGTGGGAATGTGTGGTGTGAGAATGTGTGGGGTGGGAATGTGTGATGTGGGAATGTGTGGGGTGGGAATGTGTGGTGTGGGAATGTGTGGTGTGGGAATGTGTGGGGTGGGAATGTGTGGTGTGAGAATGTGTGGTGTGGGAATGTGTGGTGTGGGAATGTGTGGGGTGGGAATGTGTGGTGTGAGAATGTGTGGTGTGGGAATGTGTGGGGTGGGAATGTGTGAAGTGGGAATGTGTGGGGTGGGAATGTGTTGTGTGAGAATGTGTGGTGTGGGAGTGTGTGGGGTGAGAATGTGTGAAGTGGGAATGTGTGGTGTGGGAATGTGTGGTGTTAGAATGTTCAGAGTGTAATATATGTGGTGTGGGAATGTGTGGTATGGGAATGTGTGGTGTTGGAATGTGTGGTGTGGGAATTGTGGGGTGGGAATGTGTGAAGTGGGAATGTGTGGTGTTGGAATGTGTGGTGTTGGAATGTGTGGTGTTGGAATGTGTGGTGTTAGAATGTGTGGTGTGAGAATGTGTGGTGTGGGAATGTGTGGTGTGGGAATGTGTGGGGTGGGAATGTGTGAAGTGGGAATATGTGGTGTTGGAATGTGTGGTGTTGGAATGTGTGGTGTTGGAATGTGTGGTGTGAGAATGTGTGGGGTGGGAATGTGTGGTATGGGAATGTGTGGTGTTGGAATGTGTGGTGTTGGAATAAGTGGTGTTGGAATGTGTGGGGTGGGAATGTGTGAAGTGGGAATGTGTGGTGTGGGAATGTGTGGGGTGGGAATGTGTGGTGTGGGAATGTGTGGGGTGGGAATGTGTGGTGTGAGAATGTGTGGTGTGGGAATGTGTGGGGTGGGAATGTGTGAAGTGGGAATGTGTGGGGTGGGAATGTGTTGTGTGAGAATGTGTGGTGTGGGAGTGTGTGGGGTGGGAATGTGTGAAGTGGGAATGTGTGGTGTGGGAATGTGTGGTGTTAGAATGTTCAGAGTGTAATATATGTGGTGTGGGAATGTGTGGTATGGGAATGTGTGGTGTTGGAATGTGTGGTGTGGGAATTGTGGGGTGGGAATGTGTGAAGTGGGAATGTGTGGTGTTGGAATGTGTGGTGTTGGAATGTGTGGTGTTGGAATGTGTGGTGTTAGAATGTGTGGTGTGAGAATGTGTGGTGTGGGAATGTGTGGTGTGGGAATGTGTGGGGTGGGAATGTGTGAAGTGGGAATATGTGGTGTTGGAATGTGTGGTGTTGGAATGTGTAGTGTTGGAATGTGTGGTGTGAGAATGTGTGGGGTGGGAATGTGTGGTATGGGAATGCGTGGTGTTGGAATGTGTGGTGTTGGAATAAGTGGTGTTGGAATGTGTGGGGTGGGAATGTGTGAAGTGGGAATGTGTGGTGTGGGAATGTGTGGGGTGGGAATGTGTGGTGTGGGAATGTGTGGGGTGGGAATGTGTGGTGTGAGAATGTGTGGTGTGGGAATGTGTGGGGTGGGAATGTGTGAAGTGGGAATGTGTGGTATGGGAATGTGTGGTGTTGGAATGTGTGGTGTTGGAATGTGTGGTGTTGGAATGTGTGCTGTTGGAAAGTGTTGTGGAGAAATGAGTAGTGCTGGAAAGTATAGAGTAAAAATGTGTGCAGTGTGAATGTATTATGATATGTATGGTGTCAAAGACATTGTTAAGAAATGAGAGAAGAGAAACAGAGGGCATATGGGAAAGCCCAAACATCTGGAAACGTAGAAACATAAAAGTGTAGGCTTAACGACCCGCTGTCAGGGCAAAAGTCAAAATTATGTTAAGTTAAAAATCTTTCCAATCTATTGATTGATTCTCTTCGGTGCTATGGAGTTTCTGCTAAGATTCTCCAAAAATATGGAGAAGAACGGAGCAGTTATGAGTAAACCATGTGCAATGGTGCTGATTCTTCGACCAAACTAAAAACTAAGCTTTAAATGACATGTTCGGAAGGTTATAGTAGTGTAATAGTTCCACCTGGAGCATGAGCGTTTAGGGCAGAGGTGATGTGGTCAGCGACTGAGAACAAAGGTACCTGAATATGTATCAAGGTCACTCTCCGTCTTGACACTATGCCAAGGTCACTCACCGTCTCGATACTAAGTCAACAAAGGAAAACAGGGCGTTGGAGGAAAGAATGTGGCTAGTACAGATAGGGGCTACGTGCTGACCACTCTGGTGTTCCGATTTGGGTAGTCTGGGATTAGTGACAGACAGAGGCCAGCAGAGCTTGATGCAACATTTTGAGTGACAGGAATTCAGAGTAATTCGTTCCAATAACGACTAAATGGAGGTAGATCCAAATTAGGTAATGGCTGGAGCAGACATTCCCCAGAGGTTGATTGGACAGCTCTGATACTGCATGAGACTATATAATAAGTTTAACTCAGGAGACTGGCCATAGATAGATAGATAGATAGATAGATATATATATATATATATATATATATATATATATAGAGAGAGAGAGAGAGAGAGAGAGAGAGAGAGAGAGAGAGGCAGAATTTAGCTAGGAGTCTGTTTAGCTCACCGACTTTATAGAAGAGCGATTGAAAGGCTGTTTGACGAATGTTAGTGAGATAAAATGGAATACAGGGTTGCTGAATCAGTATACACCTTTGGGTCATGGCCAGTCGCGCTATAAGGTGTGTGTTGGGCGCCCTGTGTCTAGAAGAGATCTGAATGTGTGTTGTACTTGCAGGACACCTTGTGAACGATGTATGTCCTGAATGGTTACACGAGTGTACAGATCGCCTAGGAGAGCTCTGGATGTGTGTGTGGTGTGTGAAGGACACCGAGGGAACGATGGATGTTCCAGAGTGTGTGTATATGCAGATTGATTGAGTGTCTGATCACATGTGAGTATACGCTGAATAGATTGAATGTATAATGAAACAACAACGGCCAGACTGAAAAAGAAAGGAGAGATACTACCCTAAGCTTTATATTGGAAAACTACCCAAGCATGGACTGGACCCATGCATGCACCGACGGTTCTGTAACAAACACTACACAGAACGGAGGGGCAGGAGCATTCCTGAACCTACCAAATGGCAGAAAAATAACACTGTCATTCGCTACTAGTAAGTACACAAGCAATTTCAGAGCGGAGGCAGAGGCACTGAGGGCGGCAGTGGAAGAAATGGTGACACATTTTAAAATGAAAGCCATATAGGCCTGCTTACAGATGCTCTCGCCGTAGTCACAGCGCTAAAAAGCCAGAAAAACACTGAGCTTAATGACCTAAGAGCAGCACTCTGCAAACTGTGCCAGCAGTCCGCACCAAAAAGGGTAGTGGTACAGTGGGTCCCATCACACTGCAACATCCAAGGCAACGAGGAGGCAGACAGACTGGCAAAAGAAGGTGCAAGACTACCACAAACAGATACTAGTATGACGTACGAAAAGTCAAAACGGCTTATCAAAGCCAGATACATGACCAAATGGGAAACTGAACATACTGGTTACACCAAAAACGATGCCTATTTCCAGTTGAACCGAAGAGAGCAGGTCGTTGTCTTCAGACTTCGCATTGGCCACAATAGACTGAGGTACCACCTATTCAACAAATTGAAGATAGGTGGTACCGACGAATGCCCGTGCGGTACCGGTAAAATGACCGCTGAACATCTGCTGCAGAACTGCCCGACATACGAGGATCAGAGAGAGCAGATGTGGCCATCACCAGTGGAACTGCAAGACAAGCTCTATGGCAGTGGCGACAGTCTCAGGATGACCGCCGCTTTTTTCGAAAAAATAATGGTTACTGTCTGACTGCGTACGAAGAAGAAGAAGAAGAAGAATGTATAATGTGAAGATCACCCAGCTGAGGGGATCTGAGTGTGAGTAAATGCACAGAATACGATGGTGAAGACGAGTTTTTGACAGTGTGTTGAGGGTGCAGATAAGAGGAGGGGAGTGTGCGGCTAGAACTGGGTTGGGGTAGTCTGCAGCAATATTAAATAGCGTATGCTTATAAATTCCGCGTATCTATTTAGATAAGATGTTTTTCTTATGTTGTTTGTAATCTCATTGCACTCACTTTAATATTTGTTGTATGAGTATGATGTAATAAATATGCCACCTGCTGCGTGCTATGTTATTTGCTGTGTGTGGTCGTGAATGATGTGGATACATGTGGTAAAATTCTAGATAGAAAAACCCCAGTGAAAACCTGGACTCTGCTACAGTAGCCTTTCTCTTTTCTCTGCAGATGCCAGTTGGGTAATATACTACAAGTAAAGATTATAATAAGTAGAGCAAGGAACACTAACACTGTAACCTTCTAGGCATGGTGTGGGAGGAGACTGTCGATATAAACATATATAGGTAATGGCTCAGTGACTGCACCAGGACAAAAACAAAACACTATGTGGCGGCATAAGGTTTTTATCAGAGACACAAAGAAGAATGTATGAAATCAAATAACAAATCACAACAACAAAATATATAAGACATGATGTAAAAAGAGCATTTAACCTTTTGAGGACAACATAGGCCGATGATCGGCCCGACTTACGTTTTCGAAAAAGACGAGTGGGCCGATCCATCGGCCCTGTAGAAATAACGCTTCTGTATGGCTAACTAAATATAGTAACAAATGATCTCTTTCATTGTTGTGCATTCTAGCATTAAAATGGGGGCCTTCTTGAAAGTTTTCAAGCAAGTTTGAGAATTATATTGAATTTGTTGGTGTGTTGTAATTGTGCTCATTTGAAAAAATGTCTTCCAGTGAAACTGAAAATGAGATATCGAGTGATTCAGAATTAAATGATGTTTCTGTGTCAGATGTTACTGACAGTGATATAAATGACAGTGAAAATAGTGAGGAAACAGCACTCTCCAAGAATATAAATACTGTTCGATATTTATTCCTAGTTATTATATTTTTTACGTATTTTCAAAAACATCACCCTTGTTCTCTTTTTATTTCCTAGAAATAGCTCCGTCTTTTAGACAGTAAAACCATTATTAAGCTCCGTCTCCAAAGGGTTAAGTTGATTATTGTTAACATTTGTTTGATGTTTTCATTCATTATTTGTCCCTTATGAAGACTTTGTAGCAGTAACGTGGGTGTAGTTTTGATTTTGTCCTGATGTGTTCACTGAGACACTACCGTTATATGTTTATATAGACATTTGACCTTTAGTACTACTGTAGCTTCTATTTAATTATTTGTTCAAGAGACTACTAAGGAAGGATGGACATTGGACAAGCTACAGGATATATTTCCAGAGGTGGTAGAAAATATACCAGGTATTGGAAACAAAAACTGCCAGACTGAAAAAGAAAGGAGAGATACTACCCTAAGCTTTATATCGAAAAACTACCCAAGCATGGACTGGACCCATGAATTCACCGACGGCTCTGTAACAGACACTACACAGAACGGAGGGGCAGGAGCATTCCTGAACCTACCAAATGGCAGAAAAATAACACTGTCATTCGCCACTGGTAAGTACACAAGCAATTTCAGAGCGGAGGCAGAGGCACTGAGGGCGGCAGTGGAAGAAATGGTGACACATAAAGAAAATGAAAGCCATATAGGCCTGCTTACAGATGCTCTCGCCGTAGTCACAGCGCTAAAAAGCCAGAAAAACACTGAGCTTAATGACCTAAGAGCAGCACTCTGCAAACTGTGCCAGCAGTCCGCACCAAAAAGGGTAGTGGTACAGTGGGTCCCATCACACTGCAACATCCAAGGCAACGAGGAGGCAGACAGACTGGCAAAAGAAGGTGCAAGACTACCACAAACAGATACTAGTATGACGTACGAAAAGTCAAAACGGCTTATCAAAGCCAGATACATGACCAAATGGGAAACTGAACATACTGGTTACACCAAAAACGATGCCTATTTCCAGTTGAACCGAAGAGAGCAGGTCGTTGTCTTCAGACTTCGCATTGGCCACAATAGACTGAGGTACCACCTATTCAACAAATTGAAGATAGGTGGTACCGACGAATGCCCGTGCGGTACCGGTAAAATGACCGCTGAACATCTGCTGCAGAACTGCCCGACATACGAGGATCAGAGAGAGCAGATGTGGCCATCACCAGTGGAACTGCAAGACAAGCTCTATGGCAGTGGCGACAGTCTCAGGATGACCGCCGCTTTTTTCGAAAAAATAATGGTTACTGTCTGACTGCGTACGAAGAAGAAGAAGAAGAAGAATGTATAATGTGAAGATCACCCAGCTGAGGGGATCTGAGTGTGAGTAAATGCACAGAATACGATGGTGAAGACGAGTTTTTGACAGTGTGTTGAGGGTGCAGATAAGAGGAGGGGAGTGTGCGGCTAGAACTGGGTTGGGGTAGTCTGCAGCAATATTAAATAGCGTATGCTTATAAATTCCGCGTATCTATTTAGATAAGATGTTTTTCTTATGTTGTTTGTAATCTCATTGCACTCACTTTAATATTTGTTGTATGAGTATGATGTAATAAATATGCCACCTGCTGCGTGCTATGTTATTTGCTGTGTGTGGTCGTGAATGATGTGGATACATGTGGTAAAATTCTAGATAGAAAAACCCCAGTGAAAACCTGGACTCTGCTACAGTAGCCTTTCTCTTTTCTCTGCAGATGCCAGTTGGGTAATATACTACAAGTAAAGATTATAATAAGTAGAGCAAGGAACACTAACACTGTAACCTTCTAGGCATGGTGTGGGAGGAGACTGTCGATATAAACATATATAGGTAATGGCTCAGTGACTGCACCAGGACAAAAACAAAACACTATGTGGCGGCATAAGGTTTTTATCAGAGACACAAAGAAGAATGTATGAAATCAAATAACAAATCACAACAACAAAATATATAAGACATGATGTAAAAAGAGCATTTAACCTTTTGAGGACAACATAGGCCGATGATCGGCCCGACTTACGTTTTCGAAAAAGACGAGTGGGCCGATCCATCGGCCCTGTAGAAATAACGCTTCTGTATGGCTAACTAAATATAGTAACAAATGATCTCTTTCATTGTTGTGCATTCTAGCATTAAAATGGGGGCCTTCTTGAAAGTTTTCAAGCAAGTTTGAGAATTATATTGAATTTGTTGGTGTGTTGTAATTGTGCTCATTTGAAAAAATGTCTTCCAGTGAAACTGAAAATGAGATATCGAGTGATTCAGAATTAAATGATGTTTCTGTGTCAGATGTTACTGACAGTGATATAAATGACAGTGAAAATAGTGAGGAAACAGCACTCTCCAAGAATATAAATACTGTTCGATATTTATTCCTAGTTATTATATTTTTTACGTATTTTCAAAAACATCACCCTTGTTCTCTTTTTATTTCCTAGAAATAGCTCCGTCTTTTAGACAGTAAAACCATTATTAAGCTCCGTCTCCAAAGGGTTAAGTTGATTATTGTTAACATTTGTTTGATGTTTTCATTCATTATTTGTCCCTTATGAAGACTTTGTAGCAGTAACGTGGGTGTAGTTTTGATTTTGTCCTGATGTGTTCACTGAGACACTACCGTTATATGTTTATATAGACATTTGACCTTTAGTACTACTGTAGCTTCTATTTAATTATTTGTTCAAGAGACTACTAAGGAAGGATGGACATTGGACAAGCTACAGGATATATTTCCAGAGGTGGTAGAAAATATACCAGGTATTGGAAACAAAAACTGCCAGACTGAAAAAGAAAGGAGAGATACTACCCTAAGCTTTATATCGAAAAACTACCCAAGCATGGACTGGACCCATGAATTCACCGACGGCTCTGTAACAGACACTACACAGAACGGAGGGGCAGGAGCATTCCTGAACCTACCAAATGGCAGAAAAATAACACTGTCATTCGCCACTGGTAAGTACACAAGCAATTTCAGAGCGGAGGCAGAGGCACTGAGGGCGGCAGTGGAAGAAATGGTGACACATAAAGAAAATGAAAGCCATATAGTCCTGCTTACAGATGCTCTGGCCGTAGTCACAGCGCTAAAAAGCCAGAAAAACACTGAGCTTAATGACTTAAGAGCAGCACTCTGTCAACTATGCCAGCAGTCCGCACCAAAAAGGGAAGTGGTACAGTGGGTCCCATCACACTGCAATATCCAAGGCAATGAGGAGGCAGACAGACTGGCAAAAGAAGGTGCAAGACTACCACAAACAGATACTAGTATGACGTACGAAGAGTCAAAACGGCTTATAAAAGCCAGATACTTGAAAAAATGGGAAACTGAACATACCGGCTACACCAAAAACGATGCCTATTACCAGTTGAACAGAAGAGAGCAGGTCGTTGTCTTCAGACTTCGCACTGGCCACAATAGACTGAGGTACCACCTATTCAACAAATTGAAGATAGGTGGTACCGACGAATGCCCGTGTGCTACAGAGAAAATTACTGCTGAGCATCTGCTGCAGAACTGCCCGACATACGAGGATCAGAGAGAGCAGATTTGGCCATCACCAGTGGAACCACAAGAGAAGCTCTATGGCAGTGTCGACAGCCTCAGGATGACCGCCGCTTTTTTCAAAAAAATAATGGTTACTGTCTGACTGCGTACGAAGAAGAAGAAGACAAGCTTCACCACTCTGTAGAAAATTTAAGCCACAAGATCTTCAATAGATATAAGCAAACCAACATTTTTTTACATTTTGCATTTCCCTTATTTCTCTATTTCCCAAGACATTGCATTATGTTTTTATTTTGCGCCTGTCTGCTCAGTGCATTTGACTTCAGCATGCATTTTATATGGGTCAGCTAACTCCTGCATTTTCTAAGGGTTTGTTTCCCCAGCGTAATGGGCGGTACTATGATAGGGAGCAAACCCAGCACCTTTGGATTGTGGGCTGTGTCACTTAACCACTAGCCTACGCTGTCCCCAAGTCAACATTTGATGGGAATTTTTTAAAGATATGTGCTTCACAGGGAGCTGAAAATTGATTGAAAGAATTGTGTTATTTTATCCTTTATTCTGTATTTATATTGCCCTCCCAGATATAATTATCTTATAAAACTCTTTGATTTGTTTGGAGATAAGACACACTACCTTCACACGGTGAGAAAAGCCAATTACTTTGCTTTTTTTCTTATGTTCATTATGTATGTTTTTGGAGTGTTGAACAATTCTCGTCTTTGAGATTGTTGTCATTAACAAACATACTTTATATTATCTTCACATATCGCAAAACAAACTTACAATTGCTCAAGTGGAAGTTGCAAACCCTCATCTACAATATCGACAAGTTGATTGCCTGAGAGATTCCTAAAAAAAAATGAAAATTTCAAAATAATATTTTGGTTGAAAGAATCATGAAATAACAAGTAATGATACAACATAAATGGTCTGAGATATATCTGGAAAAAAAAAAATGTTAATAAAGAATTTACTGGATATAAGATTATGAATCAACATCACATTCTGTTACTAAACAATTTACTGCTTGTAAGATCATGAAACAACAACACATGTATTGTCTGAGGGATTCCTGAAATAAAATAATGATGTCATGTAACAATTTATTGCCTGAGAGAATCCTGAAATAAAATCATTATATCATGCAACAACAATTTTTTTGAGAGAATCCTGAAATCAAATAATTATATCATGCAACAACAATTTTTCTGAGAGAATCCTGAAATAAAATAATTATATCATGCAACAACAATTTGTCTGAGAGAATCATGAAATAAAAATTATGTCATACAACAATTGATTGCCTTATTAAAGTAACATTTAAAAAGATAACTATGATATCCCCACTTTTTTTGCTCTAAATCTTCTTCTTCTTCTTGTCCCATATTCACTTCTGACGAGCAGCCTCTACAGGTGGAATCCTTCAGGAAGTGTGATCCAGAGCACTTTGTTTGCTCTTGCAGCAGAAGTTTCTGTAGCAATTTGTTTTGCTGGATGAGATTGTTTCTCCCCGGCACTGTTTTCTTTAATCACCTTTTACAACATGAATAGGAGTATAGGGATTTTATTCTAAACCTTTCCAGTAAGGCGATCTGAGATCTACTCTATATGTTACATTACCAGGAAACTTCTATTTCATTGTTGCTAGACTAACCTTGTAATTTAAAATTTATCAGGAAAAATGTAGTTTTAATAAAGAATCAGCTCATTTGGTAATGATTAAAGATGTTGGGGTATGGAATTATCATATATCAGGAATTAACTAAATGCTACAGAAATCACAATATTTACTGTGATATGGGGATCAAGATACTCAGCAGTGCATGAGCTGCAGTGGTCAGAGACCCATAGCTGACTGCTAGCCAGTGAACTAGAGCTGTCAAGACTATTCTATACCTCCACACGGTGATCCTGGATAATAGACTACAACAGCGCAGACTGGCTAAGGAGAAGTGAAATAAGGAAAGGCCAATCCGGTACTCAAAAATGCCTGCTGAAGTCAGATGTGTTGGACAAAAAGGTGCAAATATTGCAGTCAAGCTGTAAACTACGACACAATGCATTCTATTTCCTGGACAACATCCTGCTAGGTACTTGTGTGCTAATTCACCCACGGATTATAATAGGTGCTACTTGCACTTGCTTGATAGCAGGAGATTGAGAATGAATGAAGAAGTGAAGAAGATGAAGAAGCTGTGATCTACTAGCTGTTGCCATTGCTTGGAGATCTGAGCATCAATTTCATGACAAAGCAACAGTATATTTATCCCAACACTGTGTTACCAGTGCCAAACATGGTCCTCGTACAAAGTTGTATGAGAGTAGAATTTTGATGTGTGAACTGAAGTGTTTGAGAAAGATCATTAATGACACCAGGAGAAACAGAACTAAAAACGATGACATTTGAAAAATGATACACTTCCAGACAAAATATTATGTAGTTCAGTCAGCTAATAAAAATGCATCCTGACCAACTTACACTAATGGCTTATAACGATAGAAGACATTACTACAGGGCAAGAAGGAGCTCACAAAGCAGGTGGATAGATGACAGAATCATCTAGCAATGTGATGTCCTTACAACGACCGCTGGAATGCACTTACACTAGGACAGACTTAAGCTCTCCACAACATTCAATGGCATAAGTGAAAGACTAACTAACAACTAATTAACAGAAATCTCCTCCATACATGCACATAAATGCTTTGTGCAGATTTCCTGCAAAGAGGTCAACACTGTTTTGGTAGCCCCAAACTGGAAATTAAAACAAGGTTGATAAAAATCCACATTACAACAATGTGATAAAATTTATAAGCCATTAAAGTGACACCTTTATGGTCTCACTTACAGTGACTGCAACAGAGATATGCACACTATGTATATTTGGTGACAATTATTTATGGAATAGCTAGCGTTAAATATTTTGCTCCAGCTGCCTTTTACTGACTCTAAGATCATGAAACAGAAGCACATTCTGTTACCAAACATTTGGGCCTGCTTTGTTCAATTGTCACCTGCCAGGGGTTCTTTTTCGTGCCCGGTGTGTACACAATACCTCTGAGTATATTGTGCCACTCCTGCAGAACTAGACAAACATTCAAAGGCTATCCATTGAAGGTACATTTTGCAATTTAATTTCCTGGTGCTTGCTAGGCCTGAAGCAAAGTAAGCGGCGTATTTGGTAGGATTTTCATTATTTTTCTAATGTTTTGCCCTGACATCTGCTAACAGCCTGCTCGTTTAAATTTTCAACCACCAAGAGTTCATTTGCATATACAGCATGCACCACACAAAAAGAAGTGAATAATTAAATTCCTATCCAAGACGCCAGCAACCTTCCCCGAGACCCAGGAGGACTCAAGAAGTAAAATCGCAAAAACTACCTATTATGGATAACTTTCGGCTACCTGGCATTAACCTGTTTTCTAATACCAGGATTTTAAGTAGCTGGTATGGTTGCCAAAACACAAGAATCTAGTAATTCTTCCTTAACTTGTATTTATCATTACTTTAAATTATATGTAAATTAAATTCTCCTACACTATCACATTACATAACATTATTCTCAGCATAAATCCGACTGGTATATCCTATGCGAGGATGTCAACACTATTGTGTATGCATCTGTATCCTTTACTGCGGTATACCAGAATGGACCTATCTTTTGTAAAACCATCCAGGCACCGCAAATGTGGGTGGCCACTTGGACATGTATAACTATAAGGTTACCAAAACACTATTTGCTGTGTCCATCTGTTGTCAAGCATGCATTTAACATGACCAGCCCAGCGGTACGTGCACGATAATGTTTCTATGAAGTGCCGGGTTAGATGTCACATTTTCTTATTTCAGATTTCATCCCTGGTAGACATATTTATTAGATGCCGTTCCATAGCTATTTGAGTAGCTTGAAGCTTTTCAGCATCTGCTTTGCTGAATTACAACACTTAATAAATCATGATCAATATTGATAGTGAAATCTCTAGGTGGAGAACATCAGCTTGGTATAGCTTCAATTGCATAAAGCCAATACTCTAATAGTTGAGAAACACCTCAGTAACAGCACACAACATTAATTCTGATGAGAATCTCAGCTCCACAAGATCCAACCCAGGCTTTTACAACATGTATTGTTGGTTCAATAATCCTATTCTGTCTTCCTCACTCAAAGTGTTCCAGAATTTACACAGGAATTATGATGATAGAAATTTTACAATCCAATGCTCAGATTATACTTACAAAACACGAAGTTTGGTTCCATAATAATATGAGAGATCAATCCAAGAAATGAAATTCATCTGGAGGTGTCTAGAGAAATCAGAGAGTAAAAATACAGAAAAGTGAAAACTTAACAGATGACACAATATACAGCAACCAAAAACAACAACATATATATATATATGGCTTGACTTGGCTTCGTTCGTTCCCAATCTCCCGCTAACAGACCCTAAAAGGGCTCAAGTAGTAGACTGTAGTCCAGAGAACGGAATGCGTTGTGTCACAGTTTTCAGCTTGACTGTGATATTTGCACCTTTCGGTCCAACACATCCGACTTCAGCAAGCATTTTTGTCGATCTCTTCTCCTTAGACAGTCTGCCCTGCTGCAGCCTGTTATCCAGGATCACCGCGTGGAGGTGTAGAATGGTTTTGGCAGCTCTGGTTCGCTGGCTCTGACGCTAGCAGTCAGCTATGGGTTTCTGACCACGGCAGCTTATATATATATATATATATATATATATATATATATATATATATATATATATGTATATATATATATATATATATATATATATATATAAATTTACAGTAAAAGTATGTGAAAATGGATAAGTAAACAAAAATAATAAAAAAATTATCAAGAAATGGGAGAGAAGAAAGGATAAGAGAAAGGAAATGAAAGGAATCGCAGGAAAGCCTTCACAAGTGTATCGAATGTATGCTTGATAGGAGGATCAATCTCTCTATTACTATGTCTACTTTCCTCCATATGGCTGAGCTTCTTCTGACCCTCAATACCTTTCAATTTGGATAAGGACACTGACATTTATGAATCAGAAATCCAACGACTGCAAAGTTTAGACATCAAACGAGATTTGAGCAGAGTGGGGAGCATTAGAGGACGTAGAGTATACAACCAGTGAGCTAGAAAGACTTTCAGCATCAAGACTCTGCACCATTTGTCCAGAAAGACTAAGCACCTATGGGTATGCCCAGAATGCAGTGATGTCAATTCTTAGAAACATAAACTTTTACATTTTAGTCATTACTTGGGGAGGAAGACTAACATCTGGTCAGGTAAAATATACTGGCCAAGACCCTCACCTCGGCTTCCTAGTAGCCCTCCCTGGAAAAAGCTGTTTTCATGTCAGGCTGGCTAACGGGGTGAGGGATTGACGTGATCCCCATAGTAGTGAGTGACACGAAGATGAAGCCAAGCATTGTACAACCGCCTGGAGAACCCCGGTTCACCTTCATCAGCATGCTTGGGATGTGAGGAAAGCTACTACAACCGACCACATGTCATTTTCAGGGCGCACAAAAGAGTAACCTACTCATTGTAGGCATTCACAAACAACAACAGTCATTTCTTTGACCAGAACAGTGGAGTAGATATTGGCACTAAGATAGGTCCCAGCTAAGTCTGTCTTTGATTGGCCATTTGGAAAAATCTCATTAGGTCTTGCTATTTGGGCTCCCATCCTGTACATCTGATACATTGATGGCTATAGGTATTAGCGGTAAGTCGGAGGCTCACCTCGCTAGCTTCATTGACTGTCAATAACTTCCATCCATCAATGCGCTTCACTTGTAGTATCAGTCTTTCTTCAGTAAACTTTCTTGATATCACTGTCTCTATCTGCCCTCCTGACCTTTCCACCATCATCTACTGATGTTCGTCCCTAACATGTGATGAAGACCACTATATCTGTTCAGCTGTGTGGACAGTCTATTCTCTAGCTGTGTCTGCTTAAATTGGTAACTTGCGCAGCGATTTGGATTAAAGTGAGGAAGAAACTGCGCCTTTTGTAAACCTAACTCTCTGGTCCTGAGCTACCTTTTGCCAGTAGCAAGATTTTATGAAATGACTGGAGATAGCACAAGATGCAGATTTTTCCTCAGGGTTTACTCCCGAAGTCTTTTCTTTAAACATGTATCCCGCATGTCAGCAGAAGGGAGTGACATCTATCGTTGTGTGTCGTGCCTTTTCCATAACCGCAAGAGATCATATGGACATCACTCAGCGTATGAGTGATGCATTTGACATCTCTCCCGGGCAGTGTTGTAGTACATTATAGTCGTGTCTAAATTTCACAGTCACACCAAAACTGACACTGTCTGAATTTAGGGCGAAGGCGCCAATCTCGTGAAGTTCAGCCGTGTGCACTAGACTGTGAAAATACGTCACAGATTTAAGCGTAGTGCTAATTCATATAGCCAATGTCAGGCTAGGATAATTGGAGGGAAGAAAACACAAAAAAACTAACAAATTAACCAGTTTCAAATGGAAAACAATGACACATTTGAAGAACACAAGTGCAAGTCGTCGACTTGTCCAACAAAAGCCTATCACTTGATTTAAGGAAAAGAGTTCTTGAAAACTATGTTGAACTGGTACTGATATACAGCAGCACGTCATGGACAATCAACATGCACATACATGTATCATTGGAGGCAATGGAAATGTGGTTTTACAGAAGAATGTTGAAAGTTCAATGGACTGCAAGGAAATTGTATAACGTGATTCTTGAGGAAGCACAGACTCCAAGACAGCTTATGACAAAAATCATGACAAGTCAGTCATCCTTTTTCGAAAATGTCATGAGAAGAGGTGGGTTGGAACACAGTGATAATGGGCAGAATTTCTGGCAAGAGGGAGAGGGAGGCAAAGAGAAAATAATGGACAGCTTGAAGGCATGGCATGGGAGGTGATCAACGGCTGAACTCATAAAAAACACATGTGTTAAGAGGAAATGGAGGTTTATGATAGCCAACGCCAACCGACAGGGCACTTGATGATGATGAAACTATTGTTTCCCTACTTAATATCACTTACAGTTTTACAAATTAATGTTTCATTTCCCAAAACATGACAGAGTGGGTCCCAGGGCTCATTATTGGGGAAGAAAGAATATGTACACTGCACATCCATGCATATTGTAAGAAGTAATTCAAGAGAGTTGTGCATGGGGTTAGCAATCTCATCATGTAAAACAAATTACTAAATTTACCACCTCTGTAAAAGCAAGCAAAACCTGTAAGCTCCATGTGGAGCACAGGTCTTCAGCAAATACACACACACACAAAGTCCTGTCATTGGTCAACTGTTTCAGCTCTACCTATACATGCTCAACCCATCCATACTCTACCTATCAATGCTCAACCCATCCATGCTTTCTCCCTTTCTTTTATGTTTGTCTTGAGCTCTTTTTTTCAATGTGTCTGCCTTTACTGCTCTTGCTTTTGCAGATTCCAGAACAGAGGAGTATTATAATTTTGTTTCATTAATTTGTATCCTATCAAGTACCATCGTCTTCTCCTGTCTTGATGTTTCACTGATATATGTCTAGTTCTTTTCAACAGTTCCACATCAGTGATCCTATCATACCATTTCAATCCTTCTAATCTGTGCAGGTACCCATTTATGAAAGTTTACTTATTGCCTGTTGTTTCTCTTTCCATATTTAAGATTTATACAATAGTTAAATGTGAAAAAGAATAAGACATACATAAGTGATTTAGATAAAATTCGAAAATGGTCTGTAAGCTGGCAAATGGAGTTTAATGTAGATAAATGTACAGTCATCCACATGGGTAGATCCAATATGGAACATAATTACAGAATGGGAGAGAACAATATTAGAAAGATAGATAAGGAAAGGGACCTAGGGGTTATAATAGATCATACAGGTAAGGTGAGTGAGCAAGTTCAGGTAGCAGTGACAAAGGCAAATGCAATGTTAGGTATGATAAAAAGAAATATTAAACATAGGAGCAAGGAAGCGATAGTCAAAATGTATAAAGCATTAGTTAGACCTAGATTGGAGTACTGTGCACAGGTGTGGAGTCCTTATCATAGAGGGGATACAAACATGCTGGAAAGAATGCAAAAAAGAACGACAAAGCTGGTAGTGGGATTCCAGAATTACGGTTATGAGGAAAGACTCAGAAAAACCAACCTACAGTGTCTAGAAGAGAGAAGAATTTGTGGTGACTTAATACAGGTTTAAAAGATGATCAGAGGAATGGATAAATTAGACTATAACAAGTTTTTTAAAATACAGCCACCCACAATAACAAGAGAGCATAGTTACAAGTTGACTAAAGAGAGGTCGAGATTAGATATAAGGAAATATTTTTTTAATCAGAGAGTGGTGAATGCTTGGAATGCATTGCCAGGGGAGGTAGTGGAGGCAGGGAAAATTAATGCATTTAAGAATAAATTGGATGCGCATAGCATTAGAGCCGGTGATGTAAATGAAACTGGTTGTATACAGTCTCTGCAGGGTCTTCTAAGCCAGTACAAAGACGTTAAGTTAAGTTAATTTTGATGAGAGATGAAGGCCCTGCATTGCATAGGTCACACATTAAATATTCCAGCTGATAGTATTACAAGACAGTCTCCATTCTGAAATCCCCAAGACAAGAGAAGTAAAGGCAAATCAAAACACACATGAAGAAAAAAATAACACACAATACAAGAGTACTAATGAGAACTGCTAGCAACCTCATAAAACTCACTGCTACTAAAACCACATCTGCAACAAGACATGGAGAATATTATTCCAACAAGAGAACTTTACAGCATTGGTAATGTCAAGATTTAGTAGAAATATAAATGGAACATATTTCCCCAAATGAAAATGTTTCCATATACTTTCAATTATATTCCTACTGCCCTTTTTTACTTTCTATGTTCATATTTGCTGCAACGCATGATGGGAACTGATGTTTTCTTTCTTGAGAAAATTGTGATGAGTTAGTTGTTGTAAGATCATATTGTTGAAGGATTTATGTTATATTATTTATTCAGCTGCCACAAGGTCATCTTCATTTCTTGTTACTAGATTTTCTATTATATGGTTGTAAAGTGGTAGTTGATTGCAACATTTCTGACATTATGATTTCTAATTATTTACACTAGCCACAATAAGCAGCTAAAAATAGCCAAAGTTTTCTACGCAGCCACTTAAAGGGTTTGACCTTTTAAGAGCTGTGATCAAAATCAATAGCTAATTACTTTCTCCTTGATTAGAGTTGGCGGAAAGTGCAAGTACAAAGGGCAACTTACAGTTCCTCCAGATTCGTCAAGGTAGCGAATAAGGACCAATCAATGGATGTGATTGAATTGAATGATGTATCTCTGAGGATAGAAAAAAAATGAATACTGAAATAGTCACACAATTAATAATTACATTGTAGATGAGGAGTAGACTTCAAATAGTCTATCACGCTCCTTCAGGCAATAAGAATGTTCACATTGTATTCTTTGCATTTGGCAGATCACTACTAGAAGCAATATAAAACACAGAAGGTGAATAAATACTGTGGGGAAATCACATCAGAGCTCAAAAGAATAGAAAGAACCCTCAACAGTTGCACTTCAGTGACTACCCTGCTACTGTGGAATCACAGGGAATGAGAGAACTTATGCCTTGTCCAAAGCAAGTATCAGAATAGAACAATTTATCCACACAGTATCTTACAGAGAGACAAAACTATCATCCACAATCACATTGATTGATTGATTGATTGAGGAGCTATGGAAAGATATTGCAAAAAATAAGATGACAAGAGGTCCAAAAGTGAAAGTAAAAGTATAAATTAAAGAACAATGAAGAAAACAGGAAGAATGCACAATCTGTTCTGTGTGAGGACATGATATAACAGATTGAATAGTCACTTTCACAGATTATAATTGTCTTTATCACTCATGTATATGTGTGGACAAGTAGCATAGATAGTCAAAAACATCTTATAAAACTGCTATATGCTTAGGCAACTGTAAAATGAGCATTAGTTCACGGAAACCACCATTCACACAGAACTGCCTAGGAGCCTTGAAGATCTATTCATCATGAAAACCTTTATCCAGAAAAGTGGACTTTCTGTATAGACATAATTAGAACAATAGAGAATGACAAGAAGAATAACACCACCAAGCACTGCACATAATCATGATGATGACTGTCTCCAAAGTGCTGGCAACAAACTTGTCTAAATACTGTTGCTACTTACTGTCTGCAACCAGCGCATGCTGAATATTCACAATTCCGACCTACAACAATTATCATTGGCGAGTGACGCAGTTCTTCATGAAAATAAGCGGCAAAACTTTGGTAGGTAGGCCACCTACTCAGAAAAACAGAATGAATGTTGGAGCACGTTAATAGCAGTATGGTACCGGTGAGGC
This sequence comes from Ariolimax columbianus, assembly GCA_036924085.1. Taxonomy (NCBI): domain Eukaryota; kingdom Metazoa; phylum Mollusca; class Gastropoda; order Stylommatophora; family Arionidae; genus Ariolimax; species Ariolimax columbianus. Next base: position 73,919,826 of record JAVGWX010000006.1, read on the forward strand.
ACGAGAAGACTGTGGGGTAGGCAGCCAATACATTGGACAGACTCCCTTGCACTCTACTATGCCCTTCATTATACGAGGCGTGTTCAAATGAAACCGGACCAAGCTCCAACAAGTGAACATACGTATGATGCGCATGATGACATTACTTCTGGTGTAAACAACACATACAAACCATCAAGTTTACAAAATTTCATTATCCTCCGACTCATAGTTTCCTCAGCAGACTGCTGAAAACATGGCGGGTGTGATACAGAATCCGTCCAGAGTTGATCAGCGAGCGGTGATTCAGTTTCTAACAGCTGAAGGATGTTGACTGACCAGTTGACATTCATTGCAGAATGCAGACAGTGTATGGTGACAAAAGTGTGTCGAAGACAACAGTGAAGAACTGGATAACGATATTTAAAGAAGTATTGAGAATTAACGCAACAATATGCGCCTGACCTTGTCTCGGAAGATCTTTCGTTTACTCACGTCCTTCTTTAAACATCGTTGTCCAGTTCTTCACTGTTGTCTTCGACACACTTTTGTCACTATACACTGTCTACATTCTGTAATGAATGTCAACTGGTCAACATCCTTTAGCTGTTAGAAACTGAATCACCGCTCGCTGATCAACTCTGGACGGATTCGGTATCACACCCACCATGTTTTCAATGGTCTGCTGAGGAAACTATGAGTCGGAGGATAATGAAATTTTGTAAACTTGATGGTTTGTATGTGTTGTTTACACCAGAAGTGATGTCATCATGCGCATCGTACGTATGTTCACTTGGTGCAGTTTCGTCTGGTTTCATTTGAACACGCCTCGTACATCAGAAGGAATGTTTGTTGCCCACTAGACCTCCATAGTGCAAGATACAGACCATTGGAGATGAAGTTGGAACCCACAATGGTACAACCATTGCTGAGAAATGGGTTATCAAGAATGACCCACTCCTGTTACTAATTCAATGAATACCCTAAAATTTAATAACCATCATTAGTGCAACTGGCCACTACTACATACACACATACATCACAGATCATCTGTATGTCATATTTCATACCACTGGGAACATGAAACCACGACTACAGTTGGCCTCCTTGGAGGAAGTCTGCTTCAAGACATTTATTTGCTCCTTTTAGAGAAAGTTTCTGTGGTATTTTGTTTAACATGGTGAGGTTGCTAGTCCCATGTGCACATTAGTCACCTTTTAACTTCCTTAACTTCCTCTGTCGCCCAATTTGTTGAAGCATAAGTCCAACACTGTACTTGTTGCTAGTCCCATGCACACATTATATTAGTCACCTTTTAACTTCCTTAACTTCTTCTGTCGTCTAATTTGTTGAAGCTTAAGTCCAACACTGTACTTGTTGCTAGTCCCATGCACACACTGTATTAGTCACCTTTTAACTTCTTTAACTTCCTCTGTCGTCCAATTTGTTAAAGCATAAGTCCAACACTGTACTTGGTTCCCCCTAACCAGCTTTAAGGAATGTCTGATTCCAGTAATTTCCCTTTTCACAACATGCATAATAGAGTGCAATGGTCCTGGCCTTTCTTCCCCAGTAAGGGATCCTGGAATTCACACAGGGAACAAGTACTGAGAATACTTACATATACACTAGTGAAGGAGGTAGTGACATAATACTGTCTATGGATGATATAAGGTTTTTCCTGAGAATGCTGTGGACATAACAGAAACCAGGTTAGACATCCCTTGCATCTCAGAAGAAGACAAACTAAAACATAGACAGATCCTGGGATTCAAACAGGGAACAAATACTGAGAATACTTACATATACACTAGTGATGAGGGTAGTGAAATAATACTGTCTATGGATGATAACAAGTTTTTTCTGAGAATGCTGTGGACAGAACAGAAACCATGTTAGACATCTCTTACATCTCAGATCAAGACAAAATAACAAAACATAAGATACATGATTATCATATTCCCTTCAGATTTTATCCGAATTAAGGGCACACTCAGTGTTCCCTTTCCATTAGTTCCATTGTTGTGTGTTCCAGTCCAGTGCATGTCTGATAATATTGTTAGATAGTTATCTGTGAGTGTGAAACACACTTTGACTGTCTGCTTCCCCACTGTGCACATGTGAACTGAGAGACCAAACTGTCGATCGAGCATATGTTACAGAATTGTACCGTGTAAGGCCAATTAGGGAAGATTCACTGGTCAAATGGTGGTTGAGTTCATCATAGGAACTCATCTGACAGTTTTAACATCAAAGATGCACTAACATAACTTCTTTATACTGGTTTAAAAGACTATGCAGAGTCTGTATTTAACCAGCTTCTTCTTCTCCGTTTGATCTAAAAATAACTATGTGCATCCAATCTATTTTTGAATGCATTAACTGAACCTGCCCCTACTATCTTCTGTGGCAATGCATTCAAAGCATTCTCTGACTAAAAAATTATTTCCTAATATATTATATGGAACTTTCTTTAATTAATTTATAACTGTGCCCTCTTGTTCTTGTAGCTGGCTGTATTTTGTTAGTTTGTAACTGTGCCCTCTTGTTCTTGTAGCTGGCTGTATTTTGAAAATATTAATTGATCCTTTCTCTTGATCATCTGATAAACCTGTATTAGATCGCCTCAGATTCTTCTTATTTCTAGACACTCTTGGCCAGTGTTCTGACTATTTCCATATAACTATAATTCTGGAATCACACTGTCAGTTTTTTCGCTCTTCTTTGTATCCTTTCCAGCATGTTTCTATGCTTATAAGGACTCCAACCTGTACACAGTACTCTAATTACAGGAAGAACAAAATAGTGTGTGTCCACGCCCATTGGCTATCTAGCATGGGATGATCACCTGGGTTTTTAACAAATCTCTACAAACAATAACTCAAATAAGTTGTATGAAATAATAGTGGATAACTAATTTTCCTGGAAATAAGAGGAATTAAAGAAAGTTATATTAAGAATACTTGATCACTGTTCATTCATGGGCTTCCTGCAAGGATGTAAGCTGCAGTTGTAACCTCATGTTCTGATTGGTGTGAAAGGAGAGGAACGATGATGATTCTTTCCAATAATCAAGATAATTCTAGATTAATAATAGATAATTCTAGATAAATGTTACTTTAAAAGCTTTATCTATGAATACAAGGAACATTACAAATCACATGCTGGAATTGGTCGCCTTCAAAATCATCTTCATTTTCTTAACATTTTTTTTTTACCATCGCTGTTAACCTCCCTGCAGAAAGCCTGCTCAAAAGGATTTATGGTCTGCAACAGCATTTCATTTTAATTGCAAGCTCTAAGCACAAGCCCGTTTTGTCATCGCTTTTATAGGATGGGTTTTCAGGTGTGCTGGTCTGAATTATCTTCTCTCTATTAAAATACCCCTGAATCCACATGGTCAGTGAACAAGACTTATAATTTACTTGACTTTTCTGCCCACTTGAGCAGTTAAGTGCAGTGGCGAGCTTATGTTGTCTTTCTTGGGCCAATAATGTTCTATTGGTTGCTGTAAGGTCCGTGTTGTGGGATTTCTGTTTTGTCATCTATCCATCAGCCATCTGGTTTTCCTCATGCTGTGGATCAGGTTGCATTCTTATGAGATGACCAAACCATTACATTTACTGTATGATTTCAGCAGAATGTCATCATTTGTCATTGATGTCTTCTGGTGACACCAATGATTTTTCTTAGACATTTCATTTCATGTTGTAATTTCCCTCTCCTGTGCCTCGGATACGGATCAAGAAGTTTCCCATTGGTAGCACAAAGTTGGTATATATACAATACAATACAATATCCTCGACTTCAGTCCGACATGTGTGACATATGCAAGGTAGTCAACAATGCCCTGTATACAATCCAATATTTTGCAGTATCATACCATTTTGGTATATATATTCATTATAATAACACATATACATATATCAACAAATAAATACTGTTGAACAGTTATTTTGTTGTCAAGATGATGTTCGGATGTTTAAACAGTGGTGACAGTCAATAATTCACAGCAGAGGCTTTCTGACAACTAGTTTTGATTTCTCTATCAAGCCTTACATCTTCCATTAAAACATTTGTCAGGCTTTTAAACTCTTGGGTCTGATTAATTTGAGCGATATTTACATATGTCTCACGTGGACTTGGTGCTCTGCTAATCTTCATAGTTTCTGTCTTTGATGTGTTAATCTTCATATCATATTTTTCACAGACTGTGCCAAGTGCATTCATATGATTGAGCAGTTGTGTTAGTTTTCTTTCCACTTGTGCCGTTAAGCGTTGTGGGGTGTTAAGTCGTCTATCCTGCACCAAGTGCGTTGCGTCGATCAATGTGAGCCCTTGTCGCTGCACAATCACTCTAATGCCTTCTATCCACCTACCTCGCGGCCGCCCGCTTGCCCTGTAGCCAGATCTACCAGCGTTGTAAGTCATCGGTGGAAGTTGATGAGGGTGCATTCTCATGAGATGACCAAACCAACTTATTTTCTGGCTGGAAATGTATTCGACACAAGAAGTAGTGCCGACCATACTTCGAATGTCGTCATTCCGCATTCTGTCTCTTCTGGTAACACCGATGACCTTCCTCAAGCACTTCATTTCACAAGACTAAATTCTGCTCTTGCGCGCCCTAGACAGAGACCATGTTTGGCACTGGTAGAACAGTCAGCATAAATATACTGTTTATCTGCTGTTGTTTTGTTGCCAAATAAATGTTTGGGTGTCTAAGCAGTAGGGACAGCTGGTAAGTCACTGCAGATGCTTTCTGACACCTAGTCTCAATTTCCTTGTCGATTCTACCGTCTGCCGAAAAAATACTGCCCAAATATACTTGAACTCGACCTATTGAAGAGCAATATCATTTAGACATCTTGAGTGGTCCAGGAGTTCTACTGATCATCATAGTTTTTGTTTTGTTTTCGCTAATTCGCATATTGTATTTAGCACAGGAATCGCAATCGCTTTCTTGTGGTTTTGCAGTTTATGAGTTTATTTTCATCGTTGTTCAGCAAGCACTGATCATCTGCAAAGAGTAATTTGTGTATTGAGTTATGTTCTGCTTCAGATGTCTCAATTTGACCAGTCTCTGATGCGATTTTGTCCATGTAGATGTTAAACAACAGAGGAGAAAGCACACACCCTTGTCTCATGTCGGTAGTGAGTTCAAAAGCATCTGTGACACTATCAGTCGTTCTGACGACATTTGTACTCGAACGAATATATTTGATCTTTATCCTCATTTATTAGGTTTTTTTCATCTACAAACAGTAGTTCATATCGTGTGTTAAATCTGTGCTTCCTGTGTTGTACTCCACTTTTGATGACGCAGTTAGGCTGGCTTTGGTTGTAATTTTTTTCAGTGTAAATTTTGAAAAGCATTGGTGAAATAGCATATCCCTTTCATAGTCCCCTAGTTATTTCAAAAGCATTTATGATTCCATCAGTTGGTCATACCACAAGACTTATAGTGACATTCAAAAAGGCAAATTCAAACAAAATCATAATAACATAAATATAAAAGAAGATATAAAGCAAGCTAACTACAAGCTGTTGGCTAATTAATTTTGGTTCTTACTTCTTAGTTTACAAATTAAACTGTGACAAAGGGATAGGAGACTAACATTCGGTCAGGCATAATATACTGATCAGGCTACATTAGTCAAGGTCCGGCAAAATATACTGATCAGATTATGTTAGGGTCAGGCATAACAAACTATTATATTAGTCAGGGTCAGAGGAAACATACTGATCAATACCCCACCTCATTTCCAAGCAGTTCTCCATGGAAACTGACTGATTTATGGCCATCTAGCTTACAAGGTGGGGATCGGCACTGTGATCCTCATAGTGATGAGTTTACATCTAGGAGAACCCTGGTCTACATACCTTCTCCAGTATGACTCGGGATGTGAGGAGAATCACTGTAACCCACCACCAAAGAGTACCTAACTCAAGTACGAGTCGTATTAGGAACAAGCTCTGGTAAGTTAGAGTATTAGATTAGACTGGGATGTGTTCCAGTATATTCCTAATTTGTTTTATCACTACACCAAACTTGGTTATGAGAGCAGTTCTGTGCCATAGTAGATAAACCTCCCTGCTACAAAGAGCTGTTCATGCTAGGTTCAAAACAAAGCATAAATATATATATACTTACAGAGATTGTAAGTTTGTACTCAAACCCAAAGGCACTGCCAAAAGACCGACATCTGTGCAGTTTACTTCTACTTGAGTGCAGGTACACTTTGCCTTCTTTGGACCTTCTGGGCAGATGAATGGCAGTTCACCTGGCACCTCAAATAGGTCTTGCACAGAGCTGTGTAACAGCAATATGATGAGCAAAAGCATGCCACTGCTGTGTGCATGTCCTCTGGTGTATCTGTTTCTATTTCCATTGGCCACAGATTGTTTAGTAGGACTGTAAGGCATACTA